>CM056053.1:338414858-339014858 GCA_029574335.1 Rana kukunoris
TGTGATATGTGCATCATGGGGGGGGGGGGGGGGACAGTCATGCCTGCCACCCATGTCACTCACCAACCAGCCAGCTGTCCCCATACACGTTCTGTTCGAATTCCATTGGGATGGGGCTCTGATTGTATATGTAGCTGTCATGGCTGGATCCGGGGTGTTTGGCACGGACGTGCCATATGAGGCGTTGGGGATCGGCTATCACCTGTACGTTGATGGAATGCCAATGCTTCCGATTGCGGTATATGTGCTCTGTGGCACTGGGGGGCTGGAGTGCCACATGTGTGCAATCAATGGCCCCCACGGTGCGTGGGAATCCTGCAATGCTGTAGAAATCTATCATTGCCTTCAGCCGCAGGTCCTCAGTGCTGGGTCTGATGATGTGGTGGGACATGCGTCTGAGAATTGCAGGGACAACCTGGTGCACACATCTGCTCATGGTGGACTGTGACATCCCAGCCACCACTCCACTTGTACGCTGGAATGATCCACTGGCAAGGAAATGGAGTGTTGCCAGTACCTTCACCAGTGGCTGCACTGCTTGTGAGTGGTGTGTCTTGCTGGTGATGTCATCCTGCAGGGTTGTGGTTAGTTCAAGGATTGAATCTGGGCTGAATCTGAAGAGGCGATACACCTCCTCATTCCCCATGCCAAAGAGGCTCATGCTCGTGCGGTATATCCTCTCACGTGCCCGCCTCCTCCGTACCGGGGGACCCATTAGTAGTGCTAGGACCACGGCTGCCCCTGGCATGTTGGCACACAGAGGCTAGACATCCGACGTACGCGCGGTGCGCGTAGCCAGCGTCTGGTGCTAATCCGTTCGCGAATCAGCATATCTCCCTCATTTGCATATTTGAATTGGAAATCAATAGGCGCGACGGATGCGCCAAGTGAAAATATGCACTTACGATACTCTGGCGTCGGAGAAAGCCCGTTTTCTGTCGCATCTAGTTTGGTGGGTACGGCACATAGATACTACGCCGCATCTTTACACTTACGCGGCGCATATCGATATACTCCAGCGCAAGTCTTTCTGAATCTGGCCCTACAAGTGCAAAGTGCACTTGAAATTGCACTTGGAAGTGCAGTCGCTGTAAATCTGAGGTGTAGATCTGAAATGAGGGGAAGCTCTGCTGATTTTATTATCCAATCATGTGCAAGCTAAAATGCTGTTTTTTTTATTTTCCTTGCATGTCCCCCTCGGATCTACAGCGACTGAACTTCCAAGTGCACTTTCAGTGCAAATTCAAGTGCACTTTGCACTTGTAGTGCAAAGTGGATTTGTCATTAGTGAATAACCCTCTAAGTCAGAGACCATGAATAAATTTGATTTATTCAAAAGAAAAAAAATGGATATGTTTTATAGCAGAAAGTAATTGTTTTTATTTTATTGTTTAAATTGTCTGTCTTTTTTTTTTTTTTTTTTTTGCGCAAAAAATTAAAACTGCAGAGGTTATCAAATACAACCAACAAAAAGCTCTATTTCGGGGGAAAGAAAGGACATATATTTTATTTGGGTATCATGCTGCATGACTGCGGAATTGTGGAAGTACCACAATGCTGTATCACAAAAAGCGACCTGGTCAAGAAGGAGGTAAATCTTTAATCAAGTGGTTAAACCTTACTCTGGGGCAAAAAAAAAATGATTTAGAAGTGTACTTAAATTCAAGAAGCCACGCGTTTTTGTCCACCGGAAACAGCATGTCTGGAATTAACGAGTGTAAAGAGAGCAGCTGCTCATACCTTCAATGCATTTTTGTAGTTTGCAAAACTGCCACAAGATGGCGCTGCCGACGAGGAAGTGTGTATGAAGGAAAGCTGTGTGCTGGGGAATGAGATATCGGTCGGACAGGAAGAAGAGCCTTCAAACATACGAGCGGTAGACTGTTCATATACCGTGCTGTGTGACCACAGCAGTCTGATAATAGAGGGGAGACGTCTGATTGTGGCCACAGCTCTGGCCTGACATATCACATTAGTGACAGTGTATTTACCTCTCACCATGGCTGTAGTGTGTGAGACCAATGCAGGGTGGCTGCTGGATGAATTGTCTCTAATAAAAGGGTGGTATGAGGCTATGGGAGAACCCCCCACATGTGAGGGACATGAGAATACAAGGACTGTGTACAGGATGAAGGATGAGCTGTTCCAGTTGGTTAGACCTTACTTTTCATTGAATCTCTCCACCACCTCCAACCAGAATACGGCTGCACCAAGCGACAGGCAAGACGACGCGCCCCCTGCCGCCAGCAAGCCTGTCAGAAAGGTACTGGGAATGGAAACTGGGTGGCTTATGACTACAGAATCAGCTGCTTGTCTTTAGGGTCAGCCTGCCCGCTGCTTATTCATTTATAGAAATGAGTGGGGGTGTTCATAGCCTAGTCCTAGCAAGCCTGCCAGGAAGCTGCCACTGTACTGGGCCCAGGCCGCTGCAAGGGTATTCGTGTACACAGGCAAAGGTGATTTTTGGTGTCTCCCCCCCAACCTTCCCTCCAGCAGCTCTGTGTGGCAGAAGGGACTCGGCGCCTGTCTAAATGAGCCCCTTAAACAGAATCTACAGAGTTCCTATTTTACACTGTAAGGGGGAACCCTGATGAAAGGGGCTGTGGGTACCATGATTTAAGGGGGAAAGCTGGCAACTCTGATGTAAGGGAGCTCTGGTGACCGAACCTCTCTTACATCAGAGTTCCTCTTTACACGAGAGTTTGCAGAGTTCCCCCTTCTATCAGTGTACTCCTCTTTCCCCCCCTTATCGTAGGCCTCTTTCACATGGGCTGGCCTATCAGGTCTGTCAGTTTTTCAGGCGCACATGATCTGACCCTCCTGTTTCTTCTTTAGAGTGGTCACGTCCGCTGCCATCCAATCCGATCCTGTCGACCAAAAAAAGATGGTCGTGGTGCTATTCCCTACCTGTCCGGCGGATAGGATGGAATCTTACATGCAGTTTGTTTCCATCCAATTGCTCTATAGAGGAGATCAGGACTGTCCATGTCCGCTCTGCATAGTGGAACAGACACAGACTTGTCATTCTCCTGCTCGGCAGGGATCAGCGGAGAGATCCCCCACTGAGCAAATGGATTTCACTTCACAGAGGTGCCTGTATTAAAGGGGCCTTAGGGTTCCCAGTCGTACTTTACAACATTTACGGGCGCCCTTCTATTGTTAAAGTACATTTACACACAGACAAGCATCCTTTTTTTTTTTTTTTAACTGTCCATACATTTATGAATGGTTGGCAACCCAGACTGTGACTGTCCCCATGTTTCTTGCTCTTACAGCCCCATCTCCCCCTGCTCTGTCTGTTTCTGACCCTGTATGTCCCCTGCTCTATTCCCATCTCCCCCTGCTCTGCCTGTCTCCAGCCCCCTATGTCCCCTGCTTTATTCCCAGCCCCCTATGTGCTCTGCTCTATTCCCATCTCCCCCTGCCCTGCCTGTCTCCAGTCCCCTGCCCTGCCTGTCTCCAGCCCCCTATGTCCCCTGCCCTGCCTGTCTCCAGCCCCCTATGTCCCTGCTCTATTCCCATCTCCCCCTGCTCTGCCTGTCTCCAGCCCCCTATGTCCCTGCTCTATTCCCATCTCCCCCTGCTCTGCCTGTCTCCAGCCCCCTATGTCCCTGCTCTATTCCCATCTCCCCCCTGCTCTGCCTGTCTCCAGCCCCCTATGTCCCTGCTCTATTCCCATCTCCCCCTGCTCTGCCTGTCTCCAGCCCCCTATGTCCCTGCTCTATTCCCATCTCCCCCCTGCTCTGCCTGTCTCCAGCCCCCTATGTCCCTGCTCTATTCCCATCTCCCCCCTGCTCTGCCTGTCTCCAGCCCCCTATGTCCCTGCTCTATTCCCATCTCCCCCTGCTCTGCCTGTCTCCAGCCCCCTATGTCCCTGCTCTATTCCCATCTCCCCCTGCTCTGCCTGTCTCCAGCCCCCTATGTCCCTGCTCTATTCCCATCTCCCCCTGCTCTGCCTGTCTCCAGCCCCCTATGTCCCTGCTCTATTCCCATCTCCCCCTGCACTGCCTGTCTCCAACCACCTATGTTCCCTGCTCTATTCCCACCCCCCCTGCCCTGCCTGTCTCCAGCCCCCTATGTCCCCTGCTCTGCCTGTCTCCAGCCCCCTATGTGCTCTGCTCTATTCCCATCTCCCCCTGCCCTGCCTGTCTCCAGCCCCCTATGTCCCCTGCTCTGCCTGTCTCCAGCCCCCTATGTCCCTGCTCTATTCCCACCCCCCCCCGCCCTGCCTGTCTCCAGCGCCCTATGTTCCCTGCTCTACCTGTCTCCAGCCCCCTATGTCCCCTGCTTTATTCCCAGCCCCCTATGTGCTCTGCTCTATTCCCATCTCCCCCTGCCCTGCCTGTCTCCAGCCCCCTATGTCTCTGCTCTATTCCCATCTCCCCCTGCTCTGCCTGTCTCCAGCCCCCTATGTCCCTGCTCTATTCCCATCTCCCCCTGCACTGCCCGTCTCCAACCACCTATGTCCCCTGCTCTATTCCCAGCCCCCTATGTCCCCTGCTCTATTCCCATCCCCCCCTGCTCTGCCTGTCTCCAGCCCCCTATGTCCCCTGCTCTGCCTGTCTCCAGCCCCCTATGTCCCCTGCTCTATTCCCATCTCCCCCTGCTATCCCTGCCTCCAGTCCCCTGTTCTATTCCCATTTCCCACCACTTCTTCTCTTTTATATATGTGTGTACCGCTGTGCTTGGTG
The DNA here is from genome assembly GCA_029574335.1 of Rana kukunoris. NCBI lineage: Eukaryota > Metazoa > Chordata > Amphibia > Anura > Ranidae > Rana > Rana kukunoris. The sequence goes on from CM056053.1 coordinate 338,419,550, forward strand.
CATATGAAAAGAACAAAACATTTCTAAAAATATAACAGCTATGTGAAAGCAGCACACTAAAAGGCGCCAGAATACATCAACACCAAAATCTTTTGCTATACCAAAATTAGGTGTGCTGTCCCTTTTAAATAATTGTTAATGCTATTGAAGTGCTTTTGAAATGTGCAAAACCGCAAATAAAACAAAATGTCTTGGATAAGCAAACGAAAAAAATAAAACATCAAATAAGTGTGAACCACAATAAAGTGCCGTGTGATATCAAGAATAATTATATGCACATTCCAAAGTGCTAGTGCAATAAATAATATGCATAAAACATACATTTCGTATGTATGTTTGGACTGGAGGTGGGACTGTGTGGGAGGGGATCGTTCAAAGGGTGGGCTGGAGGAAGAGAAGGAGGTGTTAAGAAACTAAAGGTCATCATCTGCCCTGCATCTGACTGTTGGAGGGGAGGAGTGGTAGGGACTGGGAAAGCAGATGAAAGTGTGTGTGAAAGCAGCAGCTGAAATTCACAGCGCCCGGGGCTGTGCTGCCCATCACCATGCGACGTGTCTGCTGTGCTGAGCTGGGTGAAGGTGTGGCGTATGACCTGCACCAGCATAAGCATTTCTTGAGGGACCCCCAGATTTAGCACCCCCTCTCCTAAAGGGGGGTGGGGGCTGCCTTATGCTGGCACTGGCTCTGACTGGGCCAATAAATTTCAGCCAGGGCATTGCCCACCCTGTATGTATACATGCAGCTGCGGGGCGGGAAATGCCTCAGCAACCTATGATTATCCCACAATAGTTGACCGCTTCCTGACAGGCATGCTCAGGTAGGTTCAGACTAGGATCCAAACACACCCAAGCACATCCCAAATCACATTACTAGAAGGACATGAACTACCCTGAATCAGTACTGGGAAAAAACATCAGTGATTATTTAAAAATTAATTATAAAAAATTTCGAGTTTTGTTCATGCTATCTCCATTGGGCTGTGTACCATAACGCTGCATTGAGGTGGGCAGCTTAAATTGCACACATTGCTAGATATTTCAGTAAATGCTGTGTCGTTTCTCTGACACTTCAATGAAGTTTAATAAAAAAAAAGTAATACGTTTTAATAAAGTTTTTATTAAAAAAGTAATTGAAAAGCAAGCCGAGGACGATTTCTGACTGTACAGGCCACAAAACATAAAAAAAAGGTAATTGGCACTTTGCATTGTAACAATGCAAAGCAAAGTGAAGACCAACCCGTACTCGTTTTGGCCTCTGAGTGAGCCTTTTATTGGCTAACTTAACCACTTAAAATCCGGACCAAAATGCAGGAAAATGACCAGGCCCCTTTTTGCGATTCGGCACTGCGTCGCTTTAACTGACAATTGCGCGGTCGTGCGACGTGGCTCCCAAACAAAATTTGCGTCCTTTTCTTCCCACAAATAAAGCTTTCTTTTGGGGGTATTTGATCGCCTCTGCGATTTTAATTTTTTGCGCTATAAACAAAAATAGAGCGACATTTTTGAAAAAAATGAATATTTTTTACTTTTTGTTATAAGAAAAATCAAAAACATTTAGGCCAAAATTTATTTAGCCACATGTCTTTAGTAAAAAAAAAATCGCAATAAAAAAAATAATAGCTACCTAGCGGGAACAGCGACACTAATACAGCGATCAGAAAAATGATCGCTTGGTGACGCTGGCAATAGGGAGTGAAAGGGTTAACTAGGGCTGAACTCTAGAAAAATATATTTTCTACATTAGCTATGTTAGTATAAACTGTCTTTCTTTTGTGTGGCTGCTGTTGTGTTCATGAAACAACTTTTTATTCATTCTGTAAAGTCCTGAACATGCTGGGCTGAATCCAAAGCTTTATATACATGGGCTTACTTAAAGAGTACATGTGAGAGCTGTATTTGTTTAATGGGATGCAGAGGTGTAATATGCATCCATGTGCAAGCAGTCCCATTCATTTTGGTTTGGATGCAGCAGCTGCATGGACACATCCATTGCTCCCAGTTTGACATTTCTGCAGGTGCATGTCCCTGAACACAGACAGCGTGAGTTCAGGAACTTGCACCCACACTCGCATGTCAGATTGGGAGCAGCGGCTGTTCCCGTTCAGCTGCTGCATCCCAACTGACATGGATGCACAGAACATCTCTGCATCTCGTGCATGCAAGTACGGCCCTCACACGGGTGTACGCTTGTGTATGTCCATGTGGATGAGACCTTAGTCTCAGTGCTGGAAGTTTAGAACTTACACAGCTGCTGTATTCCAAATTAAATGCATGGGACTGCCTGCACAGAACACTTGGGCATCCTCTGCAGGAAAAACATAGCCCTCACATAGGTGTACGCTTAAAGCTTAAGATCAGCTTTGCAGGTAAAAAAATAAAAAATGTGCATTTATTATTTTTTACTTGGAGCCTGTAAAGCATAGCAACCCATGATCATCAGATCGCGGGAGCCATGCAGGTCTCCTGCAGACTTTCAGTTCAACTATCTGCTCATACCTGGGAAGGGCAGGCAGTTACATAATGAACTACATAGAGCGCTCAACGGGACCCTGGTAATTCATTGAGAACTACAAGCCGACAGCTGGGTCCCTCAGCATCCTCAAATTCAGAGAAGGGCCTTGATGGACCCTGCTCTGGTTTTGATAATGTCGGGACCCTAGAGTGCAGAGGTTCAGAAACTGCGGGGAGGATCTGGTAAGCACAGTATATTTCCTTTTATTGTTGCCCAAGACATAAATGGACAATTAACCCTTGCAGTGCAAGCACAGCCCCACTGCATTGGATCATTTTTTATTTAATCGAGTTGGACTTTAAAGTTGTGATACGCAAATGCCAAACTATCTGCTTTAATCGGTGGTTACCTAAGCACAATACTTTACTGCAAAAATGTTATAAAACAATAGTCTACTAATGTACCCACCATAGTTTATACTTGGGGAGAATTATGTTTTAACACACTCTTCCCTCTGCAAAGTTGCAGGTAATGCGGCGATGTGCGCCTTGAAGGGGTTGCAGTCCTAAAGCATGGCTTTACCCAGGGAGGACCCCTGCCTACCCTCTAGGTTTGCCACTGGCTGAACCACCCCTTGGTTCAGTGTCGACAGACTTTGAGCTTGTGTCAATGGCATAAGTTTGACAGTGTCAGACGCTTCTGAACTCATTCAGAATTTGTTGATCGGTGCATTTAATTTGTAGTTTACTTTCTTCTAACCTGCATTTGACCTGATTCCGATGGGATTTGTATTTTCATAGACTTGTATGAGAATGTGAAACCTGCTTGATGCATACAAAAGCCCATGGGTGCAGGTCATTTGGCATGCTCTGGAATAGACTGGGAACTAGTGGATTGGACTTTAAAGGCACACGATAATGTAGTAAGAAAACAAAATAATTTATTATAAGAATGTCGTAAAAGCACTTACAAACATAAATTCAAAAAGAATCAGGTCAGTAACTGGTCCACATAGGCTAATACAGTAATATTACAATTCTACCATACAAAGCTTAGATACAAAGCATAATTATAAAGTTGATTTATATATTGTATAACCAAGTGGTATTCCAGAGGAGTAGCAGGACTTGCTCTACATGTTGCGTGTAGCTGGCCAGCTAGAACCTGTCCTAGGTAGCTAATATAACCTACATACAGTGTGGAAAATAAGTATTTGAACACCCTGCTATTTTGCAAGTTCTCCCACTTGGAAATCATGGAGGGGTCTGAAATTGTTATCGTAGGTGCATGTCCACTGTGAGAGACATAATCAAAAAAAATAATTCCAGAAATCACAATTTATGAATTTTTAACTATTTATTTGTATGATACAGCTGCAAAGAAGTATTTGAACACCTGTCTATCAGCTAGAATTTTGACCCTCAAAGACCTGTTAGTCTGCCTTTAAAATGTCCACCTCCACTCCATTTATTATCCTAAATTAGATGCACCTGTTTGAGGTCATTAGCTGCATAAAGACACCTGTCCACCCCATACAATCAGTAAGAATCCAACTACTAACATGGCCAAGACCAAAGAGCTGTCCAAAGACACTAGAGACAAAATTGTACACCTCCACAAGGCTGGAAAGGTCTACGGGGAAATTGCCAAGCAGCTTGGTGAAAAAAGGTGTATTGTTGGAGCAATCATTAGAAAATGGAAGAAGCTAAACATGACTGTCAATCTCCCTCGGACTGGGGCTCCATGCAAAATCTCACCTTGTGGGGTCTCAATGATCCTAAGGTGAGAAATCTGCCCAGGACTACACGGGAGGAGCTGGTCAATGACCTGAAAAGAGCTGGGACCACCGTTTCCAAGGTTACTGTTGGTAATACACTAAGACGTCATGATTTGAAATCATGCATGGCACGGAAGGTTCCCCTGCTTAAACCAGTACATGTCAAGGCCCGTCTTAAGTTTGCCAATGACCATTTGGATGATCCAGAGGAGTCATGGGAGAAAGTCATGTGGTCAGATGAGACCAAAATAGAACTTTTTGGTCATAATTCCACTAACCGTGTTTGGAGGAAGAAGAATGATGAGTACCATCCCAAGAACACCATCCCTACTGTGAAGCATGGGGGTGGTAGCATCATGCTTTGGGGGTGTTTTTCTGCACATGGGACAGGGCGACTGCACTGTATTAAGGAGAGGATGACCGGGGCGATGTATTGCGAGATTTTGGGCAACAACCTCCTTCCCTCAGTTAGAGCTTTGAAGATGGGTCGAGGCTGGGTCTTCCAACATGACAATGACCCGAAGCACACAGCCAGGATAACCAAGGAGTGGCTCTGTAAGAAGCATATCAAGGTTCTGGCGTGGCCTAGCCAGTCTCCAGACCTAAACCCAATAAAGAATCTTTGGAGGGAGCTCAAACTCCGTGTTTCTCAGCGACAGCCCAGAAACCTGACTGATCTAGAGAAGATCTGTGTGGAGGAGTGGGCCAAAATCCCTCCTCCAGTGTGTGCAAACCTGGTGAAAAACTACAAGAAACGTTTGACCTCTGTAATTGCAAACAAAGGCTACTGTACCAAATATGAACATTGATTTTCTCAGGTGTTCAAATACTTATTTACAGCTGTATCATACAAATAAATAGTTAAAAAAAATCATACATTGTGATTTCTGGATTTTTTTTTTTGATTATGTCTCTTACAGTGGACATGCACCTACGATAACAATTTCAGACCCCTCCATGATTTCCAAGTGGGAGAACTTGCAAAATAGCAGGGTGTTCAAATACTTATTTTCCGCACTGTATATATACAGCTAGGCCTGCTAAGAACCTAATGTAGAGCACATGCTTAAATGTGAGAGACAAAAGCAAAGTTATTCACAGTTTAATTCATACCAGAAAGCATAGAGTTAAGTTTTTGTGACTCATCAGAAGCCTTGGCCCAATCACAGCCAATCTCACATTGAGCAGAGTCTTGACCAGTCACAGCCAGCTTTGCATCCACTCTGTCTGGGAGGTTCCTAGTGCTGTACATGTGCTCTGCTAGATTGTTCCACAGAGACAGAACCACATGGAGACAGAGACACACAGAGACATACAGAGATCAGTTCTTATGGAAGCCAGAGGGCAACATTAGGTAATTATACAGTTATATATATGTTCTTATTGTAAATAGTGTGATTAGAACTGTATACTGATTTAGCTGTGTGTTCACTTGTAGTTCCACCAAACCTGAATCACTCATCACTCATTAAACCCGAACCATATCAAACCCGAACCATATCAAACCTTCAAACCACAGCTATACCTTTCAGAGAAATCAGAGAATGCTTTGATAACTTACAGAGAGAGAGAGAGAGAGAGTAAATACTGAAGAAATAAATATATCCACCATCTTATGTTAAATGACAAGACTAAATATTTGAACCACCATTTTCTGTTATACTTTATTCATCACGTGTTTTTTGTACATGGACTGTCTGCTGCAAAGCTGCAGTTTTTTTATATGAAGAAAAGTGAAGTTATTAACCACTTAAAGACCCCCGCACGCACATATACGGCCACAACATGGCTCGTACAGGCACAAGGGCGTAAATTTACGTCCCCGCCTGAGTGCGGTTCGGGGGTCCCATCGGGACCCCCTCCGCGGCGTGCGGGGGTCTCCCTACCTCTGGGAGCGATCCGGGATCTGCGGGCGGATGTCCGTGATATCCGCCCCCCCCCGCGATCGCTCCCAGCCAATGGGAGCGCGCTCCCAGCCTGTCACTTCCTCCTCCTGTGTTTACACAGGAAGGAGGAAATGATGTATTCTCTCATCGCAGCGCTGTTTCCCAGCGCTGCTGATGAGAGAAGACATCACAAGTAAGTGTGCACCAACACAACACTGACACACACTCACATAGGCATATTAACCCCTTGTGATCGCCCCCCCCACCCCCCTGTCACAGTGTTACTGAATGCAGTGATTTAATCACTGCATTTAGTGTCAGTGTGACAGGCACTGTAAAAAACAGTTAGTGTTAGGTTCAGGATAGCCCCCCCACCCCCCCTAATAAAGTTTTAACCCCCTGATCACCGCCCTAGTTAACCCTTTCACTCCCTATTGCCAGCGTCACTAAGCGATAATTTTTCTGATCGCTGTATTAGTGTCGCTGTTCCCGCTAGGTAGCTATTTTTTTTATTGCGATTTTTTTTTTTTTTTTACTAAAGACATGTGGCTAAATAAATTTTGGCCTAAATGTTTGACTAAAATTTAGTTTATTTGATTTTTTTTTTAACAAAAAGTAAAAAATAGTGTTTTTTTTTTCAAAAATGTCGCTCTATTTTTGTATATAGCGCAAAAAATAAAAATCGCAGAGGTGATCAAATACCACCAAAAGAAAGCTCTATTTGTGGGAAGAAAAGGACGCAAATTTTGTTTGGGAGCCACGTCGCACGACCGCGCAATTGTCTGTTAAAGCAACGCAGTGCCGAATCGCAAAAACACCTTGGGTCATTTACCAGCGTATTGGTCCGGGTCTTAAGTGGTTAAAGAAGTTATTTTAAGCATTCGGTGTGCTATTTAAACCTACTGCTTCCATAGAACAGCGTTAGAGGAATTTCAGAGTAATAGACAGTCTTGTTGGACTGAAAAGTCAGAGATATCACTATTCTTCTAATGCCACAGCGCATGAGGCACTTCATAGTGCTGCGCCTGCCACATTGCACGCTATACAAAGCGCTTCCTCAGGAGCACAGACATTTCAATAAAAAGTTTAACCGTGTTGGGGGTAGACAACAGTTGGTCTTATTTCACCTAACATTGGCTGTAGTTCACCAAGGTGCTAATCAAGCCAGTTAGGGGGGTGTATCGTTAGAACAAAAGTTGCTTGAATGGTAGGGCAATCAATTGCTGGTAAGCAAAAGAGGACTCATATTCCAGGGGTATGCACGGATGGTCAGGTTATAGTCTGTGTGGAATAGGCTAGGTACCAGTGAGCAGGGGGGTAAGCCTGAGTTAACCAGTTGCCAGCTTGTAAGTCTCCAATCCAGGTGAATGGAGATAGTATGCAAGCAATAGCAAACAAAGGATCCTTGGAACCCCCAGCCTTTTGCACATTCGTGTGAATTTCCCCTGGTAATTGGAGGACGCCTGTACGCTTGGCATGCTCTATCTATCTGGCTTTCAAGTATGATCTACTTATTGCAATTCCCAACTTTTTTTAAACAGTTTAATCTAGTTTTTGCCCCCCCCCCCCTTTTTTTTTTTTTTTTTTTTATTATTTCTATTCACAAAATATTATTATTATTATTATTATTTTTTGTTAACAAAATAAAGAAATTGTAATTATTGTGTTTTTTTTTTTAATATATATTCTTTTTTTATACACAATTTCAGACGAGTGTTTTTTTTTTTTTTGCTTTTAATCATTGGATTAACTTTCTTGCTTATAAATGTCCCATTTGAAAGTTATTTAAATGTGTGTTCTGCAGATGGGTTACAATACGTGCCAAAAGGTTATTGCTAAGAAATTAAATACTCCTAAATTCAGCTTCAGATGCCTGTTTGTGACGTCAAGTAAAGAAATTTTATCTGGTGACCACAAAGTGCATTATCTAACAAACATTTTGTTGAATCTTACAGAAGCGTAAAAGAGCAAATGCGTTAAATCAAGGTGAACTGGATGCCCTAGAGTATCACCAAAAGGTAACCATTACTGCTATAATAATATTAGCTTAAAGTTTTTATGCTCAACATTTCATCTCATATTTTCATTTTCAAATACAATTCAATTATTTCTAGCCTACTTCTATTAATTTAAATGATTATGATGTTAGGGAATTGCCCTTTTTGAAGACCATTTAAAAAAGTTATGCAGTACTATATTCCGTGTCCAAAATAAATAGTATTTAAAATCGAACTAAGGGCAAAACTTTTTAATTTTGGATACAGTTAGAGTCGGTTCACACTGGGGCGACACGACTTCCAGCACGACTTTCAGAACCAACTTCAACACGACTTGAGCATGAAACAGAGGGCGATCTGGGGCGATTTACAACACGACTTGAAGTCCTTTTCAGGTCAGGAGACATTCCAGTGACCAATAAAACAACAATCAGCTCTGGGAGAGGGAGGGGGAGGGAGGGGTTTGCCTGATAAATGTATGTTATCTTGCTTGAAAGTAGCTTCAATTAAAACAGTGATCAGACTTGGAAGCGACTTCCATTGAATTCAATGGGTACAAATCGCCTAGAAGTCTGATCGAAGTAGTACAGGAACCTCTTCTGAAGTCGGAGCGACATGAGTAGTGTATTAACACCACTCCCATTCACTTACATTGCTTTTCTGGACAGCACGACTTGGGGCGCCTTGAGACGACTTCAAGTCTGATCCCAAGTCGCCCCAGTGTGAACCGACTCTAAAGGGAGGGTCCATCAGTTTTAGTTTTATGCAATATGTTTCACTGGGGAGATTTCCCTTCACTTCTTGTGCCATAGCCAAAACAGGAAGTGAGAAGAAATCCCAACAAAAAGAATCCCTGATTGTCACTAGGGTTTGCAGAACTAGATTTCCCCTCTACTTCTGTCCTGTGGACAACCTACAATTTGGGGTTTTCTTTTACTTTCACTGTTGGTGATGACAAAAAAAAGGGAAAATCTCTCTAACAGGGGCACAGGCAGAATTAACAACCCGACAGCTGTTCTAATTCTTTACCAATATATAATTTTGCATTTTAGTTATACATTAAACCTCAGTGATATACTATGTTGCTTTTTGTCTTCTGAAACAAGCACAAATAACATATGATACAGAGTAAAGCACTCACCAGATCTGCTGGCTTCACAGTATAACAGAGGTCAGGCGTCGCTTGTGTACGGCACTTTCCTGGATATGCCTCTCTGACACCACTGTGGCCCGGGGCATTATTCCCCCCCACTGCCAACAACAGAGGGGCATAGTTCCTCCACTAACAATGGGGCACCATTCCTCCCCTTGACACCAATGATAGTGCAATATTCCTCCCACTAATACCAATCATATGGCATTGTCTAATCCCACTGACGCCAGGACAATTTTTAATCCCACTGCTTACAGTGCTGCTCCCCTAAAATTAGAAGGACAGTAAACGTTCCCTTTGTTTAGAAAGCTAGGAGACCCCTGCACTAGAGGTAAAAGTAAGTTACTCTGGGACTCCTATCCACAACACTCGGAGCACTTCATACCCACTACAGATAATAGTGCATCTCCGCTGACAACTACCATAACACCACAAACCACTTGTTCAGGATGTCCACAGTTCTGTAGGCTGATTCTGTAGGGAGCAGCTCCAGAGGAAAGACTCATATATGACATGGAGGCTTTTAGTGGGAAAATTCTGAGCAGATATTTGTGTTGTGGCTGTTGTCAGTGGAGATGTGCTCCTGTCTGTAGTGGGTACAGGATGCCCTCAGAATTGTGAATTGGAGTCCCAGGGTAACTCATTCTTACCTGTAGTGGGTATAATGGTATTGGAGTGGTATTTTTGGAAAGTGCCATGCACAAGCATGACCTGACCTCTATTATACTGTGGTTTCTGTGAAAATATATTCTGATGGATAAAAAGTGTTGGTTTTTAATTTATTTAAATATAATGCTGCATAACATTTAAGTTGTTGAGATTAAGGACTGTATACTGTGACCTCTTTCTATGCAGGTGACTTAAACAATTGTGGGTAGCATGGACTTTTGATATTTAAAGAAGTTTGGGCAAAACTTTTGACATTGATCACAGAAATGTAGTTCATTCTGCACTCGTATGATCAGTTTTCAGCCGACAGCGGGATCAAGCCCGCTTAACAGTTTTACAGTCAGGATTCACCCACATTCTCCGTCCCCAGCCCAGCTCTCCAGTATATAAACCAATACTTCTTCTCTTTTAAAGTGTAATTAAAGGAACCGCAGAGGGCGCCTCTAAGTGCATTAAAAACAAAAAAACTCACATTTATTGATAAAAACAATTGGCAACTCACATTCGATAAGAATTAAAGTGCCTGTCATAAGAACGTTATACACTGGGGGCTGTCATCCAGACTACAACAGAAGAGGTAATCCAGTCCAGAGACTCTGTGCTTCCAATGGCCAGGAAATACTCAGGGAGCCATGTGAGTCAGTCAGACTGGTGGGTGTGGAGGAGGCATGACTATATGTTTTGAGGCCGCTCCGTCTTTCTCAAGCCTCTCTCTCTGGTAAAGGAGTAATCTGTATATACTGTACTCAATGAATGGGATTGACAGCCGGGACTGTAAGGCACAGCATGCTTAATAAATGACCAAAATAAAGCTCAAACGATAAAAGTAAAGGTAAAAGCCAATATAAGTCTGCTTGGTGGAACAGAATGCCCCAAACAATACATAAGGGCCTGAAATGCGTGTGTGTGTATAGAAAATATAGATCGTAAAAGTTCATACAATTTTTATTTTGCTTTTAGCAAACACAAAAAAAAGAGATGTACAACAAAACGGCCAACACCTGGCCGACATTAAGGCCAGGACCCACACAGGGGTCGCAAGTTAGCATAACGGAACCAAGAGATTTTAGATTATTCGCGACTACCTTAATATACCATCATCCATGTGTTGGCCCGGCTCATGCTCCAGGGGTAGGTAGATGGTTAACTAGGTCACCGAAGTTACTGTGCCAGCAAGGGTAGTTGAACAAGTCTTCACGGGAGGTAAGCGGATAGTGGCAAACCTCCTAGTCTGCTTCAGCAGTGGAGGGGTCCGCCAACCTTTTATACCAGACCCTGTTACATTTTTTCGGACAGTCTCTATGAATATAGGTACTGTATCTTTGTATAGGGATATCGCATTGTTGACAAGATTTTTACATAAACCCATAGATGGGGGGAGATTTACGCTTCCAGCATAGGACGAAGGTTCATACAAATTTAATATAGACATGTATAGATATAAAAAATAAGAGTTTTTAAAATGTATGTGCAAATGTAAGAATCACTACATACCATAAGAACAAAACAAAAATCTATACATCTATGGCCAGTTTAAAGGAACACTAAAGGTTTGTTTTTTATTAGATCAATTGATTGCTGTAAGCTAGAGCATTTAAATATCACTTACCTCGTTTTTCCTTTTGACCTTCAAAATACAGTAATCCAGGTTTGAAAATGCCATTTCCTGTGTCTCCTTCTTGCTTTCCACCAGCATCTGAGCTGTTTTGCATGGTGGAAAGCAGAATGTGCTCACCCCCTCCCTATGACTACAGCCCTGCGTGAAGATGCTCTCTTATGCCTCACAGGCATGGAGGCTAAGCCTAATGGGATCTGTAGTTCCCATTAGGCCGTGATGTAGCAAGAATGAATGCGCACCGCAAACCAGGAAGTCAGTGAGAATAACAAAATAAATCAGCTTGATTTCAACAGGTATCAAACTAGTTATAATGCAAAACATTACTTTTTACTTCATCAGCTACTGTCAGACTTTCATTTAAGAGGGAAATATTTTTGTCTTTACAACCCCTTTAAGGTGGATTAATGCAGTATTGCCTGTATGGAAAACTAAAGTACAGAGAATACAATTGTGCTCCCTGTATGTATCTACCCCAGTCTCTTCCAAGGGATTAGACTTCAACACTGTAACTTTTTAAGAATTTATAAGGCGAGCGATTGCTCCAGGAGCTGATCTTTGTCAGCAAAGAACTGCAGAGGGGCCTGGTTTTACATGATTGTATCATCTTTGAGCCAGCATCTCCATTGAGAAAGTAGGTACTTGCACTGGGTGAAGCCTGAGAAAAGTGTGTTCTGTCCTCTAAACGCTTGCTTACCAAAGCAATGCTGCCTTTTTTTACATACATATTATAATCAGCATTTTTTTGCTAGAAAAATTATTAGTGGAAAATATATGTGTAGCGCTCAAACAATGGTGATCATGATAACATTGGATATTAATAAATATATATCACAAAACTATAAACAAAATGGTGTGTGATCAAATATACATCAATTGTGTCTCAACTGACAAAGCAATAAATATATGACAAAGTCCATATAAATGGGGATCCACCAAGTGAATGTATGAAAGTATCAGAACATCAAACTTGTGACTTCTTCCATATCTAGTATTGCCACCACCGGGAAAAGTGCAGGCTTACAGGAAAAATTAGACTTAAGGGGACATATGTGGCCGAAAGTCAAGAAGGCTTGTAAGGACTGAAGTCCTGAATGATCAATTGAAGAATCGAAGATTGGCCAATCATCATAGCCTCTGCTGGACAGATGGATGGACTAAAGCCAGACTTTTACTTGAAAATTAAATCAGCAGGCTGGTTTCTCGCAGGATTATTGGTGATGTGAAGAGATGGAAAAGAAAAGTGGCCACATAGCGTAATCTTGTTAAAGTATAAAAATATTTTTATTGCAGCTATCACACTTACATTTAGCTGGTATATTGCACGGTTGTATACAAGTGGGGCGGCAGTGGAGTCCTCCAACGCGTTTTGTGTCACAACACTTAGTCTGGGGTGTTATTAGAACCCCCCCAAACTTTTATACTTTTTCTGAAACCAGAGGCCCTATAGAAAAAAATTGTGGTGGGTGTTGCAATTTTTTTATGTAGCACAATATTTGTGCAGCTGTTTATAAAACACAAATTTTCAGGAAAAATCACACTTGCAGTAAATTATTTTTAGTGCACACAAACAGAGGAGTTGGAAGAACAAATGTTCCTCCATCTCCACTGGGATGTGGACTCAACCACTTACTTTGGTCCTGGGCTCCCCGGTGGAACAGGAGACCCTGGGAACGACAGCGGGTGGCGACAGAAGGGAGGAGGGTTCCACATCGCTGTAAAGGTAACAGCCACCTGAATCACTTTTACAGGAAGGCCTAAAAAAAAAAAAACTAGGTATATGGCTGCTTCTACAGGTTTGCTCCTGGTATAGCCGCTTGCTGCCCATGACGTTTATATATGTATGTTGGGCAGCAAGCGGTTAAAAGAAAAGCAGAAGATGGCAAAGTGATCTATGTAATAAATACTTGTATTACATGATACTTTGCATGCCTTCACATGACATTAAAAATATACCTGCGTTTATTTGACCTCATTCTCATGGGTGCCGTGACCCATACACTGTGAATGAGTGTCTTGTTTTTTGTTTTTTTTTGCAGCTGGCACCACCTGGATTTGTGTACAGGCAGCCCATGATTCTCTATGGGGACATGGGCTCTGTGGACACAGCCACTCATCCCAATATGACAGGCATGCAGTTGTGGGTGAGCATCCGTGAGCGAAGACTCACAAATAAATATCCTGATGGCTGTAAAAAAACAAAAACAAAGTTTGATTTTAAGAGCAGTATTTCTTTTGTTGCGTGCTAAATACATAACTGATTTGATGATGGAACTTTATAATTATGATTTGTATTTTTTTTTTTTTTAACAGAAAAAGTTTTTATTGTTTTTTCAAACAAACAACAAACATACACACAAACCAATGACAGTACATAGATAACAGAGGTAACGAAGTGATTGCACCAGGGCATATCAAAAAAGGACATAAATTACACACATAGCCGGTGATACAGAAGCTAAGGGGACACAGACAACTCTACCCCATAGTTATAAATATTAGTCGCCACTCGTGAGGTCCCCCCCCGCAAGGGGGGGATGGAGAACCATCAGGGCAACCCCTCCAGCACCGCCGACCCCCGCCCCCCAAGAAAGGGGAGGACGAGGGGGGGAGGAACAGAGGGGGGGGGTGACTCCAAGGAGGGGGCGAGGAGAGGGGGTGAGCGAGGAGAGGGGGTGAGCGAGGAGAGGGGGGGAGCGAGGAGAGGGGGGAGGGAGGAGAGGGGGAAGGGGGGGGGGGTAAGGGGAAGGTGAGGAGGGAGGGGGAGGGGGAGAACAGCCACCCACCACACTTTACAAATAGGATGCGCCACAGGGGACCCGTCAATTACTCAGCTAGACGCATCTATCCAGTTTGACCAGATCTTGTCAAATTTTGCCGGGCAGTTTCTGCTTTCATACGTTAGTCTGTATAATGGGAGGACTCTGTTGATCGTCCCCAGCCAGGAGGACACAGTTGGGAGGTCAGTGCCCCGCCAACGGAGTAGGATTTCCCTCCTGGCGTAGAACAGGGCAAAGGTGATGCCCAGTTTGGTATATCTGTCACATTCAATCTCACCCAGGTAGCTAAGGAGGAACAACTTCGGGTCCATCGTGAGCTCCACCCCGTAGCGGTCCGAAAGAGTATCCGCCACCTCTCTCCAGTACGCGTCCAATTTGGGACAGGACCAAACCATATGAATGAACGACCCAGTATCCCCCGAACATCTAGTGCACAAGGAGCTCCTGGAGGGGTAGATCCTCGCCAGTCTCTGCGGGGCGTAATAGGCCCTATGTAAAAATTTTAGTTGGATAAATCGGTCTCTAGAGGCAATCATGGACGGGAGGAATGAAGAGACGCACTCCTCCCAGATCTCCTCGTCCAGGTCAGGTATGTCAGCGTTCCATTTGGCCAGGATTCCCACTGTGTCCGCGTCGTACGCCACCGTAAATCGCAGGTAAAGGGATGAGAGAGGTTTCCCCATAACACCCGAAATCAGGAGGCGCTCGACCGAGTCCGACTCGAGCGCAACCGGATCCGGGAATTGGGCCGCAAGCGCGTGTCTCAGTTGTGCATATCTAAATCCCAGGGAGGGGGGAAGCCTGTAGCGAAGGGCTAGGTCCATGATTTGTATTTTAAAACGATATATGGCAGGGCAATGCTGTGCCACTGTTTAAAATGGCGGTCTGGGCTAGGTTTTCCAGGAAAGAAGCACAGTAATGTGCTGGCTTTATAATAGAATCCGAAATAGGGGTCAGTGCCCCACCCCCCAAGGGGATCAATGTGTTAAGGGAACAGTGAGAGGTTCACGTCTGCACAATGCTGTCCAGGTCAGGACAGACCAAGGCCCAAGCCTGAGAGCAAGAGACCATCTATGAGAGACAGAGCAACTGGGAAGCTGCAGGAAAGACGCAGAGCAGAGGTACAGTGTATGGTACATGAGCCCTGGGAAGTGTGTTTGATGGTCAGGAGGACCTAGGCATGAGGCCTGAGCTGCAGGGCTGATAAAGAGCCAGGAGGCTGAATTCTGTGTTTTTTTGCACTGATGGTGAGAACCCCCTGCGTGGGAAGATATTCATGTGAACTTTTGCTATATTTTAATAAAAGCCCTGAAACTTACCTCCTGGCATGGAGTAAACTCACTGTTTGTTTGTTTTGCACTACCAATGATCTAAACAACCCCCAAAATTTACTGCAGTGTGTCTTTCAGGTCCAATTCTTAAAATCGCATTCTAGTCAAAACTGAAAATTAATCTTTGAGATACATACAGGTCACATAGGTAACCTGCTGAGTAGTTTAGTGTTCCAAAGTTTCCTTAAAGTGGTTGTAAACCCTCGTTTACAACTTAATGTTACAGGTAAGCCTATATTAAGGCTTACCTGTAGCTAACAAGTATCCTAAACCTGCATGGTTTGAGATATCCCTGTATTTGTATGTGCCGACGGCATATGCGCACTCAAGCCAACTAAAGCAATGGCACTGTGCCATTGCTTCAGTTGTACTGTGCTGTAATCGCGCGCATGCGCAGGAGTGATGTCATCGCGGCTCCGGCCAATCATAGCGCCGGAGCCGCGAGACCCAGAAGTCACTCCGAGACTACATGCCGGCGGCTGGAGGGGGAGATGTGGACCGCTGCGGGGGCTACGATCAGAGGTAAGTAAAACATAATCTATGCATACTAGCTATTTATGCCTTTGCCTTGCAGGATTTTTTTTTTTTTTCATTTTTGAACGGAGGGTTTACTTCCTCTTTAAGGCTCTATTTACAGTTGCGCAACTCAAGTCACACAGGAAAGGGAAAGATTTGGATGGCCACATTCCAATACAAAACGCCTTTATTGTAGAAAATCAAATTCCATAAACAGCAGAGGTACGATTACAAATGCAGCTGATGCGTTTCACAACCTTACTGGTGCGGCTTTGAAATCGCGCTACTTGCACTTCCAATTTTATTTTGGCTTATTTAACAAAAGTCTATGCAAGTCACAATAAAAAGTACTGCAGGAAACTTTTTCATAATTGCTACAACATGGGTCATGGCGATATGAATGCTTCTATTGCCGGCAATGGGCTGCGACTTGTCACGCAATTTGGAACTGTCAAATCACATGACAAGTCGCACTGGTGTAAACAGCGGCTAAAGGTTGAATGTGATTGGTGATGCAAGAAGCACAGAGGGGAGGTTATACAGCTTCATGTACAGAAGAGTGCTGATTACACATGAGTCAGATTATTGTAAATTGTGCAAACCTTCTGACTTTAGCATTATTTCCCTGGGAGAAATATGTCTAAAAAGTTTGAGAATATCAGATCCATCTAAAAGAATCTTGCAAAACTGTCTGGTTTTGTGATGGATCTCTTTTTAAATAAAGACTTCAGTTGCGATAAATGGAAGATTTGGGGAATAGTTTGTCTCTAGTAACCCCATGCTACGTTGCATATTTTACCATTCTGGTGTCCACATTACCCTGAAATTTCATTTTGCATGAAGATTTATTTTTTGAGGTGCAACCTTAACTGCCATTTGATTTACATCCACAATTTCATTTGCCTTAGCCTTCTGAGTAAGATGTCATTTTAGCAGCTGCAATGCCATTTCAGTGTGATAAGGAGCTCAAATGACTTCTCTGTACAGAATGATTTATGCCTGCGATACCCCTGAGCCAATGCCGACATAACTATTAGTCTGTAAACCACAAAACATCCACTGAGCTACACCATTTATTTTAATGTGACTCAGACTCAACAGATCTACTTGTAAAAAGTTCTTAGACATTTCAAGAAATTAATTGCAGTTCCTAAGTTGGGGAAATAAGAGAATAATGACCTTTCCCATAGTGCAGCACATAATATGTCTGTGTGATGTGGAGGGCTCTGTGGGAGGAAAAGGGAATTTGTGTTCATGGCACATTCGCTGAATTCATGCAGAACTCGGAGCTGCAAAACCTGTACAGACTCATTCAAATAAAGTACTATCATGGTAAAAACTGACAAATTCAATATTTGTGCTGGTGACATTCATATACATCTGTATCCAGTTTATTATTTTATGGTTTAGATACCCCTTTGCCTTCCAAATATCTGAAATAATTTGCTGGCTTGATTTAAAAAGGTAATAAAACTTTGATGGGCATTTTGGACCATGCCTGGTGTATTTCCTGCAGATTTGTCCTCCATGTTTTTGTACTGCAACGCCCCTGTGTTCCACCTTACCCCAGAGAATTCATTATGCTAAATTTCTGACCTACCATTTGCACATCATTGGACAAATCAAGATTCATCAGACTTGGCTTTGTTTTTCCAGTCGCATTGGTTTATCAGTTATGATTCCCACACAGTAGCTTGTAATTTAAATTTGGTTCTGGATAGTCAGGCAAATGTATTGGTTTAAAGTTCTGATTAAGTGTGTGGGTCATAGCTTGAGGCCATAATAATGGCAGGCTTTTGGAAAAATAAATTGACTTTGGTTAATTGTCCAAAGAAGCCAGCCAAGTTTTTTTCAAATGAAAAGTTACCTTTTGAAAGGAAACCTACCATAACAGATGTGTTCAGGAGAGTCTCTAAACTGTATAAACGGCATACATGCTGCTGGTGGCGAGTTTAGAGATGTATATTAAGCAGAAGATCACTGTTCGTGGAGTGAGATTTATCAAAAGACCTAATTTACACAACGATAATCAGGAATTTTTAGAAGGTTGGGACAAACTTCAGACCAAGAATATTTACGAACAATGCAGTAGCTCTTGGATTTTGAAAAACATTTTGAAAAACAAATCTCACAATTGAAAGAGTAGGCGAACATTCTAAAGTTTTTAAGTCCCATACCGACTTCAAAACTCTGACCCTGACAACTTAGAGCTGCTGGACGAGTCAAACCCCAGGTCAGTAAATACCCGTAGAATCCAGACAACAACCAAAGAGAGGACGGGGGGAAAAGAGATCGCTGAGGTAATACTGTTTTACTTCAGTCGACCTAATCTTCGAGAAATCAGGATCAATGGGAATATACAGGCACAGGAAGGGGAAAGTAGAGTTGGAAATTAGAGGCTCAAAGAATAATTTTAGCTGACTAGTAGCTTTAAAGATTAAGGATTTTCAATCTTTCCTCCTTTTGTCTTAAACCCTCACCACATTAATGTCCTAGAAAAAGGACTATTGTTTTTCCCATCGACAGATTTCAATCTCTTTGGGTCAAAGATGTAAATTTGTTTTCATGAAAATTGGAGTTTAAAATGGGAATATAAAAACAATAATAGATTGAAAGTCTGAGAATATTGGAACCTTTTAGGCCATGTACACACGATGAGACATGTCCGCTCGAACATGTCCGACGGACCATTTGCAGCGGACATGTCTCATCGGATTTTGGTCCGATGGCGTGTACACACCATCGGACCAAAATCCCCTCTGGCTGAGGACGCGGTGATGTGACGTTGACGCCGCCACGTCACCACTCCAGGAAGTAAAATACTTCCACGCATGCGTCGAATCCATTCGACGCATGCGTGGACAGTTATGTCCGCTGGTGAGTGTACTAACCAGCAGACATATTCGACGGACATGTCTCCGGCGGACAAATTTCAAAGCATGCTTTGAAATTTGTCCGCTGGGAAAACAGATCCGATAGCCCGTACACACGATCGGAGATGTCTGCTGAAACGGTCCGTCGGACCAGTTTCAGCAGATAAATTCGATCGTGTGTACGCGGCCTTAGAATGAGAAAACAAGATAGGAAATGTTGAAGTGAAGGGTTATTTTACGTATATCAATTTTAAAGAGTGACTATACACTACCTTTCCCACAGTTGAGTAATATCCAGCTATTTGTGAGATTGGTAGAGAATGAATTGGGCGAATTGGAGGCGGGTTTCTACACCTCCAATTCGCATTACAGGAGATTGTGACTGGTGCACATATCTCTGTTGCGGCTGCGGAGCAGCTTGCACAGGAACGCTGTGCATCTTTGGCGTTGTTTCGAGGCTGAATTCAGGCAAATACTCGGCCCTGATTCGTCCCTGAAACGGAGAACAGGGATGCACCAGACCCCTGCTGCTAGCCGTATCCGTCGGAGGTGTGAACCCAGCTTTAGGAAAGATCACAATGTAACACCTGGTGAAATTAAGGCTTTGGTGATCTTGCAAGATAATAAAGAACTTGTTGTAAAACCCGCAGATAAGGGAGTAAACATAGTTCTGTTAGATAAGAGCCACTATTTAAGAATGCGTTTGTCAATTCTTGTTAATCTGAATAATTATGCAATGCTGACCAGAGATCTGGTCAAAGAATACTATCGTGAATTAAAACAGATACTTGATAATGCAATCAGTACAGAACTGAAATTAAAAAGACAAATATAATTACTTTCTTAGGCTCCATGCACACTAGCGTTTTTTTAAAGTTAAAGTGCTGATAACTTTTTGTAATAGAATTTTAGGCTCAAAGTGCCATTAGTAGTGTTTTTAGGAGTGTTTCTGCTAAAAAAACGCTCTAAGAAACTATACAATTTTTTTTTTCTGCTCCTAGACGCTGAAGCTCAAACATTTTTAGCAGCGATTTACTGTCGTTTTTTCCCGCGCTTTTCGGACGCTATCGCTTTTAGCCCCCACTAGTGGCCGAAAAAGGGTTAAAACCGCCTGCAAAGCACTGCTGTAGCAGTTTGGCGGGGCTGCCCATTGATTTCACTGCTCCTACAGCGCCTCAAAGAGGCCAGTGCACCGGAGTAAAAGAGGAGGCTCTTTCCGGGTGCTTTGCAGGTGCTATTTTTAGAGCTAGAGCACCTGCAAAGCGCCTCAGTGTGAAAGCAGCCTTATAGTCTAAAGTAGTGTGCATGGACACATAGGATAACACTATTTAGTTTCTAGGAGCAGAAACAAAATGTGTGCATGGAGCCTCAATCTCAATGTCACAATTGAAACATTGTATTCCTTACTGAAGGTACATAAACGTCCAGATCCATCAGGCTGCCCTATTATATCAAACAATCAGAATTTAACCTGAAAGAGCGAGTAAATATGTGGACAGGATACTCCGCTCACATGTTTATTCTTTATTCTCATATATAGAGGATACTCGAAACTTGGTTAAGAAAATAGCTGACCTTATGCAAGTGGATACTTTCTACAAACTAGGGGAATGGTCTTTCAGCAGAATAATTATTTTGTCCTTGAACTAATATAATTTATACTCAAACATCAATACTACATGGGACCTTGTACCAGCAGATAATGGGCACAGTGTGTATCCCAACATATGCCAAACTTTTCTTAGGTTGTTGGGAAAACAATTGTATTCTCGAAGGAAATGCACCTCTAGAATCTTGCTGTGGGCAAGATTTTTGGATGATGTGTTCCTATTATGGCATGGAAGTATATGGGCATTAAATTATGTTTTGTAGGTACTTAATGCCAACTACTTAGATCTGAATATAAGTAGATGTAATGGTGCACAAATTGAAAAAACAGTATCGTAAATCAACCGCTACAAATAATCTTTTGCATTGGTCCAACCATCACTCCAAATCCCTAAAAAGTGGCATTTCTACTGGGCAATTTTTTCAAGCATGATGTAATTGCCCATAACAGGGAGTCTTTTTGGATAAAAGCAGGACTCTTTTTAAAAAGTTTGATAGGGGTTACCCCAAAAGAGCTTTCTTCAAATCATTCAAGAGCAGGGGTGTGCTGGGCCGGGGGGCAGAGATGCATTCTCTCCCTGGGCTGCTCTTATATGCTCTACAAAGGCCGCTGTGTCGCCAGCTCAGAACCGCACATGCGCAGTTTGTGAGCTGGCCGAGTGCGGCATCTCCATCCAGTACTGTGAGCCAGCGATGTCTCAGGGCTGACAGTCTGTGTACGGAGCACAGGACAGCCCCGCCCAGCCCCTCCCTCCTTCACATGAATTGGCTGGCGGAGGCTGGACCTGCTCTCTTTCCCCACCTACACTCTCTGATCAGCCCGAGGATGTGTGAGGATGTGTGGGCGGGAAAGTTCAATCTGAGCGGTCGGCTCGAATACAGTGAGTCTCCTGGAGGCTGGGACCATACAAGTAAGTGAGCTCCTCCTCCCTCCCCTTTCTGCAGCTAAAGATTTTTTTCCCCCTAGCCTGTGACAGTACCTTGCTTGCCCTAGGTGTTATGATATGGGCTCACACTGGTCTGGCATGCTGTGGTTTGCAGTGCTGGTGATGTACTGACAGTATTCCTGCATGTTGCCCCTATTCCCATAGAGGTTGCACATTTTTACTGCATGTTCTGAAACTGAAAGTGCACAAAACATCCTGCATGCTGCATCTTTGGTGCAAATCTAGAAAATGCAAGGCACTGCCACTTCACTAAAACGTTAGACAGCGGAGGTGATATCACATTTACTCCCTGCCTGTTTTAACCCCCTAAATACCAATCCCTCCAAATAATGGCACAATTCACTTTGAACTCCACCTTGTTTCCATTACTCTCAGTAGGTATTTTATTCTTTGCACATCTTATACCTAAAGAGTTAAAAGTGAATTTCTACACCTTAGTGGAGCGCCCTTTCAGAAGATTTGAGGATATTATTAAACCCAAAGACTGGTGAACTTAAGACCCCTTTCACACTGAGCCACCCATAGCGTCGGCGGTAAAACTCTGCTATTTTTACTGTCGATGCTATTTGCGGATTTTCGGCGCTAGCGGCCGAGAAAGGGTTAAAACCGCCCGCAGTGCGCTACTGCAACAGCGCATTGCCAGCGGTATAGCCATGCTGTCCCATTGATTTCAATGGGCAGGAGCGGTGGAGGATCGGTAAACACACCACTCCAAAGATGCGGCTAGCAGGACTTTTTATACTGTCCTACTAGCGCAACACTGCAGTGTGAAAGCCCTCGGGCATTCACACTGTAGACAATATAAAAGCTGTTTGAGAGCAGATTGCAGGCGCTATTTTTAACGCTATAGCACTTGCAATACGCCCTCAGTGTGAAAGGGGTCTAAGCCACCATAGACAGATCTAATTTTCTGCTGAACCAGCAGAATTTCGATCTATCTATGTGCAGAATGTGGTTGTACAGAATTCAATCTATCAACTGATGTCAGTACAACCAGCATCTTTCTTTTTCTTTATCGTACATCACGGGACACAGAGCGCATAGCCATTACACTTGGGTTATATGGGTACCTTCAGGTGTGGACACTGGTGTAATCAATTTCACAGGAAGTTAACTCCCTATATAACCCCCTCCCACTGGGAGTGCTTCAGTTTTTTCGCCAGTGTCTTAGGTGTTGGTCACGTCTAGCTGTCCCTCGGAGGTCTCGGGACCCAGGATAGCTAGCCGGATCCGTCCGAAGTGCTTCAAAGCCAAGGTGTACGGTACCCGGGCCCTGCTGGAGTGGGGTTTTGCCTATAATGCCTCTCCTTGGAGGGCTGGATTCTGGGCTCCAGTGCCTTAGTCTCTTCCAAGAACTAAACGCTACTGATGCCAGGATGCTATATAGGTCCAGGGGTGTGGGTTCCTTAACACAGGACCCCGGTCCCTGAAGGTCCAAGACAATACCCACGGAGATGGGGGAAGGCTGGGCCTCTTGCATTTTGCAATACCCTGCGGCGTGGAGCAGGTAAGAGGGAACCTGCGGGACTTGGTTCAACAGTAGGTATCCCCCTGGGGGTTCTGGGTTGGCTAATGGTATGCTTGTGCATCAGCCACTATCTCCACTATGTATTTTGAGGCAGGATGGGATGTACTAATGTTTACCCAGATAACATGTAGATATATATATGCTTTTAAAGATATGTATTTTGCTACTCCCCCCAGATTTGCCTGTTAGCATGATACTGCAGCCCCACGTGTATAGAGAGGAAGTGCTGACAAAACTCCTGTTTCCTAGGAAGCCTAGGGGGACAGCTTCCTCTATGTGTGCACTACAAAGATTAGTGGCTTACCGGGTGTCTGTGTTTCTAGCGCTGGTCCAGGCTTCTTCTCTGCTCTCTGCTTCCTCCATGTTGGTTTCAGCGTGGGGGGGGGCGGGGGCGCCCGCGCGTGCGCGCCGCCTTTTACAGCGTCAGCGTGCGTGGGGGGGGCGGGCCAGCAGCGTCAGGTCTCAGATAAAGCAAAAAAGCATTTCCTGGCTGGTCATTCCCTCCTGAGAGCAGTGGAGAGTGAGGACATAGAGCGCGCAGCTGAGCCAGTTCTGGCTAACAGTGACACCCAGTGGTGGTTTGTGGATCTTCAGGTCTGGACTTAAGTCCACACTGACCAGAACAAAAAAAAAAAAATTTTTCTTAAAGGGACTCAGCCTTAGATCTGGCAGTATCTGAGTCGGTGCAACCTTGGACTCCAGCTAACGGGCATTGGTGTGGTAATACTCACAGGACTTTCCTCGGTATTGCCGCCTTCTCAGGCATATGAAAATTTAGATTTTTTTTTACCATAGCCTGTCCTTATTAATGTTTCACTTCTAGCTACAACAGTTGGGTGTTGGCTGTAGGGGTGTCTCAAGGTTGTGCAATGGCTCCCAAGGGATCAGGACCAGCTAAGGCTGCAAAAGGTGCCAAAAAAGTAAAGGGGTCTCCAACGGGGTCAGAGGATTTGGGCCAGGCTCCAGTGGTCCCACCCTCACCAGATAGACCACCGAACAGCATCGTGCAGGAGCCATTGAGGGTGCTAGGGGCAGAGGCGGCCCCCAATCAACCCATTCCCGTTTATGTTACGGAAGAAATGCTAGAATCCACCCTGGGTGGGCTAGAGAAAAGGTTAACTGCTTTAATTGCCCGCTCTTTGCCGGGTGGCAAACGGGCTAGATCCCCGTCACCTAGAACGGTGTGTTCGGATGCAGAGGTCCTCTCTTCGGAGGAATTGGACCCACAGGGGGATCAAGCGGACCTGAGTCCTGACGGGTCAGACATTGAAGATTCCACTATAGATGAAATTTTTTCGGCTTCTCAAGCAGAGAGTCTGTGGATCCAGTCTCTGACGGATATGGTTCGCACTGCTTTTAAACTTCCAGTGTCAGAACAATTAGCCCCCGCGGTATCCTCTTTAGGTTCCTTGAAGGCACCATTGAGTGGTGCGTCTTTCCCGGTTCACCCCCTTCTGGAGAGCGTGATTTTTCAGGATTAGGCTCGACCTGATAGGATTTTTATCCCTCCTAAAAGGTTCACCATTCTCTATCCTATGGAAGAAGAATTTGCTAAGAAATGGGCACTCCCTACCGTGGACGCAGCCATTTCCTGCGTAAATAAATCCCTGACCTGTCCGGTGGAAAATGTCCAGGTGTTTAAAGATCCAGTCGACAAGAAATTGGAGACCCTACTGAAGGCTTCTTTTACCACAGTAGGTGCCGTGGTTCAGCCAGCAGTGGCAGCCATTGGTGTTTGTCAGGCTTTAAAGGATCAGACTAAACAGATATTAAGGGACATACCGGCTCAGCAAGCTCGTGAATTGGCTGACCGCCCAAGAGCTCTCTGCTTTGCAGTAGATGCTATTAAGGACTCCGTTCAACAGCCGTCCCGTTTATCTCTGCTGTTGGTTCATATGCGTCGCCTTTTGTGGCTAAAAAACTGGTCAGCAGAGGCACCCTGCAAAAAGCTTTTAGCAGGATTTCCCTTTCATGGTGGGAGACTATTCGGTGAAGACCTAGATAAATATATCCAGACCATATCAAGTGGTAAAAGTTCTTTCTTGCCTGTCAAGAAAAGATCGCGTGGGCCTGCATTTAAGCGACAGGCCTTCGCAGGCTCGGCCCCTTCAACTTCCCGTCAGTATCGACAGCCTCCCGGGCGTTCAGCATTTAATAGCCGCCCACAAGGACAAGCCACGACAGGCAAGAGGCCATGGTCTCGCAAGCCGGTTAAACCAGTCCTCAAGTCAGATTCATGAAGGGGCGCCCCCACTCTCTTGGGTGGGGGGAAGGCTTCGGTTTTTCTCCGAAGTGTGGAAGGCCAGAATTCCCGACTCTTGGGTAAGATCCGTGGTAACCACGGGCTACAAGCTAGAGTTTCGGGAAGTCCCCCCTCCTCATTTTCAGGGGTCAAGTCTTCCAAGCGACCCATTAAAGAGGGCCTCTCTTGTAAAAGCATTGGATCGTCTCTTGCTCCAAGGGGTAATTGTAGAAGTACCAACCCAGGAATGGGGTCTGGGATTCTACTCCAACCTTTTCATAATACCAAAGCCCAATGGCGACGTCAGGCCTATCTTAGACCTCAAACGCCTAAATCGCTTTCTAAACATTCAGACCTTTCGTATGGAGTCCATACGTTCGGTGGCAGCCAGCCTACATCAAGACGACTGGCTAGCATCTATAGACATAAAAGATGCGTATCTGCACGTGCCGATCTACCCGGCACATCACAGGTTTCTTCGTTTTATGATAGATCACCGCCATTACCAGTTCGTAGCCCTCCCTTTCGGGTTGGCAACAGCTCCGCGGCTATTCACAAAGGTGTTAGCCCCGGTGCTAGCCGTCCTAAGGACAGAAGGCATTTTAGTCTTGGCATACTTGGACGATCTTCTGGTTATCGACAGCTCAGCTTCCAACCTCAATCAGGCAGTAGGTCGCACAGTTCAGCATCTAGAGGAATTCGGATGGATTGTAAACCTAGAAAAATCGGTATTGAAACCCACAAAGCAGTTGGAATATCTAGGCCTTCGGCTAGATACAGACTGCCAGAGGATAATTTTACCTCAAGCAAAGATCAGATCAATAGCTCAAGCAGTTCAAGTGATCTTAGGCAAGAAGAGGCCGACTATTCGCCTATGTATGCGACTGCTGGGGAAGATGGTGGCCGCCTTCGAGGCTGTGCCCTACGCCCAGATCCATACCAGATATCTTCAGGCAGCCATTCTCTCTGCTTGGAACAAGTCCATTCAGGAGTTAGATCGTCCATTAGTGCTCTCCCCAGGAGTCCGGCGCAGCCTGTCTTGGTGGCTGGTCTCTCAAAATTTGTCAAAAGGGAAATCCTTTTGCCCCATCAAGTGGAAGATAGTATCCACGGATGCCAGCCTGTCAGGTTGGGGGGCAGTTCTAGAAGAACAGACCCAGCAAGGGCAGTGGTCGGAGGGAGAAAAACTGCTTCCCATCAATATCTTGGAGATCAGAGCTGCTCGGCTGGCCCTGATCGCCTGGACTCTCCCCCTTCAGGGTCTGCCAGTAAGGATACAGTCTGACAACGCCACTGCGGTGGCATACATAAACCACCAGGGGGGCACGAAGAGCCCAGCAGCCCAAAGAGAAGTAAACCTGATTTTCTCATGGGCCGAAGCCCATGTACCCTGCATCTCGGCGGTGTTCATCCCAGGGATAGACAATTCTCAAGCAGATTTTTTGAGTCGTCAACAGTTGCTCCCGGGGGAATGGTCTCTTCACCCCCAGGTATTCCAAGAGATTTGCCAAAGATTCGGAGTCCCAGATGTGGACATTATGGCAACGAGATCCAACAAAAAGTTGGACAAATTCATATCCCGAGCCAGGGATCCCTCGGCCTACGGGACCGATGCCTTGGTTTGTCCTTGGCACCAGTTTTCTCTTCTGTATGCGTTCCCTCCACTGCAGATGATTCCCCGCCTTCTACGGAGGATCCGGGTGGAGTGCAGGCCTGTGATCCTGGTGGCCCCAGCCTGGCCCAGGAGGGCTTGGTACGCACTCATCGTGAAGATGTCAGTCGGGGCGCCGTGGCCGCTCCCCCTGCGCCCAGATCTGCTGTCTCAGGGCCCAATCTGCCATCCTGCTTCACAGCAGCTAAATTTGACGGCTTGGCGGCTGAATCCCTAATTCTTAAGGGCAGAGGCCTCTCAGATCAGGTCATATCTACGTTGATTCAGGCTAGGAAACCGGTCTCCAGAAATATTTATTACAGAGTCTGGAGAACCTGCGGAGTGGTGCGAGTCTCAAAAATGGCATCCTCGAAAGTTTTTTATTGACAGGATCTTGCGATTCCTCCAGGTTGGCGTTGACAAAGGGTTGGCTCTTAGTACTCTAAAGGGGCAGGTGTCGGCTTTATCAATATGGTTTCAAAGACCCTTGGCCACCCATTCGCTTATGAAAACCTTCTTGCAGGGGGTCTTGCATGTGAATCCCCCTATTAGAGCTCCCCTCTGCCCCTTGAATTTAAATCTGGTCTTGTCAGCTTTACAAAGGCAGCCGTTTGAACCTCTGACAGAAATCCCTCTTGTGCTACTAACCCGAAAGTTGGTTTTCTTGGTGGCTATGGCTTCAGCCAGAAGGGTTTCCGAGCTGGCAGCCTTGTCATGCAGGGAGCCATACCTTATTCTGCATAAGGACAGAGTGGTTCTGCGGCCTCAACCTTCTTTCCTTCCTAAGGTCATTTCCAGTTTTCACTTGAATCAGGACCTAGTCCTACCATCCTTCTTTCTTACTCCCCAGTCCAGAGAGGAAAGACGGCTTCATACTTTGGACGTGGTTCGAGCCATGAGGGTCTATCTCAAGGCTACAGAGAAGATTCGGAAAACAGATGTGCTTTTTGTTCTTCCGGATGGCCCCAAGAAGGGTCAGCCGGCTGCCAAGTCTTCCTTGGCTAGGTGGATTAAGCAGCTGATTTTTCAGGCATATGGTCTGAAGCGTGTTCCACCTCCCTTATCAGTTAAAGCCCATTCTACGAGGGCCATGAGTGCCTCCTGGGCGGCACACCATCAGATCTCTATGGCACAGGTTTGCAAGGCGGCAACCTGGTCTTCCGTACATACGTTTACTAAATTTTATAAGTTGGACGTTGCAAAGGGTACGGACGCAGCTTTTGGGCAGGCGGTCCTACGGGCAGCAGTATAGAATCCTCTGGCCCGGTTCACGCCCCCTTGTTTTTCTGTTGGTGGAGCCATGTTTTCTCCTGACAATGTTTTTATTTGGCTATTCTTGGCCTTACGGTCTCCCTCCCTTCATAGAGCATTGCTTTAGGACATCCCAAGTGTAATGGCTATGCGCTCTGTGTCCCGTGATGTACGATAAAGAAAAAAGGATTTTTAATAAACGGCTTACCTGTAAAATCCTTTTCTTGAAGTACATCACGGGACACAGAGCTCCCACCCCTCTTTTGGGGAACATTGTGTAACCTCGGGAGAATTGCTTGCTACAAAACTGAAGCACTCCCAGTGGGAGGGGGCTATATAGGGAGGAAACTTCCTGTAAAATTGATTACACCAGTGTCCACACCTGAAGGTACCCATATAACCCAAGTGTAATGGCTATGCGCTCTGTGTCCCGTGATGTACTTCAAGAAAAGGATTTTACAGGTAAGCTGTTTATTAAAAATCCTTTTTTTTTCTGGTGATCACTGCTGGCAGGTATAGGCTGGAAAAGTTTCACCCCCACAGAGAGTGACCCCTTTGCACTGCCCCCACAGAGAGTGACCGCTTTGCACAACGGGCCATGTGGAGCAGTCTCTCTCTCTGTGCAGGCAGTGTCAAACGGTTTCTCTCTGTGCAGGCAGTGTCAAATGGTCTCCCTCTCTCTGTGCAGGCAGTGTCAAGCGGTCTCTCTCTGTGCAGGCAGTGTCAAGCGGTCTCTCTCTCTCTCTCTCTGTGCAGACAGTGTCAAATGGTCTCTCTCTCTCTGGGGCAATATGGAGCAGTCTCTCTCTCTCTCTCTCTCTCTCTCTGTGTGTAGTTCAATGGGCCACTTGACTGGACTTGCCCCCAGGCCTAAGGCTGCCAGCCTTCCCCTGTTCAAGAGATCCATCAAGGGATTTATTTAAAAAGAAAACGGACGATAATAATGTTGGTTCGATTTGATGGGCACCTATTCTCAACAATCTGGAGGAATTCATAATATCTTACAGAAATATTCTCTAGTTTTCCTGAATGATAAAGATCTGAGAGAGTGCTTGTTATCTACTCCAATCTGTCACCTATCGGTGAGCAAAGAAATAATGCTGGTGCTGGTCCTTTAGCAAGAAACATACTGTACATTCCGCATTAAAGCTACTTGCCTGCCTGTTCGCTTCTGTATGGTAAGCTGTGCAAGTGCAGCTCACTGCACAAATTTAGTAATGCTAAATCTGATGGAACTGCCGTGCATGCGAGTGTCGTCTCGGCCCGGCCAATGTCGGCCACCGATCGAAACCTGGAAGCACGCTACCTGAAGATGTCAATGGCCGAGGGTGAGTTCCAGGGATGGCACATCGCTGGATTCAAGGTGAATATAGTTTCACTTATAATTATGCTACCAAAATTAGAGTTTGCTGTAAATTATCTCCAGCATTGTTACTGTTTAGACCCCTTTTCACACTGAGGTGCTTTGCAGGCACTATAACACTACAAATAGCGCCTGCAAGCGCCCTTTATGAGCCGTTGCTGTCTCTCCAGTGTGTAAGCCCTGGCTAGCATGGCGGTGAAAAAAGTCCTGCTAGCAGCATCTTTGGAGCGGTTGGTTGGAACAACTATCGGTGACGTCACCATGCACCAGCCTGCAGGGCAAGTTCCGCGGTTGTGTCTAAATGGATTTCTTTGTTTGATTTTGTGAAGTGCGATGATAGTTTCTACTGTACTATGAAGTTTCCCTTTATTTTTCATTTCACATATGCTGGAGCGCATTAAGCTGACCCACCTGTGAAGTTGGAAATTTTTTGAATATTATTCCCTAAAATCTCTGGTGGAGTGATCAATACAGCGAGAGGAACTTCTCATATCGGAGCCGACAGAGTGGAACATCACAGGTGGTTACTTTGATAACAAGCGTGTTTGATCCCTATAATTTGGGATCCACCCTGTCTGTTAAAAGGCTTTAACGTAACAAAAAAAGTTTATTTTATTTTATGATATTAAAAACCAATAGGTGCAGAACACCATAACAATATACAGTACATTATACATTGAGTATCGTGCCCATCCAGAGCTGGGGGACATTGAAAACAAAAGCTTCTCATGTAGCCCTGTAGCCCGGGGCTACGCAAGAAGCTTGTGTTTTCAGTGTCCCCCAGCTAGGGGTGAGCACCATACTAGATGTATAATGTACTGTATATTGTTATAGTGTTCTGCACCTAATAGTATTTCAAAACCTAAAATAAAAAAAAATATAAAAATAATATATTTTTTTAAATATAAGTTTGCTCTTAACCACTTAAGACCCGGACCAAAATGCAGGTAAAGCACCTTGCCCCTTTTTGCGATTCGGCACTGCGTCGTTTTAACTGACAGTTGCGCGGTCGTGCCACGTGGCTCCCAAACAAAATTGGCGTCCTTTTTTCCCCACAAATAGAGCTTTCTTTTGGTGGTATTTGATCACCTCTGCGGTTTATAGAGCGTCAATTTAAAAAAAAATGCAATATTTTTTACTTTTTGCTATAATAAATATCCCCCAAAAATATATCAAATTTTTTTTTCCTCAGTTTAGGCCGATACATATTCTTCTACGTATTTTTGGTAAAAAAAATCGCAATAAGCGTTTATCAGTTGGTTTTCGCAAAATTTATAGCGTTTACAAAATAAGGGATAGTTTTATTGCATTTTTATTAATTTTTTTTTTTTTTTACTACTAATAGCGGCGATCAGCGATTTTTTTCGTGACTGTGACATTATGGCGGACACTTCTGACAATTTTGACACATTTTTGGGACAATTGTCATTTTCACAGCAAAAAATGCATTTAAATTGCATTGTTTACTGTGGAAATGACAGTTGCAGTTTGGGAGTTAACCACAGGTGGCGCTGTAGGGGATGTGTGACCTATGTGTGTGTTTACAACTGTAGGGGGGTGTGGCTGTAGGTGTGACGTCATCGATCGCGTCCCCCTATTTCAGGGATGACGCGATCGATGCTACGGCCACAGAGAAGCACGGGGAAGCCGTGTTTACACACGGCTCTCCCCGTTCTTCTGCTCCAGGGATGGATCGCCGCACTGCAGCGGCGATCGGGTCCGCGAATCCCGCGGTCCCGGTCCTGGAGCTTCGGACCGGTCACGGGAGCGCGCCGCGTGTGTGCGCCCGTGACCCACGGCTGGGTACTAAAATCAATGTATATATACTTTGATGTGCCCAGCCGTGCCATTCTGCCGACGTAAATGTGCAGTAGGCGGTCCTTAAGTGGTTAAAGTCCCATAAGTACCAGGGGTACTTTTCTTCTATTCCTATATATAACGTTTGGGATGTTGGCAACCTATTTTGGAGATTTTTCTCAATAGTCATTTTCCTTGTAAATCACTTCATGTCAAGGATCCTTTGATGGGAAGAAAACCTTTCTGAATCTCAAGAAAGTGACCAGGAGGCATTTCTTGTGTAATTTCAAGAGTATGTGTTACACACACACACACACACACCACTTTTACAGAACAGACACATAATATGCTCATAGTGCAGTCTTTCTATCAATTTTCCAGTCTGCAAAAATTAGGAAAAGAAGAAATAAAATAGTTCACATTTCGACTTGAAGCTAGCACAGGACTGGAAACTCTCCCAAGCCCACAATGGGGACAACACTGGGTGCGTGTGCATCCAATCGAGTACTTCTCTTTTGTTCCTGTGACTGAATGGAATGCAAGGAGCAAAGAGAAGGAGAGTGTAAGTTGTTTTTGGGGACAAGTTTATCTAAACTATTGTCTTGAAATAAATCCTTACGTTTGGCTCAAAACAAACGAATAGGGCTGCTGCAACAATACTGCACTGAAAACTGGGCTAAAAAATGTATACTAGAAAAGTGTGCTATCCCTTTAAATGAATACAAGTTAATAATAAATTAAGAAAATGCAGAATGAAAAAATGTAAAGTGGTATCAACATGAACACTGACTCATATGGGAATAGAAGGCCAGTGAATCAGCAGTTCTACACCGCTCACATGAATCCAAATAAATGATGCAAATAGCAAAAAATATATATAAACGATTCAAACAAAGTATAATTCATAAAATAAAGTCCATCAAACAAAACTCTAAAGCCCCATACACGCTATTAGATTTTCTGCAGATTTTTGTCTTTAGATTTACCAAAACCAAATAATATGAGGTCAAACCTTAAGGGCCCTTTCACACGGGGCGGATCAATAATGATCCGCCTCCGTGTGTCCGTAAGCTCAGTGGGGTTCACTCCGTAAAATTAGATCTTTGTGGAGACGGGTGATTACGGGTGTCAGCGGATGTTTATCGGCTGACACCCGCAATCACATAGGGACCAATGTATGTCCCTTTTTTATCCGCAAACGGAGGGATGAAAAAGTAGACGTGGTCCGTACGTCTGAAAGGGGGCTAAAAGTTTCAATTAGTATGCAATCAGGCAAGGCCTTGCACTACGTGGTTTTGGTAAATCTGAAGAAAATCTTTTTAGTTTGTACAGGGCTTTAGGTAATAAAAGTCCAAGATGTAATAAAGGTGTACAAAGTGCTCAGTGCTGTAAACAATTCCACTTTGTGCTCCTGTGCAAATAGGTGCTCTTATTTTAGAAAAAGGGGCCTGAACCAACTGTAAATTATCTCGAAGAGAGAGATCATAAAACGCCCAAAACTCTTTCCTTGTGTGCGATGATTGTTCAGCAACAAACTCCAAAAAGGAACACTCTCTCAAATACGAAGTTTAAGGGCCAGGCTTTGGCAATCGGCAAACCACTCTATGTGCCTCTTAAAGGAAGCTCCCTCATAAGTAATTCGTCCATCCAACTAAAAGCAAATTGCAGATATTCAATATTTCTAAAGATGACAAAGCTCCTCACTGTCAATTCTGCTCACAAGCTCTTTCAATGCCTTTACAATTTTCTGAATTCCAGGTTGAGCAAAGGTGTCATTTCCCTGTATGCCATCCAATAGTTTGCTGATTGACCAGAAACTATCTACCTTAGTGTATCAGGTGAAATTCTGCTCACATCAACATTTTCTATGTCATCTTCTATGTGTTCTGTAAGAATTACAACAAAGAATGGGGTAACCAGATCATTTATTCCCTGGACATATCCACTTGCAGGGTGCCGGATTGCACAGATAATCTTCAGTTAAAATCAGAATCATGAATGGAATGTGTGAAGCTGTCTGTGCAGGGAAGTTAATTGTTGGATCAGAGGAATTACTGGCCTGCAGTTTCTGCACGAGCAATCAAGATTCTTATTTTTTATCTGATGAACCGGGCCAGTAACGGTTGGGCAGATCAGGCATAGATGGCTGACCACAGGATAGTGTGGTCACAAGCTAAGTCCACAACTGGAGGTTGAAAAAAGCAGGAACAGGAGGCAGAAGCAGAATCCAGAGACAAGCTGAGGTCGGGGCAGGTAGCAGACAAACGCAGGTTAGAAGGAACCTGGGTCAGGATCAGAGGTCAAAGACAGAAATCCGGAAGTAACAAAGATGCTGCATACCAAACCACAATGAACCTTAACCACTTCACGCAAAACCATTACATGCATGATGGTATTTTGTCGTTAAAGACCGGGGTTATGACATCAGGTTACTGACATAACCCTGGTATCTTCAGAAACGCCATGTGGCTCTTTGGGATAAAAGTGGTCCCTGTGGCGGATTCGCCGCAAAATCACTTTTATCAAAGGCCCCCTACCGCTGCCCGAGCATCTGAGACAATCTGATCCCATCTCCTGTGAGGCTAGATGCCATCTGATGGGGACATCTGATGTAAAGGAGGACTCTGATGGGGACATCTGATGTAAGGCCCATAGACGTGGTGTATCTGGATTTTGAAAAAGCAGTTGACGCAGTTCCCCATAAATGTTTACTGTACAAAGTAAGGTCCATTGGCATGGAACATAGGGTGAGTACATGGATTGAAAACTGGCTAAAAGGGTGAGCTCAGAGGGTGGCGATAAATGGGGAAAACTCGAAATGGTCAGGGGTGGGAGGTGTTTTCTTTCCCCCAGAGTTCTGTGCTGGGACCAATTCTGTTTAATTTGTTCATAAACAACCTGGAAGATGGGGCAAACGGCTCAATCTCTGTATTTGCGGACGACACTAAGCTGAGCAGGGCAATGACTTCTTCGCAGGATGTGGAAAACTGGCAAGAAGATCTGAACAAATTAATGGGGTGGACAACTACATAGCAAATTAGGTTTATAAATATAAAATAATGCATTTGGGTGGCAAACATATGAATGCAATCTACTCACTGAGGGGGGGCAACTCTGGGGGAATCTAGGATGTAAAAGGACCCAGGGGTAGTAGATGATGGGATCAGCAATGGCATGCAATGCCAAGCTGCTGCTAACAAAGCAAACTGAATATTGCCATGTATTAAAAAGGGGATTAACTTCAGGGATAAAGCGATAATTCTCCCACTCTACAAGACTTTGGTCCGGCCTCATCTGGAGTATGCTGTCCAGTTCTGGGCACCAGTCCTTGGGAAGGATGTACTGGAAATGGAGCAAAAGAAGAGCAACAACGCTAATAAAGGGTCTGGAGGATATTTGTCCTGAAGAAAGGTTTGCGAACACTGAACTTATTCTCTCTGGAGAAGAGGCGCTTGAGAGGGGATATGAATTATATTTGCAAATACCATACTGGTGACCCCACAATAGGGATACAACTTTTTTGCAGAAGGGAGTTTAATAAGACTCGTGGCCACTAACGAAAATTAGAAGAAAAGAGGTCTAACCTTAAACTGCATAGAGGGTTCTTTACTGTAAGAGCGGCAAGAATGTGGAATTTCCTTCCACAGGTGGTGGTTTCAGCAGGGGGGCGTCAATGTTTTAAAAAAGCTATTAGGCAAGCACCTGAACGACCGCAACATACAGGGATATACAATGTAATACTGACCTAATCATACAAATAGGTTGGACTTTATGGACTTTTTTTCAACCTCACCTATGTAACTGTAAGGTACCTGTAAAAGGTAGTGTCCGAAGTGGAACAGGTATGCTGGAGATCCAGGCAAAGCGTCGTCAGGCAGATACGGTTGGCAACGGATCAGGCAAATAGTTCACAATCGGATTCCGGAGAAGGGTCAGGCAGGCAAAGGTCATACACGATCTGGCGGTAAAGTACAAAATCAGCAGGCTGTAGAATAGTCGGGATATCAGGCAGGAGTTCAATACAATGAAGATCACTGAAGACAAAACACCCAGGAAGTAATCCAAATAAACGGGCGCTGAGTGATGACCTCACTTCCTATTTAAAGGCTGTCCAGAATGAGAATTGTCCACAGCTGGCAGCAGGTGGAGCTAGTGAGTCCGAGGTGTGTGTTGAACACAATAAGGATATTCCCAAGGCCTAGATCTCTTCTGTGGCACATCAGGTAAGGCTATGGTTTAAGACCAGGAAGACCCAGGTTCGAATACACCCCGGGACATGACAGTAACATTGGGACTCTGTTGGGGACATCTGATGTGAAGAAGGACTCTAAGGCCGCGTACACGCGATCAACGCCCGACCGTCCCAGCAGACAGATTCGACCATGTGTACGGGCGAGCCGACGGATTTGGCCACCCGACAGATTTCAAAGGATGCTTTGAAATCTGTCAGCTGGGAACCCGTCCGCCCGACATGTCTGCTGGTTAGTACGCTAACCAGCAGACATGTCTTCTCGCACACGCGCCGAATGGTTTCGACGCATGCGCGGAAGTGTTTTACTTCCTGGTGCGGTGACGTGGCGGCATCAACGTCGCCGTCTGCCGGCGGGGATTTTGGTTTGATCGTGTGTACACGATCAAACCAATAAGTCCCCAGCAGACAGATTTGTTCAAATCGGTCGGCCCGACCGATTTGAACAAATCTGTCTGCTCGTGTGTACGCGGCCTAAAGGGGACATCTAATGTAAATGGCGACTCTGATGGGGACATATAATGTAAAGGGGGACTCTAATGGGGACATCTGATGTAAAGGGGGACTGATGGGGACATCTGGTCTAAAGGGGGACTCTGATGAAGACACCTGGTTTATAGGGGGATGCTGATGGGACTCTGGGACACCTGCTGTATAAGGGGACTCTGAGGACACCTTTTATGTGGTTTTATTTTACTTGAAATGTGGATATAATTGGCCTACTGTAACAGGCACACAGGCTGCATTTGATAGGCACAGTTGTATCTAGCAGTAATGATGCATAATCACCTTTACAGTCCTGCATTACTAACAGTTTTTAATTTTTCATTTTTTTTAAGAAATCTGACAAATTCACCCATAAATGCCATGTTTTTATGGTTGTGAGTATACCCAAAAAATATCTGCAGTTGATTGGCATCTGAATCACCCAAAATTCTAGCTTAAAGCCTCATGTACACTGTAGTCGTTCTTAGGCAGTTGATTTTAGAAGCAGTTTTTGGAAAGCAGAAAAATCGCATTCAGGTCTGTAGTTTACCGACTTTATTAACCACTTGCCGACCAGCCACAGTACATTTACTGCAGAAGGTCAACTTTTTGAGCTAAACACTGTGGACACGCACACGTGGGTCCG
Source organism: Rana kukunoris (assembly GCA_029574335.1). Taxonomy (NCBI): domain Eukaryota; kingdom Metazoa; phylum Chordata; class Amphibia; order Anura; family Ranidae; genus Rana; species Rana kukunoris. The sequence continues at coordinate 338,456,366 of CM056053.1, forward strand.
GCAGACTCGATGTCTACCAGCCACCTGCAATCGCTCCACAGAGAGGCAGAAATGGGGATCTGCCTATCTAAACAAGGCATATCCCCATTCTGACAAGGGAGAAAATGGCAATCTGCTGTTGCTAGTGATCAGGAAAAGCAATCTCTGTGTTGTCCCAGTGAGCACAGTAGAGATGAACTCTGGTGCTCTCATGCAAATTTCTATGTCTTTGAAGCCTCAGCAACATCAGAAGCATTTCATCACACATGACCATGATTGGATCAATAGTGAAAAAAATAAGACGGCTATCTACAAGCATACTGCTCTATCTTCTCTCACAGAATGGCTGAAATATTTAGACTACTGCCGTGCTGGAAATTACCATCATACCATTGTGGATATATGCATGATTGACCTTCTGTCTTATCAGGGGTCCACCTTTTCTTGTAAGGGCATTAGGTTTATGGTGGAGGGTTTGTCATTTAGAATCGCCAGGGGATTGGATCTTCCACTCTATCATGAGGGATCTCATCTTCCATTCTGGGACTTGTAGTTCCTTTTAAATTGTTGAAGCAAATGATAATCACAATAATCGCGCCCTGGTGACTCCCACCACTGCGCTGAGGAATGAGTAAAAGCAAAAGTCCACAGCTGCTGTTTTAAATAAAGTAAATGTGACAGTGTATATATAGTGTATTCAAACAATGTGGTTTAAATTCCAATAATATATAAGCAGCGCTAATATGTGGATGACCCACACAAGTGAACCAAAAAAAATAAATTTTTTTGAATATATAGATAAATAAATAAAACAATTGAATGAACCCGTGAATAAAATAAAGTGTTTAAGACAAAAATCAGTTCATAAGTTTTGAGAAGACGAGAAAGAGAAAATTTCTTCCTCAAATCTATAATCTTCAAAGAAATCTTCCACACGTCAGCCAGTGTGCGTCGCACTCGTCATTCAGCGCGTCCGTCCAATCCAATGCCTTAACACTATGGGCGGACATGACGCAGCGGGTCGGGTGATGTAAGGGCGGAGGTTCCCACATCACATACCTCAGTGGACACGACAATTGGCTAAACATAGCTCAGCCCATCACATGGAAACACCAAATAGCATTAAATACATTCATAACCATTATAGCGCTATATCATAATCACAAAAAATAAAATCAATATCAACAAATATATCTTTTTAACATTCTTTTTTTAACTAAATGTTTTTTATCCATTCAATTTAATATCTATTTGTTGATATTGATTTTATTTTTTGAGGGTTACAAGTACAGCGCAGGTGTAGTGGTGAGAAGCATCCGGTTGTTTGCACAGGTCCGCCGCGACCGTAGTTCATCAGCTATATGAATATTGAGGAAGTTCTGCTTTGTTTTGATTCACGGTTCTGATTTTATCCACTTTCGTGAGTGCAACTTTTGCAGATTTTATGTGGTGTGTTATTAAACCGTTTTTACGTTATCACACTATTATATGCTTTCTTCATTATTTATGTGGATCTCATCTATCACATTGCTGGAATTGGAATTCTGCCTAATGGTTTGAGAAACATTTTCATGCTTTTGTGCCAAAACACGTGAGTGTCAGAATCACTATACACATCGGGTGCGGTGGAAGATTTCTTTGAAGATTATAGATTTGAGGAAGAAATTTTCTTTCTCGTCTTCTCAACACTTATGAACTGTTTTTTGTCTTAAACACTTTATTTTATTCACAGGTTCATTCAATTGTATTATTTATCTATTCAAAAAATTATTATTTTTGGTTCACTTGTGTGGATCATCCACATATTAGCGCTGTTTATATATTATTGGAATTTAAACCACATTGTTTGAATACACTATATATACACTGTCACCTTTTAAATTGTTGGCTGGACATTTCCTTACTCGTATTGCGCTGCACTAATTACTCTCGTTTAATACAGTCTGTAAGACCAGGGGGTGGGAAGGATTGGTGATCATGTGACCATTAAGACTGTTTGCCACAATGGTCACATGAACGTGAGCTTGTTCCGCTGGCTATCAATTGTCAGTGTTGACTAAGAGCTATCTTTGACAGCTTGGTCCCTGTGCTGTGAGCACGCTCTCAGTATAGAAACCTCAGCCACCCATTGATGCATATGTTCGGCATGTTGGCATTGAAGCCCACTCTTTTGCTAAAACTGTTTGTCCTCCGTGGGCAAGCTCAAGTCTGATTTATGTGACAAATTCCATTCATCCGATTTGATTTAACCGCTATAATGTACTGTAAAGCCCTGTACACACGATGAGATACATATTTTTTTCGTCAGATATCCGATGAAGCTGACTTCCCTCAGTCTTGCCTACACACCATTGTTCAAAAATCCAAGCGCAGTGACGTAAAACACTATGACGTGCTGAGAAAAATTTCAATGCTTCCAAGCATGCGCCGACTTGTTTCTGAGCATGCGTGGATTTTTAAATGATGGACTTCCACACAGACGATCGTTTTTTTTCTATCGTTTTTTTTCCATAGGAAAATTTTAAAACATGTTCTAGTTTTTTTTAACCGATGAAATCGGTCCGTTTTCATCAGACAAACCAATCGTGTGTACAGACAGGGCTTTACTAACTATCTCTTTCTCAGTCAGCTTTTAGTTGCTCTACTGTACCTTTTTTTTTTTTAAAAACAACTTTGCAATAAGTCCCAATGTTGTATAGATTTCCTATTATATATAAAAAAAAAAAAAAAAAGATATTCAAGCACAGCCTTCAAACTCGCTTGATACAAGTCGGCTAAAGAACTACATTTTCAGTGAATCATTTTAGCTCAAAGCAACAAAGCTAGAGATGTATCCCTTTTTCGAGATCAAAAGAACGTGTTTGCATTTCCAGAAAATATGGGTGCCTCTCAGGGAATTGAGATGTCCTCAAAGACCAGCTTTACTTCCAAATATTTTGTAGGCCATAAAAATACTTTTACAGATCTCTGAAGGTTACATTTCTATCTCAGAATTTTCTGTCGTGTCTTTATGGTAGTAGCAATCTTTTACTGTGTGTGCGTCATGGTGATAGAAAAGTTAAGCACATCTTTTCAGTAATTGAAGTCTGATTTTAGAGGACATTTTTAGGAATCTCTGAACCGTTGCCAATTTCTGATTTTTACTGTTTTAATAAAAGAAGACCACACGTTCTCTACAGCTTTTCATTTCTCCTCATTGCAAACAGCACAGCAGGGTATTTATATTTCATATTCCTCAGCGTTTGTTTTTTAATAATGGCTACACTTAGCACTGATCCTTACTAAGCCATCAAAGATTTCTCCTTTTAAAACAGTCAGCATGTAGCACAGCTCTAAGCTATATAGTGAGACAGAGTTTGACATAATTCCATCATTTGTTATATTTCAGCACTTTTGTAAGGCTGATTGTGTCTCATGCACTGCAGGAATTTCTGTTAAATAGATTTTAATAACCGTAATTTCTTAATTTGTGATTTGTTTGAAAGGAACACCTTGTGGTTGTATGGGCAGTATAGATTACGGCCTGATAAACCGCTCAGCTTGTGAGGTTGCAGCCTTGAATTTGATTATGAAACCCTTCTGATGTAGTAAAAGTCTGCAAACAAGGTCTACATAAATAATAAATGGTGCTGAATTTTTCATTGACTGAATTACGGAATGTTTTCTAGAATGGATCTCTTCACTACATACATAATTTAGTGGTAATAATGGCTGTTGCTTTTACAAGGAAAGTATAGAAACTTTGTACAGAGAATAGGAACATTGAATACATTAGAGGCTTGACAAGTTTAAACTGATTTTTGCAACAGAATTTATCTTAATGGCTTTGTGACAGGTTTGATATTGTAAAGCAGATCGGGGAAATATTCAAATTTGTAAATAATATTTATTGACTGCCTTGTTTCATTATGTCTGAAAAGGCCGTTCAAGTATCTGTTGTGCATAAGTGATGGCAGCATTTAGACATCATGCTAACCTAACCACACCTAAATGATGATGCATTTTTTATACTAGCTCTGTCACTTCTATCAGTCATTCTAGTGCTAGAATGTGCTTCTTGGGACAGTATGCTGTCTGCTCGATATACAATAAATGCTCTAGGAACAAATCTATTAAAAACCAGTCCATACCACAAAAATAAAATTTCGTCTGTATTAGAAGTACAGCACTAAATCACAGTACACACACATATTATTCATATATAATTATATACAGTGCCTTGCGAAAGTATTCGGCCCCCTTGAACTTTGCGATCTTTTGCCACATTTCAGGTTTCAAACATAAAGATATAAAACTGTAATTTTTTGTGACGAATCAACAAGTGGGACACAATCATAAGGTGGAACGAAATTTATAGGATATTTCAAACTTCTTTTTAACAAATAAGAAACTGAAAAATTGGGCGTGCAAAATTATTCAGCCCCTTTACTTTCAGTGCAGCAAACTCTCTCCAGAAGTTCAGTGAGGATCTCTGAATGATCCAATGTTGACCTAAATGACTAATGATGATAAATAGAATCCACCTGTGTGTAATCAAGTCTCTCTATATAAATGCACCTGCACTGTTATAGTCTCAGAGGTCCGTTTAAAGCACAGAGAGCATCATGAAGAACAAGGAACACACCAGGCAGGTCCGAGATACTGTTGTGGAGCAGTTTAAAGCCAGATTTGAATACAAAAAGATCTCCCAAGCTTTAAACATCCCAAGGAGCACTGTGCAAGCGATAATATTGAAATGGAAGGAGTATCAGACCACTGCAAATCTACGAAGACCTGGCCGTCCCTCTAAACTTTCAGCACATACAAGGAGAAGACTGATCAGAGATGCAGCCAAGAGGCCCATGATCACTCTGGATGAACTGCAGAGATCTACAGCTGAGGTGGGAGACTCTGTCCATAGGACAACAATCAGTTGTATACTGCACAAATCTGGCCTTTATGGAAGAGTGGCAAGAAGAAAGCCATTTCTTAAAGATATCCATAAAAAGTGTCATTTAAAGTTTGCCACAAGCCACCTGGGAGACACACCAAACATGTGGAATTAGGTGCTCTGATCAGATGAAACCAAAATCCAACTTTTTGGCAACAATGCAAAACGTTATGTTTGGCGTAAAAGCAACACAGCTCATCACCCTAAACACACCATCCCCACTGTCAAACATGGCGGTGACAGCATCATGGTTTAGGCCGGCTTTTCTTCAGCAGGGACAGGGAAGATGGTTAAAATTGATGGGAAGATGGATGGAGCCAAATGCAGGACCAATCTGGAAGAAAGCCAGATGGAGTCTGCAAAAGACCTGAGACTGGGACGGAGATTTGTCTTCCAACAAGACAATGATCCAAAACATAAAGCAAAATCTACAATGGAATGGTTCACAAATAAACATATCCAGGTGTTAGAATGGCCAAGTCAAAGTCCAGACCTGAATCCAATCGAGAATCTGTGGAAAGAACTGAAAACTGCTGTTCACAAACGCTCTCCATCCAACCTCACTGAGCTCGAGCTGTTTTGCAAGGAGGAATGGGCAAAAATTTCAGTCTCTCGATGTGCAAAACTGATAGAGACATACCCCAAGCGACTTACAGCTGTAATCGCAGCAAAAGGTGGCGCTACAAAGTAATAACTTAAGGGGGCTGAATAATTTTGCACGCCCAATCTTTCAGTTTTTTATTTGTTAAAGTTTGAAATATCCAATACATTTCGTTCCACTTCATGATTGTGTCCCACTTGTTGTTGATTCTTCACAAAAAATTACAGTTTTATATCTTTATGTTTGAAGCCTGAAATGTGGCAAAAGTGTTACCAAAAATGAATGAACCTTAATGGAATCCCAGTCTTAGTCCGTAGGGTTCCATATTGAGTTGGCCCACCCTTTGCAGCTATAACATCTTCAACTGTTCTGGAAAGGCTGTCCACAATGTTTAGGAGTGCGCCTATGGGAATGTTTGACTATTCTTCCACAAGCACATTTGTGAGGTCAGCCACCGATGTTGGATGAGAAGGCCTGGCTCGCAGTCTCCGCTCTAATTCATCCCAAAGGTGTTCTATCAGGTTGAAGTCAGGACTCTGTGTAGGCCAGCCAAGTTCCTCCACCCCAAACCCGCTCATCCATGTCTTTATGGACCTTGCTTTGTGCACTTGTACGCAGTCATGTTGGTACAGGAAGGGGCCAACACCAAACTACTCCCACAAAGTTGGGAGCAGGAAATTGTCCAAAATGTTATGGTATGCTGACATTTTAAGAGTTTCCTTCACTGGAACTACTGTTAGGGACCAAACCCAACCCCTGAAAAATTAACCCACACCATAATTCATCTCCTCCACCAAATGATTTGGACCAGTGCACAAAGCAAGATCCATAAAGACCTGGATGAGGGAGTTTGGGGTGGAGGAACTTGACTGGCCTACACAGAGTTCCGATCTCAACCCGATAGAACACCTTTGGGATAAATTAGAGCGGAGACTGTGAGACCGGCCTTCTCGTCCACATTGTCCAATCTCAGCCTGGGCTACAGGTGGATGTGCGGCAACAGGGATCCTTCCTCTCTTCCTTCTCACCCACATCAGTGCCTCACCTCACAAATGCGCTTCTGGAAGAATGGTCAAACATTCCCATAGACGCACAACTAGACCTTGTGGACAGCCTTCCCAGAAGTGTTAAAGCTGTTATAGATGCCAAGGGTGGACCAAAACAAGAATTTTCGAAACGTGCCCTTCCCTGTCCTCCATAAACTCACTTGCTCAAAGTGCATGCCTTTCTTTTAGTTCAATCTCAATTGTACTGTATCATGAAAAATATGATAACAAAATGTACATCAATACAAAGATGTACAGTATATACCGTGGGGTGATATCTATTACAGAGAAAACCTGCAATTACACAAGGTGGAATACAATATTCATTGGTGATCATATATTGTGGTATACTGCAGCAGCTACCAGTTCTTGAATTAACATTTAGGGTGATATCCAGGTGTATTAAAATATAAAGTAAACCTAAATAACGGATAATCTGCAGGAGTCACTTTAACATTTAGGCCTCATGCACACTGGGCATTTAAATAACATTGTAAAAACTCCAGTAGCTTTGTAGTGAGTTTTTCAAGGTTTTTGCAATAGCGGTTTTTAGCTTTTGTTAGCAGGTTTTTGCATTTTTCCGTGTTTTTTCTCCCACGTTTTTTTTGTGTTTTTTTTTCTTTTAAAGAAAGGTCTTAGGCGGCATACACACGAGGGGATATGCCAGCTGAAAACGGTCCAATGGACCGTTTCAGCAGACATCTCCGCTCGTGTGTATGGGCTAGCGGACAGATTTCTCCACCCGACAGATTTCAAAGCAAGCTTTGAAATCTATCCGGTGGAATCTGTCCGCCCGACATGTCTGCTGGTTAGTACACTTACCAGCAGACATGTCGGCCCCCACCGCCGCCGCGCCGCTGCCGAATGGATTCGGCGCATGCGCGGAAGTGTTTTACTTCCTGGTGCGGTGACGTGGCGGTGACGCGGCGGCGTCAACGTCACCGCCGCGTCACCGCGCCGTCCGGCGGCGGGGAATTTGATCCGATGGTGTGTACATGCCATCGGATCAAACTCCCGATCGGACATATCCGATGGAAATGGTCCGCGGACCGTTTTCATCGGATATGTCTGATCGTGTGTACGCCGCCTTAGGCCTCATGCACATTATAATTTTTTTTTAATGTTTTTACAGCAGCTGTTTTTGGCTGTAGACTTTTTTTTTTCTACAGTCAATAAACTCTCCATGTTATCCTATATGTCCATGCACACATAGGCTGTTATCAGCAGTTTTGGGCAGTGGTGTTTTTTTTTTAGCAGAACCCCCCCCCCAAAAAAAAGTGGGTTCTGTGAGACGTTTTTCAGCTGTAAAAGCGCTCGAACACTGATAAACGCTCAAAAACGTCGCTCACCAGCGTTTTTTTGTTTTTGATCCATTAAAAAACAAAAAAAATTTGTCTCTCTTCAAAAAAACGCTAATGAGCACTAAAAAACGCTATTGCAAAATCTTTAAAAAAGTTGCAAAACTCACTGTAAAGCTACTGGCATTTTTATAACGTTATTTTAACATCCAGTGTGCATGAGGCCTTAACCACTTAAGAAACGCCTACTGCACATTTACGTAGGCAGAATGGCACGGCTGGGCACATCAACGTATATATACGTTGATTTTAGTACCCAGCCGTGGGTCACGGGCGCGCGCCCGCGGCGCACTCCCGTGACCCGTTTCCGAAGCTCCGGGACCATGGGACTTGCGGACCCGATCGCCGCTGCAGTGCGGCGATCCATCCCTGGAGCTGAAGAACGGGGAGAGCCGTGTGTAAACACGGCTTCCCCCGTGCTTCACTGTGGCCGCAGAATCGATCGCGTCATCCTTGCTATAGGGGGACGCGATCGATGATGTCAAAACCTACAGCCACACCCCCCTACAGTTGTTGTAAACACACACACAGGGAACACTCAAAGTCACAGCGCCCCCTGTGGTTAACTCCCAAACTGCAACTGTCATTTTCACAGTAAACAATGCAATTTAAATGCATTTTTTTGCTGTGAAAATGACAATTGTCCCAAAAATGTGTCAAAATTGTCCGAAGTGTCCGCCATAATGTCGCAGTCACGAAAAAAATTGCTGATCGCCGCTATTAGTAGAAAAAAAAAATTAATAAAAATGCAATAAAACTATCCCTTATTTTGTAAACGCTATAAATTTTGCGAAAACCAACCGATAAACGCCTTTTTTTTTTTACCAAAAATATGTAGAAGAATACGTATCGGCCTAATCTGAGGAAAAAATATGTTTTTTTATATATTTTTGGGGGATATTTATTATAGCAAAAAGTAAAAAATATTGCATTTTTTTTAAAATTGTCGCTCTATTTTTGTTTATAGCGCAAAAAATAAAAACCGCAGAGGTGATAAAATACCACCAAAAGAAAGCTCTATTTGTGGGGAAAAATGGACGCCAATTTTGTTTGGGAGCCACGTCACACGACCGCGCAATTGTCAGTTAAAACAACGCAGTGCCGAATCGCAAAAAGGGGCAAGGTCCTTTACCTGCATTTTGGTCTGGGTCTTAAGTGGTTAAAGTGGTTGTAAACCCCAAAATTTTTTTTTTCTTTTTTGATGTCACAATGTAGAGTATAATATTTCCTATCATCTGTGCCCAGTCTTGACACACAGAGTTAATCCAGATCTGAGAAATCCTCTTTTATGTTCAGTGAAAATGAACAGCCTTCCAGATAAAACCCTGCCTAAAGCTAAAGTCCGTTGTTTTCTCTTTTTGCTTTGAGTGAGAGGTTATTTACATATCTAGCTAGGACATGTTTATCATATGTTATGTTTTGTTTACAATAACATGAGGTGATATAACATCATAACACATCCTAGTAATATACAATGAACTTTGGATCACCTCTTGTTATGATAAACATGTCCAAGCTAGATTTGTAAATAACCTGTTACTGAAAGCAATAACAGAGAAACGGACTTAACCTAATTTGACAGGTTTTTATCTGAAATTCTGTTAATTTGCACTGAACTTTAAAATAGGATTACTCAGCACTGGATTAACTCTGCGTGGCAAGACTGGGCATAGATGATAGGAAATCTTATACTCTACATTGTGACATTAAAAAAAATAATAATAATTGTTTTGGGTTTACAACCACTTTAAGAAAAATATTGTAGGGAGCACTAAGTTGAAGAGTACATTTTTGATACTTTATTTTATGACATCGGTAGAGCGTAAAAATTCAGGGAAAGAAAGGCAGGTAGGACAAGAGCACATAGTATTATTTAGAATCCAAAGAGATGTTTTTCGTAAACTCCGTCATGGCCGCATGCATGACTATCTTTTAACAGATTAGGAACACTCAGCCTGTATGTTTCCTGACAGCAGTATTAAGCACTGCTCTTTTCCAACTTTTCCAACTCCTCAATCCCTAAGATGGACTTGGAGGTATCAAAAAAAAAAAAAAAAACTCTTAGTGCAGTAATGCTCAATGAAAGTTTATTAAAACATGATATAATACACACATAACACAGTATGAAAGCAGGCCATTGGCCACACAGATCTCGGCAACTCTCGTGTCTACAATTCAGCACAAACATTGACTTAGCGAAGCTCCCATCGTTGGGCTCCACTCCCCCCTTTGCCTATATAAAAACGGACAAAAGCATCCTAAAACCCCAAATGCTATGTCCCCAGTGCTTCATCAATAGTTTCAACTAAAGGGGAGCTCAAACTGAGCTAAGTTAGTTTACGTGAATAATGTATGACATATGCACAACAATACAGATATAATGGGTGTAGTAAAAATTGAAACAAGGTGCAAAAGTTTGAAGTACCCTACAATACTGTACTTAGGCCCAGTAATGAATGAGGATAAAAAGAAAACTGGACTTGCGAATAAAGGAGAGACGATGCATCCCAGATCAGTCTGCAGTGCTAAGGAATCAAGCTAGGAATTGGTGCTAGAACGATCTATGGTGGCCGCTTCATCTGGAGTCATTGTTTGTTTTTCTTTCAGGATTTTAAGTGGTTGTAAAGGTAGAAAGTATTTTGTTTACCTTAATGCATTCTGTGCAGGCCCAGAACCAAAAACAAAAAACACCTGCTGAGGGGAGAAATCCCATAGAAGCATAACCAAACCATAGGGAAAATGTGCCCTCTTAGCATAGAAAAGCAGGTATGCTATAAGCAATTTGCTGTGGTGGGACTTCTGTTCATCATCAGGTATACCAAGTAGGGCTCGCTCCGGCATCAGGGGGAGTGAGAGATCTAGTTTAAGGTTGACCAATTCAAACACCTCCCTCCAGAAATTCTGAACTTTGGGACAATCCCAGATCATATGCAGATAATCACCCATCTGGACCAAGCAATGAGGGTCCCTGTCAGGGTAGATCCTATGCAGTCTAACTGGTTTGAGATATACCCTGTGCAACAGTTTAACCTGCATAAGTTTGTCCCGGGAAGAAATAACTAATTTTGGACAGGCCTCTAACGCATCATCCCAGTCCTCCCTAGCCAGGGTTGGGATATCCTCCTTCCATCGATCCCAGAGCCTCTCTATCTTAGGTGAGTTTGTCCCAAGTAGGGTCCCATACAAAACCGAAAGTGGTTTCTGTAGCTCCTCATGTGACAGGACCTCCTCAACAGGATCGAGTTGTAGCGTGGGTCTAACGGCAAATTTGAGCTCTGATCGCGTTCAGAAGCTGAAGGTAACAAAAGAACATCCAGCCCGGCAAGCGAAATTCCTGGCATAGCTGCGTAAAAGACAGCAGCATGCCATCTGGCATAATGTCCCTGAGGGTCTTCACTCCATGTCTGGCCCAGACCTGTGGGTCAGGGATCGTACAGAGGTGAGGTAGAGCCGAATTTCCCTAGAGGGGCTGAACCGGAGACCATCTATTCCCCCGAGAGAAACGCTTCCTAGCCGCCACCCAGACTCTATATGTAGTAGGAGTCGGTACAGAGTGTACGCTCGAGTGCCCCTGTAGGCAAAATTCCGTAGGTCCATTATGGCGCCCAGGCAAGCAGCCTCCAGACACACTGCCGCATTTGTGCGAGCCCCCACAAACCACCAATAAATGGACACAAAAACAGCCGCCCAGTAATACACCTGAAGGTTGGGTAGAGCGAGGACACCTGACTGCGTAGGGAGCTGGAGAGTGGATTTAGCAAGCTTAGGGACAGCTCCCACCCAAAGAAAGGAAGTAATGCACTAATCCACATCCCTAAAGAAGCAGACCGGAATCCAGACCGCGCAGTTACGGAACACATTTGGGCAATAGGATCATCTTGAAAATACTAATTCGACCAAGTAGATTCAAGGGAAGCCCCGACCACGCCAAATACTGCTCCCGTAGGGTAGTCGGCAGGGGAAGAACATTCCGGGCAGAGAACTGGCCTATATCCCTCGTCACCACCACCCCCAGATACTTAAACTCAGAGACCCAATTTAGGGGAGACAGGGCCGAAAGGGCGGAAGCCTGGTCATCCAGAGGGAAAATAAGTGACTTGGACCAATTTATTTTGACCCCTGAAAACCTCCCAAAGATATCGAATGTGTTAAGGGCAGCTAAGAGCGAGGGCCCCGCGTCGTTCAGATACAACAGGGCATCGTCGGCATATAGGGATATGCTCTCCTCCAGTCTCCCCACCACAAGCCCCCGAATCCTCAGAGTCTCTGACCAAAATTGCCAGAGTCTCCAGTGCCAAGGCAAAAAGAGTCCAGGAGAGAGAGGACTACCCTGCCGAGTGCCTCTGAACAACAGAAATGGATCCAAGACCCACCCATTAGTATGGACCCGCGCCCTCGGGCTCCCATATAGCATCCGCACCCAGTGAATAAAATTAGGGCCAAAGCCGAAACCACATAGGACCTCCCACAGATATTCCCAATCAACCGAATCGAAGGCCTTTTCGGCGTCAAGGGAGGCAACTACGCGAGATCCGTTCGAGTCATGAGTCAGGGATAAGTTTAAAAACAGGTGTCGGATATTGATGTCAGTACCCTTACCTGGCATGAACCCAGTCTGATCCACATGCACCAGCTCAGAGATTACTCCAGATGGACGCATAGCAAGAATTTTAGCAAGGACCTTAGCGTCCACATTTAGTAGGGATATGGGCCTATAAGTGGCACAGTCCAAGGGATCTTTACCATGTTTGGGCACCAACACAACGACCGCCTCAGCCATAGTCAGGCAGGGCACCCTGTTGTTTACAGTCCGAAAGTAGGTACGTCAGTTTGGGCGACAGGCGCTCCATATGCTGAGACTAGAATTCTGTAGGGAAGACCATCTACACCTGGAGTGTTACCAGCCTGCAGTCCCCCAATCGCACCCTGTACCTCCTCTAGGGTGATGTCCTCCAGAGCCGCCCTAGAACCCTCCGCCAACGCAGGCAAGTCAACGGTCCCCAAAAAATCCCGGAGTTCAGAAAACATGTAGCTGTCCCTAAATGAGTAGACCTCCCGATAGAACTGGGAGAACCGATCATTAATGCCCTCTGGAGATGTAAGCACCTGTCCTCCCGTATCCTGAATCCCAACTATTTGAGTAAAAGGGATCTGCCCCCTAGCCAGCCACGCCAGCAGCCAACCATTTTTGTTCCCATATTCAAACATTCTCTGGGTCGAGTGTAGCATGGCTTTCTTGGTTTGGTCAATCCTATGCAAGGATAGATCTTGGAGAACCCGCTGCTACTCCATAATAATTAGCGTCAGAGGGGAAGCCACAAATTCCCTCTCGCACCTCCCAGCCGCCTCCTCCCTATCCACCAGGGTCTTCCAGCTTCTGCGACAAGGAAATCCGGGAGATGTACTCATCCTGAACAAAAGCCTTGAAGGCGTCCCACCTAACACCGGAGCCAACCGAGTCCTGATTCAGAGTCCAGTAATTACATATAGATTTCGCCATACCCTCCTGAATCCTAGCATCTAGGGCCCAGTATCTGGACAGGTGCCACAACCTCATTTCCCCGGCATCCCCAAGGGACACCACAATACAAACGGGGGCATGATCAGAGATTGCTCTAGCTAAGTGACAGGCCTCCCGAGTCCAGTTAAGGGCCGGTACAGAGGCAAACACTAGGTCAATTCTAGATAGGGTCTTGTATGTGGCAGAGTGACAGGTATATTCCCAGGTACAGGGATAATTGTGCTTCCACACATCTGTCAGACTATACGTCTCCGCCCCCCCCCCCCATAATTACCTGAGCCCCATCTCAATCCAGTGCTGAGCCAGAGAGCAGGGGCTCACTTTGCTCTCCCCCTTATCACAAGGAAGATTGATAGCAGCGGGAACCATTGCCTTCTTTTTCTGTCAGTCAAATCCTATAAAACGACCTTAAAGTGCCGTTAAAACTAGCGGCACTTTTAAAGAGATGAGGATTTCATAATTTCTGGTTTTAGTTTGTTTACTGGCTGTTACTGTCCAGGCAAGCATCTGATCAAACTGATCTTAGAGAAGGGATCAGAGGTTTTATACATCCCTAAACCCTTAATAAAGAGTACCTGTCACTGCCCCAGCTGTCACAAGGGATGTTGTTCATCCCTTGTGACAGCAATTAAATTAAATAAAAAACGAAATTAAAGAAACCACGTAATAAATAAATGTAAATAAAATCTGCAATCATTTTTTTTTAAAGCCCCCTCCCTCCCTCATGTTCACATGTAAATGCACAGATCTCACATGCATATGTAAATGGTGATTGTTCCACACATGTAAGGTATCGCTGCAAAAATGCGTCCAGTAGCGATCACTGCAGGCACTCGCTGGCTAGACAGACGACTATGGTTAGCTGCCATATTCATTGAAATGTACTGGGTTTGGTGGCCGAAGCTAGCCGCTCACAGGTATCTGAAACAGTGGCAGGAATTGGCAGACTCCTGCCTCTGTCATTCACACCAGTTTAAAAATATTTTTTAGTGTTTCCTTACTCTGTGTTTCTATATTTATTTTCTTGTGTATTTATTGTCTTGCAGATAAGTGACCTTATTTTGAAAGGATCACAAGTATTGATTCAAGAGGGATTAAAGAATGGGCTACTCCGTGCCTACACACAGAATGAAGAGGAAAATTGTAAAGTGATTTCAGAGGTTTGTGTAAGAAGCAGTAACCTGGCGGAACTCTGCAATATGACCAAGGAGCTGTCTACTTTGGGTGTCTATGAACACACTGTGAACATCATTGGTAGTGACCAGCAATCACCTGAAAGCATGGACTGGCTATCACACATTACAGAGAACAGGTCAGAGTGGCCACGAGTCATTCAACTTCTGGGAGAGAAATATCTCATACCACCCAAAACTAGCTTCCTTTTATCAGATGTTTCCTGCATGGAACCCCTTCTACATTGTAAGTACTTCTGATGCTTCTGTTAATGTCTCTTCTCATTTAAATTATTTCACCTTACTGGTGTGTTCATACCTGTGGCAGGCCTTAGGTCACTGAAGCTTTTTGGAGGAAGGTATAGAAACAATATTGCTGCCTCCTTTAATGCTTTTTTTTTTTTTTTTTTCAAGCGAACAAGGATTTTCTATGTGAATACCCTGCAGCAACTGCGAGCCAAGTGTTTGGCTTGAGGTCGCTGTGTGGCCCCATTTACTCAAATAGGCTACGTTGGGCAGTGGTACTGCCCACCCAACATTACATGGCGTATATTATGTGCTGTGGCATGTTACCCCAAGCAGCTACATATTATTTTTTAGTTGGGTGGTAAAACCACTGCTCAGCTCTGTTTTTGACGACCAAATTAATGAGGCCTGTAGCTGTGGATAGATTTTGGATTGTGCTGCCTGTTAAATGCATGAAAATAGATTACTTGGCTAACTGATGATGCTGATCATCTGACCTAGGCAGTGAGGGGAGAGCACAGCACAGGCAAAGCTCCCTGGTTACTGCCTTTGTGCTACAAAGAATTCCCCATCCTCGCAGCCCAACACTGGTGTGCCAAACCAAGTCTGGTCAGAAGTGGTGGTACCTAGAATTATAAGTAATTAAAAATAAATTCCAAGCCACTGTTCTGAGCAGCTGTAATTCTTTGCACTATTCAACAGCTGTGTGGATGCATACTAAACCTGAAAGTTAAAAACATGCTTTTAAAAAGGCTAAATTAATTCCTTCAGATTCTCATCTTGCTTGCATTGTTCTAGCTGAATGTTTTCGTAATTATAAACACCGACAATACATCCCCTTAAATTTAAATTAATGTGTATAAATCGTTAAAATGTTTTCTTTTTGTTTTAGTCAATAGAAAGGCATCTGTAATGCTTTTTGTCAGCTGTGACAACAGATGACTAAAGAATATTGAACTCTCTTATCAATCTCTGTCAATCTTTAATAATATACTGTAAAACGAAATTGAAATATATATATATTTTTTTTAGAACAAAATGTTCTGCAGAATTTGTGTAGTTTCTTATTCTATATTTGTGTCTCAATTTGTGGAAACATATGAATACTTAACGCACTGTTAAACCACTATAAAACGTATTTTAGTGTAGTTGCACTATGTCTTGGGCTAGCACAAAGGTACTTTAAATAATTAGACAACACGATAATGTAATACAACACTTCTTTATTTAACCTTGGAATTTTATATGGCCACGGTGTTATCCATAGGGGGTTAAAATAATTATTTAAATAAAATAAATAAGCCACCTTGGCTAAGAAATGTTTTAACAAAGAATTAAATGGTGTCCATCTAGCCAAAGCTAGGGTAATTCCAGGGCCACCCCAATGGGCAGCAGAGCCACACCCAAAGAAAGAATTGAAGTGTACAATTTATTCTAATTCATCTTCTACAAAAATGATAGCCAAGAGAAGGAAAACAATGATTGTATATAAAACTACTTTTTTTCTGAATCTTCAAGAAGAATTAAAGGCAGGTTATGAGCCACAAGCAAAGAGACATAATGTCAACGTATAGGGGTAATTTTGTTTATATAGCGGGGTTAGCTGCACACCAATGTTTGAAATGTTCAATTAGTTTTCAGCAGCTATAGTTCACTGACTTTTCTGTACTACAGCCAAGCTACAAATCTGAAGCCCCATACACACTATCAGTTTTCCTGCAGGTTTTTCTCTTCAGGTTTACCAAAATCATCTAATATGAGGTCAAACCTTAAGAGTTTCAATTTGTATGCAATTAGGCAGACCCTTCCACTACATGGTTTTGGTAAACCTGAAGAGAAAAACCTGCAGGAAAACTGATAGTGTGTATGGGGGTTAACAATTAAAAGTAAAGGCAGGAAAAAAAGTGCACAGTACTTTATAAGCCATATCCTCTGGAGTAAACCTATGATGAAGATCTGTAGCAATTTATTGCAGGGTGTGAAGTGTTTTTATAAGCTGAAAGATTGTACTTGATCCTGCAGCTTCCGCACAAATGGAGGGCATTCACGAACTAGAAAAGTGACAATGAAAAAAATTGTGTTTTACATATATTAATTAAAAACAAATTGGCAACTCACAAGTTTCCCACTTGGGACAAGTACCACCTCAGGCCAGAGGTAGCCCACATACCATAGCCAGTGGCAGCGCTAATGCCATGTACACACAAGCGTCATTTCCGTCAGAAAGAAGTTGGATGGATGGAATTTCGCTCAAGCTTGGCTTGCATACACACGGTCATATAAAAGTTCTCTGAACTTTTGAGTGTTAAGAAAATGGTGACGTACAACACTACGACAAGGTGAGAAAAAGAAGTTCAGTGCTTCCAAGCATGTGTCAAATTGTTTCCGAGCATGCATGTTTTTTTTCTCATTGAAATTTCATTCCATTTTTTTTCGATCTAATTTTTTCCATCAGATTAATTGAGAACCTGCTCTCAAACGTTTGCTGGCGGAAGTCTGATGGAGCATACACACAGTCAGATTTTCCAATAAAAAGCTCACATCAGACTTTTGCTGGCGGAAATTCCGCTTGTGTGTATGGGGCATTAGAAGATGTGGGGGAGCAGGGATGGGTGGCACAACCGTGAAACACTGGGGCCAGAATTGCAACATAATTCTCAGTACTATAGAAATGACTGCCAAAGTATGGCCTGCACAAATGTTACTGCCACAAAAATAAAAATATAGGACAATACAATTGAACACCTGAAACAGCCCATGATAGGCAGAAATACTAACTGTTGTGAGTCTTCATTGCTGCTCAGCAACTACTGTCAAGTTGCTACTCCATGTAGAGAGTTCAATACTGGTTCTACTATAGATATGTGAAGTCGGTGCTTCCTGAAGTCCATCCAAGTTTTATCCTGTTTTTGAGCCCTGATGAAGGGGGAGTGGCGTTAATTTTTTTTTTTTTTTACCAACAATTAAAATTACCCTGGACTCTTTTATCCAGTTTTGCTCTGGCCCTCCTCTTTGCATTTCTATAGTTTTGAATTACTGTTGGGTGCCCATTGAGGGAATGGTTGCTGTGTGGGTGCCGCCTTGCCAGAACCATTGAACTTGTTTTCCTTCATTTGACTATTTTTTTTTTTTTTTTAATTAATCTTTTTATTAAACATTTTTCAATAACATACATTTACATATATTTACAGGACAGATCAAACTTAACAAATTACACTGACATACCTACATATACACTTTAGTGGTCTCCTAAAATCCCATGTATCTATCCTATAGTGGCTCCCAATGTTCTCCTATTCATACCTATGGCCTTCCCATTGGTTGACCTCATTTAGTCCCAATGCAAGCTCTCTGTCCGGGGAGTATGGGACAGACAGGGGGAGGGGAGGCAACAATCAGGAGGAGAGTAAAGGGAGAGAGAAAAAAAAAACCCTGTGGGGACTCCCTTGTGTATTCCTAATTTATTATGTGATTTTACTATCCCCTAAAAAAAAAAAAAAAAAAAAAAAAACCCCTGTGGGGACACCCTTGTGTATTGTGTATTCCTAATTTATTATGTGATTTTACTGTCCCCTAAAAAAAAAAAAAAAAAAAAAAACCCCTGTGGGGACACCCTTGTGTATTGTGTATTCCTAATTTATTATGTGATTTTACTATCCCCTAAAAAAAAAAAAAAAAAAAAAAAACAAGAGGGGAAAATTGCAGTGATGCCAAATCTATTTAAGTATTATTCGTTCCTTACCCCTTAAATGAGGGTTTGGGTACCTAGTGCATTTAAGGGGACTACATTATATGTCTTCCCAATTAATTATGTGGTTTACTATCTCCTAAAAAAAAAAAACATTAAGGGGAAGAAGAAAAAAAAAAAAAAGTTACAGTGATGCATAATCTATTTGAATGTTATTCATGCCTTATCTATTGAGTGAGGGTTTGGGAACCTAGTGAATTTAAGGAGACTACATTGTCCCTTCCGTCTTCTAGAAACAAAACAATAAAAAAAAAAAAATATATAAAAAAAATAAAATTTAAAGGGGGGAAAACCAAGCCCTAGTGGGGACACCCTTATGTATTCCAATTGTTAAGTGATTTTACTATCTCTTATAAAAAGGGAGGGAAGATTCTGGTGGTGCAAAGTCTATTTAAATAGTTATTCGTACCTTGTCCATTAAGTGAGGGTTTAGGAGCCTTGTGAATTTAAGGGGACTACCTTAAAAAAAAAAAAAAAAAAACCCTGTGGGGACACCCTTGTGTATTCCCAGTTTATTATATGGTTTTTCTATACCCTAAAAAAAAAAAAAAAAAAAAAAAAAAAAAAAAAGGGAATAGGGAGGAAAAGGAGGTCTGGAGACTAGGATGGGGGGCCTACCGCCTCCCCATCTCCCCTCTCCCCCCCCCCCCCTAAACCTCCCCCATCTCCCCCAAATCCCTGTGTATCTCATCCTAGTGTTGTCATGGAAAGACCATAATTCCTCCATCATTTTAATTCTATCTATTTCTCTTATCCATTCCTCTACTGAGGGTACTTCCTTGTTCTTCCAATTCCTAGGGATAAGCGCCTTAGCTCCATTTAATAAGTGTGGAACCAGTGAGCCCCTATATTTTTTTCTAGACATCCCCGTGTTATGAAATAAACATTCCCAGGGGTCCTGTTTCACCTCATGCCCACTTATCCTCTTTATCTGGGTTATTATTTCTTTCCAAAATACCTGTATCCGGGGACATTGCCACCATATGTGGGCGTGAGTTCCCTCCATCCCACATTCTCTCCAACATAAGGGCGACACCTCTCTATCTATTTTGTGCATTTTCATTGGGACATAGTACCATTTACTAAGGAGCTTATAATTCATCTCTTTAACCTTTGCATCCATTGAGGTAGCATGTACATATTCTAATATTTTCCTTTTTTGTCCTATACCTATGGTTTGGTTCAGTTCTAATTCCCAGCTTCCCAGCATTTTACCTGCCTCTACTTCCCCACTGGATGTCAGTATCTTATATATGTTGGAGAGCCCCTGCCGTCCTGCTCCCACTCGTACTACGCCTCTTTCCCATTGATTAAGATCATTAGGGGCCCACAGCGGCTTAGGTAGGGTGTTTATAAAATGTTGGACCTGTCTATATCCCCATGTATCTCCTGGAAACACTCCGTATCTCTCTTGTAGCTCCTGAATGGAGCACAGAACATCTCCCTTCATTAAGTCCCTCAATGTTAATGTTTCTGAGGTTGACCATCTTCTAAATATGCCACCCTCTTTCCCCGGTGGGAAATAGTCTGTACCCGTTAGAGGCATTAATGGACTATTATAAGGCCATTCTTTCTTTTTACATAATCTATCCCATACTTTATACGTTTCTTTAGTCATTATGGGGGTATCCTGAGGGAGTCCTCTATATTGCATCGGAATCCATATTCTGTTTCCCAGCTCTTGAACACTTAAACTCTCTTCTACTTCTACCCACCTTTTTCTTACCCCCCCTCCCTCCGTCTGGAACCAGTCTAATATTCTCCTCAGTACTGATGCCTCAAAATACCTTTTGAAGTCAGGTAGTTGTAATCCTCCTTCATATTTTGGTCTAATCAGGGTTTCTACCGCAATTCGGGATTTTCGCTCCTTCCATATAAAACCTCTGGTTATCTTACCTAGTACTATAAAAAAAGCTTCTGGAATTTTGATCGGGAGTGTTTGAAAAATATATAAAACTTTAGGTAATATCATCATCTTTATGATGTTTATCCTTCCTAGCCAGGATACTCTATTCACATTATATCCCTTTAAGTCTGCTTTTAATTTATTTAATAAAAGTATATAGTTATCTTCATATAGGTATCTTTCTGTTGTGGACAGAAAGACCCCCAGATATCTCATTCCCCTCTGTTTCCACTTAAATGGATATAGGGCCTCAAGATCCCTGCGTTCCCTTCGGCTTACCGAGATACTTAGAATCTCCGTTTTCTCTTGATTAATTTTTAAATTTGATATCTCGCCGTATTTCTCGTATTCCACTATTATTCTCGGCAGTGTTTGTCTCGGGTTAGACACATACAACATCATGTCGTCTGCGAACGCAGAGATCTTGTGAACCCTCCCTCCAACTTTTATTCCTTCTATTCCCTGGGTCCTCCTAATTGTCTCCAGGAGTGGCTCTAACGTCAAAACAAACAGAATAGGGGAGAGCGGGCACCCTTGGCGAGTCCCATTGTACAGTGGGAATCTATCTGACAGGGTGCCATTCACCCTCACCTGGGCCGAAGGCTTAGAGTACAAGGCGCCTATCCACCTGAGCATATTTGGGCCGAATCCAGCATGTGTTAAGGTTGCTAACATAAATTCCCAGTCCAGCCTGTCAAAGGCCTTCTCGGCATCCAGTGACAGGAACAGTACTGGCTCTCCGCTCTTTTTAGCCTTTTGTATCAAAAACAGGGCTCTTAAAACATTCTCCCTAGTTTCTCTTCCCGGTATGAACCCTGCCTGGTCCTTCTCAATCAATCCCGGCAGGAGAGGCCTTATTCTCTCCGCCAGGATTTTTGAGTAAATCTTTATGTCAACATTAATCAGGGATATAGGTCTATAACTTGCGCATAACGAGGGGTCCTTATCTTCTTTACCTATCAGGGTTATGTGGGCTCCCAGTGCCTCTTCTCGTATCTCCATTCCCCCTCTAATGCAATTCATATATCTCTGGAAGAAGGGTGTTAAGATCCCCCCAAATCTTTTATAGTATGCTGAGGTGTACCCATCTGGGCCCGGACTCTTTCCCATCTTAATATTTTTTATAGTTTGACTTATTTCTTCCTTTGTTATTTCTTTTTCCAAGTTACTTATTACTTCCTCTGCTAAACCCGGGGTCTTTATCTTTTCTAAATATTTTTTAATTTTCTCACTCTTATTCTGGGTTTCTAATGTCCCTTGATCTTTATTGACCTTATATAGGTTTTGATAGTATTCCTGAAATATTTTACTAATCTCCTTAGTGGAGTGTCTCATGTTCCCCTTCTTATCTTTTATCTTAAGAATAAAGTTTTGCGAGTTTCTAGGTTTAATCATCCTTGCCAAAAAACTCCCTGGTTTATTTCCCATAGCATAAAAATTGTTATTCACTCTATTAAACACCCACTTAGTCTCCTGTTCTAGTAAATTACACAGGTCCTCTCTCTTCCTTGTTAGGGATATTAATACCTCCTCTTCCTGAGAGTTTTTATGTGTCTGTTCTAGACTCCAAATCTCTTCCAGTAACCTTTGTCTCTGGGCTGACCTAATTTTCCTTCTTTTGGCATTTTCAGCTATCAACCTCCCTCTCATATAGACTTTATGCGTTTCCCATAGCGTTGTGGGAGCTATATTTTCTATGTCATTTTCCAGAAAGAATAGATCCATGTCTTTTTCTAGATCGTCGGCTATCTTGTTGTTCCTCAGGAGAGACTCATCCAGTTTCCATGATCTTTGTCCTATCGGGACTTCCTCCATATCTAATTCCAATACCACCGGGGAGTGGTCTGAGAGTGTTATAGATTTTATATCTACTTTTTTTAAACCCTCCAGTAGCCGATGATCTAGAATGATGTGGTCTATTCCCGAATATGATCTATGTACAGAGGAGAAATATGTAAAGTCCTTCTCTCTAGGATGGAGAATTCTCCAAACTTCTACTAGTTGCATTTCGCATAGTTTATGTTTAATTCCCTTTACATATTTCCCCTCTGATCTGAGCGATATCGGTTTGGTGTCTATCAGGGGGTCAAAAACAAAGTTGAAATCCCCCGCTAGGATCACCCTGCCCTCTCTGAATCTTTCTAGTTTATTCAGTACTTTCTTCAAATATAATGCTGGCCTTACATTCGGACAATACACATTAACTAGTGTATATTTTATGTTGGATATATGCCCTTTAATGAACAGATATCTACCTTCAGAATCCATTTCTGAGGCTTCTAGGATAAATCGTGTATTTCTATCAAATCCTATTGCCGTACCTTTTGCTCTCTTGTTTGGGGAGAAACTATGAAACCAGGTAGGGAACTCTTTCGAGTTTAGTCTAGTCTTAGAAGTTGTCTTTAGGTGGGTTTCTTGTAGAAACACTATATTGGCCGAGAGTCTTCTCATTTCCTGCAGTATCTGATATCGCTTATTGGGGTTGTTTAACCCCCGTACATTATACGTAACCAACTTTAATATAGCCATTTTCTAAGTTTTGCTCTTGAATCGGATCCCTATTTGACACAGAAGACTCTCCAGGACCAGGCTAATGCCCCCGATGTTGATCTACATATCATGAGAGCAAGGAGACCACATAGACCACATATATCACATATACCCACCCTCCCCCCCCCATCCTTTCCCCCCACACATTGTACCTCAATGTTAGACACCCTCGAACCACGCCTTGTCAGGCGACTTGCCGAGTGGGCCTTCTAGGGGCCTGGATAGGTCTCTCCCCATCCGGCCACCTCCCTCATTATAAGGTCGGCTCCCGGATTGGTGGGAGACCCATCCACCCCATGTCCCCTCGTTTCCCCCCGTTTTACCCGACCATACTTCTAGAATCTTGGTTACTTCACGTCTCTTCCCATATTTGTTCCATTCCTCCTCACCCCCAAAAAGAGGGGGGGGGGAGAGATGGAAGAGATATTATATCACCAATACATCACCAATACGTCATAAATTCCCCCTAAAAGAAAGGGGTTCCCTGCGTCTTTAGTTGGATCCGGTCACCCCCAACATGGGGGAAGAAAAAAAAAAAAAAAAGACACAGAAGACCCATGTTCCATTCCTCCTCACCCCCATAAAGAGGAGGGGGAGAGATGGAAGAGATATTATATCACCAGTGCATCACCAATACATCATAAGTTCATCCTAAATTCCCCCAAAGAGAAGGGGGTTCTCTGCGTCTTTAATTGGATCCGGTCACCCCCAACAGAGGGAAAAAAAAAAAAAGACCCAGAAGACCCAAATCTCTTATTCTTGTTGGGACCCATATTCTCGGCTCTACACCCTATTCCAGTCCTGGTCCTTCCACCTCTTCCAAGTCGGGGGTCTTTTTTCCCAATTCTCCACTTTAATAGATTGTATACTCAATTTATTACAGAATTCCTCTACGTCTTCTGGGAACCGGATATATGCCGAGACTCCCTGGTTTTTAACTGATAGGCAGGCCGGGAAGCCCCATCTATACGTAATGTTATTTTCCCGGAGATAGTTCGTTACCGGTTTCAGAGCCCTTTTACGTGCAAGAGTTTCTGGAGATAGATCAGAAAATATAAGTAGCTGTGATCCTTTATATTCCATTGTCCCTGAATTTCTCATACTTTGGGACACTGACTCTTTTAATTGGAAATCTTGAAACCTTACTATGATGTCCCTTGGTGAATCTCTCTGGGCATTAAAAGACCCTTGTATTCTGTGCACTCTAGAGAATTGCATCAATGCATTCAACTCTCGTTTGAGTGCTTTGTTGAATATTCCTTGTAGTGTCTCCCCCAGCTCTCCATCCTTTACATCTTCCGTTAGACCCCTTACACGCAAGTTTTTCCTCCTACTTTTCCTCCTACTCCGGTTTTCTTGGTCCTCCATTCTATACCGTACATTTCTTAACTCAACCCAGTCCATATCTGCTCGTCCTCTCAGTTCTACTATTGCTTTCCTTCATTTGACTATGATTGCAAGTCTACAAGCTCCCAGTTTTGAGTTTCTTGTTTTGGACACAACCTCAGTGAGTTACTTCTCCACTGTCCACTGCAGCTTCCACTATATTGTTAATTTTCTGTTGATTATTTGGGTTCTTGGATTTTATGGTAATTACTGAAAATAATTTTGTTATAGTGTGTGTCTGCGGGGAGGAGGGGTGGGTGTTGTATTAAAAAATCTTTAGACACACTCTGAGTGTCAAACACACTATTTACACCACATTGCGATTCGGGATCAATACGTTTTGAGCTGTTTTATGGCTTTTTACACACTGATCACCCAGCTAGTGTCCCCAAACAGTGCCCTGTCAGTGTCCCCAACACAGTGAAAACATCTGTTCCAGTAAACCTCTATTCCAGTGAAAATCTGCCCACGTTTGTCTGTGATCCTCTGCTACATCTTTCCGTGATCATCTGGCGCACATCTTTGCGTGATCAATTGACACACATCTGTCTGTGATCATCTGCCATGTCTGTCTGTAATCGTCTGTATGTGCTTATCTGCCACATCTGGCGCACATCTTTCCGTGATCAATTGACGCACATCCGTCTGTGATCATCTGCCATGTCTGTGATCATCTGTATGTGCTCATCTGCCACATCTGGCGCTCATCTGTCTGTGATCATCTGCCACGTCTGTCCATGATCATCTGCCACACAGTGATCAACATCTGTCACATCTGTCCCAGTAATCTGTCAACATGGCTAAAACATTTTATTCAGCAGCGAGGAGGCTTTCCACATACTCCAGAGTATGTCAGATCAGAGTAGCAAGAAACTCTCTCCCTCAGACTCGGATAGCGAGTATGAGCCAGTAGAAAGCAACGACACAGAAATGGTAACTGAGGAAGACAGAATCCTAACAGAGGCTAATGAGATTTGAGCAGGAATCGACCAGCAGCGCAATAAATCCTAAGGCATCCACCAACAGTGCAGCACTCCAAGATAATAGGCAGGCATCCACCAGCAATTCTGCAAGTCTTTGTGCAGTGGCAAGCACAGGCATTCCTAGATGATAGGCCAGATGCTAGTATCGGGGCATCCCATCCACAATGAGGCAGGACCCATACTAGCCTCCCAGACTTTCTATTGTATCCAACATAGCTGCCTGATACTTTGTCAGAACCTGCAAGTCCCTCTTTTACAGTGCAGCCAGGCCCTCAGATACAGTCAGAAACGGTAACCCCCAATTTATTATTTACATTTTATTTTTCACTGGTGATCTGCTGAATTACATTGTGGAGCAGTGTAATCACCAGCCAACATATTGCCATCAATCACGATTCTTCCTATGCCTGTCCTTTTGTTTGGAAACCCCTCACCATGGAAGAATTCAAAATTTTCCTTGGACTAACCCTCAACATTAGGCTGACAAAAAGAACAAATAACTCTTCTTTGATAAATCAAAATGTCTGGTAGGACAAAAATTAAGCCCTTTGGATAAGAAAGTATTTTCCTCCATACTGAGACTTCTCCTGGAAGTGTTCAAGACATTAGGTTTCATCACTTCATTCTCCCCCGTAATGTGTAGCGGGTTTTTGTGTCTCTTACCACCTCTTTTTGTCTTTTGGTGGTCAACTTTTTTTTTGGGATCCACGAGGGTGTGCATTAGAGCTTGCTCCTTAATTAGAGGGTAATCCTGACAAGATCGAAATACGAGCAGGTGATGATTCAGACCCTGTAGTGGCCAAGGTGTCGTTGGCAATCTCATTCTCCTGATCGGAAAAACATACTCTTTTGCCACTGTTCTTGCACGATCGATTTTGGTCGATATTGTGGTTTCTTCCACACATAGACGTTATCGCTCTCATAATCGATGCGATCCCGGTTCATTCTAGTTTTCTGTTTAATTTTCCATCTAGTTACAAAAAATCAGGATGAGTTTGCAGCAAAGCCAAATCCTTTTTGTATACTAGACCAGGAGTCTCCAAACTACGGCCCTCCAGGTGTTCAGGAACTACAATTCCCATCATGCCTAGTCATGTCTACGAATGTCAGAGTTTTACAATGCCTCATGGGAAGTGTAGTTCCACAGCAGCTGGAGGGCCGTAGTTTGGAGATCCCTGTACTAGACATTTCTGTCTGCAACTTGTCCATCTGTTTCTGATTAGATGAAATCGGTATTTCCATGAGCTTGAAAGAACAAGTACTGAGTGTCCGTCCACTCTTTTTTTAAATCGCTGTTGAACAATTCTGAGGTAGGGAATTTTTTGATCTGTAACCCCCGAGGTATATGGGTTAAGGTGATGTATTCAGATAAGAAATGAGTGTCCCAGTAAGATCTTATCTCCTTTGCCATGAGATGTTCTAATTTTCTAAACATCTTGAGGAGTGAGATATCATTCTCATCACCGATTTGTGACACATGTATTTGTGAACCCAATCTAAATGGATTTTCTGATGGTGTCTTAGGGTCCTGCTCTATTCCGTCTCCGCTGCTGATGATGTAGGCATAGTAATGTCCATTTAAAAGACTGATTTCCTGAGTATAGGTAGATGTAGATCTTCACAAAAAGTCAGATGGACAAAAAAAAAATAAAAAAAAATCAGAAAACACACCACCGAGCTGGTAAGCAACGGATGCAAAAACCAAGACACACACACACATAGCACACACACACACACACACACACACGATTGTGATTAGGGATTCAGATCTGGCAACCCCATTGGTTAATTAGTTTTGACCTATTAGGGGTTAACATTGATTACATGTCTTTGAAAGTTTGCTATATATTAGATGTGATGTTTTATAATTGTCAGCTATGATTAAGCACTAATTTATAGTGCGAAACTCGTCAGCTGTTTTACTCCCGTGTAGTGTGCTGTGACTTGTAGTGCATTTTTCCTTTTTTTTAATAAAGACAACCATCAAGGTTTTTTGGAGTGCGGCTGTCCATATTTTCTTTTTCCATTTGTTAACTGATAAAACTGTTTGGGAAGGGTTACCACCTATATGTAGACAATTTCTACATTAGTCTACAACTTTTCTGCCATCTCTACCTAAAGATGACTGTGGCCTGTGGGACAGCACATAACAACCGCAAAGGATCCCACAGAGATTGGTCATCAAGTAATTGAAACTGGGGAAAAAAGCGAGTATGCGGAATGAAGAGGTACTAGCCCTGACTAGTATGCAGAATGAAGAGGTACTAGCCCTGACATGTCTACATCCTTTTTACAATACATGGTGACACCCTTTTTGTGGGACTGCAGACAAGACTAGGTCCCTTCCAGAAGCCAAAATGTGTACATGAATCACTATTTCTGTATATGACCTGGACTGTTTATCGACTATGCCTCTGCCAATCACATTTCTGCCTTCCATGAATTGACCTTGGCCTGTTAAATGACTATGCTTTTTGCCTGCCTCTTGAACTGATCTTTTGCCCTGCCACTGTATTTGTGGGATTCAAGACCGCACAGGGGTCTCAAATATTACCTGGCTGAGGCGCTAAGCCTTATAGTGCTGCCTCCTGCCACCTGAACTGGCTATGCCTCTGCCTGAGCTGCCTGTTAATGGACCATGTTCTTGCCTACAGCCAGGATCAATGCTTTGGCATATCTCTGCCTTCTGCCTAGGCAATTCCTTTGGCTCACTGAACCAAGGCTTTGTCTGTGCTTGGACAGCATTCCTGCCTGCTAAAACCACAGGTAATCCTTCTTCTTTTTTTTTTTTTTTTTTACCCTTTGCTCAGCAGAATGTATGTTGGGGTGTAACAAGGTGCTACTTGCATGTTGGGCCTATGTAGGTGGGCAGGCTATGCAAAAATGTCTCACGTGTGGTATCACCATACTCCGCAGGAGTAGCAGAATGTATTTTAGGGTGTCATTCTTGGTATGCACATGCTATGTGTTAGAAATATTTAAACAATTGTAAAATTTCTGTTAAAAAAAAAATCTACATATTCCAAAAACTTGTGGAAGAAAATTGCATGTTCAAAAGGCTTATGCCTTTTAGAATATATGGTGGGGTGTTTGCTTTCCAGAAATTGGGTTGTTTTGCCACTGCCACATAGCCCAGCGCACTCTGAGCCATGGAAAAATCCAAAATGTCCCTGAAACGTCAAAGTAAGGAGCAGCCATGGGACATCCTCTACTATGCTCAAAAGCTGTTGGGAGCTGTAGAGGCTCATCAGAAGGAAGCTGCAGGGCCCTCCCCCTTGCTTCAACAATAGTAACAGGAGAAGCCTGAGGGAGACATGTTATGCAGCAATAAGAGTGACAATGCTGCAGACCTCTATGCTCTCTGACTCTGCATTGTAGTTACAGAAACAACCCACTTTTAGCTGATATATCGCGGCTGTTAATGTGTGCACAGCATTTGTCAACACACTTAAGGACCAATTTGAGTGCCTAAAGCCCCATACAAACTATCAGTTTTCCTGCTGGTTTTCTCTTCAGGTTTACCAAAACCATCTAATATGAGGTCAAACCTTAAGCGTTTCAATTTGAATGCAATCAGGCAGGCCCTTGTACTACATGGTTTTGGTAAACCTGAAGAGAAAACCAGCAGGAAAACTGATAGTGTGTATCGGGCTTTAGAGAGGAGGTGTCATTGCTGTGACAAGACCTCCAAAATATCCAGGAGCAGACAACTGCCGTGGAGAGTAGAGTGGCGACATAGAAGACAAACTACCCCCAATGGCTCAGGAGGCCCACTCTGCAAATCAGCTGGCAAAATAAACTAACAGGGTGGAAGACATGGAGAATTGTCTATGCCGAAACATACGCCAGTGAATGAGGAAGATAGAGGTCCAACTACATTTTGTTGAGAGCTGTTTTTTTTGGCAAGGATGCTTTTTCCCCCTTTTTCACTGTTGAGAGGGCTCGCTGCACTATAGGCAGATCCCTCGCCCCCTGGAGCCCGATATTGGCCCATCTTCTGCACTACAGAGACAGGGAGACTGTATTGCGCTGGAACGTGCTACCATCCAAGATAATTGTGTCTCCTTTTACCCTGACTTCTCTGCAAAGATGTCGGACTAAATTTGCTGATGTGAAAAGTCGAAAAAAATATGAGATACGGCGCAAAATTGATTAATGTGAAAATTCAGTGCTGATACCAAACAATAAAAAATGAATGTAAAATTTAAATGCAAATACATATGAATACACCATAACCCAATGGGTTACAAGAAACAAGATAAGTGAATGACCATCCGTAACTAATCAGATAGGTGTGTAAAGCCAAAGACAAAATTTGTGACAATAATAATATTAGAAATGTCCATAAAACAATCCCAAGTGTAATAAAAGTAAATAAATGAATCCCAGAAATCTTCTAAGAAGTGGGTGTTTAGCATATTCAGAGTAAAATTTCCTTCCACCAAAGAAACGGTCAAGCCAGGCACAGGGATTTAAAGTCTCCCAATAGACTATAAGCTGGAATCGTGTCCAGTATACACTAAAAGCCTCGGCGTCTCGTTCGTTCCTTCTCCTATGTCAGTCTATTCCAGGGAACGTGATGACGTCAGGACACAGGCCACACCTACGCGTTTCGTCATATGTTGACGTCGTCTGTGATTGGCTGCCTTATCTCGTTTCTGGTAACCCATCGGGTTATGGTGTATTCATATGTATTTGCATTTTAATTTTATATTAATTTTTTATTGTTTGGTATCAGCACTGAATTTTCACATTAATCAATTTTGCGCCGTATCTCATATTTTTTTCTATTTTTCCAATTACTTGTATCTATATTTTTTGGTACTGGCAGCATCTCACATTTTCTTTTGTCTAGCGCAGTGTTTTTTTCCTTTTAAAATGGTGTGAAAAGTCGCCTGAGGAATTTGCAACTAACATACGTGATGCTGTACCCTGCAAATATACATGTTACTGCAGAAGGGCAGGCCCATTTCTTTGAATCTGCTAAAGAAGCTTTTGTATGGCTCGATCGTTATGGGCAAGCCCTACGACGTCAACGGGAAAATGATGAGGGGGATTGATACTTATTGTATTCTTTAACCAGTCCTGGCTTGCTTGAGACTCTGCTTAGCTTATTTTCTGTTATATCAACAAGAGCTACGCTGAAAATTCATTGCCAATGTTTGTTTTTCAATGTGAAAGAGTGTCTGCGCATTTTTTAATCATTTTAAGACTGTTTGGTCTGTCATATTGACTGTCCTGCTTTTTTTTATTTTTTTTTATTACTGTTACTTCCCTGTTATGTTATCTGCCTGGAATTTGAGCAACTCCCCATTTTTCACTCTATCAGAGTTGGCACCTTTGTGCCATTTTGTTTTCAGCCATTGCTAACAGCCTTCTACTTGGAGCAGGGTTGTCTGTGGGATATTTCTGCCAGCCTGCCTGACCACACTGTGCTCTGCTCCAGTTACTACCACTTGGTCAAGTGCCGACCTGCTAACTGCTACAGTGCCATGGGTGACATGCTCATAATTCTATTCATACCTAACTACCTAACATGATTGAGTTCCCTTTGATATCGTGGAACATTGGGTGCATACGCACCCCTCTTAAACGCATGATGATGTTCATGTTCCTTAAAAAATTCCATCCTGCCATTTTTTGCTTTTAGGAAACTCATTTAACTGTGGATACTCAGAACTGTCTACAATATTCTTGGGTGGGGCAGGCATACCATTGCACTCACACCTCGTTCCCCAAGAGAGTGTTTTGTTACATGTTTTAGTGGACTTCCAGGAATTTGACGCTAATATTCTGAAGGAAGTTTTGTGTTCCTGCATTGTTGCATTGGGTCCTTGCAGTGTATTTTGGCCTGTATACACATACCCCTACCTTTCACTCAGACTGTGCTCTGACTTCTGCTGTCATATCTGGAGGGGAGGCCGGACTTGCCATTATTGATAGTTGGGGACTTTAACTGCTGGTTAAGTCCATTATGTTGACAAATACCCGATCTCACAAGCAGGGTACTCCTTTATTAAGGTTATAGAATGAGGTGGGTTGGGTAGACATCTGGAGGCATAACAACCCTCTAGCTAAACATTTTTCATGTTTTTTCCAGGATTTATTTGGCAGTGGGCAACCTGGCCATGCTCCCATACGTCTCTGAGGTTATGTATAAACCCACAGTGTATCAGATCCTTTGCATGTGGTGGTTGGCCTTATAATGTCCCCCACCTTCTAAATTGTCCAGGGCACCTTGGAAATGTAACGCCTTTTGGTTGAAATGGTTTTCCTCTTACGAGATCATCGAGCAGAGCATGCGTGGGTTCTTTACTGACCGGGACTCTGCTGCTTCTACTCTCACTCAGTGGGGGGCATTTAAAGGGTATCGGAGATTCCAGTTTATTGCAGAAATCGCCAAAGTGAAACTACGCTCATCAGGGATGAGGGAGGAGCTGAAGTCTCAGGTGCAAGCCCTAGAAAAGCAATATGTTCAGGACCCCTCTGACTCTGCTAGGATGACCTGACCGTCTGATCAGTCTGCTTACGAGCACCTATTATCCTGCTTGGTGGAGATTTTTTTTTTTTTTTATTGGCATTTTTTGAGGAAGGAGAGAGCACAGGTCACATTCTGGCCTGGATAGCTAATTCTCAGCAACGCTCCCTTGCTATTGGAGCTAATTAGAGCTCGGACAGGCTGCCTAGTACACTCCCTGGATCAAGTTCTACTGGAATTGGCAAGCTTTTATGAAACGCTATATCTACCTGCTGTAGAGGAGTATACTCAGGCATAATTGGAAGATAATTTAAGTGGTATTGCATTACCACAACTTACCGTTGTTCAAAATAGGGATTTGGATTCCCTGCTCATGCTAGAGGAATTACAAACTGCAGTAAATGCATTCCTTAACTAAGGCTTCATTTCCACTGGCGTTTTTACAGCCACTTTTCTGAGCGTTTTTTACAGCTTAAAAACGCCTGTCCATGTTTATTTTAGAAAAACATTTTTTTTTTGGAGCTGGAGCTTTAAAAACGCCGCGGCCGCGTTTTTGAGCGTTTGTGAGCGTTTTTTAATGTCTGGCGTTTTTACAGCTCTATTGCTGGAGCTTCAGAACGCACTGGTCCCACGTTTTCTTTGCAGCTTAGCCATCTACAGCTCAAAAACGTCATGGTAGGCATGAGGTCATAGACTAACATGGACAGGCATTTTTAAGCTGCAAAAAACGCTCAGAAAAGTGGCTGTAAAAACGCCAGTGGAAATGAGCCCTATAGCCCCTGGGGAGGATGGCTTTCCCATGGAAATCTACAAACATGCAGAGTTATTACTGCTGCAATTACTGAGTTCATTGCAGCGTGGGAACTAAATGCTTTACCTCCTATGTCTAAGGCCAACATTATCCTTATCCTAAAACCTGGTAAAGACCCAGTGGACCCGGGATCCTATAGACCCATTTCACTGTTGCAAAGTGATATAAGACTTTTAACGTAAGCCTTGATTTGCCTATACAGGAGGAGTCATTGCCACTATCAGGAATATCTTCAGTGGCACCTGGACCTGCATATGTCACTGAGGACACTTTTTTTTCTGCAGCCATGGAAAGATTAGAAGAGAAGATCACTACTTTAATCGCAAGATCCTCACAAAAGGACAAAAAGCGAAGCAGATCTCCTTCGGTGGTCTTGGATCCTCTTTCAGAAAGATTTGAGGAGGAGAAGGATGAGGTAATACCTGAAGAGGACAGGGATGAGGAGTCGGACGGATCAGGTATGTCAGAGGAACTTTTTTCTGCTTCACAGATGCCAAAAGCGCAGGTGCAATGTTATGCTGATTGCCCCCTTCGGAGTTAACTGAATCACCTGTCTCCTCCCTAGGTTCATTAAGGTCTCTGCAGAGTGCATGCTTTTTTCCGGTTCATCCGTTATTAAAGAAACTTATTTACGCAGACTGGTTACATCCAGACAAGCGTTAATCCAAAAAAAAAACCTGGCAGTAGATGCAGCTATATCTTGTGTAAACAGGAACCTGACTTGTCCAGTGGATGACGTACAAGTGTTTAAGGATCCTTCAGAAAAGAAGTTGGAATCCTTATTGAAATCTTCCTTCCTGCTGGCAGGAGCAGTTGCACAACCTGCTATAGCAGCAGTGGGCATGAGTCAGGTCATCAAGGACCAGGTAAAGGAAGGGCTAAAGGAGTTATCTCCTGAGCAGGTCAAATTGTGGGAAAATTTGCCTAAAGCCTTATGTTTTACAATAGATGCTATAAGAGATTCAATCCAGCAAGCACCTTGTCTTAAACTCTAGCTGGTGCATATGCGCAGAATCCTTGGGCTACAACATTGGTCTGCGGAGGCACCATGCAAAAAGCTTCTAGCGAGCTTCCCCTTTCATGATGAACGCCTCTTTGGGGAAGATTTGGACAAATATATCCAAAAGGTATCGAGTGAAAAGACTACGCTATTACCAGAGAAGAACAACAAGCGACCTTGTTTTAACCGTTCTCTCTCCCTGGCTCCTGGTAAAACTACCTCCAGCCAGTGGCAACAGCATTTTCAGCCAGCCACAAAAGCTAAAGAAGACCAGGCCCAGTAAAACAAACAGTGGGGTGCAAAGGCTAGCAAGCAAAACTCCAAAGCCTCTGCATGAGGAGGCGCCCCGCTCGGCCGAGTGGGGGGATGGCTTCGTCAGTTTTCAGCGACATAGCAGACAGAGATCCAGGACAAATGGGTAGTATCCACAGTATCCCTAGGGTACAAGCTGGAATTTCGAGAGATCCCATCTTCTCAGTTCCGAAGGTCAAGGCGCTCCAAAGATCCTCTAAAAAAAAGCATCCTTCTTCAAAAGATTAGATGACTTGCTGTCCCAAGGGGTGATCACGGAAGTACCCTTAAAGGTGCAAGGTTCAGGTTTTTATTCAAACCTCTTTGTGATCCTAAAACCAAACGGAGATGTCGGACCCATTCTGGATCTAAGATCTCTAAATCAGTTTCTGAACATTCGTCATTTGGAAATGGAAACTATTTGTTCAGTGGTCGCCACCCTACAAGTTGGAAAATTCATGGCGTCTATAGACATCAGGGATGCATAATTACTTGTGCCTATTCACCCTGCTCACGAAAAATTCTTAAGGTTTGCGGTAAAACATCACAACTTCCAGTTTGTGGCCCTGCCTTTTGGGGTCGCTACTGCACCCCGGGTATTTACAAGGGTACTAGCCCCTCTGCTGGCAAATCTCAGAGCACAGGGCATAGCGATAAAAGCCTATCTAGACGATCTACTTGTAATGGATCAGTCAGTGGCAGGATTACATGATGCTGTGATCACCACTATAAGATACCTGAAACATTTGGGATGAATTGTAAACCTACAAAAAATTTCACTACAAGCCCAAAGAAGGGTAGAGTATCTGGGCATGATAATAGATACAGCCGAAGGCTGGTTATTCTTACCAGAGGCAAAGATCAAAGCGCTAGGAGACCTGATCCACAAGGTCAGGGCAAAGAGGAAACCGTCTATTCGCCTTTGCATGAGGCTATTGGGCAAGATGGTAGCCTACTTTTTGAGGCTGTCCCATATGCCCGGTTTCATTCGAGACTACTTCAAGGCGATATTTTAGCAGCCTGGAACAGGAAGGTCCAAGCGATGGCTTTACCCATGCGTCTATCTTCACAGGTGCGCCAAGACTTCAGTTGGTGGTTAAAGACCAAAAACTTGCGGAAAGGAAGATCCTTTCTCCCAGTCACCTGGAAGGTGGTGTCTACGGATGCCAGCCAATTGGGCTGGGGAGCTGTGTTGGAAGAAGCTTCAGCCCAGGGAACCTGGGCCAAAACCGAAAAGAGCCTGCCCATCAACTTACTGGAAATGCAGGCAGTATTCTTGGCCCTCAAGACCTGGACAAGCAGGTTACAGGGGCCCCTAGTTCAGATTCAATCTGACAATGCTACAGCAGTATCTTACATCAATCACTCGCCAATCATCAATCACCAGGGCGCCCAGAAGGAGGTGAATCTCATTTTGGAATGGGCAGAACAACATGTTCATTGTCTCTCTCTGCAATTTTCATTCCAGGGGTAGAGAACTGGCAAGCAGACTATTTGAGTCGCCAGCAGCTATCACCAGTAGGGTGGTCTCTCCACCCCAAAATATTTTAGGCAATTTGCCAATGATGGGGGAACCCCCGGATGTAGACTTGCTAGCTTCCAGGTTCAACAGGAAGTTGGACAACTTTGTGTCCAGGACTAGAGATCCTCTGGCCTATGGATCTGATGCTTTAATAATTCCGTGGAATCCGTTATCACTGATCTATGTGTTTTTCCTCCAATCACCCTATTACAAAGGCTACTTTGCAGGATCAAGAGAGAAAGAATTCCAGTAATCTTAGTGGCCCCATATTGGCCCAGGAGACCTTGGTACGCCGAGATCATAAAGATGGCGGTAGGAACACCTTGGAAGCTTCCACTTCGGCACGATCTGCTGTCGCAAGGTCCAGTGTGGCATCCTTTCTTACAAAAGCTAAATTTGACAGTTTGGCTGCTGAGACCCATATTCTAAAAAAGCAAGGGATCTCAGGTCCCGTGCTTTCCACACTTATTAATGCCAGAAAGCCAGCTTTCAGACTTGTTTACTACAGAGTCTGGAAAGCATATGTTTCATTGTGTGAAACTAATTAATGGAATCCAAAAAAGAGGGGGGTGCAATCAGCGCAGAAATATGAGCAATTAATATAAATAAAGCAAAAATCACACTAAAGTGAAAAAGAGAAAAACCTTAACCACTTACCCACCAGCTGCCGTCAAATAACGGCGGCAAGGTGGTTGCTTAACTCCGGGATCACGTTATATAACGTGATCCCAGAATCACGCTCCCACGCGTACCCGGGAATGTCCGTGACCGTCGGGTCCAGGGGGGGTCACGGACATTCCCGGGTGCGCGTGGAAGTATCACGTGATCCCAGAATCGCACACCCGGGAATGTCCGTGACCGCCGGGTCCGATCGCGGTAAATTGCCGCTGATAGCGGCCGTTTACCACGTGATCGCTCCGTCCAATGTAAAACAAACATGTAAACAAACCGGCGTCATTTGATGACGCCGGTTCCTCCCTCCTCTCTCTGTACCGAGCGGTACAGTGTGAGAGGGGGAGCGCGCATGGCAGCAGCACTGTGGGATGGATCTGTGACTATTGCAGTCACAGATCCATCCATCTCTGCTCAGCCATCCCTGCATTCAGCCCTTCCTTCCCTGCCCCATACTCTGCAATACCCCCTGCGCCATACTCTGCAATACCCCCTGCGCCATACTCTGCAATACCCCCTGCGCCATACTCTGCAATACCCCCTGCGCCATACTCTGCAATACCCCCTGCGCAATACTCTGCAATACTCCCTGCGCAATACCTCTGCGCAATACTCTGCGATCGTTTTTTTTTTTTTTTTTTTCAGGCTTCCCAGCCTAGAGGTAAGATGTGGGGTCTTATTGACCACATATCTCACTGTAAAGAGGACCTGTCATGTTTACATTCCTTGTAATAGGAATAAAAGTAATCAAAACATTTATTTTTGGGGAAAAACGTGTCAAACTAAAATAAATAAAGTAAAAAGAACAATAATAATAAAAAAAAATTACAGCGCCCCTGTACCCGTGTGCTCGTATACAGACGCGACCGCACACGCAAGTCCCGCCCACATATGAAAACGGTGTTCAAACCACACATGTGAGGTATCACTGCGAACGTTAGAGTGAGAGCAATAATTTTGGCCCTAGACCTCCTCTCCAACTAAAAAGATATAACCAGTAAAAACATTTAGGCTGGGTTCACACCTATGCGAATTGAGTGCGGCTTAAACCGCATTTAATACGCAGAACATTTCTAAATACATTGTTTTCAATGAGGCTGGTTCACATATGTGCGATGCATTTGCACTGCGCATTGCAGAAAAAACGTGTGCAGATTTTATGCCTTGCGGTGCGGCTCAGGTGCGAATTCAGTCCCATTATCTTCTATGGGTACGCAGCTGATTCGCAGATGTGTTCAGTTCTCTTCAGGAATTTCTCTCATTCAGCACAATACACTTCTCCCCCACTCTCCTCTCATACGCACCGCACAAGTGTGAACCCAGCCTTAAAGCGTCGCCTATGGGGATTTCTAAGTAGCAAAGTTTGGCGCCATTCCACAAGCGTGTGCAATATTGAAGGGTGACATGTTGGGTATCTATTTACTCGGCATAACTTCATCTTTCATATTATGCAAAAACATTGGGCTAACTTTACTGTTGTTTTTTTTTTTTTTTTTTTAAAGCACAAAACTGTTTTATTTCCAAAAAAAAAATGACCGCCATTGTATTCTCTAGGGTCTTTGCTAAAAAAGCATATATAATGTTTTGGGGTTCTATATAATTTTCTAGCAAATAAATGATGATTTTTACATGTAGGAGAGAAATGTCAGAATTGGTCTGGGTGTTCCAGAACGCCTGATGGTGCTCCCTGCATGTTGGGCCTCTGTATGTGGCCACGCTGTGTAAAAGTCTCACACATGTGGTATCGCCATACTCGGGAGGAATAGCAGAATGTGTTTTG
Source organism: Rana kukunoris (assembly GCA_029574335.1). Taxonomy (NCBI): domain Eukaryota; kingdom Metazoa; phylum Chordata; class Amphibia; order Anura; family Ranidae; genus Rana; species Rana kukunoris. Next base: position 338,494,346 of record CM056053.1, read on the forward strand.
GGGTGTAATGTGTGGTATGTATATGCTGTGTGTGAGAAATAACCCCATAATATGAACATTTTGTGGAAAAAAAAATAAAAATAAAAAAAATCTTGATTTTGCAAAGAATTGTGGGAAAAAATGACAACTTCAAAAAACTCACAATGCCTCTTTCTAAATACCTTGGAATGTCTTCTTTCCAAAAAGGGGTAATTTCGGGGGTATTTGTACTTTTCTGGTATGTTAGGGTCTCAAGAAATGAGAGAGGCTGTCAGTACATCAGATGTGATCAAATTGATAAATTTTCAGTAATTGGTACCATAGATTGTAGACCCTATAACTTTCACCCAGACTAAATAATATCCAATTTTTTTTTTGTTTTGTTACCAAAGATATGTAGCAGTATACATTTTAGGCCAAATTTATGAAGAAAAATTACTTTTTTTGCAAAATTATAATAGAAATGAAGAAAAATGCATTTGTTTACAAAATTTTCGTTCTTTTTTCATTTATAGCGAAAAAAATTAAAACCGCAAATACCACCAAAAGAAAGCTCTATTTGTGGGAAATAAAGGACAACAAGTTCATGTGGTTACAGTGTTGTATGACTGAGTTATTGTTATTCAAACTGTGAGAGCACTGAAAGCTGAAAATTGGTCTGTTATTAAGGGGGTTTAAGTGTCCAGTGGTCGAGTGGTTAAAGATTAAATTCACCGGTGATGCCAGCTGAACACTAAACAGGATATTCACAAAATCCAAAAATGACAAATATAAAAGAAAAAACAGTGCAGCGCAAAACCCATAGGAATATATTCACATGAAAAAACATATCCTCAAAGATATGACATTAGTAGGATTCTCGTCTTTTGCCAGCTAGGAGTAGATATGAAATTAGCCCTTAGTACCATTTAAGGGTCAAATATCAGCTCTATCAGTCTTCTTTCACAGACCGCTGGCATCTCATTCGGACTTTCATGCAAGGGGTACTGTGGAATAATCCGCCAGTCAGATCTCCCTTATGCCCATGGGATCTGAATTTAGTACTGTTAGGCCGCGTACACACGATCGAATTTGTCCGCTGAAAACGGTCCGATGGACCGTTTCAGCAGACAAATCCGATCGTGTGTACGGGCTAGCGGACAGATTTGTCCATCGGACAAATTTCAAAGCATGCTTTGAAATTTGTCCGCTACAAACCTGTCCGTCGGATATGTCCGCTGGTTAGTACGGGAAATGGATCCGACGCATGCGCGCGGAAGTGTTTACTTCCTGGTGCGTGACGTGGCGGCGTCAACGTCACCGCCGCGTCACCACGCTGTCTGCCGGCGGGGATTTTGATCCGATGGTGTGTACACGCCATCGGACCGAAATCCGATGAGACATGTCCGCTCTAAACTGTCCGTCGGACAAGTTTGAGCGGACATATCTCATCGTGTGTACGAGGCCTTAGTGTTGCAGAAGCAAACTTTTGAACCTATTCGCCAGATTCCGATTGCTATCTCTTCGGCTAAAAGAGTATCTGAATTAGCAGCTCTTCCTTGTAAAAAGCCTTATTTAATTTGTCATAAGGACAAAGTTGTCTTACGACTCCATCCTGCCTTTTTGCCTAAGGTGGTGTCGGCTGCACATTTAAATCAGAATATTGTCCTGCCTTCTTTTTTTTTCCGAATCCGCAGACAGCGGAGGAAAGATCTTTGCACTAGATCTAGTGAGAGCAATAAAGGTGTATCTGCAGGCAACCGCTCAGATAAGCAAAACAGATGTTTTGTTTATAATGCCAGATGGTCCCAATAAGGGACAGGCAGCATCAAAATCACCTGGAAATAGTGGGATTCGACAAGCTATTATTCAAGCCTATGGTTTAAAAAACAGAACTCCTCCTTTTTCTGTTAGGGCGCACTCTACCAGGGCGATAAGTGCTTCATGGGCAGTAAACCACCAGGCTTCGTTGGCTCAGATCTGTAAAGCTGCAACTTGGTCTTTAGTCCACACATTTTCCAAACTTTATCAGATAGATGTGAAAGGACATGAGGATGCTGTCTTTGGCCGAAGTGTGCTGCAGGCTGCAGTATAGAGCTTCTTGTCCATGATGGTTTGCTTGATCTGTGTCCCCCCCCCCCCCCTTCATATAGGGCATTGCTCTGGGACGTCCCATTATGTAATGATTATGGCTTTTTGTCCAGTGGTGTACGATAAAGAAAATAGGATTTTTAAAACGGCTTACCTGTAAAATCCTTTTTTTGGAGTACACCACGGGACACCAAGGTCCCCCCCTTCCTATGGGAAACCTTATTGCTTTGCTAAAAAACTGAGGTACCTCCCTGATGGGAGGGGTTAAATGGAGGGGAACTGTCTCTCATTGGTTGTGCCAGTGTCCAATCACCTTTGACCATACAACCCATTATGTAATGATTATGGCTTTGTGTCCCGTGGTGTACTCCAAGAAAAGGATTATACGGGTAAGCTGTTTTAGAAATCCTATTTTTTTAATTAACCACTTCAGCCCCGGACCATTTGGCTGCCAAATGACCAGGCCACTTTTTGCGATTCGACACTGCGTCACTTTAACTGACAATTTCAACGTGGCTCCCAAACAAAATTGACGTCCTTTTTTTTTTCTATAAATAGCGCTTCCTTTTGGTGGTATTTGATCACCTCTGCTTTTTTTTTATTTGCGCTATAAACAAAAACAGAACGACTAATTTTGAAAAAAAATTACTTTTTGCTATAATAAAAATTCCCCAAAAATATATATATAAAATAAAATTCCTCCAGTTTACGCTGATATGTATTCTTCATTATTTTTTTGGTAAAAAAAAAATCGCAATAAGCGTTTATTAATTGAATTGTGCAAAAGTTAGAACGTCTACAAAATTGGATAGTTTTATGGCATTTATGTAAAACATTTTTTACTAGTAATGGCGGCCATCAGCAATTTTTATTGTGACTGCAACACTATGGCGGATACATCAGACACTTTTGTAGCTACTTTGGGACCATTCATATTCATACAGCGATCAGTGCTATAAAAATGCACTGATTACTGTGTACAATGTGATGTCACTAGGCAGAACGAGGAGATGCTGTGTTTACACTGGCATCCCACGTTCTTTAGCTTTGTGACCTGATCGCAGGACACCGGCGAACATTGAGTCCGCCGGCAGCTCAGACATGCAGACAGGAGGATGTGCTTAGCTGAGAAGGCCCCTCCTAAAGGCTCCTGGGATGTATGGCATAATTTGCCTAGGCCTGGAAACCAGGAAGTAACAAGAAATGCAAAACAAGGTTTAAAACAAGTAAATATGATATACTTTCCTATAGGGCCGAAACAACTACTATTTTCATAATTGATTAATCGACCAGTAATATAATGGAGTTAAAAAAACTAAAATATGCCCTTTATAGTACTAAAAGGGGCAAATAATCGCTACTGTAAATATTACTTTCACTTGTTGCACAGTAAAAAATGAACCCGACAGTAGTGATTAGCTCTTTTTGTACCATAAACTATTTTTTAACCTCATTATGTTACTAAACTTGTTAGGCCTGGTTCACACCTATGTGTTTTTTGGTGCTTTTTGCAGAAACTCATTTAACATGCACATCTATGCGTTTTTCAGCAGCTGCATATTTCGAAAGGATTTTTTAAATGCAAAACAGTGCTTTTTTTGGTTCAATACACTTCAATGGAGAAGCTGCAGAAAAGCATGTCAGTTCTAACGATTAGAAGATCGAACGAAAGTTCTTAAAATGTATTTTTTTTTTTTTAAGTAAGACATTGTTCGGGGGCGTGGCCGAGCGCGGGATGTGAACAGATGTGTTCCTGAGCAGCTCCGTTCTCTCCCCAGACAATCCTGCTCCATCCTGCTCATCCAGCGCTGACAGCCAACTTTATTTTTGTCCTGCTACCTCAGGGAGGGTCTCCTGCATCCCTGGAAAGCATTCTGATGGATGGGAAAGCGGTGTGTGAAGAAACAACCCCCGCCGACGATGAGCGTTACCACGCGCTCCTGCCAAGATGGCCGCTGCAGCACCGTCCTCGGGCCGAGTGCTTCTCCTGCCCCCACTCCCCGCCACCCTCCCCGGAGCACCAGGATCCCGCGGATGTCCTTAATCCTGCGGCCCCCGATCCAGCGATCGTACCTTCGCTAAGGAACCCACTCTGGCGGAGGTCCTGGCCACGATCAAGGTAAATCATGTATTTCTTGTGGGGAAGGTGGATGGCCTTAAAATGGACATGAACATTATGCAGCAAGATGTGCACAAGCTGCGTGGCTAGGTTACTGAAGCAGAACAGCGTGTTAGCGACTTGGAGGACACAGTTACCCCTATCCTGCCTAAACTTAAATCCTATGGGGGGGAAGATTGCCACACTAGAGGACAAGGTCAATGACCTCGAAAATCGATTACGCAGGAATAACCTGCGCCTGGTCGGGCTGCCTGAGAGGGTGGAGGGCACTGATCCTGTTGCCTTTTTGGAAAGCTGCCTGGAACAAGAATTCAAGGGAAGAGGCGCCTCTAAGTGTAGATGTTTTTAAAAACAATTTTAATAAATAAAGGAGTACAGGCAACTCACATTTTACGAGTTAAAATCTGGCTTTGTACATATTCTCTTAGAAGTGGTCATCACTTGTGGTCCTTCGGCTGCTGGACACTGCACTGTAGAGCTGTCTTTCACCGCTATGAGATGATAAAGCCGGCGGCGATGGTAAGGCAGTCGCGCTCCTTTTTCAAGCAGCTTGAAAAAGGAGCGCGACTGCCTTACCATCGCAGCTCGAACGCTTGGGAAACGCGTCGCAAAAATATCGCAAATTCACTGGTGCCATCCTGCTGCAGAAAAACACCTACTCCACCTGCCTGGTTTACAAGTCATCTTCATCACCGCCGCCGGCTTTATCATCTCATAGCGGTGAAAGACAGCTCTACAGTGCAGTGTCCAGCAGCCGAAGGACCACAAGTGATGACCACTTCTAAGAGAATATGTACAAAGCCAGATTTTAACTCGTAAAATGTGAGTTGCCTGTACTCCTTTATTTATTAAAATTGTTTTTAAAAACATCTACACTTAGAGGCGCCTCTTCCCTTGTTTTTTACCACAGTTTTTGAACACGGTTTCTGTTCTACTACGATGGCAGCCCTGAAGATATAGATGTGAACCCCACATAAACTTTTATCCCTTACCCTGGGTTTTTCTGCCCCCCTCCCCCCCTTCCTTTTTTTTTTTTGTTGGACATTAAAACCCGCTATGTGATTTTTTCATATATATATTGTGATTTTTTTCAATCTCTATACATAATATATATTTGATTTTAACAATTAAGATATATGTATGTACGCATTTATTTAACTATAACCACCATCACATTCATGTTTGCCTAGCGAATAATATCAAGGTACTACTGTATTTAGTTTTTTGCGCATTTCTCTCCTTGTGCACATGGAACAAGAATTCGGCCGTGAACAACTCTCCTCTTGTTTTGTTATTGAGAGGGCACACCGAGTCCCAGGGCGCCCCCTGCCTGAAGGACACCCCCCTTGTACGATGGTGATCCGGCTCTTGAACTATAGGGATCAAGACTCCATTTTGGGGGCTGCCAGGAGGAAGGGCAGTCTGAGAATTAACAACGCCGCGGTGTCCCTCTTCCCTGATTACTCTATGTCGGTCTGAAATCGCAGGGCTGGCTACCAACGTATCAAACATAAGCTCCGGGAACAAGATGTCTGATACTCCATGCTGTTTTCCGCCACCCTCCGGGTCGCCTACCGGGGAAGGTCCATTTCTTCCAGTCCCTGCAAGATGCCATGTCCTGGTGGGAGTCGCTGACTCGCCCTCCTAAGTCTCCTGTATGATGCTGGCCGGCGCAGTTTGAAGGTATCGTTGTTGGATTTGCTGTCCCTGCCTTATTTCGCCTGCTCTGCTATGTTTTATTCCACTCTTTTTCATTTTTTTATCATTGACATTTCTTGTTTTGTTTTTGTGACTGCTGATGGCGGATGATCGCACTTTACTCTCATGGGGAGAGTTCTTTCCCTCAGTCCCGGACTGGGGTTGAGCTGCCCTGGAGTGGTTCTCCTTCTCCAGACTCATTTTTTTTTCCTGCTACTTATGGAACACTATCGCTGAACGTTGTCTGTTTTTTGGGTTGTACACTTATTTTTCTCTTTCCCTCCTCGTCTTCCAGGACAGCCCTGAGATATATGGCTCCTCCCTCCGGGACAGGAAACACATTCCCCCAAATCATAAAAGGAGGTCCTCCAGGCCTTCTCCTCAGTTTTTGTGTTTCCTGCCAGACGGGAAGGAGCACATTTGGGAACGTTGCTACTTTTTCTTTTCCCCCAGTTTCTCCCTTGGGGAAGTGAGAGCTGAACCTACCTCCTACAGCACGCCTCTGGCCCGGGGGTAGAGAGCGTCGCTGATGGCCACCGCTGCCTTGGCTCAGCGAGAGTAGGACCCCTGGTTGACGGCAGTGTGTTCAGGCCTCAAAGCTCCGGAAGCAGCGGTGAAAGGTGAGAGACGCCATGGACCGCGCTGTGGATACAGCACTTCCGGGTTCAACGCTGGATGGGCGGAGCCACTGCGTTCCAAGGAAGGGAAGTGAGGTCCCGGGCGGAAGCGCGTCATCAGGGGGCGCCGGAAACATCGTTCCCATGTTTCAAAAAGGCGCGGCAGTGGCTATGTAGGAGCCGGAGCCTAGTGGTGTATCTCGGAGTGCTGAGGACAAAAACACCAGAACCATGGAAGCTGCAGCGGCACATCCAGACCCTGGTTCGGTTGGCACCGGTCCCTCCCAGGTAAGCTTGGTGAAAGCACATGGTTTACTCTGGGGGGGGAGATTGGTCTACTTGGCCAAAAATACCCCCCATGGGTGGCGAACCTTATTGGTGGTGGGTACGGCACTTCTAGGAGCTAGGCACAGTGGTGTTCAGGCATAGGCTGTTTTGGTAACTGAGTTTTTTGCTTTCTGGTTTGTGTCTATTTCAGATTAAAACTCTACAGCCGCCTAGAAGAAAGTGTGCCGTCTGTGGGACAAAGCTAGGTTCCAGTTGGGACAAGCCGTTATGCCCAGAATGTGTTAGCAGTCTGATAAAAGATGACTCGGTTACTGCTTGCCGTCAGTTATTATCCTCTGTTAAGGAGGAAATGGCGTCCACATTTCAGTCTTTTAAAGGACTGATAGACAGGATGCAGGGTCCCGCCTCGTCCCTACCTAGAGCATCTAGTATGCCTGCCCTGTCCCAGACTCAAGAGGAGGAGGAGTACAGGGAGCAGACGCCTAGGTCTATTGCTTCCTCTCAGGCAGGATCAGCATCAGATTCTGAGGCAGAAGATGATTCCTCCAGGGCTGCTAGGTACAAATTGTCCTTGGAAGATGTAGGAGACCTACTAAAGGCTATTTATGATACCTTGGAGATCCGTGAGGAACAAGTTCAGCTCTCCAAGCATGACCTCATGTATCAGGGGTCTAGTGCAAATAGATCCAGGGTTTTTCCTGTACACAAATCCCTGATTGACACAATTCTGCGGGAGTGGGAACAACCTGAAAAAAGACCATTCTTTTCAGGCTCCCTTAAACGGAGATTCCCCTTTGATTCGGATGGGTCTCAGCCGTGGAACAAGGTTCCAAAATTAGATGCCCCTTTGGCCAGGATATCAAGAAAAACGGATCTGGCCTTTGATGATTTGGGGGCCTTGAAGGACCCGATGGATAAGAGAGGGGACTTGTTGTTGAAGAGAGCTTGGGATGCCTCTTCAATAAGTCTGAAGCCCGCACTAGCAGCAACTTGTGTAGCTAGAAATCTAGAATGTTGGCTTACTCAGTTGCAAACCCACATTCAGGCGGGTACATCTAGACAGGAAATATTAAAATCTTTTCCTCTTCTTTTTAAAGCGGTAGGCTTTCTGGCTGATGCCTCTGAAGAATCGGTTAAGTTGGCAGCCAGATCAGCAGCCTTGGTAAACGCAGCCCGAAGGTCAGTGTGGCTGAAAACTTGGACAGGTGATGCCGCCTCCAAGTTAAAACTATGTGGGTTAATCTTTTTCAGGTGACCACCTTTTTGGGTCAGGCCTACAGGAAGCGCTAGAAAGGACTCAGGACAGAAAAAAGGTTTTTCCTGAGAGAAAGAAAAGAACGGAGGGAAAACGTTTTTTTCGAGGTTTCAAACAAAACCTGCAAAAGGAAGGCCAACCAAAGAAACACTGGGCAGGCCATAAGGGTAGGGGGAGAGGAGGAATATTGTTTAATCCTCCTCAAACCACCCCCAAGCCACAGTGACTCTTGCGTCCCGGTGGGAGGAAGATTGGGGCAGTTTCTCCCACAATGGACCATGGCAACTTCAAGTCCGTTCATTTTAAACATAATCAGGAACGGATACAAGTTGGAGTTCACGACGACACCCCCTCCAAGTTTTCTGATTACCCAGCCTCCGAGGGACAGAGAGAAGGCAGAGGCCTTGGGCCTATCTCTAGGGGAATTAGTAGACCAAAGAGTTCTAATTCAAGTCCCACAAAAGGAACAGGGTCTAGGGACGTATTCCCATGTATTTGTAGTAAAAAAGCCATCGGGAAAATTCAGAATGATCTTGAATCTTCGTCCCCTGAACAAATTTGTAAAGTACAAAAAGTTCAAGATGGAGTCAATTTTCACAGTGGCAAGGTCTCTGTTTCCAGGGTGCTACATGGCCACCCTGGACCTCAGGGATGCCTACTTACACATCCCAATTCATTTGGACTTCCAAAAGTTCCTCAGGGTGGCGGTGAAAGTGAACTCGGAGATCAAACATTTCCAGTTCCAAGCCCTTCCCTTTCGTCTGTCCTCATCGCCAAGAATTTTAACGAAGGTCCTGGCAGAGGCTCTAGCACCGCTGAGAAACAAGGCGATAATTGTAATTCCTTATCTGGACGATCTCCTGTTCATGGCAGGATCAGCCCAACAGCTGAAAAAGGATTTGCAGGAAGCTCAGAACTTTCTCTCCTCTCTCGGCTGGATAATCAACCGAGACAAGTCTCAATTGACCCCATCCCAGGAGGTTCTGTACCTAGGTTACAGGATATCTTCTGTAGAGAGAAAATGTTATCTTCCAGAAGAAAAGATGATAAAGGTAGAACAAGCAGCAGCCCAGTTACAGTCCAACCGAGAGGCTTCGGTCAGACAAATTATGAGGGTACTGGGGTTTATGACGGCATGTTTTCCAGCAGTACCCTGGGCGAGGTTCCATCAACGTCCGTTGCAGCAACTAATGCTTCGGTTTTGGAGTGGCCAAAGTCAAGACTTGGAGATCCAGATTCCAATCTCATCCCGAGTCAAAAGGACTCTATGGTGGTGGCGAACGCGCCACAATCTGGACAAAGGTCTAACCTGGACCCTGCCGGTAGAAACAGTAGTAACTACAGATGCCAGTGCCTGGGGGTGGGGAGCCCACCTGGGGGAGGCAGTGGCCCAGGGAACATGGTCTCCAAGAGATGCAGAACGTTCCTCAAACCAGAGAGAGCTCCTGGCAGTCCTGAAAACAATCGAAGTGTTCCAGACAAGCCTGAAAGGGCGACATCTGCAGGTTCGCACAGACAATGCAACAACTGTGGCATATGTGAACAAGCAGGGGGGCACGAGAAGTCCTGCTCTTCAGGCTATAGCCAACGAAATTTTTTCCTGGGCAGAAACAAACCTGGCTTCACTGACAGCGGTCCACCTAAAAGGCACCCAGAACTCTCTAGCGGATTATCTGAGCCGTCAACGGGTGAGTCAGGACGAGTGGGCACTACACGAGGAGGTTTTCGCTCAAATAGTGCAGAAATGGGGTCAACCGGAGGTGGACCTTTTCGCCTCCGAAAGGAACAGGAAGGTAATCCAGTTCTTCTCGATCCATCCAGGAGACAGGGCTACAGGGATAGATGCTTTTTCCAAAACATGGAAGTTCAACAGCTGCTACGCTTTCCCTCCAATAAGGATGATAGCAGCACGCCTTCAGAAATTTCGGTCGGAAAGAACGGATCTAATTTTGGTTGCTCCTTTTTGGCCGAAAAGACCTTGGTTTGCCATTCTGAAAAGTCTGGCCATTCTCTCCCCATTTCATCTTCCCAGCAGGAGGGATCTAATATCGCAGGGTCCCATTCTTCATCCGCAGGTAGACAGACTAAACCTAACTGCGTGGTATCTGAGGAACAGTTGCTGAGAACACAGGGCTTCTCGGAGAAAGTAATCAAAACCCTGATACAGTGCAGAAAACCTGTTACTAGAAAAATTTATGCCAAATTCTGGAAAAAAATTTGTTCCTGGTTAGAAGAGCGAAACATTGATCAACCAAGGGTCCCAGCCATTCTAGATTTTCTGCAGGCAGGAGTAGATATGGGTCTATCCCCAAGTACCTTAAAAGTGCAGGTTGCGGCCCTTAGTGTCTTTCTTCAATGTTCCCTTCAGCAGAATGCTTTTATTAAGAATTTTTTCAAAGCCTTGTCTAGATCCAGGCCGGTGAAGGTCTCACCCTGTCCTCCTTGGGATCTCTCCTTGGTACTTAAAGCATTGTCAGCTAGTCCATTTGAGCCTCTGGAGGAATCTATCTTAAAATGGATAACACTTAAGACAGTTCTGTTGGTAGCAGTCACTTCCGCCAGGCGGGTAAGTGACCTTCAGGCCCTTTCTATCAGAGAGCCTTTTTTGTTAATTTATGAGGATAGAGTTGTGTTGAAAACAGACCCCAGTTTTCTCCCCAAGGTGGCGTCCTCATTTCACAGGACATTGTCCTTCCGACTTTTCTGTCTCCCTCGAGCTCAGAGGGGACATCTCTAGATGTCAAGAGATGTATTTTAATTTATTTAAAGGTAACCAAGGAACTCAGAAAGTCTGATTCTCTTTTTGTTAATTTTTCGGGGATTAGGAAGGGGCAAAAAGCATCTAAGTCTTCTATTGCCAGGTAGATCAGGTTAGCGATAGCTAAATCTTATGAGTTAGAGGGTAAGCAAGCCCCATTTGTCAAAGCACACTCTACTAGAGCGGTTTCGAGTTCTTGGGCGGAAAAGGCCGGAGCCTCTCCGGAAGAAATCTGTAAGGCGGCAACGTGGTCAAACTATACGACCTTCGCCAAGCACTATCGCCTGTATTTGATGTCTGAGAAGGATCAGTCATTTGGCCGAAGGGTCCTCCAGGCGGCTACCCCACCCTGACAAGTAAGTTTCTTGTTTATCATCTCAGGGCTGTCCTGGAAGACGAGGAGGGAAAACCGGAGTTAGGCTTACCGGTAAACTCTCTTTCCAGGAGTCTTCCAGGACAGCCCGGTTTCCCACCCGGAGTTTATAGTTTGTAAACAGGAGTTGGATATGTGTACTGACGATGTGTTAGTATGTTATGTTTTTCAGAGCCTTCAGGAATTCTTGGATGAACTGAGGAGAAGGCCTGGAGGACCTCCTTTTATGATTTGGGGGAATGTGTTTCCTGTCCCGGAGGGAGGAGCCATATATCTCAGGGCTGTCCTGGAAGACTCCTGGAAAGAGAGTTTACCGGTAAGCCTAACTCCGGTTTTTTGCCTCCTGACGCAGGCCATGCGCCCGATGCGTGGAACAAGTTTTGGGTATAGGCTCTCTCCGCCTTTTTGGAGCTGGGCAGGGGTGTTTTTAGCCTTACTGGCTCTGAATGTACTATTGTATATAGTTGTGTGTGTGTGTGTGTGTGTGTGTGTGTGTTGGTATGTCTGGAGTGTGGGTGGAGGTTTGTATGTGCAGCTCTGCGACCGTTAGTTACTCCTGTTGCCGTGACTGAGGGTGGGGTTCCTCCTGGGTCCCTCCTCCCTATTTCTCCCTCTCCTGACCATGCAATCTCACTGTTCCCATGGCTGGGGTAACAATCTGCTCCAGGAATGTCCGTGGGATGAACTCTAAATTTAAGAGGGCGTCCGTTTTTGAGACCCTGAAACATGTCAAACCCCACATCTTGTGCCTTCAGGAAACTCATCTCATGGGGTCCAAGGTGTTGGCCCTCAAGACGCATTGGGTAGCCAGTCATTATCAACCCACTTACTCAAATTACTCCCGGGGGGTTTTCTATTCTCATCCGCAAGGGATTGCCCTTTATGTGTCACCAAGTTATTCTTGATCCCAAAGGACAGTTTGTTATTCTCCATGCCACTGTTCACGGGACCCCCCCTTGTCCTAACCATGGTGTATCTTCCTCCTCCTGTCACGGCCACAGTTTTTACTCAACTTAGTGTTCATTTTGCTGCTTTGCCTAATGCTCCTTTGCTCATTCTTGGGGATTTTAATTCTGTCCTGCAACCTGATTTAGATAGATTGAAACCTCTGCAATCTGAGTCTAAGTTATTTTGTGCGTGGTGTTCTACATATGGATACGTGGATTTGTGGCGCTGGAAACATCCCACTGATAGTGTACTGCCAGTCTAGGTCCTATGCAGTGCTTTCCAGACTTGATTATGCACTGGCCACGGGGAATTTCTTGCCCTGTGTACAGTCCATGGTGTTCGCTCCCGAACTGAGTCAGACCATTCTATCTTACAGGTAGATTCGAAGTTGGGCCATAGACCGTTGTTCTGGTGACTCGGTCCTCTCTGGGTTTCTACACCAGAGATCTCTGAGGCAATCCCGACTGACATGGCGGATTACTGGTCTCTCAACGGGGGCTCCGCGGCCTTTGGATCTGTATGGGATGCGTTTAAGGAGTTTGTTAGGGGGTCCTATATCTCCCGCATTCAGAGTTAGACGTACTAAACGAGAGGCTGGGGACGCCCTCCAGAGGGCTCTTGAGGAGGCTCGCACCCGTCATTCGGGTGCTCCCACCTCCGAATCCAGAGGTATGTTGACCGATGCTTATCGGGCGCTGCAGCTTCATATGATAGATCTCACTAAAAAACAACAACTGTACCTGTCGGCTCGCACCCTTGAACATGGGGGAAGAATGGTAGGCTTCTGGCCTATCTTGCTCACACGGAATTTCAGGATTCCTCGATAGCCGCAATCTGACTCCCTGATGGTTCTTCCACTACGGACGCATTTGCGGGGGTGGGGTGATCCCAGTGGAATCTGATTTTCAGTTTTTTTTTTTTTAAACTCTTAGTTTCCCTAGCCTAAATTAATCTCAAATTACCCTGAAAGAGGTGGTTGAGGCCATTCACCTCCTGCCCCCAAATAAGACTCCAGGCATGGACGGCCTCCCCTCAGAGTGGTATCGGACACATATAGAGGATTTGGCCCCTAAACTACTCAAGGTCTACCAGGATTGTCTTGCGATGGGGAAGCTACCGGACACTATTAATGAGGCCCTTATCGTGGTCCTACCTAAACCTGGTAAGGATAGGATGCTCTGTGGGTCTTACCGACCCATATCGCTTCTGAACATTGATTCCAAAATTCTAGCAAAAATACTTGCCCTCAGGCTTCAGACAGTCTTGTATCGCCTGATCAGTCGGGTTTCATGCCTGGCAGGAGTACATATGATAATATTCGTAGACTATTTTTGCATATTTTTACATATCCACAGGGCAGCACGCATGAAATGTAGTGGTTTGGTCCTCTCCTTGGACATATTAAAAGCTTTTGATACTGTTAGCTGGCCCTTCCTCTGGGAAACTATGGCTTGCATGGGGATAGGCCAGGGTTTTATTAAATGGGTCCAGTTGTTGTACGCAGCTCCGAGGGCTAGGGTCCACACGAACAGGGATATCTCTCATCCGTTTTCCCTTGGAAGGGGCACCAGGCAAGGATGCCCTCTCTCTCCACTCCTGTTTGCACTTGCCATTGAGACTTTGACCTTGGCGGTGCGGCAGGCGTCTGAGATTAGGGGCATCAGATCTGGTCTGTTGGAGGAGAGGATTTCTCTCTATGCAGACGATGCCCTGATCTATCTCGATGGGAAAGAAAGCTCCTTTCAGGCTCTCATACAGGTGGTGAAGGAGTTTGGTGTGGTCTCGGGGCTCCAGGTGGTCTGGGAGAAATCTCAGGCCCTTGCGATCGGCCCTCCAGTACCTCTTGATTATCTACAGGGGTCGTGCATTCTTCTGTCACAGTCCTTTAAATATCTGGGCATTCAGGTACATGGCGACCTCTCTAGGTATGAAGAACTACGGGGGCCACTCTGTGCAAAAAACGAGCTGCACAGTGGAGGTAAGTATAACATGTTTTTTATTTAATAAAAAAAATACATATATATATATATATATATATATATATATATATATATATATATATATATATATATATATATATATATATATAATATATTATATTATAATATAACTGGGTGCCATCAGTAAATGCTCCGTTTTGTGAAAGATGGCTTTATTTCCACTGTAATGGAGTCTGAGATGTTACCTATAGTAAGCAAGCCAAATTGTATTTTTCTTCACAAAGGTTGGACTTTAGGGCTCATTTACATCTTGGTGTTCCAAATTGCGGGCGGAATCGGCGCTATTCCAAATAGCGGCAAATCTCAGGACATCCATGCGATCCCTGTCATTTCCAATAGCGCCCCGATTGCAGTGATATTGTCGCTTGGCGAATCGCTTCTGGCCTTTTGGCTAAGATTAAAGGGGTTGTAAAGACAAAAATATTTTCCTCTCAGTCTGACAGTAACTGATAAAGTAAAAAGTAATGTTTTGCATTATAACTAGTTTGATACCTGTTGAAATCGAGCTGTTTTATTCACCTCCGTCACTCCATATACTGTTATTCTCACTAACTTCCTGGTTTGTGGTGCGCATTCATTCTTGCTACATCACGGCCTAATGGGAACTACAGTTCCCATTAGGATTAGCCTCCATGCCTGTGAGACATAAGAGAGCATCTTTACACAGGGCTGTAGTCATAGGGAGGGGTGAGCACATTGTGCTTTCCACCACGCAAAACGGCTTAGATGCTGGTGGAAAGCAAGAAGAGGAGAGACAAAAAATGACATTTTCAAGCCTGGATTACTGTATTTTGGAGGTCAAATGGAAAAACGAGGTAAGTGATATTTAAATGCTCTAGCTTACAACAATCAATTGATCTAATAAAAAAAGAACCTTTAGTGTTCCTTTAAGTGTAGTATCTTCTTATCAGTTGCCAGGAGGTGGCGCTATGCTAACCGACCCTAGTACACGGCAAGGTGGAAAGGGATGGTGGTGGCAGATGCATAATCTGCTGGCGTAGAGGTAAAAGCCTTCTGATCGGGACGGAGAAACATGCGGTCGAAGCTGAAGGTCGGGTCCCTGGCCTAGATTTTGTGGTGCCTGCCCGGACAGTTGTTCGGGAGAGAACACTAGCTCCTCCCCCCCACCGGGGGAGCGGTTAGTATCTCCTGAATGTAATTAGGAGGGAACTGTGGGAGTAGCCAGTTGGCGGACTCTCCACAATCTCTCATAGCCTCCTACCGTCCTGGCTGGGATGGGTGCTGCTGGTCCAGGCTGTTGGTCAGGGTCGTAAGAAAAGCCTATGGTGATTGTGCCCCTGGAGTGGCAGTCTAGGGGTGCCGTACTTGCACAAGTGTTTGAGGGGGCACTTCAAGTGTGGCACCTTGGTCACATCACCATACACACTTTTTTTACACCTGCCTCTAGGGCTGGGCCTTTTGGCTGGGACCAGAGGAATTTTTGTTTCCTGGCCAGAGGGCTGGCTATCGTATTGCACGATGGTCACTTTCACTCTCCCTCATCTTTCTTCTCCCCCACTTTCTTTTATTTACCCCGGTGTTTGTCACTTTTATGTATTTTCTTGATTGGTGTCACGTTTTGTCACAGTGTAATTAGTAGGGTGCCGATCCTCGGGCCAGCCCTGAACGTCTTGGGAGTGGGTGGATATGGCCTTCTGGCTTAGTTCGCCTGCTCTCATGTGTTTTCCCTTCGGGGGAGCCCCACCTAGTACTTGGGTGGGCTCTATTTCGACAGGTTCCCCAGATGAAGGCATTTGCCGTAACGCGCGGGGAATAGCGGACACCGGGAGTGACGTGAGAACTCGGCCCTGGCCGTTTATGTTTTATGCTGTTTACCTGTTGATTTTATGTAAGGAGATTTTATTTTGAATAAATTGTGTGCTGGTTTACCATACTACACCATTGGAGGTCCGTCTCTCCTTTGTTTCTCTGAGTACGATAAAGACTTCAGATACTCGGTGAATACTTGGAGTGCAGACGAACAGGAGTGTATCATTTACCGGAGATGTCCATGAGTTTGAGATAATGCGAGTATCTTTCTCAGTGAGGTGAGAGGCTTGTGAGACTACTCTCCACGGATTGGCACTTGCACTTTATATGGTGACATTGGATGAATCACAGATCTATTTTGATGTACACTACAGCTCACTGAATGCATGTGTGGGCTCACTGATGGACTCATATGTTTATATATACCTATATGTGGATTTTTGCTGATATTTACATTTATATTTATATATTTATAGTAATATTTATAGTTTCACTTATACCTTTATTTATACTTTGATTGATATATATATATATATATATATATATATATATATATATATATATATATATATATATATCAATCAATCAATCAATCAATTTATTTCTGATCACAGAGTGTTTGTTTTTGGGTAGCGCTGGATCACTTTCACATTTTTTCTATTGTCACTTGTGTACTGTAAACACTTTTAGATTTGGCTGCTTCCCTATTATTTTATTATATTATTATTATATTATTATTATTATTATATTTTTATTATATTTACACAGTGGACGTTTGATCTGATTACACTAGTTCACTGATAGCGCGGAGGCTTTCTTTATATACTATTTCGACAGACCCTCCAAAGAATGGGGCCCGTTTCAAATTCTGCTGCTCAGACCATGTGAAGTACCTCGGTCCCCATCTGGAGCCAAACGCCCCTGGGGATCTGGGTCAGGTCCTTCGTAATGGAGGATAGACGTAGCACCAGTTGCACGTTTTTGTGTTTCACTCTTGATGTGTTTGCACATTTTTTCCACCAGGTGGAGTTTTTGGGTGTGTTTTGCACGCCATAGGCTTTTAAAAAAAATAAATAAAAATCCTGGTAAAATAGCACAAACAGAATTGCAGGATGGCTGGTGCCCAAAAGAAGCACAATAACTTCTTCTGGGGCGACAGGCATTTTGCGAATCTGTTTGTGATTTTACCGTGATTGTTGCCCAATTTGGAATGCCAAAATGTGAATGGAGCCTTTAAAGTAGTACAAAATATAAATATACAGTGTTCTTAGTTTGGGCATGATTTGCTTATCTTTTCTAAAAACAAAATATACCGTATTTATCGGCGTATAACACGCACCCTAATTTTAAGAGGGAAGTTTAAGGAAAGAATCTTTCCACAGCCCCCTGCGTATAACACACAGGCATAGTTTACCCTCTATTTTCAGGGTAAAAAAGTGAGTGTTATACACCAATAAATACAGTATATAATATTACATGCACATATTGTTTGTAATTAAAATTTTTTGCAAATGAACCACTGAGTAAAGGAGCCACAGAGCGCGGTCACGTGATCACACACAGAGCGCGAACAGTGGGTTATGGTAAGAGAAGCCAAAAAGACAATAATTTAAGACCATAATATAAGACCATAATTTATATCCAAAAGGATTGTTGCACTTATGGTTCACAGCACATGATCATACCTGTACCACGCAGTTTAATAGCTAGAATTACTAGCACCACTGAGTTGGTGCACAGACATATAGATATAGTTTACTTTTCTTATATATGTGCCCATTATATCGTTTTTCAAATGTACTTAGGGGGACTATATTAGGGGGGCTGCAGCCTTTTTTTACTTGCTTTTCCACTCCACACCACCTTACATGCCACATTTGGCATGTAATTTTTTTTTGGGGGGGGGAGTGGAGGCTTGAAGCCGTGAAGCCGAAGGCTGTTGCAGCTGGCTGCCCACAGTCGGAATGAAGACGCCGGCCAGGGAGGGGGGGGGGGGGAGAGGAGCGGAGCCCCGGTCGGCGCGTCGCTGGAACGCAGGAGCAGGTAAGTGAGAGTTTATTAAAAGCCAGCAGCTACACTTTTTGTAGCTGCTGACTTTTAATAAACACAATTTTTGTCTGGAACTCCCCTTTAAGCACAGGATTACTCTTACTTACATTACATTCGGGTGCTTGCATTTGCAAAAAATGCAATTAAAGCGGATGTCTGCCAAAAAAATATATTAAAGGCCAGCAGCTACAAATACTGCAGCTGCTGACTTTTAATATTGGCACACATAACCTGTCCTGGAGTCCAGCGCCGTCCGCAGCTGAGGACGAGCGTTCCCCTTTCAAAGGGAAGAGCTTTTCTTAAGCACAATTGAGTTGCATTTGAAAAACACAATTTCTTCTTTGAAATCACTCAAAGATGTTCCAAAACGTATGGGGAGTGATTTCTAACTGGAACGTCACTCAAAGGACAGTATCAAGATGTACAGTTGCATGGACTCAGCAATACTGCAACTTCTTTGATCCAAAATGAAAAGGACAGATTGATTCAGTATGGTGCAAAATAGGGTTGTCCCGATACCAATACCAGTATCGGATTCGGGACCGATACTGAGTATTTGCGGGAGTACTTGTACTCCCGCAAAAACCCCCGATACCTGAATAGAATACTTGTCGCGTCCCCCGCCCACCGCCGCCGTCACCGCAATGAAAGCCGCCGCCACATGGGTTAAACAGCGTGCGGGAACATCACAGCTTTCATTTGAATAGCTGTAGTGTTCCCGCTGCGTATAGACACTCCCCCTTGCTCGGGATTGGATGGGTGATCGAGATCTGTCCAATCCCGAGCAAGGGGGAGTGTCTATACTTGCGGGGAAAACAGCTATTCAAATGAAACCTGTGATGTTCCCCATGCAGCGGCTTTCGGCAGCTAGGTATGGGGGACATGGCTGGAGGGTCATGGCTGCGGGGGAAATGGCTGCATATGTGGGGGACATGGCTGCATATGTGGGGGACATGGCTGGAGGGACATGGCTGCATATGTGGGGGACATGGCTGAAGGGACATGGCTGCATATGTGGGGGACATGGCTGGAGGGACATGGCTGCATATGTGGGGGACATGGCTGGGGGGAAATGGCTGCATATGTGGGGGACATGGCTGGAGGGACATGGCTGCATATGTGGGGGACATGGCTGGAGGGACATGGCTGCATATGTGGGGGACATGGCTGGAGGGACATGGCTGCATATGTGGGGGACATGGCTGGAGGGACATGGCTGCATATGTGGTGGACATGGCTGGAGGGACATGGCTGCATATGTGGGGGACATGGCTGGAGGGACATGGCTGCATATGTGGGGGACATGGCTGGAGGGACATGGCTGCATATGTGGGGGACATGGCTGGAGGGACATGGCTGCATATGTGGGGGGAAATGGCTGCATATGTGGGGGACATGGCTGGGGGGAAATGGCTGCATATGTGAGGGACATGGCTGGGGGGAAATGGCTGCATATGTGAGGGACATGGCTGGAGGGACATGGCTGCATATGTGGGGGACATGGCTGGGGGGAAATGGCTGTATATGTGGGGGACATGGCTGCATATGTGGGGGACATGGCTGGGGGGCATTGGTTGCATATGTGGGGGACATGGCTGGGGGGAGATGGCTGCATTTGTGGTGGACATGGCTGCATTTGGGGACACATTTAAAAAAAGATTTGGTATCGGCGAGTACTTGAAAAATAGTATCGGTACTTGTACTCGGTCCTAAAAAAGTGGTATCGGGACAACCCTAGTGCAAAATATCTAGAAGAGCGGTTTCTCATTTATAGGAATGTTGAACGTTCCACTGCAGTGTTTGATACCTTTGCCTGGTCATCAGGAAAAACACTACAAGACTGGTGTAGATGACATTACAACATTAGCTCAGCATTTCCAGAAACAACTCTCAATGCCTGAAATGCATGATAAATGCATGCATGCAATCCACAATGAGTGGTATGAATTTAAAGTTCTTGGAAAAGGAAAAAAACTGAACTTCTGGATTTGGCACTCTCCAACACAGACAGATTTCCAGTTTTGGGAAACTTGTTGTCTATAGTGTCTGTTTTGCCTGACTCAACTGCATGTTGTGAGAGAGGATTCAGCTTGATGAAAAATAAGTTCAGATCTTTAATGCCACAAGAAAGTTTAGGTGATTTGTTGATGACCAACATGAATGGACCATCAGTGAAGTATTTTGATCCTGCAAAGGCTGTTGACAATTGGTACTTTAATTGCAAAAGTACAAGGCATATTCATGGCCACAAAAAGCCAAGTGAAAAAAATTGATATTGCATGTTTAAACACTTGGTCTCACATCAGAATATATTCATTACCTACACAAGTTAAATACCTATATATAAAATTTGTTTCTAGTTGTTTTTCTGTGTAAATTTAAGATTTGTTCATTTTTAAATTGAAAATAAAGCTTTGTCGTTAAAAAAAAAGAAAAAACCTGGCTCCTAACTTTTTTAGCTGGCTCCTAGATTCCAAGCAAATTTGTCAATCCCTGAAGTACAGTGATCACCTTGTGTTCCAGAAAAAATTTGTCCCCCTGGCAGTACTTGCAGTTCATTATTCACAGATTTGTACGGGTATGTGATGCAGCTGAGTGGGCGGAGCCCATGGTTTGGGGGTGATTTGAGCGTGGGGTCTGATTTGCACCATGTTACACCCTAAACAAGGGTACAACAGGTGGAGCTAGCCTTTAAGGGGGACACAATGTGAAAACTGCAGCAAGACTTTGTAGTGGAGTTATGTGAGCATCACATTACATTATGCTAGTTCTCAAGTCCTTCAACTTGGTTTCCTATGCCTGACTGCGCTTAACATACAGAATATTATTTTCTCTAATTTCCCCTGTTCAAATTTGTATTCTCTGTTGCTCTGCACTCATGCTCAAAAAAGTACATGACCCTATAGACCCCATGCTCAAAAAACTATAGACTTTAATGGGAGCACCTGTAAATGCACAATTTGACCTCTCCCCCTCTAAAACTGCTTTCTTTCCCTCGTTAAGCCCAGAAAACAAAAGCCTGAAGCTTGTTATATACGCAAAAGTTCACATTGCACAAAGCTTCTTAAACACCTTAAAAATGCACTGTAAAATCACCAGAAACATGCATTATAATGGAGCTCATTGAATAAAACTAAATATTAAAGTTCTGCTTTAAAATGCGATCATTGTTCCTCAGGATCTCCACCAAGAAGATATGACTAACAGTTTTGTGCTGTTCTATTTCAGCTGCTGATATTTTTATTCTTGTTACATGCCAAAAGTATGATTCACTCTTAGGATATCATAGAACTGTTGAGTAAAAACATTTATTTATAACGTACGTTTGCTGTTTAATGGGAACATCACCAATAAATTGGTAGGTATCTCATTTATTTTGCGTTTTGGAGTTAAAGTGCTTGTAAACCTCAGACATGAAAAATGAACAAACTTTATCCCTCTTTAGTGTCTACTTGTCTCGATTCAAAGCAAAAAGCCCAATTTCTGTCTGCTGCTTCGTTCATCTACTATACTATCAGCATGAGTGAGTTTTGACAAGTTTTCCTGACGCCAAGAAAACAAAAAGTGACAGGGGAGGGCCCTTCAGCCTCAGCTCTGTTCCTGTGTGCTGCATGAAGGGGGGGGGGGGGTGTCACTTCCCTCCAATCAGCTCCGAGCTCTCCTCACTGAGCTCTGCCATGTTTGATTTCGGATATCTGCCCTCTTTTTTTTTTGACAGATCAGATACGCTTTACAAATTCTGCACTGCAGATAAATAGGTACAATTTTTGTAGGAGGATTTGTTTAATCTCTGTGTATCACCTGAGACCAATCACTTCACTGGGTATATGCAACCACTTTAAATTTGTCATTGAGCATATAGTGAGTTGGTTATCCCTACATTTCTTTATTTTGGTTAAATTAGTTTTGGATTCTTGCATACCATTTTAGCTTTTGTTTTTTTATATGATGAATAAATTGCCTCTGTAACTCCCCACTAAATATCTTTAGGCAGCTTTTACAATTTAGTGATTTGTTTTAAATATTAACTACTTGAGATCCGCGCTACAGCCGAATGACGGCTCTAGCGCAGATCTAAATTGTCAACAAGCCGTCAATTGACGGCTTGTCACTAGCTGCTTCCCGGCGCGCGCTCCAGAGCGCGCTGTGGGGAAACACTGTGTTGCCCGTGTCCCTTGGACACAGCCAATCACAGATCGCCGCGAACGGCCAATCAGAGTGGCCGTTTGCGATGCAATCTGTGCGGCGAATGAGAGATGATCTCATAGATCATCTCTCATTGCCGTTTAACATAGAGACAGCGTTCTGTCTCTGGAGAGCAGGAGACGGATCTGTGTCTCTTGTACATATAGACACAGATCGGTCACCTCCCCAGTCACCCCCCCCTCCCCCCACAGTTAGAACACTATGCAGGGAATACATTTAACCCCTTCCTCACCCCCTAGTGTTAACCCCTTCAATGCCAGTCACATTTATACAGTAATTAGTGCATTTTTATAGCACCGATCGCAGTATAAATGTGAATGACGCAAAAAATGTGTCAAAAGTGTCCGATGTGTCCGCCATAACGTCGCAGTCCCAATAAAAATCGCAGATCGCCGCCATTTCTAGTAAAAATAAAATAATAAAAAATAATAATTCTGTCCCCTATTTTGTAGGCACTATAAATTTTGCGCAAACCAGACGCTTTTTTTTTTTTTAATTGGGATATTTATTATAGCAACAAGTAAAAAATATTGTATTTTTTTCAAAATTGTCGCTCTTTTTTGTTTATAGCGCAAAAAATTAAAAACGCAGAGGTGATCAAATACCACCAAAAGAAAGCTCTACTTGTGGGGAAAAAAGGACGTCAATTTTGTTTGGGAGCCACGTCGCACGACCGCGCAATTGTCAGTTAAAGCGACGCAGTGCCGGAAGCTGAAATATCACCTGGGCAGGAGGGGGGTATAAGTTCCCAGTAAGCAAGTGGTTAAGGAACATCTAATAAATGTCTGCTACGATGGATGGTTAGTTCCTGAGAGCTTTATAACAAAAACCTAAGTTAATGTCTAAAAATACTCCATACACTCTCTGGATTTCTTTAGGCTAAATCATAAATTACACGGAGAAAAAAAAATATTTTAGGATTACAGTATATCAGAAATGTTAACTACACTGTGTTATGATTTACTAAAACTAGAGAAATCTTATTCAGCTCTGCAAAGAAACCAAACAGTTTCCAAGATTTTTTTTTTTTGTCAAAGCTTAATTGACAAGCTGTAGTAAGAATCTAATTGGCTACCATGCACATCTGCACCAGATTTTGAACTTTCCAGTTTTATTAAATCAAACCCTTTGTTATCTAAACTTGTATGGGGCAGTTACTGAAATGATCTTACCATTTTCAAACACAACTGAGGAGTGCATTGGATGTTCTTTGATCATCAATTTGAAAGCAGTGCCAAGGTTTTGTTTAGATTTGGAGCTACTCAACCTTTCCCCAATTATTTAAGTGGAATGACTTCATTAAAGTAGTTCCCAAGTACATGTGGGTGTCCAAAGAGGGGAAACCACCTATATCAATGGCAAATGCCCATCTCAACCCTCCAGAAACCATAAACACTGTTACCACACACATTTTGTATGTAAACAACCATTTTTGTTGGCTGTAGTCCTTAGAATTGACTATAAGAGTTAAAACTTTGAAAAGTAATTTTATTTGTTATGCATATTTTTTACAGATAAAAAGTATGGTATCATTGTTATTGATCCTCCGTGGGAGAATAAATCTGTCAAGAGGAGTAAAAGGTAATACTAGTTGTTCAGAATATGTGATAGTATTTTTATGTTCATGACCCAACAGTTGACATTGTCCACATAAATGTTCTCTCCACCTAAGAAAAGTAAATCGGCTTAACTATATTTCTCTCAAGCGTCTTCCAGGACAGCCCATGAGACCTAGGGCTCCTCCTACCAGGACAGGAAACACGTTACCCCCACCAGATAAAAGGGCGGTCCTCCAGGCCACATGTCAGTATTAGTGTTTCCTCCGGACGGGGGGGTAACATGTTCCTGGAACTGGTTCCCCTAGGTCTCAAGAGCATGGCTCCCTGAGCGATGGGTGAGTTTTCCTACCTCTTCCTTAGGTCCCAGAGCGACACATCCACCGGGGGAGTTGGTTTGTGGTTGCTGTTCCTGTTTCTCGGTACATGGGGAATGTCAGTACCGTCATGGCGTCCGAAGCTCCCCCCTGCAGAATCGCATGGTTTTCGGCTGCTGTAGCAGCAGTGGCGGCTTGTTTCCCTGACAGTACAACCAGCCTAGAACATGCAGGGGAAGGAGGAAGCCGTGCGCAGGAAGGGGCGGAACTTGTGTTCCAAGCTGGCTTACAGGAAGTCCCGGAGGGGTCACTTCTGGGGCGTGTGACATCATTGACGGGCGCCGGAGACGCTGGTTCCAGTCTCAGAACGGCGCGAACAGGGACGCTGGGAGGCTGGTCGTTTGAAAAGTGAAACCCAGCAAAGGCTGCGGATCACTACAGGGAAAGGATGGACTCCTTTTGAGATACCTGCACAGGCAGTGGAATCAAACCCTAACGCCAGCTCCTCACAGGTAAGCCTGAAAGTGTATGTACTTTTCTTGCACAAACCTGTGAGTGTCTTTTTCCCTTGTAACTAGTAAGGACTAGGTGAAGGGTGCACATGTTTCTTTTTCTCCTGCACGGGGTGTTATGGAGGGTATGCGGCTGTAGATTTACAGGGTCAATTTTGTTCTCTTGCAGGCAAAGCCCAAGCGCAGCCACCGGAAGTAAACTGAGCTCCTCATGGAGTAAACCAGTTTGCCGCTCTTGTATTACAAGCCTAATAAAAGATGACCCGGTAGCCTCATGTCAGAAAATACTGACTTCAGTTAGTGATAAGCTTAAATCCACTTTTAGCTCTTTCAAAACTCTAATTGATAAATTTCAGGCTCCCACAGAGGGTCAAACAGGAAACCTTCAGTTGGTAGCATTCCGCAACAAAATGTGAAGACTCTGAAGCCGCGTACACACGGCAGAGAACCTCGACGGGCAGAACACATCGTTCCGCCCGTCGAGGTTCTCTGCCGGCCGTCAGATTCGGCGACCCGCCCGTCGGGAATGGCAACCAGCCATTCATCCAGGCGGGCCGTCGAGCAAATAGAGAACATGCTCTCTTTTTCTGCTCGACGGCATTCCCGACGGGATGCTCGCCGAGAGCGTACACACGGCCGAGGTTCTCGCTGGAATGCAGCTTCCAGCGAGGTTCTCGCTGGTTTCTAACGAGAACCTCGGTCGTGTGTACGCCGCCTGAGACTGAAGTTAGATCTACCCGTTCTTCTACTCAAGAATCAGGGTCAGATACAGGGCCCAGGGATAGAGAATCCTCTAGGGGCTCAAGATTTAAGTTGTTTTTGGAAGATGTGGACAACTGATTAAAGGCTATTTATACAAATCTGGTAATGGAAGAGGATGAGGTACAATTGTCTAAGCATGACCTTATGTACAAAGGTTTGCACAAAAAGAAATCTAAGGTCTTTCCAGTGCACAGTTACCTCCTTAATATTATCAAGCTGGAGTGGGAAAATCCAGAGAGAAAACCGTTCTTTTCTGGTAACCTAAAAAAGGTTTTCATTTGAGGATGCAGCGCAGCCGTGGAACAAAAATCCAAAGTTAGACGCGCCTCTTTTCAAAAGTTTCAAAGTTTCGGACCTAGCGTTTGATTGGCACGCTTAAGGACCCGATGGACAAGAGAGCTGATATTCTTCTTCACAGAGCCTGGGATTCAGCTATGGGAAAGCTCAAGCCAGCTCTGGCCTCCACTTGTGTAGCCAGAAACCTGGAAGAATGGCTTACACAGATACAAACCTATCTGTTAGCAGGCACCTCTAGGGAAGAGATTCTAAAAATCCTTTCCTCTCCTTTTTAGTGATGTGGGTTATTTAGCTGATTCTTCCACAGTCGGTAAGCATGACGGCTAGGACTTCGGCCTTAGTGAATATAGCCAGAAGAAGACTTTGGCTTAAAACCTGGTCAGGCGATGCAGCCTCTAAATTGCGCCTATGTGGGTTTCCCCTAACAGGGGATCATCTTTTTGGTCCTGGGCTGCAGGAGGCACTGGAATGTACGGCCGATAGAAAAAAGGCCTTTCCAGAAAACAAGAAAAAGCAGACAGGCAGAATGTTTTTTTTTATGGCCAAAACAGACAGCAGTCCTAGAGAAACGGACAATAGGCCCAAGAAGCATTGGACCGGGTACAATGGCAAAGGTAGAGGGGGTGTTTTGTTTAACACACCTCAACAGCCCGCCAAGCCACAGTGACCAGCATCTTCCAGTGGGAGGAGGATTGAGGGCCTTCTCCCACAGTGGGCAGCAGTCACCTCAAGTCCCTTCATCCTGGATCTAGTGGCAAATGGATACAGGCTGGAATTCTCCTGCCAACCACCAGAGCGACTATTGGTCACCTCCCAAAGATCGGGAGAAAGCGAGGGCTCTGGGTCTCCGGATAGGAGACTTGTTAGACCATAAAGTCCTGATTCCTGTTCCCTGTTCAGAACAGAACAAAGAGTTTTATTCCCATATTTTTGTTATCGGAAAGCATTCAGGAAAGTATCGGCTCATTCTGAATCTTCGATCTCTAAACCGATCGATCAGGTCCGTATGGAGACAGTGTTCTCTATCAAAAACCTGCTTTACCCAAACTGCTTCGTGGCCACTTGGACTTAAGGGATGCTTACCTGCATGTCCCAATCCACCCAGCATTCCAGAGATTCCTGAGAATAGCGGTCAAAATGGGAACAGAAATCTGCCACTTTTCAGTTTTAAGCCCTCCCCTTCGGTCTGTCCTCAGGCCCACGCATCTTCACAAAAGTATTGGGGGAGGCACTGGCTCCAGTAAGGTTAAAGGTGACAACTAGCATCCCTTACCTGGACGACCTATTAATAGTGGCAGAGTTTTTCCAAAAATTACTAACAGATCTCCAGACTGTACAAGACTTTTTTGAATCCCTAGGCTGGCTGATAAACAGGGAGAGGTCTTCCCTAAATCCAGCCCAGAAGGTGAAGTATCTGGGCTACGATTTTTGCTCAGTAGACCAAAAGTTTTTCTCCCAGAGAAGAAGGTCTCCAAGATGGTGCAAGCAGTTTCAGCTTTACTGCCCAATCACTCGGTCTCGCTGAGGGAAATTTAAAGAATGGTAGGTCTGATGACCTCATGTTTCCCTGGAGTGCCATGGGCAAGATTCCATCAAAGAACATTGACAGATGTTTCTCCTAAGAAACTGGGATGGAAACGCAAGGTCTTTGGATTTAAGAGCCCTGTTACCTACCAAGGTAAATAGAAGCTTGTGGTGGTGGAGAACAAATCTTCACCTAGCAAGAGGCCTGCCATGGTCCATTCCTGTATCCAAGAGGATCACGACAGACGCAAGTTCCTGGGGATGGGGAGCACACCTCAGCGACAAAGTCGAACAGGGAAATTGGTCCGGGAGAGAAGCAAGAGCCTCATCAAATCGGAGAGCTTTTAGCGGTTTAGAGAGCCCTGCAGGGTTTTCAGTCGGAAATCAGGGGGCCACAATCTCCAGATCCTATCCGACAATATTGCGACAGTTGCGTACCTCAACAAACAGGGAGGCACGAGGAGTCGGATCCTTCAAGCAATTGCCCAGGAAATTTTGTCATGGGCAGAAGGGAATCTAGCCTCAATTACAGCAGTGCACCTGAAGGGGACGCAAAACTGTCTGGCAGACTATCTCAGTCACCACAAGGTGGAGCGACACAATTGGTCGCTTCATCCAGAGATTTTTTGCAAGGGTTGTCCCGAAGCAGATCTGTTCGCAAATCAGGGCAACCGCAAGACAGAGGAGTTCTTTCCTCTAAACCCAGAGGATCAATCACTGGGGATCGATGCCTTGGCGAATCCATGGCTATTCAAACTCTGCTACGCCTTTCCGCCGATCGGACTTATTCTGGAGGTGCTCCGGAAGTTTCTCAGAGAAGAAACAGACCTTGTTCTGATCACCCTCTTTTGGCCCAGGAGGCCATGGTTTTCTCTCCTACAGACTCTAGTCTCGGAGCCTCCACTGAGGCTTCAGAAGAGGGAGGTGTAACGGAACTATGTATTCTGCCTGTACATCTATAATAATCATGCAGTGGTATATTATGAGGTGTGAACATCCTCTGTCTGTAAAGATGTAGATTAGAACTGAATCAGCCTGTCTCTGGAAACCTCTCTTTAGTATGCTAATTCACCTCTCTATTCCCAAAGGTTAATTGATCTATTGTGTGTGTGAAAGACCTGTGTTTATCCTTAAGAGATTGTATATTGTATTCCAAATTAGCAGTATCCGGCCAGTTGTATTGAAATAGCATGTCACTTATGTTCAGAAGAACTGTCAGGCTTTGCGGAGCCGAAATGTTTAGCTACGGAGGGGATTATCTGTGATTGAATTGTATTTGAGAAAGGAATGTGGCTTCTTTAGCCTGGTGACAGTGTGTCTAACTTGAGGCCCCCCCTGTGGAGGGAGGGGGCGGAGAGTTCCATTGTTCCTTGATTATTCACAAGTTTGTAACTATATTTAAACCAAGAAATGTACCATTAAAGTTAGTCTACTGGACCCTTCAAACGTAGCCTGTCTCGTTTATGGAAGGGAATGCAATGGGATTTATTCTGTGCCTCTTACAACTGGACCTAACTCTCCCTCTGGATCTCGTGGATGGGCTTATACTGGACTTACTTATATAGCAACTTGCCAGGGAAAAGGACGTCGTCAGCGGCTGATACCCTCTCCCTACATGGGTAGCCGTTATAGGAGGTCTTGCTATCGCAGGGTCCAGTCGCACACCCACAGGTGGTTTCCTTAAACTTGACGGCCTGGTATCTAAAGAAAAGATACTGAAGGCTCAGGAATTTTCTGACAAAGTAATCAAGACTCTGGTGAATTGCAGAAAACCAATCACTAGAGCCATATATTCCAAGGTTTGGAAAAAGTTCAATTCATGTCTGGAAATCAAAGATCAACGTGTGATGTGCCTTCTTTTTTGGAATCTTTTCAAGAGGGTCTTGACAAGGGTCTTTCAGTTAGTACCTTGAAGGTACAGGCGGCAGCTATCAGTGTTTTCCTTCAGTTTTCCCTTTTGGAAAATCCCACGGTAGCCAGATTCTTCAAATCCATTTCTAGGGCCAGGCCAGTAGTGGTAAGAAGTTGTCCAACTTGGGACCTGTCCCTGGTACTTCAAACTTTGGTAGAGTTTCCTTTTGAGCCCTTAAGAGGATATTTCTATTAAATTACTTACTTTAAAAACTATTGTAACGGTCACCACTGTTTACGACCTTCCATCCACCCACGACAGCTTCCGACACTCCACATTCCGGCAGACACGATCCATTCCATTTCCCAGAGTTAAGACGAGACGCACGCTACGTTCTCTATGGTTGTTAAAATGTATGAATACTTTAATGGCTTCTTAGCTTGCTTATATATCTTAGTACAGCATGTTACAGTTAATCACAGGACAATGCAATCTCCACCCCCCTATTCACACACTATGGCTAATTCTCTAGCAGACATTTCGGCACCGATACTGACAGATCTATCACATTCCAAAATACAATTACACAATGCCTTGACCTCAATCCACATATCTAGACAGACGTACTGTCTCTGACACCTGGGCATCAATAGGCTTTACACCGTGTTATCAGACAATTGAAAGGTATAGCAGCAGACCTGAATTAACACCTTTATACAATGAAATGTCTTTCACAAGCCGGGGCACTTAGCATTTTAAAAGCCTATTATACAGAGGGATGAGTCAGTGTCTTGTTGACCTGGTCTCAAGTCAACATGAACCACTTTGTAATATTCCAGTATCCTGCCATATGAAGTATTATTAATGTCCCATCTCAGGTAATATATGAATTATGATCTTATTAGCCACCCTACACCCAAAAGGCACAGGGTGGACTTAGACCCAGGAGTTATTAGTGTCCCTGGCACAGGAGTATCTTTCATCCTTCCAAAGTCTTTGGTTGTCACGGGTCATTTTGTTGTTTTACATACTGATCCAGGTTTTTTGCCTAAGGTAGCCAGTACATTCCACAGATTGCAGGATATTGTACTGCCGTCCTTTTGTAGTTCGCCACAGGGCGACCAAGAAAAGAAGTTTAATTTTTTAGATGTGAGAAGAATCCTTCTCGTCTATCTAGAGGTCACCAAGACTTTTAGGAAGACAGATGCTTTATTTGTCCTTCTTTGCAGGTATGCACAAGGGTAAGAGTGCATCTAAAGCAGTGTTTCTCAACTCCAGTCCTCAAGGCCCCCCAACAGGTCATGTTTTCAGGCTTTTCATTATTTTGCACAGGTGATTCGATCAGTTTCACTGCCTTAATAATTCTTACAGCCTTTTCATCTGAGGGAAATCCTGAAAACATGACCTGTTGGGGGGCTTGAGGACTCGAGTTGAGAAACACTGATCTAAAGCAACATTGGCTAAATGGATAAAACTAGCCATCTCGGAAGCTTACAAAATTAAGTTCCTACACCTTTTTGTCACTGCCCATTCAACGAGAGCTTTGTCTGCATCTTGGGCTGAGAGGGCTGGCGCCTCTTCGGAACAAAATTTGCAAGGCTGCCACATGGTCCAGTTATTCGACCTTCATTAAACATTACCGCCTGGATCTGCTATCTGCTCAGGAACAGGTGTTTGGTCGAAAGGTCCTTCAGGCAGTTGTCCCACCCTAGACTGGTAAGTTCTGGCTCATCGTCTCATGGGCTGTCCTGGAAGACGCTTGAGAGAAAAGCTGAGTTAGGCTTACCGGTAACTCCTTTTCTGAGAGTCTTCCAGGACAGCCGGATTCCCACCCAGTTTTGTATGGAAGTTATGTTTATTATGCATATGTTTTTCAGGGAAGTCCTACGGTTCTCGAGAAGACTGACATGGGGCCTGGAGGACCGCCCTTTTATCTGGTGGGGGTAATGTGTTTCCTGTCCTGGTAGGAGGAGCCCTAGGTCTCATGGGCTGTCCTGAAAGACTCATAAAAGGAGTTACCAGTAAGCCTAAAGCAGGCCATACACGGTCGAATTTCGAACAAATTTTCTTTTCAAAATCAGAAAGTTCGTTTTTTTTGTGATCCGATTATGCCATCATTGATTTTCGAAATTCGGCCAACCAAAACTTTCATGTTGCCGGGAATATTCATTTCTCTCCGGGAATATTCTTTTCTCTCCGTAAATATTAGTTTCTCTCCGGGGATTTTCTTTTCTTGCACATGCACATTTTATTTTTCTATTACATTTCTCGCACAATTCTCTCATCATTGATCAGAAAATCGGCCGATTTTCGGAAAATTTCCAACATGTCGGATTTCTGAAATTTGTTTGCCACACGAAAATCGGCTGTTGCTGCAGCCCACTAACGGTGCGAAATACGAACGAAAATTCTTTGATACGATTTTCAAAAGAAAATTCTTTCGAAATTCGAACCGTGTATGGCCGGCTTAACTCAGCTTTTCTACTTGGAAGTTCAGTTTGGTTCAGTTAATTTTTTTTAACATAATACTGATTGGTGTTATGCAAACCTCCTGAAATGAAATGACCTTCAGTTCTGAAAGTTTTTCACAGCATATGTTAACTTAATGGAGGAGTGAAGATTACAATACTGTATTCATCTACAAGTGTTTGATGTTGTCAGGCAGACTTTTACATAATGTAACAGTCAGTGAGTAATAATTTATAGCAATGATCAAAAGGAATGTATAGTAATTTTTTAAATTAACCACTTAAGACCCGGACCAAATTGCAGGCAAAGGACCAGGCCCCTTTTTGCGATTCGGCACTGCGCCGCTTTCACTGACAATTGCGCGGTCGGGCGACGTGGCTCCCAAACAAAATTGGCATGCTTTTTTTCCCCCACAAATAGAGCTTTCTTTTGGTGGTATTTGATCACCTCTGCGGTTTTTATTTTTTGCGCTATAAACAAAAATAGAGTGACAATTTTGGAAAAAATGCAATATTTTTTACTTTTTGCTATAATAAACATCCCCCAAAAATATATAAAAAAACATATTTTTTTCATCAGTTTAGGCCAATACTTATTCTTCTACCTACTTTTTGTAAAAAAAAAACGCAATAGGCGTTTATCGATTGGTTTGCGCAAAATTTATAGCATTTACAAAATAGGGGATAGTTTTATTGTATTTTTTTTTCTAACTGTAGGGGGCGGGGCTGGACATGTGACGTCATTAATCGCCTTTCCCTATATCAGGGAACAGACGATCAATGACAGCGCCACTGTGAAGAACGGGAAGGTGTGTTTACACAGACCTCTCCCGTTCTTCAGCTTCGGGAACCGATCGGGTCCCACGGCCACGTAGCTTTGGACCGTGCCGCGGGCGCGCGCCCGCGACCCACGGCTGGGCATTTAACAATCACGTACAGGTACGTGATTGTGCCCAGCCGTGCCATTCTGCCACCGTATATTGGCGTTAGGTGGTCCTTAAGTGGTTAAAATAATTATACTTGCCTGCTCTGCGCAAAGGAATTGCACAGAGCGGCCTCGAACCTCCTCTTCTCAGGTCCTCTTCTGGTGCTCTGGGCTCCTCCTCTTCTGTGTCTACCCCCATAGCAAGTCACTGCTATAAGGGCAGTCATCCTAGGTTGCTCCCAACCCAGGCTGTGTGTGTTCATAGCTCCCTGCTCTCTGCTCACTGGACTGACAGCGGCAGCAGTCAACAGCATGGCTCCTACTGCTCTTAGCAAAGCCTGCGAGACCGGGAAGAGAGGCAAATAACACCTGCAGCCGGGTGCTGCATTGGTACAGGAGTTATTAAATGTTGGGGGGGGGGGGGGGAGCAGACAGTGAAAGGTTATTTACCATACTTCAGAGAATGCAATTGGACAAAAACCTTTAGAATCACTTTATTTGAAGTTTAAAGTTGCAAATGGTTTCAACTAATCTTCCTTGATTGAGATAACAATTATGAGCTAATGTGTATCATATATATATTTTTTTATTTATTAACAGTATTTATATAGTGTTAACAATTTTTATAGCGCTTTATACATATTGTACCTTTACATAATGAATATTTTCTTGATCGTATAACATTTTTGCCAGGCAGTAGAAACAGGCTTTAGATTTATGTATTCTTTACATTTCTGTATATATATACTGTATTATTTTGTGCATTCAGTGTTCTATGTACAGTGGAGAAAATAATTATTTGCTCCCCTGCAGGTTTTGTAAATTTGCCCACTTACAAAGAAATGTAGGGTCTATAATTTTTATCATAGCTGTATTTTAAATGATAGAGACAGAATATCAATCAAAAATCCTGAAAAAGCACATTATGCATGTCTCTATCATTTAAAATACACCTGTGATCATTTATAGACCCTTAATTTCTTTGTAAGTGGTCAAACTTTCAAAATCTGCAGGAGAGTAAATAAATATTTTTCCCACTGTATACAAGCTGATATATTTATATTCCCCTGAACTGGCCTAAAACATTCCTGAGGTTACAACAGTGTTAAAGTGTTAGGCCTTGTACACACGATGGGATATATCCGCTGTAAACGGTCCCCGGACCATTTACAGCGCATATTTATGCCGGGATGTTTTGATCCGATGGCTGTACACACCATCGGATCAAATTCCCCGCCGGCAGACAGCGCGGTGACGCGGCGGTGACGTTGACGCCGTCACGTCACCGCACCAGGAAGTAAATACTTCCGCGCGCAAGCGTCGGATCCATTCACAGGATACGACGCATGTGCGGGCAGATATGTCCGCTGGTTTGCCGTACTAACCAGCGGACATATCTGACGGACAGCTCTCCGGTGGAAAAATTCCAAAGCATGCTTTTGGAAATTTTCCGCCTGAGGAATCCGGCCAGAACGGTCCGTTTGCCCCTACACACGAGCCGATTTTTCGGCTGAAATGGTCCGTAGGACCATGTTCAGCGGATTTATTCACTCGTGTGTACAAGGCCTAAGTATTTGCATTAAACTTCAAATTGATTTGTGCAGCTTATGAGATACCAAGCACAGGGCCTCAAATTAGCCACAAACCTTTCAGGGTTAAAGTGGTTATAAACCTCAGACACGATACATGAACAAAGCACATTCCACTATAGTGTGTCCCTAAATCCAAAGCACCTGTGATAATAGCCTGGTTCCTCTCTGATCTCTTTGCTATCTGCATGATTAATTCTTAATAGATTAAGCAGACACCTGAAGCCGCTCAGAAGATGGCCCACGCCCTCCACTCTGTTTGCCTGAGCCTGTGAAGAGAGGGTGTGTCATTTTCCTCATTAATTTTTTAGATTTCACAGAGCTCTGTGCTCTAGCTCCACAGTGTGCGTAAAGTGTGTGCTTTGGAAAACTGTAGATATATGGATTGCTGCAGATAAACGGGTACAATTTATGTAGGAGGATTTTTTTCATCTATGTGTATCATCTGAGGCTTGTCATTTCACTGGGTATATGTAAGGGGTTTCCTTTACTTTAAAATGTTTCCCCTGTCAGTCAAGCTCCAGAATTTAAAATCATGTTTTCGGTCACTTCAAAGTGGCTGTAAACTCTCCCCCACAACTTTACCCCATGTAAATCAGCATAAATAACCCTATTGAACACTGCTTTTAGATATCGCCTTACTTGCTTAGTATTTTTGTAATCCTTTTTGTTCTGTAGAATGACGTTGCTGGAGCATACCCATATTTCCCCTGATTTACGACACACTCTGCTTGCTTGTCTGTCTGTCATCAGGACTTCCTATGGCACAACACTGAAATCCCTGCATACTCGCCTTTTTTCCTCCTACACCTCGTGTGACCATGTGATATCACATGGAGTGTAAACCTGGGCATCGGACTGCATTACTGCTGAAGCTGATAAGACTGACATAGATAATCGGCACAAGTTAATACTATGAAATAAAACAAGTCGGCTATAAGCAGGGAACCAGGGTTGCCATAGAAATGTTTTGAGAAGGAGGCTTGGTTAACAGTACAGGAAGTGCCTAATGTAAGGGCAGAAATATACTCTACTGTGGACTCAGAAAACAATACTTAAGATGGGACTGCTTTACCCCTGGAAAAAAGTTTTTTTTAAAGTTTCTTCAAACAATAAGTAATATGCGATTTGGGCTGGATTACAGTGGCTATAGTTTGATAATTACTTAATATAATGGACTAAATGAAAAGAAGCATCAGAGTGGGAGCATTTACTTCCTCTTTAAATAGTTTGTTTAGACCAAGCTGGTCCAAAGTCTATGCATCCTACTCCTGATGAGTGGCTGTAATTGCCATGAAACACGTCAAGTCTTTTGATTCAGGGATGCCAAGCTAAACTTGTTCTAAAACTATGAATATTGCTAATTTTATTGTATGAATATACAGTACTTATCATGATGATTATATATTATTGGACCTATATGTGTATCTAATCAATTTACTAATTGCTTTTGTTTGTACCAATCATGTTTTATTAAATATGTCAATATGATTATTCTTACTTATTATGTTTCTCTTTGTTGAAATCATGTATCATTTATATGATGCATCACACATCATTGGGTACTGTCTTTATCAATCGCTCTTAATTGATTGAACGTTATAAAGTTTAACCAACCATATTTCCTTCACTAAGTGCTGCATTGCTGCTGTATGAACTGTATGTAGCTTCAGCTACAGTTCCTTGAAAAAAGTATTCGTACCCCCTGAAATTTTTCACATTTTTATCTCATGTTACAACCAAAAAACGTAAATGTATTTTATTGGAATTTTATGTGATAGACCAACATAAAGTGGCACATAATTGTGAAGTGGAAGGAAAACGATAAGTTGTGTTCAATTTTTTTTTTTTTTTACAAATATCTGAAAAGTGTGGCGTGCATTAGTATTTAGCCCCCTTTACTCTGATACCCCTAACTAAAAGCGAGTGGAACCAATTGCCTTCAGAAATCACCTAATTAGTAAATAGAGTCTACCTGTGTGTAATTTAATCTCAGTATAAATACAGCTTTTATGACCTTCCACCCTGGTTCACACTGGGTACGATGTAGTACGATTTGAGATGCGATTTCACATGTCAAATCGCATCTTAAATCGGCGGCATTTGTCGGCAATGACACCGTCCTAATTGGTGCGACGCCGCATCTGTGACGCTGCACCGATTTAAAAAAAGTAGTTTCTGTACTACTTTTTGCGATTTCGGGACGCGATTTACATTGAATCGCGACCAAAATCGGGACTGTCAGCTGAACTCGCACGTCTCACTCCCGCAGCGCAGTGTGAACCTGGGCTTCATCTTTACAACGACCCTAAACATACAGCCAGAGCTACATATTCATGTGTTAGAATGGCCCAGTCAAAGTCCAGACCTAAATCGAATTGAGAATCTGTGTCAAGACTTGAAAATTGCTGTTCACAGACACTCTCCACCCAATCTGACAGAGCTTGAGCTATTTTGCAAAGAAGAATGGGCAAAATGTCACTCTCTAGATGTGCAAAGCTGGTAGAGACATAACCATAGAGACCTGCAGCTGTAATTGCTGCGAAAGGTGGTTCTACAAAGTATTGAGGGGCTGAATACAAAAGCACGCCACACTTTTATTTATTTGTAAAAAAAAATTGAAAACCATTTATTGTTTCCCTTCCACTTCACAATTATGTGCCACTATGTGTTGGTCCATAACATAAAATCCCAATAAAATACATTTACGTTTTTGGTTGTAACATGACAAAATGTGGAAAATATAGTGCTGGGTTCTGACTGTGAGACAGAGACTTTCTTTAACCACTTGC
Organism: Rana kukunoris; assembly: GCA_029574335.1. Lineage (NCBI taxonomy): Eukaryota > Metazoa > Chordata > Amphibia > Anura > Ranidae > Rana > Rana kukunoris. The sequence continues at coordinate 338,531,070 of CM056053.1, forward strand.
CTACTGTGCACCTACACCCCCTTCCTGCCCAGACAAAATTTTAGCTTCCGGCACTGCTTCGCTTTAACTGACAATTGCGCGGTCTTGCGATGTGGCTCCCAAACAAAATTGACGTCCTTTTTTTCCCCACAAATAAAGCTTTCTTTCGGTGGTATTTGTTCGCCCGTGCGTTTTTTTTTTTTTTTTGCGCTATAAACAAAAAAGGAGCGACAATTTTGAAAAAAGACACAATATTTTTTGCTTTTTTGCTATAATAAATATCCCATTTAAAAAAAAAAAAAAAACATTTTTTATCTCAGTTTAGGCATATACGTATTCTTCTACATATTTTTGGTAAAAAAAATCGCAATAACCATATAGTGACTGGTTTGCGCAAAAGTTATATTGCCTACAAAATAGGGGACATAATTATGATTTATTTTTTATTTATTTTTTACTAGGAATGGCGGCGATCTGCGATTTTTTTTTTTCGGGACTGGGACATTATAGCGGACACATCGGACACTTTTGACACATTTTTGGGACCATTTACATTTATACAGTGAACAATGCTATAAATATGCATTGATAACTGTATAAATCTAACTGGCAGGGAAGGGTTTAACCACTAGGGGCGGGGAAGGGGTTAAATGTATATCCTAGGTGTGTTCTAACTGTAGGGGGGGTGACTGGGGGAGGTGACCGATTGTGTCCCTATGTACAAGGGACACAATCGGTCTCCTCTCTCTCTGACAGGGACGTGCAGCTCTGTGTTTACACACAGAGCTGCACGTCCCAGCTCAGTTACTCGGCAATTGCGTGTGCCCGGCAGCCTTCGCGGCCGCCGGGGCACACGCACGGGCTTCTCAGTGACGCGACAGGGGCGCGCGCCCCTAGCTGATTTAAATGACATGACGTCATATGATGTGCAGTCAGGAACAGAGAGTTACCCGCCCGCCGTCATTTGACGGCGGGCGGGTAGCAAGTGGTTAATCATTTATTCTGTAAATGAGGCAGAGAGGTGGGCTGATGACATAACATCATGCTCTTCCACCTACAATCGGAGGAAACCTTTGTTTTCATTCATAGTAGTGTTAATTTAGTCTACGAAAATATTTTCGTCATAATTGCCATCAGCTGCATGTGATGAAAATAAAATATATATATTTTTTTGTATTAAAGTGTTTGGTAGAATTATATACAGCAGGGTGCTTGTACTGTGTAATCCCCCCCCCATATAAACTGAAATACCTGGCTGATCCTGACAGTTTCTGCCCCCCCCCCTTTACACTGACCACGATATATCATGGCTGCTGAGCCCTAACACTGTGGTCAGAGTATGTGCCTCTGTTAGCTGCAACACTGCTCTGTATCTCTTGCGTCCTCTCTTCCATCCCCCCCTTTCTGACTGTCTGCCCCATGTCTGCACCAACCCTCCCCCCCGGTCCTCCTGCTCAAATTGGGGTTAACTTTACATTATATTAGTTGATTAATCTAATGTCCCCCTGTGACTGTGCTTTATTAAAAATGCAGCTAGTTACCTTGTTTACAGAATGCAGATTGCCAATCACGGGAAATGCCGCCTCTCTCTTCTCTCACATGACAACTGCAGCGGGCTGACCGCCTCTCTCCTTCTTTCCTTCCCCACTCCTGAATGACATCAGCAGGGGGTCCTTGGCTCCGGCCGCTGCATCTGTCGGACCGAGAGAAGAAAGTGGTGGCAGGTCCCATGATCGCTGATCTGTGATCAGTAAACACTGTATATAGCTGCATTTTTAATAAAGCACAGTCATAGGGGGAAATTAAGGCTGGATTTACACCTATGCATTTTTCGTGCTTTTTGCATATTTTCACTACAGAACATGTTCCATAGGAAACCATGTTAAATGGGCTGTAGTGCAAATCTGAAAAATGCAAAAAGCAGCAAAACTGTATAGGTGTGAATCGAGCCTTATCAACAAAAAGGATAATGTAAAGTTAACCCAGTGGGTTAACAAACACTTTAAGTCAATTGATGAAAACTATGACGGAATTAAACTCCAATTTTCGTCAACAAACGAGAAAGGAACAAAAATGTAAGGGAGGCACATGAACTTCCACTTTCCCTGCAGTTTCACCTATCAAAGCCCCAGCCCCCGGACAGGCTGTATTGACTGAGAGATGCAGGCTCTCTGCAAACCACATGGTGAGTGTTTCCCCTCCCAGCAAGTGTATGACTCGGCCCCGCCCCCGCGCTGCATCATTGGATTTGATTGACAGCAGCAGCAAGAGCCAGTATGGGGGCTCGGGAGGGCCTGACAGTGCAAGGTGTTTTTCAACTTAAAGGGGTTGTAAAGCTTCCTTTTTTTTTTTTAATAACAAACATGTCATACTTACATCCACTGTGCTGTTCGTTTTGCACAGAGTGGCCTCGATCCTCGTTTTCTGCGGTCCTCGGCGGATTTCTTGGCTCCTCCCCGCATCAGCTAATCTTGGAAGCATTCTCCCAAGGGGGTTAGCTTGCGGGCGCTCCCCTAATTGGGCCCTGCGGCGTGCCGTGTCATTGATTTGATTGACAACAGTGGGAGTCAATGGCTGCGCTGCTATCAATCATCCAATGAATGAGCCGAGAAGAGCCGAAAAGCCTGATCGAAAAGTCTGCTCGTTGACGATGCAGGATTTTCGAGGTCTCAGGTAAGTAAACTGGGGTGCTGGGGAGCCGGTAAACATCAGATGTTTTTTCACCTTAATGCATAGAATGCATTAAGGTAAAAAAACATGAACCTTCTACAACCCCTTTTATAGCATAAGATGCATTAAGTTTAAAAAACACGAGGCTTTCCAACCCCTTTAACCAACCAGGCCAATTCTGACACTTCGCTCCTACATGTAAAAATCATTTTTTTTGCTAGAAAAGTACACGAACTCCCAAACATTATATTATATTATATGTAGTCACAGGGCCTAGAGCTGGAGCACTGTTGCTCTTGAGCTGCCATAGAATGTAATGTGTACAAGTGGAGGGGAGCTGTTGCAGGGACGCGTGCAGTGAGGTCAGTGGCTGGTAAGGCACTGGCTAGTATCAGAGTTAAATGCACATAGGTGACATAAAAAGTTGCAACGACTACCATTTTATTCTCTAGGGTGTCTGCTAAAACAATATATATAATGCTTGTGTGTTCTGAGTAATTTTCTAGCAAAAAAATGATGATTTTTGTGTCAGAATTGGCCTGGGTGGCAAGGGTTTTTTTACCATAAGTTTTATACAAATAATAATTAAATATTGTTTTAAAGGCAATTTACTATATTTTCAAAATCGTTACTCAAGCAGGTGGCTTGATGGACAAATTACTGAAGTTTGAAGTTAAACTTCCAACCAGTAATTTCACAGTTCATCAGTTCCAGGAGCTCTTCCTGTTGGGTCTGAAAGAGTGACCCTCCCCCAGGGCGAGAACTGTCCCAGTAGTAATCGGCGCACGTACCTACCAGTAGGACGTGTGGCTCCTGGGCTCCAGACAGGCAGGGTTTTCCACCCCCCCGCCTCAGCAGGCCTTCTCATCCGCCTTCTCTGGCTGCTTCTCACCCTCCAGGTAAGTCCCTGCTACTCAGGGCGATCTACACCTCCCTAGGACCCGTAGGTGGCCGTCCTTGTTAGGACAGCCACGGCGGCAGCCTAATCTCCCCCAGCGGAGATACAACTCCCCCGCGATCCGCTTCCTCCAGCTTCCTCCAGCTCCGGCCCCCCCCAACAACCAGCCGCTCCCCCGCTCCTTCTGGTCCATACGCCCCCCATACAGCCATCACCATTCAGAGGCACCTACTTGCCACCTCTCCACGGCAATTTTCGCCATTCCAGGTCGTTTTTCGGGACCTCCGCGCCAGGCCTCTCTCATACGCGGGGCCGCGATCCAGGAAAGTCCGCGGCTTCACCTGCGGCCTAACACCGCGCCGCAATTTCACACACAGAATCCCCTCCAAGCCACCAGAAACCTCCCAGGAGTTCGCCCCCAGCCCCCTGCAGGACTCATCCACCCCTCAACAACCAGTCCCCCCCCATCCCAGTCCTTCCAGCTGACTATACATCAGCCTGGGTCCCTGGTCCTGCTCCCGGTCGGCGGCCATCTTGGTACACCCCAGCAGCAGTGACAGCTCTCACCCCCCTGTTTCATAATTTAATAATACTTGATCCAGGGGCTTCGCCCGATCGCCATTCAGGGATCAGGAAGGAATTTTTTCCCCTACCAAAGCAAATTGGCACAGCACGGCTAGGGTTTTTTTGCCTTCCTCTGGATCAAGCTGGGAGGATTCACTGAATCCTCCCCCCATCGTCACCAAAAAATAACTACTTTGCCCCGGTGATTGGCTACCATGGCTAATCTGCGGTACTCTGCAGAAACCATTTGGGATCTGAGGAGTTGCGCCGCAATACTGCCAGCCATCACCAAAAAGACCCTAAGAATGGAGCAACTTTTGAGGATCGATCGACGATCGACCATCAAAAATTTTAGCCGTTTACCCCAGCCCAAGCACATTTTATGTGCTTTGATCAACACAAGATCGGCAGTAAAACATAGACTTGAAATCCATGACTTCATTCTACAACACGATTTAGACTGCCTCTTTATTACAGAGAGCTGGCTCGCAGCCGACTGTAACACCATTCTAGGAGAACTGGTGCCAGAAAACTACCGTATTATCACAGAAAATAGAATAGGGCAAAGAAGGGGAGGCCTGGCGGTGATCCACAAGACTCATCTTGCGATCACAAAACCAGCCCTTCAAAACCCTCTTCCATTCATGGAAACCCTTACTCTGCAACTGCAAGCAAATTCAAATGAGACCGTCCACATTCTGCTCTGCTATAGGCCACCGGGCCCAAAATCGCAGCTGCTATCACCATGGACGGATTTCTTCTCCACTTATACCCTCAACAGCAAACACCTGTTGCTGTTAGGGGATTTCAATCTCTGGGCCAACTCCTCACAAGACATCGTTGCGGATGCCTGTATTGACCACCTGGAAGATTTAGGGTTACAGCAACTAGTATGTGGGCCCACACATGCTTCAGGCCACACACTTGATCTTATTTTCAGACAAGATCTGGAAATAAAAATTTTGGAAAATGAAAAGTTGCCATGGACAGACCACCATGCAATTAAATTCATTTCCACAATCCCCCCCACAACAAAAACATCAAATCCAGTGACAACACACTGGACTAGATGTCAGAAGAAGCTCCACTCGGAACTCTTCAGAACGACTTTAAGGAAAAAAATAAACAACTCAGCCACATCAAACGGCCGTTGAAACATTGGAAGCCATCAACTCGGCCATGCTACAGTCAGCCGATTTGGTAGCGCCGAAACGAAGAACCCGCATTCGGAAAAACAACCGCAGCTGGTTTAACAACCAGCTGTCGTTACTGAAGCAAGAACGCAGAAGGGCAGAATCTGCCTGGAAAAGATGTTCTTCAGAGCTAAACCTATCCATCTACAAGGCGACAACAAGAAAATACCACAAAGGAATTTTCCAAGCCAAGAAGAATTATTTCTCGGAGGCTATCAACGGGGCCCTTAACCGCCCCCGCAAACTCTTCAAGATGGTCACCCAGACCATGAAACCAGGATGTATTGAAGCCCCCAGTTCTGACACACAAGAATTTTGCAATGAGCTATCGGATTATTTCGTTGATAAAATCGAGGCAATCCGTGAAAGCATTCAGCAAAACTTTTCTCCCCTCAGCCCCCCCTGTAGCCTCTCACACAGCACCCATAGCAATTCTTCGATATCAGGTAAGTTTACCCTAGAACCCATCTCCGTTGAGTCCACTAAAAATGTCATTTGTACTCTGCGCAATGGCACAGCGCCAAATGACATTATCCCCACAAAACTGCTGAAGGAATGCGCCGACATCCTGGCTCCTCCCATTACGCAGCTTATCAACCAGTCTTTCTTGGAGGGCATAGTGCCCTCACAGTTGAAAGAGGGTATAATCCAACCCATCCTGAAGAAACCCTCCCTGGACCCCAAGGACCCACTCCACCGCCGTCCCATAACAAGCCTCAACGTATTCTCTAAGATAATGGAAAAAGTAGTGGTACAACAGCTGCAACAGCATCTAGATACCCACAAGCTACTTGATCCATTGCAATCAGGCTTCCGTCCCGGACATGGGACGGAAACAGCATTGCTGAAAGTATGGGACGATGTTCTCAAGGCCGCAGACGAAGGAGAATCTTGTCTCCTGGTTCTGTTGGACCTAAGTGCAGCTTTTGACACTGTAGACCACAATCTGTTACTGACTCGGCTTACTGAAGTAGCCAGGGTCGCAGAAGGCGATTTATCTTGGTTCTCCTCTTTTTTGGAAAACCGATCGCAAACAGTGAAGCTAGGACCGTTTACGTCTGAAAAACGCACAGTAACATGCGGAGTCCCTCAAGGATCGCCTCTGTCACCAGTACTATTTAACATCTACCTTCGTCCTCTTTTTGAGATTATTAGCAGCCAAAAACTGCTTTATCACTCTTATGCAGATGACACGCAACTGTATTTCCGCATCTGCAACAGACAGGATCACCACCTCAATCTAGAGACATGTCTCTCTTTGATAGAGGATTGGATGACAAAGAGTTATCTTAAACTCAATGGAGCGAAAACAGAACTTCTTCTGTTTCACGCCAAACGTAGGAATCAACTTTCAACAGCGTGGACCCCCCTGCCTATTTTGGGCAAACTCATCACCCCTAGCACCAAAGTCAAAAGCCTAGGGGTCATTTTTGACTCCTTTATGACAATGGACGCACAAATAGGGTCAGTGGTCAGCGGATCTCACCATCTACTGCGCCTACTACGCAGACTCACTCCGTTCATCCCTAAAGAAGACCTAGCGGTCGGGGTGGGAGCTATTGTAAACTCCAGGCTGGATTATGCAAATGCTCTTTACCTCGGCCTCCCCAAGTACCAAATCGCTCGTCTGCAAGTCGTTCAGAATACGGCCGTCAGACTTGTGACTGGGAAAAAGCCCTGGGAATCCATCTCACCTTCACTGAGATCCCTTCATTGGCTGCCAGTTAAAGACAGAATTGCTTTTAAAGCTCTCTGTCTTACGCATAGATGTGTCCATGAGAGTGCCCCCCCTTACTTATGCGAATTAATAAAAGCGCATAATCCAAATCGCGTTTTGCGATCCACGAATCAGAACCTGCTCCAGGTTCCGAAAGCCAACTTCAAGTCCAAAGGAGAGAGAAGATTTGCGATCCAGGGTCCCAGACTATGGAACGCTTTACCAACCAGCATTCGGTTGGAGGAGAACCACCTAGCATTTAGGAAAAAGGTCAAGACTTTTCTCTTTTGATATCAAAGGAGACAGGAACAACAAGCGCCCAGAGGCGATTCAGTTCGCATGTGCCGCGCTATATAAGTTTTCATTCATTCATTCATTCATTCAATAACAAATTATTATGTTATATAGCATAATATATGATTTAGCGTGAATATAACAAGCTTTTCAACAGAATCAGTTTCTCTCTCTTAACTGTGTGAGACAAACATGGGATTGTGAGTAAATCTTATACGCATAAACATGTGTTTTTTTTCTTGTCATTAAGAGGGATGGACTGGAAGGGAGCATTTTGTCTTTTAGATACATGCCCCTTCTATGACACTTCAGCATTTTTCTTGGACAGCTGGGATCAATGGTACTTTACCATTGGTCCAAGACTCCAAGCTGTTCATTGAGCTCAGTGCCTCTGACAAGAAGTCTGCTGTAGACAGTGTGTGTCAGCTGGTATTTAAAGTGGCTGCTCTGTATTTAGCTTCTGTTCTGACAGGCTGTGCAAGGAGCCCCATATCTCTGGAACCATAGGTCGTAGGAGCCCCACATTTTTACCAGTGGTGGTGGGGTAGGACTTGCGCTACGGCCCTCAACGCGTGCTTTGTTTTTTTAAGTTCATGGCAGGTGAGGCCCTGACTGCATGTCCCTGGTTTGTTGCCAGAGCAAATACAGTGGATAGTGTATAGAAACCTGACAGATAATGTAGCACAGACAATGGGGAAAGAGCTGCTAGAAAATGCATTGTGGTAGGAGATTGGGGCTTTACCAGAGAATGTGGTATGACTGGGGAGGGGAAACTGACAATATTAAGAGGAAGTAAACCCTCTAAAACATCTAATTAAAAAAAAAAACCTACAAGAGAAAGGCATAGAATACTAGCTTATTATGAATTACTTACCTGAGATCAAAGCCCCCGAAGCGACTCTTGTTCCTCTCAACCACCAGAGAACATTGTGTGTATGGTGGAGTAGGAAAATAACTGTCAGATAGTATTATCAACGGGGGACTAGTGCAGCTGTCTGAGAATGTAGCATGGTGAGAACGAGGCTGCGGAGAATGAAATATGGGTAGTGGGTGGAAACCAGTGTTAATTTCGTCAACTAAAATATTTTTGTCAGAGGCTTTTTTACAGTGACAAAAACAAAATGAAAAGTACACCACATTTTCATCCACTGATGAAAACTATGTTGAAAATCAATTCCATTTTCATTTACAAATGAAAACAAAACAAAAATGTGAGGCAGGGATGTTTTCCCTCGTGAACTAGATTTCAGTTTCCACGGAGCTCGGCCTGCTTCTGCTCCCAGCAAGGCAAGCAAGCAGGCTAGCAACTTTGCAACCAGCATTTCTGCCCTCTGATCCTCACACGACCGTCCAGAGCAGCACTGTGCAAATACAGTCCTCCAGAGTCCCAATGAGAGTCCCACTCCCCGCTCACGAGTCATGACAATGGCCATCCAGAGCAGAGAGCACCCACTGTCTGTGTCCTCCCAAGTCTCAATGAGAGTCCCACTCCCCGCTCACGAGTCATGACAACGACCATCCAGAGCAGAGAGCACCCACTGTCGGTGTCCTCCCGAGTCCCAATGAGAGTCCCACTCACCACTCACGAGTCATGACAACGACCGTCCAGAGCAGAGAGCACCCACTGTCGGTGTGTACATTTACAATCACAGGCCTGAGGCCTCCCCCTATATCACTATTCATCCAAAGCAATGTAATGTGTGCATTACAGGTCTCCTCTGATCATCGGCATCCAGGGCTCTGTGCAATACAGGCCATCCCTCAGACCTGAGACCACCATCCAGCACTGTGCAGCATTACAGGCCTCCTCTGACCATCCAGGCCACTGTGCAGCATTACCGGCTTCCTCAGAGCACTGTTCAGCATTACAGGCCTCCTCAGACCACCCAGAGTGGCTAAATCGGTATCTGTGAGTTTGTTCAAACCTTAATACCTTAAATAATAACATGAGTATATAATGAGTTTGGTAAATCTATAGAAATGCTTAAATAATGCAATACAATTTAACTAAACACATTACAATTTAGTTGACTAAAATGATTTTAGTGCCATTTTAGTCAAAAGACTAAGACTAAAACTAAATCAAAATTTGATGCCAAAATTAACACTGGTGGGAACTACTTAAAGGTGTAGTTTGAACTGTCAGGCCGCGTACACACGTACGAGAACCTCGTCGGGCTAAACCTATCGTTCCGCCCGACGAGGTTCCTGATGAGCGGTCGGAAAAGCTTGTCGAGCCAAAGTCCTCATTGAACAACGAGGAAAAAGAGAGCGTGCTCTCTTTTTTGGCTCGACGAGCTTCCCGACGGGACGCTCATCGGAAGTGTACACACTACCGAGAACCTTGGCAGAATATGTCTCCCAGCGAGCTTCTCTCTGGATTCTGCCGAGAAGCTCGGTCTTGTGTACGCCGCCTCAGAGATGTTGCTGCACACGTTTTGGGGGCAGGTAAGACAAGAAATAGTGCAGATATTATACCTATATATAGTATCAGTAAACCCCTTATAGTGAAAAAAATAAATACAATTATAAGAGAAAAAAAATAAAAAGCCTTGTTAAGAAAGGCGCTTAAAAGCCCCTTATTATATTGTGCCATTATATAATATACTTTGAACCATTAAAAATGAAGAAAGCTGCTTGCTAGCGCCTTACTGTGTAGTATTGTTTTTTATTACCCCTATGTATAATTTCCAGTGAATCCCAATAAAAAGGAAAGAGGAAAAAAAAAAAGGAAGGGAGGGTAAGGGGCAGAAGGGAGGTGGTGGCACTCACCATGACACATCCAAATGTACCATCCAAATACCAAGGTCCCCTCCCACCCCCGATCCCCCCTCCAATGTGTCCTCCCCTGGGAAGAGCAGACTACCTACCCCACAAAAGCAAGAAAAAAAAAAAGAAAAACTTACAACTTACATCTCTCTCCTCAAATCCCCCCCTCCACCCAACCTAATGTATTCCTATTTCAGGGGAGTGATATATCCATCCTGCCCATGTATCTTTAAATTTGTTCTGTTGGTCCTTAATTATATGTATCCATCTCTCTGCCTCCAGAATCCTCTCCACCTCCATCTTCCTCAGAGCATTTTCCTCTGTGGTGCAATTCCTGCCCAGTTTCCTCTCCCCTCCCTTCCTTAGGACTCTAAGCTTCCCTTTTCCTCCCCCGGAGGAAACCAATGGAATCCCTCTAGGGGTGTTATTGTTGATATTGGGGGAACAAACCTTCCTGTACCATTCATTCTGTCCCATATAGTTAATGTTTTTGTCAAAGGCAATACATACTCTGACAGCCCCCTATAAGTGGTTGGAATCCAAGACGCACCCGCCAGATTCCTTCCTGCCAATGTTTTCTCCAGGGGTACCCACAGTTTATTTTAATTAATTTTAAGGTCCTAAGTAGTGTATGTTCTGTCCGAATATAAAGGCCCAAGAGGTTATGTTCCAATAAAGTCCATACTTTTAAAGGTTTTTGCGAATGCTGGCACACACTTCCAATTCTATACACACACATTGCGTGTCCATGTACATATGTGGGGCTGGTGTATTGGTGGTCAGATTCTGTATGTTAGCCTTATGCTCAAAATACCAAAGGGGAGCTGAAGTCGAACAGTTTTTAGTACCAATTTTATAGCTACATAAAACAAATGCTTTTGACCTACTGCCTATCTACTGGCCTGACATTCCAAAGTACTATACTTTCTTGTTGCCTTTAAGCAACACAGGGGGTGAGATTTTAAACTTTTGAGCTGGGGAACTCGGCAAAGAATTTTTTATAGCTTTGAAAGTTACAGTTGCTTTATGTGAAATCCTTTCATCGCATATCACCAGCCGAATTCTGTGGGGCTCTGCCTTTTGCATTGCTTGTATTTCAAGTGTTTTCCTTTTTTCTTTTTGTATGAATAAATCCTGTAGTTAGATACAGACACCGAAGGCATAGAGTATGAGTAACGCTCTTAATCATAACTTGTCTCTGGCTAAATCCCTCGATCAGGCTGCATTACTTTGAGCCAGTCTTTGAAAACTCATCTTAAAAAATGTTTTGTTGGTGAATTACGTAAGATGAATTGCACATAATAGAACAAATGATGCCAAAGTGGTTATTTTGGAGATGTGCGTTACAAACTTTACAAACTTAAGGAGATAAAAAAATAACAAGTCATAAATAAAAGGGCACCTCAAACGGATAAAGATTGTATTCTTTGTCTGTGGCTTTGTTTAGTTCATTGCCAGTACAGCCATTGTCGAGCTCCAACAACGGGCCAGAGTATATACAGTATCTCACAAAAGTGAGTACACCCCTCGCATTTTTGTAAATATTTTATTACATCTTTTTATTTGACAACACAAAAAATATATACTTTGCTACAATGTAAATTAGTGAGTTTACAACAGTGTAAATTTGCTGTCCCCTCAAAATAACTTTACACACAGCCATGTCTAAACCGCTGGTAACAAAACTGAGTACACCCCTAAGTGAAAATATCCAAATTGGGCCCAATTAGACATTTTCCCTCCCAGAGTCATGTAACTCGTTAATGTTAAAAGGTCTCAGGTGTGAATGGGGAGCAGGTGTGTTAGATTTGGTGTTATCAGTTTCACTCGCTCCTACTGGTCACTGGGAGTTCAACATGGCCCCTCATGGCAAAGAACTCTAAGGCCGCGTACACACGATCAGACAGGTCCGATGAAACTTGTCCGACGGACCTTTTTCATCGGACCATGCTGAAGTGGTCTGTTGGTCTGATGTGCGTACACACCATCGGATCAAAATCCCATTGAACCAGAACGCGGTGACGTAGAACACAACAACGTGATGAAAAAAACAAACTTCAATGCTTTCAAGCATGCGTCGACTTGATTCTGAGCATGCGCAGGTTTTTGGGCCGATGATTTTGTGTACTAAGCATCGAACCTGTCCGACGGACAGGTTTTCATCGGACAGGTTTTAAGGCATGTTTTAAAACTTTGGTCCGCTGGAAAACGGACCAGTTTCAGCGGACATGTTCGATCGTGTGTACGCGGCCTAAGACATTCACAGACTTTAATAACCGAGCATCATGATTATCCCTTTTTCAGTATATGGCACTTGAGATAAGGCTACAAAATCCAAATTCTCTTAATGGAAAGCACTGGAGGTTAAATTAATAAAAAGGGAGCACTTTGTAAGCCAATGCTTTCCAGGCTGTAATGGTAGGAGCTAAGGCCTTCGTCTAGAACAATATAATCAGTTTCCTAGCTGGCTCTTGTTTTAGCTAAGGGATCTATCAAACTTGGAAGACACATACTTATGGAGGGAACAAGAGGAATAGTAATGATCAAGTTAATACAATTGAAAATGTTCATCTAGTATTGTGTAATGACAGAAATTAGCACTGACACATGAACAATGCCTATTGCAAGTTTACAATAGCTGGAGCCAAATAGATTCTATGCAACAAGTTATAGTGAATTAATGGATCCCTGGAAGATACTTGTCTGGTAAAGGGGGCCTCCCACATGTCCCAATGGTCGTTATCTAGCTCCGGGATATCATTGCCCCATGTCATTCGGCATACTCATCTCTGGAAACAATTGTTTATATATGGTATAGCTCTTGTATATTTTGAATTGTGTTCTCACTTACTTCAAATGACCACCCCTATTCAAACTTTATCTTAGACCCCTTTCACACTGAAGCGTTTTTACAGCGTTTTAGCATTAAAAATAGCGCTCATAAAACGCTCTCCATGCATCTCAATGGACCCTTTCACACTGAGTTCTTCAAGCAGCATCTTTTGAGCAGCTTTTGGGCGCTGAAAAAAAAACTCCAAAAACGCCCCTCTCCATTGAAATAATTTGAAAGCGCTGTAAAAACGGCTCTGAAAGCACTCAGGCTTTCACATTGGGATTGCAGATGAGGCTTCGCCTGAAAAACGCTTGAATAACGCCCCAGTGTGAAAGGGGCCTTAAAGTGTCATGGATATACAGACCTCCTCTTGGAATCAAGTGCAGCTATAAATTTACTTAAAGTAACTAGGGGAGTGCTAACGACAAATGTCAGCAGTTATTTTCAATTTAAAACATCAAAGATTCAATAATTTAGGATTTCTCAATTATTTGCATTCAGATCTGTCTGAATCAATACATTTAAGAATATAAATGATTGAGATTTGTTTGCAGTTCTCAGTTTTGGTGGATTAGCTTACCATTAATTATAAGTGACTGGCAGACATCACATGGGATTAGGGATGAGCCGAACACCCCCCCGTTCGGTTCGCACCAGAACCTTCAAACGGACCGAACGTTTGCGTGAACATTTAGAACCCCATTGACGTCAGTGGGACTCGAACGTTTGAATTCAAAAGTGCTCATTTTACAGACTAATATGCAAGTTATTGTCGCAAAATGGGTTTGAGAACCCGGGTCTTGCGCCAGGGAACATGATGTATCAATGGAAAAAAAAGTTTTAAAAACTGACAATTTTTCTGGAGCAGTGATTTTAATGATGCTTAAAGTGAGAAAAAAAATGAAAAATTCCTTTAAATATTGTACCTGCTGGGTGTCTATAGTATGCCCATGAGGTGGCATGTGTTTAGAACTGTCCCTGCACAAAATGAGATTACTATAAGAAAAAAGTAATTTAAAACTGCTTGCGGCTTTAACCCCTTAAGGACCGCCGCATGTACATTTACGTCGGCAGAATGGCACGGACAGGCACATCAACGTACCTGTACGTGGCTGCCTTGACGTGGGTCGGGGGTCCGATCGAGACCCCCCCCAGGTACATGCGACGGTCCCGGTGACTGTAGGAGCGATCCGTGCTGAGGGGGCGTCTGTTCGTTTTTGTCCGCCCCCTCCAGATCGCTCCCAGCCAATGCGCGCGCTCCCCCTGCAGTGCACTTCCTCCTCCTGTGTAAACACAGGAAGAGGGAAGTGATGTGATCTCTGCTCTCGGCTTTTTTTTCAACCACCGCTGAGGAGAGATCACATCACATAGTAAGGCTGCACAACACTACACTGACACCAGTACACGCAGGCACATTAACGCCTTGCGATCACCCCCCCCCCACCCCCTGTCAGTGTCACAGAATGCAGTGTACTGATCACTGCATTTAGTGTCAGTGTGACAGTTAGTGTGGCAGGCAGTTAGTGTTAGGTTCAGGGTAGCCCCCGTACCCCCCCTAATAAAGTTTTAACCCCTTGATCACCGCCCTAGTTAAACCTTTCACTTCCTATTGCCAGTGTCGCTAAGCGATCATTTTTCTGATCGCTGTATTAGTGTCGCTGTTCCCGCTAGGTAGCTATTTTTTTTTATTTATTGCGATTTATTTTATTTTTTTACTAAAGACATGTGGCTAAATAAATTTTGGCCTAAATGTTTGACTAAAATTTAATTTATTTGATTTTTCTTATAACAAAAATAAAAAAATATTGATTTTTGTATATAGCGCAAAAAATAAAAATCGCAGAGGCGATCAAATACCATCAAAAGAAAGCTCTATTTGTGGGAAGAAAAGGACGCAAATTTTGTTTGGGAGCCATGTCGCACGACTGCGCAATTGTCTGTTAAAGCGACGCAGTGCCAAATTGTAAAAACCCCTTGGGTCATTTACCAGCGTATTGGTCTGGTCCTTAAGTGGTTAATGTAATGCCTGGTCCCTGCAATATGGATGAAAATCATTGAGAAAAATAGCATGGGTTTCCCCCACTCTGCCCAGGTCATTACAGGCCCCTTTGGCCCTATATACTTTGAAAAGCATTATACAGTCGGTGCAAACAAGACGGGCACTGTAGGTTTGTTGTTAAGTAGAATCTGTTTGTAATTTTGATCTGGTACTTTTTTAAAGCTTTTCTGAAAACATAGAGAAGTGTTATCACTAGGGTTGTCCCGATGCCGAGTATTTGCGTGAGTACTTGTACTCGCGCAAATACTCCCGATGCCTAAATAGAATACTCCCCCCCCCCCCTTGCCGCTGCCGCCACATCGCGCCGCCGAATCGAGAGCCGTCGCATCGCGCCACCGCATCGAAAGCCGCTGCAAGGGGTTAAACGCCGTGCGGGAACATCACAGCATTCATTTGAATAGCTGTAGTGTTCCCGCCCGTATAGACACTCTCCCTTGCTCGGGATTGGATGGGTGATCGTGATCTGTCCAATCCCGAGCAAGGGGGAGTGTCTATATGGGCGGGCTATTCAAATGAATCCTGTGATTTTGTCCATGCGGCTTTCAGCAGCAAAGGTATGGGGGAAATGGCTGAAGGGACATGGGACATGGCTGCATATGTGAGAAACATGGCTAGAGGGACATGGCTAAACGGACATTGCTGCATATGTGAGGGACATGGCTAGAGGGACATGGGACATGGCTGCATATGTGAGGGACATGGCTGAACGGACATTGCTGCATATGTGAGGGACATGGCTAGAGGGACATGGAACATTGCTGCATATGTGAGGGACATGGCTAGAGGGACATGGGACATTGCTGCATATGTGAGAGACATGGCTAGAGGGACATGGAACATTGCTGCATATGTGAGGGACATGGCTAGAGGGACATGGGACATTGCTGCATATGTGAGGGACATGGCTAGAGGGACATGGGACATTGCTGCATATGTGAGGGACATGGCTAGAGGGACATGGCTGAACGGACATTGCTGCATATGTGAGGGACATGGCTGAACGGACATTGCTGCATATGTGAGGGACATGGCTGAAGAGACATGGCTGCATATGTGAAGGACATGGCTGAAGGGACATGGCTGTATATGTGAGGGTCATGGCTAGAGGGACATGGCTGAAGGGACATGGCTGCATATGTGAGGGACATGGCTGAAGGGACATGGCTGCATATGTGAGGGACATGGCTGAAGGGACATGGCTGCATATGTGAGGGACATGGCTAGAGGGACATGGCTGCATATGTGAGGGACATGGCTGAAGGGACTTGGCTGCATATGTGAGGGACATGGCTGCATATGTGAGGGACATGGCTAAAGGGACATGGCTGCATATGTGAGGGACATGGCTAGAGGGACATGGCTGGAGGGACATGGCTGAATATGTGGGGGACATGGCTGCATATGTGGGGGACATTTGGGGACACATGTAAAAAAAGTATCGGTATTCGGTATCGACGACTACTTGAAAAAAAAGTATCGGTACTTGTACTCGGTCCTAAAAAAGAGGCATCGGGACAACCCTAGTTATCACCCCTGTAAACATTTGTTTTGCTGTCTGTATAATCCACTTTCTGTCCCAATGACAAATGATTTTTTGAAAATGTGTTTTTTTTAGTGAAACAAGGATTGGTGATAAAGCATCAGTGGACAGGAGACGCCTCTTATGCCGCATACACACGGTCGTTTTTTGCAATGAAAAAAAACTTCGTTTTTTAAAACGTCATTTAAATTGATCGTGTGTGGGCAAAACGTCATTTTCTTTCTCGTACATCACGGGACACAGAGCGGCATATTCATTACTATATGGGTTATATGGAGTACCTTCAGGTGTGGACACTGGCAATCTCAAACAGGAAGTCCCCTCCCTATATAACCCCCTCCCCTAGAGGGAGTCCCTCAGTTTTTTCGCCAGTGTCTTAGGTGTTGGTCACGGAATAGCTTTGCTCCACATCCTTGGGATTAAGGGCGGGCTAACCGGATCTGTCCAAGGAGCCGCAGTGCCAAATTGGACAGTACCCGGGCCCCAAGCCGTGGGGTTTTGCCTATAATGCTCCTCTTTGGAGGGCTGGACCCTGGGCCCAGGACTTGGAGTTTGTAAAAACCATAAGTTCCTGCTTGCCAGGGTGCTATATAGGTCCAGGACAGTGGGTACCTTCATAGGACCCCAGGGCCTGAAGGTCTACTACGCTACCCACGGAGATGGGAGAAGATTGGATCAGTTTGCTGGACAAACATCCTGCTGCATGGAGCAGGTAAGGGGGAGCCTGCGGGACTTGGTTCGACAGCAGGCTCTCCGGGGTAACCTAAAAGGGGGGATAGCCTAAGTATGCTCTGCATGGGCAACCTTGTTCACTATGTCTGAGAGAGACAGGATGACACCCTTTCTCCCCCATCACTAGGTTCCCCTGTCTAAAAAATGTGTTGCTAGCTAAACCTGCTGTTTTCTTCCTAGGGCTAGTAAGGATCCCTAGGGGCCTTTGGAGAGTCCTACCTGGCCGGGGGTTTGAATCTGCCGCCTGTTTCTGCGTTCCTGGATCTCCAGCAGCGCGGCTCCTCCATGTTCCTCCTGTTTCCGGCATACGCGCGCGCGCGCGCGTCTTATAGACTTTTTTCGCGCCGTTCAGACAGGAGGGCGGGGGGGGGGGCGTGCCTGCGGCGTCATACAGGAGGCGCGCTTTTGTGCTGTTATAGACAGCAGGCATTGTCAGTGCTCAGTCTGAGGCTGATTTTCAGAAGGAGAGGACGCAGAGCGGCAGAACAGTGACTCCCGGTGGCGGAAGAGGGGTAGTACATGCTGGACTTTGTTCCAATGCCTTTTTTGTTAAGCCAAAAAATTCCCCTTTTTACAGCAGGTTGGAGGCTGGCAAACTAAGTTTGGGGTCACTGTATGTTGTAAAAAGAAAATATATAATATATATTTAAAAAAAAAAAAAAAAAAAAACATACGGGATCCCATCAGTTTTTGGGCATTAGTGATCTATTGTCCCCTAAACTCTGGTTTTGTACTCCTGGCCACTACAGTCTGTTGTGTGGGCGGAGTCCCTCGATTTTGTATTATGGCTTCCAAAGGTTCGGGGTCAAAGGGTACAAAAAAGACCAAAAAACAAAAGGGTTCCCTTTCTGATTCTGATGATATGCCGATACTTTCCCCGCAACTTATTAACATAAGAGGCGCCTTGGATGAGCCATTAGGGGGATCTGGTGCGGAGGCTGGCCCAGATCAGCCCAGCCCTGTGTTTATCACAGAGGAGATGCTAGCCGTATCCCTAGGGGGGCTAGAAGAGAGAATAGCAGCATTGATCGCTAGAGCTATTCCTGGTAAGAAACGGGTTAGATCCCCATCACCAAGAGGTGTATCCTCAGATGCTGAGATTCTCTCGCCGGAGGAATTGGAATCACAGGAGGATCAACTAGACCTGAACCAAGAGGGTTCAGGGATTGAGGGGTCTGCCTCGGAGGAACCATTTTCAGACTCCCAGACAGAAAGACTGTGGGTACAGTCTTTGACGGACATGGTCCGCTCGGCATTTAGTTTACCATTGCCAGAGCCTCAGGTTCCTCCGGTATCCTCTCTGGGCTCTTTGAAAGCTCCGTTAAGCAACGCAGTTTTTCCGGTCCATCCTCTTTTAGAGGAATTGATCTTTCGGGATTGGGTACGGCCGGACAGGATTTTTCTGCCACCGAAAAGATTTGCGGTCATTTACCCCATGGAGGAAAAATTCTCCAAGAGGTGGAGGCTCCCAGTAGTGGATGCAGCCATCTCATGTGTGAATAAATCACTAACTTGCCCGGTGGAAAACATACATATGTTTAAAGATCCGGTTGATAAAAGATTAGAGACACTTTTAAAAGCATCCTTTGCTACGGCAGGAGCAGTGGTGCAGCCAGCGGTGGCTGCGATTGGTGTTTGTCAGGCGTTAAAAGACCAGACAAAGGAAATGTTAAAGGACATGCCTACCCATCAAGCAGAAGAGTTTTCTGACATTCCCAGAGCTCTGTGTTTTGCTGTAGATGCTATAAAAGATTCCATCCAGCAGGCCTCTCGTTTATCACTATTTTTGGTGCACATGAGAAGGCTCTTATGGTTGAAGAACTGGGCGGCGGAGCCCCCATGCAAAAAGCTTCTGGCAGGGTTTCCCTTCCATGGAGGACGACTCTTCGGAGAGGATCTGGATAAATATATTCAGACTATTTCAAATGGCAAGAGTACCCTTTTACCGGTCAAAAAGACATTCCGGGCTCCTACATTTAAAAGGCAGCTCTTTCCTGTCTCGGGGCCCTCAAATTCCAGGCAGTATCGACGGCCGCCTGCACGATCCAACGTTAACAGTAGATCGCAGGGACAGGCCCCTGGGGGTAAGAGGCCGTGGTATCGCAAGCCGTCAAAAACAGCCCCTAAGTCTGCCTTATGAAGGGGCGCCCCCACTCTCGCGGGTGGGGGGAAGGCTTCGTTTCTTCTCAGAAGTTTGGGAAGCCAAGATCCCCGACAAATGGGTCCGGGCATCGGTAACCACAGGTTACAGACTGGAGTTTCTAAAGTATCCTCCGCCTCATTTTCAAGAATTAAGGCTACCAACGGATCCAGCAAGGAAGGCCTCAATGCTGGCAGCTTTGGATCACCTGCTTTGCCAGGACGTAATTATAGAAGTGCCAGCCCAAGAGCAAGGGCTAGGTTTCTATTCCAATCTCTTTGTCATACCAAAGCCCAACGGCGATGTCAGGCCAATCTTGGACCTAAAGAGGTTAAACGGTTACCTAAGGGTTCGTTCCTTCCGGATGGAATCCATCCGGTCAGCAGCCGCCGCGCTTCAGAAGGACGATTTTCTGGCCTCCATAGACATAAAGGATGCTTACCTTCATGTACCAATCTTTCAGTTGCATCAAAGATTTTTACGCTTCGCGGTGGGGCAGCGACACTTCCAATTCAGGGCGCTCCCCTTCGGGCTGGCCACGGCCCCCCGGGTATTCACGAAGATCCTAGCCCCAGTTCTGGCCAATTTAAGGATCCAGGGGGTCACAGTCCTAGCATACTTGGACGACCTTTTAATCATAGATCACTCACGGCCGGGTCTGCAAAAGGCAGTAAACCTCACGGTTCGGTACCTCGAAGAATTCAGCTGGGTCCTAAACCGGGGAAAGTCAGCGTTCCAGCCTACAAAGCAGTTGGAATACCTCGGCATGAGGTTAGACACAGAACAGCAAAGAGTGTTCCTGCCCCTGGTAAAGATCGAGGCTATCAAGGGGCTGGTTCAGTTGGTTCTAAACAAGAAAAAAACAACTATTCGCCTGTGTATGCGATTACTAGGCAAGCTAGTGGCCACGTTCGAGGCAGTACCATACGCTCAGATCCACACTCGCGTCCTACAGGCAGCCATTCTAGCAGCCTGGGGCAAGAGGGCACATGCCTTAGAGTCCCCTTTGACGCTATCATCAAGGGTCCGACAAAGCCTGGCCTGGTGGTTGAACCCCCAGAATCTTCTAAAGGGAAAATCCTTCAGCCCTGTTGTCTGGAAGGTAGTTACCACAGACGCCAGCCTGGCAGGCTGGGGGGGCGGTCTTCGAGGGGTCCTCTCGCCAGGGAACTTGGGTGAAAGCAGAGAGGCAGCTCCCCATCAATATCTTGGAGATCAGAGCTGCTCGCCTAGCCCTTCTGGCATGGACCTCCAGATTAAAGGGGTTCCCGGTGAGAATCCAGTCAGACAATGCCACGGCGGTGGCATACATAAACCACCAAGGGGGAACCAGGAGTCGGGCCGCTCAGAGGGAGGTGAGCTTGATTTTTCAGTGGGCAGAGGTTCATGTACCCTGCATTTCGGCGATATTCATTCCCGGAGTGGACAACCTGCAGGCAGACTTCTTAAGTCGCCAGAGTCTGTCGCCAGGGGAGTGGTCTCTGCATCCCCAGGTCTTTCAGACAATCTGCCAGAGGTGGGGAATGCCAGACGTAGATATAATGGCATCCAGGTTCAACAAGAAACTAGACAGGTTCGTGTCTCGAACGAGGGATCCTATGGCCTGCGGAACCGATGCGTTGGTTTGCCCTTGGCATCAATTCAAACTTCTATATGCATTCCCTCCGCTACAGTTACTCCCTCGCCTGTTGCGCAGGATCAGAGTGGAGCACAAGCCAGTCATTCTAGTAGCTCCGGCTTGGCCCCGGAGGACTTGGTACTCACTAGTCCTGAAGATGGCAGTGGGAGACCCTTGGACTCTTCCTCTACAACCAGACCTACTCTCACAAGGCCCGATCCTCCACCCTACATTACGGCGTCTAAATTTGACGGCCTGGAGGCTGAATCCCTGATTCTCAGGGGTAGAGGTCTGTCTAGGCAGGTAATCCCTACCCTGATTAGGGCTAGAAAGCCGGTCTCCAGGGTGATTTATTACAGGGTGTGGAGGAACTACGTAGGCTGGTGTGAATCCAAAAGATGGAATTCCCGCAAATATACTATTGATAGGGTGTTAAGGTTTCTCCAGCTAGGAGTGGATAAAGGCCTGGCACTAAGCACAATCAAGGGACAGATCTCAGCTCTGTCAGTGTGGTTTCAGAGGCCGCTGGCCACCCACTCGCTGGTAAAGACCTTCATACAGGGGGTCTTGCGTTTTAATCCTCCTGTCAAGTCACCACTTTGTCCATGGGACTTAAATCTTGTTCTGTCATCCCTACAGAAACAACCTCTTGAGCCGTTGGCTGAGGTACCTTGATTTTACTGACTAGAAAGTCGGTATTTCTGATCACCATAGTTTCGGCCAGGAGAGTATCGGAATTGGCAGCCTTATCTTGTAAGGAACCATATCTCATTTTGCATAAGGATAGGGCGGGGTTCCGTCCTCATCCTTCCTTTCTACCAAAGGTTATATCCAGTTTCCACCTGAACCAGGATGTGGTACTTCCATCCTTCTTCCAAAACCCACCTCTAGAAAAGAGGGGTTGCTGCATACGTTGGATATTGTCAGGGCCGTAAGGGCCTATCTTAAAGCTACAGAGAAGGTTCGGAAAACAGATGTGGTGTTCGTTTTACCGGAAGGGCCCAAGATGGGTCAGGCAGCCGCTTGATCCACCATCGCAAGATGGATTAAACAATTAATTGTTCGGGCCTGCGGTTTGAAGAGGTGCCTCCTCCTTTGTCGGTAAAGGCCCATTCTACCAGGGCCAGGGGCACCTCCTGGGCAGCACATCATCAGATCTCTATGGCTCGAATATGCAAGGCAGCAACGTAGTCATCAGTCCACACGTTTACAAAATTTTATCAAGTGGACGTAGGAAGGAATGTGGATACAGCCTTTGGGCAGTCAGTACTACAGGCCGCGATTCAAGCTCCTCAGGATCTGAGGGGGCTCCCTTGATTTGATTTGAGATTTACATTTCTCGTTTAAGTTGGATTTACTAGTATCTGAGTATACCTCTAAAATTAAATCCTTCTTTGGAAGATGTCTCCCTCCCCTCATTAAAGCATTGCTTTCGGACATCCCATATAGTAATGAATATGCCGCTCTGTGTCCCGTGATGTACGAGAAAGAAAAAGGGATTTTTAAATACAGCTTACCTGTAAAATCCTTTTCTTGGAGTACATCACGGGACACAGAGCTCCCACCCCTCTTTTGGGTGACCATTTTGGGAGGCATACTGCTTGCTACAAAACTGAGGGACTCCCTCTAGGGGAGGGGGTTATATAGGGAGGGGACTTCCTGTTTGAGATTGCCAGTGTCCACACCTGAAGGTACTCCATATAACCCATATAGTAATGAATATGCCGCTCTGTGTCCCGTGATGTACTCCAAGAAAAGGATTTTACAGGTAAGCTGTATTTAAAAATCCCTTTTTTTATCTTAAAAAAAACGACCAAAAAAAAATTCCAACATGCTTGAGTTTTTGGTGTCGTTTTTCAAAACGTCGTTTTTTGTGTCATAAAAAGTGATGGTGTGTGGGCAAAACGATGTTGAAAACGACGTTTTTAAACCTGCGCATGCTCAGAAGCAAGTTATGAGACAGAGCTTCAATGGAAAAGAGTGCCGTCTAACGTGGTGTACGTCACCACGCTTTGCTAGAGCTTTGTAGAAAAACGATGGTGTGTATACAACGTCGTTTTGGAAAATGAAGTTTGAAAAACTTTGTTTTTTTTCATGATTGAAAACGTCGTTTTTTTTCATCGCAAAAAATGATCGTGTGTACGCGGCATTACAGAAGAGAATCTTCCTAGGGGTAGATTTCCTCTCACTTTCTGTTGTCTCCTTCCGTTTGCAAGTGAGAGTTGTTTGTAAGTTGGATGTTTGAAAGTAGGGGCCTGCTGTATATACTCTGCATATTTTTGGGCCCTAGGTTTTGCCACAACACTGTAAGCCCTCACAGTTAGTCTTGGTGGGCGCTGGAACGCCCTGCTGTGTGAATTATTATATCAAGAATTGTAATTGCATGCCATTGTTGAACAGTGGTAGAAAAATTGGGCCTTTGTTGGTGGTGGTGGTGGTGCTGGTGCCACAACACTGTAAGCCCTCACAGTTACTTTTGGTGGGCACAGGAATGGGCCCTGCTGTGAAATATTAGATCAAGAATTGTAATTGCATGCCCCTGTTGAACAGGTGCAGAAAAATTGGGCCTTTGTTGGTGGTGGTGGTGGTGCTGCTGCCACAACACTGCAACCCCTCACAGATACACAGAGGAATGAGCCCGCTGCAAAGTGTTGCATCAAAAACTGTAATTACACGCCACTGTTAAACAGGGGTAGAAAAATTGGGCCTTAGGCGCTGGTGCCACAACACCACAACCCCTCACAGATACTCTAGTTGGAGCGCAGGAATAAGCCCACTGCAAAGTATTGCATCAAAAATTGTAATTACACGCCCCTGTTAAACAGGGGCAGAAAAATTGGGCCTTAGCCACTGGTGGCAGTGCCCAGAACCAAAAATGTTCTTACAAGCTACATCATTGAGGAGGAAAAAATAGTCACTCAGCATAACAGTATAGTCACTCAGCATCAGCATAAGCAGTCTTGAAGGGATCTGGCATTTCAAAAAAAATATTCATTTACATCAGCATCAGGTGCTTGGTAGCTGGTGGTGATCCAAGCCTGATTCTTTTTTATGAAGGTCAGTCCATCGACCGAGTCGGTGGAGAGGCGCACCCTGTGATCGGTTACAAAGCCTCCAGCAGCACTGAATGTGAGTTCTGAAAGAACATTGGGTGCAGGAAAAGCCAGTAGCTCATTTGTGTACTGTGCAAGCTCTGGCCAGTGATCCCCCCCCAAGACCCAGTAAGCCAGAGGATTTTCGGTGGGAAAGGTGTCCAAGTCTGATCTTGCCCCTAGGTATTCCTGCACCATGTAAAACAGACCCTGGCGATGGTTGCTGTAACCGGTCATACCCTGGGGCTGCGGACTAAAAAATTGTCTGAACGCATCGGTCAGACGGCCACCTTCTCCACCGCTCCTTCTGTGACTGACCGAAGCCTCAGCAACACGTTGTCCAGGACCAGGATTTTGTAACCCCCCAGTCTCTGGGAACACGTTGCACAGACCTTTCTTCAAGGCCTCCCGAAGATGTTTCATCTTCTACTCACTCTGCGCCGGCAAGATAAGGTCCGCAACCTTATTCTTGTAATGTGGATCAAGGAGAGTTGCCAGCCAGTAATGATCCCTCTTCTTGATAGCACGAATACGAGGATCCTTACGCAGGCTTTGCAGGGTCAGGGAGGCCATACAACGTAGGTTTGCTGAGGCATTCGGTGCGGAGTCCTCTGGGTCACTGAGGACGACATGATCCGCAGCCACCTCATCCCAGCCACGTACAAGTCCATGGGTTCCTTGGGACTGTAATTGATCCCTTGAAGACTGCTGCTGTTGCTGAGTGCTAGGCTCCACATCCATGCTGACACAATCCTCCTCTTCCTCTTTCTGTGTGATAGGCGGGCAAGCAGGAACACTGTCTGCATAAAGGGGGCCTTGAAAGATAAGGAAGTCCTCTTCTTTCTCCCTCTGTTCTGCCTCAAGGGCCCTGTCCATTATTACACGCAGCGTGTGCTCCAACATGTGAATAAGTGGGACAGTCTCACTGATGCATGCACTGTCACTGCTCACCATCCTCGTGGCCTTCTCAAATGGTGACAGGACACTGCATGCATCCCTGATCATAGCCCACTGGCGTGGGGAAAAAAAACAAGCTCCCCTGACCCAGTTCTGCTGCTATAGGTACTCATTGATGGTCGACACATGTCTGGTTAAGCATGTGGTGCCCAAGCGGGTGATGTTTTGGCCATGTGAGATACGCTTGAGACATATGTTGCAAATAGCAGCGGTGCGATCTGATGCACTCGTCTCAAAAATGGCCCACACCAAAGAACTTTTGGAATTACACCGAGACACAGCAGCACCCTGCACATGCGTAGCTCTGCGTTGTGATGCAGTCGGTGTGCTGCCCTTAAGCTGGCCCCTGGAGGGCATCCTGCCTCGTTGGCTGTGCCTCCTCCTCTCTCCTATCAGGCTCCCACGTAGAGTCAGTGACCTCATCATCCCCTCCCTCATCACTGTAGAAAACCTGGCAGTATGTTGCAGCTTGGGGAACATGACTGCCAGATTGCTTCTTGGGCACCCCCTCTCTCTGGGCTCATGTTACTGCTTTCCTCTAGCTGTGTACCATCATCGGAGCCTTCAAAACGCTGCGCATCCTCATGTAGCATGTACCCAACACTGTGTTCAAACAGTTCGGGGGACTCCTCAGGAGGACATGGTGGGTCTAGGGAAGGAGTGACTGATGCCATTGAGCAGAGGGAAGAGGACGCCTTGGCAGCTGCTTTGCCAGACAAAGTACCCTCAGCCTGGGTGAGAGAGGATAAGGAGGATGAGGACGGCTTGGTCATCCACTCTACCAAGTCTAAGGCATTTTGCGGCTCAACACGGCCAGCTGCCGAAAACAAGGACGAGCGTGTCCCACAGCCACGTGCTGATGAGGATGCACCGTGTCCACGACCAGCACTGTTGCCTCTAGACGCAGAGCCTGCTTGCCTTTTTTTTATCGGCTCTCTGCCTCTCCTTGTTGTCCTTTCAGACATACTAATGGCCTGCAGAGGACAAAGGCAGTACACACACCACGTAGCTTTATGGTGCAAACTGCAGAGGACAAAGGCAGTACACACACCACATAGCTTAATGGTCCACACTGCAGAGGACACAGGCAAGACACCATGTGAGAATACTGCAGCTAGCACAATCACCTGCCTGCCAGTAAATTAGGAAGAGCTGATCTAGCTAAACTATACAGTGTATAAATATATGTACAACACCTGGGATGCATATGTATCCTGTACATACTGTAGCTTTAACTGACTAGCCTGTCTGCTCTATCTACCTAGAAAAAATGACTCTATCTCTCTCTGTCTCTAACCACCTGCAGGCGGCCTTTTATAGTGTGGGGCGTGTACTAAACTCCCTGAGCCATAATTGGCTTTCGTCAATTAAGGCTCTCCATTTTTTGCGCGCTGTGATTGGCCAAGCATGCGAGTCATAGTGCATGCTTGGCCAATCATCAGACAGCAATGCACTGCGATGCTGCAGTGAATTATGGGCCGTGACACGCCACTCGAATTTGGTGCGAACGGCCCTTAACTTTCGTAATTTGACGAACGGTCGAACATACGATGTTCGAGTCGAACATGGGTTTGACTCGAACACGAAGCTCATCTCTTCATGGGATACGTTTGTTCTGAAGCAGCAGCTCATCTTTTTGTTGCTTAATCAGCCTTCTCATCTCTTATGCAATGACCAGGTTAGGGTCAGATGGTCCCTGTACAAAAAAAGGACAATGCAGCCATTAACAGCTGGAAACATTGAATATTCAGGCTAGCATTCCATCTTGTTCTTATTGCTGCCATGAGTGACCCCTGATGAAGTCACGTGGTGTGACGAATACGCGTCGGGATTGGAGCACTGGACCCTTTACACCTGACGGACGGTAGACGAGCTCGCTGCTCGTGGATGTATGACCGCCTCAGCTGACTTTATGTGAGTTTTTATTTTGTGCTTTGTTTATTAAATCTTTATTTTGCGGTATTATGCGATGTGCCCTCCTATTTTTGTTTCAAACACCATCGTTTGAGTATCGGCGGATCAACATCTAGCCAAACAGCGGCAGCAGAGCAGCACCTGACGAGCTCGCTGCTCGTGGAGATAGGCCCCCCCTTTCACCACTCTGTGTAAGTGCACATCTTGACTGCTAGCAGGAATCCCTCCAGTGGTGACAGGACTACTCTATGTTTGTTTTTTTGTACTTTCCCCTTCCATGCACCATCGGATTTGAGGCTTCCATTCATCAAGAGTTTGATGCCCTATCTTTCTGGCTATATCAGATAGCCTTGAGGTAAGCTGATAGGATCACTAGAGGTGTGGGCTGCACGTTTTGCAATCCTCCATTGCACCTTCACTCATTTGGCTGCTGGAACATCTCCTTTTGACTTCACACCAGATTTCACTTGCTGCACCGAGTTGCATGATTAAGTTGAACTCTCTTCTTTTATTTGGTTTTGTCTGCAGGACTGAGTTTGACCATGCATTCTATTATGTCCACCACACATCTTTATAGATGCCACGGTCACTGTTATTTACTGTTACTTTGTTCACATTGTGTTTTATAGAATTTTTTCTATATATTTATACATTTTTGTCACTTATTGTATTCACCTAGTTTACTACTTCACTTCCCCTTTCCCATCACCCTTTAGGCATCACCACCACAGCGCAAACAATATCACTTGTTTTATACCTTTTATTGTCCATTTGGATAGACCTATTCTTTGTTTGCTGCAGTATACCTCCCGTGCCCCTTTTCCACGGCCCCTTTCCCACGGTCCAATCCCTTTTCACCCATTTCAGCGCAGGAGTTTCACCTATCACACTGTTGATCAATGTTTTATATTTTTCACTTAAGTGTAGGCACAAAAAAAGATAATAAAAAAGCACATTTAAGTACATTTATGAACACCATTAAAAGAACACCTTTGGGTCTGTCAAACAGAAATAAGAATCCCAAAGCTGTTTGTCAGGCAGAAGTACTGCATGTGTAACTCCTTTATTTGTGGTCACGTGACAAGGTAAATTAAATACATCCAGATCTCAGAATAGAAGAGCAATAATATGTCAATTGCACTCTCAATTAACCACTTAAGACCCGGACCAATACGCTGGCAAATGACCCAAGGGGTTTTTGCGATTCGGCACTGCGTCGCTTTAACAGACAATTGCGCGGTCGTGCGACGTGGCTCCCAAACAAAATTTGCGTCCTTTTTTTCCCACAAATAGAGCTTTCTTTTGGTGGTATTTGATCACCTCTGCGGTTTTTATTTTTTGCGCTATAAACAAAAATAGAGCGACAATTTAAAAAAAATGCAATATTTTTTACTTTTTGCTATAATAAATATCCCCCAAAAATATATAAAAAAACATTTTTTTTCCTCAGTTTAGGCCGATACGTATTCTTCTACATATTTTTGGTAAAAAAAATCGCAATAAGCGTTTATCGGTTGGTTTTCGCAAAATTTATAGCGTTTACAAAATAAGGGATAGTTTTATTGCATTTTTATGAATTATTTTTTTTTACTACTAATAGCGGCGATCAGCGATTTTTTTTCGTGACTGCGACAATATGGCGGACACTTCGGACAATTTTGACACATTTTTGGGACAATTGTCATTTTCACAGCAAAAAATGCATTTAAATTGCATTGTTTACTGTGGAAATGACAGTTGCAGTTTGGGAGTTAACCACAGGTGGCGCTGTAGGGAATGTGTGCCCTAATGTGTGTGTTTACAACTGTAGGGGGGTGTGGCTGTAGGTGTGACGTCATCGATCGCGTCCCCCTATTACAGGGATGACGCGATCGATGCTCCGGCCACAGAGAAGCACGGGGAAGCCGTGTGTACACACGGCTCTCCCCGTTCTTCCGCTCCAGGGACGGATCGCCGCACTGCAGCGGCGATCGGGTCCGCGAATCCCGCGGTCCCGGTCCTGGAGCTTCGAACCGGGTCGCGGGCGCGCGCCCGCGACCCACGGCTGGGTACTAAAACCAACGTATATATACGTTGATGTGCCCAGCCGTGCCATTCTGCCGACGTAAATGTGCAGTAGGCGGTCCTTAAGTGGTTAAAATGGCCAAACGCATAACAACTGAATTTGACAAACACAGCTATCTGAAACAAATCTTCCATAAATGTTCATTGTTCTGCAGCAATGATTAGAGAGATTGGGTATCAGTTGGCATGTTTTTCTGTCATATTATTATTTTCAACATTCGATCTGTAGCAGCATATGCATCTTGGTGTAGTCACAATTTGGACTAGGAGGATACACAAGAATGCATGCCAGAATACCTAACAAAAATGACCCTGCTACTATAGCTAACAGTATTATATTAGAAGATAATCTCATACACCTGTAGTTATGGTTACTATTGCCTTCTCTGAGCAATGGTTTTATTTAAAGCATCCTTGTTGCAAAGCCTAAAATAGAAATTAAGGTTTCTCTGTAAAGAAGCAATATATTATAGTACATGTCCTGCTGTCTACATCACTGATCTTCACTCTCTTCAAAAGTTGGTGTCAGGAGAATCCTTTTCATCTGACACACTTCTGGAAGTGGCATGTTTTTTGTCCCTGCTTAGCACTGCAAGCCTTTACTTTGCTACTGTGTCTTGCAGTGATGTAGAGGTTGGCAGAAGGAACTAATCTCTAGACAATGGACCAGGAATCCAGCAATCTCCGGAGTGTGTTAGATAAAGAGGATTTTCCAGGCAGCATAGCTCTAAAGTGAAGATGGGCAGTTAAAAAGGGAGGTAAAATATACTATTTTCATGAGGAAATCTTCTTTTCCTAATAGCGTGACAGCGTCAGAGATACCCAATGAGTTAAATGCAGCAAAAAAAGAGAGAAAATAATTTGACAATATAGGGGTGTTTGGATTCTTCCCTTTTCACCACTGCTGTCCCCCTTCCACCATTGTTTCAGCAGTTTCTTACATTTACCCTCTGAACACAGCCTTGCAAGATCACATCTGACAGTGCTAAGGGTTCCCGTTGAGTGCTGACAGCCTCTACTTTACTACTGTGTCCTTCAGTTGACTTAGAGACTGGCAGGAGACCCGGAATCCAACACTTTCAAAAGTGTGGTGGATGAAGATTTTCGGGGCACCATAGCTCTTAAAACTAGTGTAGATGCACAGCAGAACGGTAGGTATAAAAATCTTTTCTTTATGAAGAAACCTTCTTTCTTTCTCGTACATCACGGGACACAGAGCGGCATATTCATTACTATGTGGGTTATATGGAGTACCTTCAGGTGTGGACACTGGCAATCTCAAACAGGAAGTCCCCTCCCTATATAACCCCCTCCCCTAGAGGGAGTCCCTCAGTTTTTTCGCCAGTGTCTTAGGTGTTGGTCACGGAATAGCTTTGCTCCACATCCTTGGGATTAAGGGCGGGCTAACCGGATCTGTCCAAGGAGCCTCAGTGCCAAAGTGGACAGTACCCGGGCCCCAAGCCGTGGGGTTTTGCCTATAATGCTCCTCTTTGGAGGGCTGGACCCTGGGCCCAGGACTTGGAGTTTGTAAAAAACCATAAGTTCCTGTTTGCCAGGGTGCTATATAGGTCCAGGACAGTGGGTACCTTCATAGGACCCCAGGGCCTGAAGGTCTACTACGCTACCCACGGAGATGGGAGAAGATTGGATCAGTTTGCTGGACAAACATCCTGCAGCATGGAGCAGGTAAGGGGGAGCCTGCGGGACTTGGTTCGACAGCAGGCTCTCCGGGGTAACCTAAAAGGGGGGATAGCCTAAGTATGCTCTGCATGGGCAACCTTGTTCACTATGTCTAAGAGAGACAGGATGACACCCTTTCTCCCCCATCACTAGGTTCCCCTGTCTAAGAATGTGTTGCTAGCTAAACCTGCTGTTTTCTTCCTAGGGCTAGTAAGGATCCCTAGGGGCCTTTGGAGAGTCCTACTTGGCCGGGGGTTTGAATCTGCCGCCTGTTTCTGCGTTCCTGGATCTCCAGCAGCGCGGCTCCTCCATGTTCCTCCTGTTTCCGGCATATGCGCGCGTGCGCGCGCACGTCTTATAGACGTTTTTCGCGCCGTTCAGACAGGAGGGCGGGGGGGGGGGCGTGCCTGCGGCGTCATACAGGAGGCGCGCCTTTGTGCTGTTATAGACAGCAGGCATTGTCAGTGCTCAGTCTGAGGCTGATTTTCAGAAGGAGAGGACGCAGAGCGGCAGAACAGTGACTCCCGGTGGCGGAAGAGGGGTAGTACATGCTGGACTTTGTTCCAATGCCTTTTTTGTTAAGCCAAAAAATTCCCCTTTTTGCAGCAGGTTGGAGGCTGGCAAACTAAGTTTGGGGTCACTGTATGTTGTAAAAAGAAAATATATAATATATATTTAAAAAAAAAAAACATACGGGATCCCATCAGTTTTTGGGCATTAGTGATCTATTGTCCCCTAAACTCTGGTTTTGTACTCCTGGCCACTACAGTCTGTTGTGTGGGCGGAGTCCCTCGATTTTGTATTATGGCTTCCAAAGGTTCGGGGTCAAAGGGTACAAAAAAGACCAAAAAACAAAAGGGTTCCCTTTCTGATTCTGATGATATGCCGATACTTTCCCCGCAACTTATTAACATAAAAGGCGCCTTGGATGAGCCATTAGGGGGATCTGGTGCGGAGGCTGGCCCAGATCAGCCCAGCCCTGTGTTTATCACAGAGGAGATGCTAGCCGTATCCCTAGGGGGGCTAGAAGAGAGAATAGCAGCATTGATCGCTAGAGCTATTCCTGGTAAGAAACGGGTTAGATCCCCATCACCAAGAGGTGTATCCTCAGATGCTGAGATTCTCTCTCCGGAGGAATTGGAATCACAGGAGGATCAACTAGACCTGAACCAAGAGGGTTCAGGGATTGAGGGGTCTGCCTCGGAGGAACCATTTTCAGACTCCCAGACAGAAAGACTGTGGGTACAGTCTTTGACGGACATGGTCCGCTCGGCATTTAGTTTACCATTGCCAGAGCCTCAGGTTCCTCCGGTATCCTCTCTGGGCTCTTTGAAAGCTCCGTTAAGCAACGCAGTTTTTCCGGTCCATCCTCTTTTGGAGGAATTGATCTTTCGGGATTGGGTACGGCCGGACAGGATTTTTCTGCCACCGAAAAGATTTGCGGTCATTTACCCCATGGAGGAAAAATTCTCCAAGAGGTGGAGGCTCCCAGTAGTGGATGCAGCCATCTCATGTGTGAATAAATCACTAACTTGCCCGGTGGAAAACATACATATGTTTAAAGATCCGGTTGATAAAAGATTAGAGACACTTTTAAAAGCATCCTTTGCTACGGCAGGAGCAGTGGTGCAGCCAGCGGTGGCTGCGATTGGTGTTTGTCAGGCGTTAAAAGACCAGACAAAGGAAATGTTAAAGGACATGCCTATCCAACAAGCAGAAGAGTTTTCTGACATTCCCAGAGCTCTGTGTTTTGCTGTAGATGCTATAAAAGATTCCATCCAGCAGGCCTCTCGTTTATCACTATTTTTGGTGCACATGAGAAGGCTCTTATGGTTGAAGAACTGGGCGGCGGAGCCCCCATGCAAAAAGCTTCTGGCAGGGTTTCCCTTCCATGGAGGACGACTCTTCGGAGAGGATCTGGATAAATATATTCAGACTATTTCAAATGGCAAGAGTACCCTTTTACCGGTCAAAAAGACATTCCGGGCTCCTACATTTAAAAGGCAGCTCTTTCCTGTCTCGGGGCCCTCAAATTCCAGGCAGTATCGACGGCCGCCTGCACGATCCAACGTTAACAGTAGATCGCAGGGACAGGCCCCTGGGGGTAAGAGGCCGTGGTATCGCAAGCCGTCAAAAACAGCCCCTAAGTCTGCCTTATGAAGGGGCGCCCCCACTCTCGCGGGTGGGGGGAAGGCTTCGTTTCTTCTCAGAAGTTTGGGAAGCCAAGATCCCCGACAAATGGGTCCGGGCATCGGTAACCACAGGTTACAGACTGGAGTTTCTAAGGTATCCTCCGCCTCATTTTCAAGAATCAAGGCTACCAACGGATCCAGCAAGGAAGGCCTCAATGCTGGCAGCTTTGGATCACCTGCTTTGCCAGGACGTAATTATAGAAGTGCCAGCCCAAGAGCAAGGGCTAGGTTTCTATTCCAATCTCTTTGTCATACCAAAGCCCAACGGCGATGTCAGGCCAATCTTG
Organism: Rana kukunoris; assembly: GCA_029574335.1. Classification (NCBI taxonomy): domain Eukaryota; kingdom Metazoa; phylum Chordata; class Amphibia; order Anura; family Ranidae; genus Rana; species Rana kukunoris. Next base: position 338,564,262 of record CM056053.1, read on the forward strand.
GACCTAAAGAGGTTAAACGGTTACCTAAGGGTTCGTTCCTTCCGGATGGAATCCATCCGGTCAGCAGCCGCCGCGCTTCAGAAGGACGATTTTCTGGCCTCCATAGACATAAAGGATGCTTACCTTCATGTACCAATCTTTCAGTTGCATCAAAGATTTTTACGCTTCGCGGTGGGGCAGCGACACTTCCAATTCAGGGCGCTCCCCTTCGGGCTGGCCACGGCCCCCCGGGTATTCACGAAGATCCTAGCCCCAGTTCTGGCCAATTTAAGGATCCAGGGGGTCACAGTCCTAGCATACTTGGACGACCTTTTAATCATAGATCACTCACGGCCGGGTCTGCAAAAGGCAGTAAACCTCACGGTTCGGTACCTCGAAGAATTCGGCTGGGTCCTAAACCGGGGAAAGTCAGCGTTCCAGCCTACAAAGCAGTCGGAATACCTCGGCATGAGGTTAGACACAGAACAGCAAAAGGTGTTCCTGCCCCGGGTAAAGATCGAAGCTATCAAGGGGTTGGTTCAGTTGGTTCTAAACAGGAAAAAACCAACTATTCGCCTGTGTATGCGAGTACTAGGCAAGCTAGTGGCCACGTTCGAGGCAGTACCATACGCTCAGATCCACACTCGCGTCCTACAGGCAGCCATTCTAGCAGCCTGGGGCAAGAGGGCACATGCCTTAGAGTCCCCTTTGACGCTATCATCAAGGGTCCGACAAAGCCTGGCCTGGTGGTTGAACCCTCAGAACCTTCTAAAGGGAAAATCCTTCAGCCCTATTGTCTGGAAGGTAGTTACCACAGACGCCAGCCTGGCAGGCTGGGGGGGCGGTCTTCGAGGGGTTCTCTCGCCAGGGAACTTGGGTGAAAGCGGAGAGGCAGCTCCCCATCAATATCTTGGAGATCAGAGCTGCTCGCCTAGCCCTTCTGGCATGGACCTCCAGATTAAAGGGGTTCCCGGTGAGAATCCAGTCAGACAATGCCACGGCGGTGGCATACATAAACCACCAAGGGGGAACCAGGAGTCAGGCCGCTCAGAGGGAGGTGAGCTTGATTTTTCAGTGGGCAGAGGTTCATGTACCCTGCATTTCGGCGATATTCATTCCCGGAGTGGACAACCTGCAGGCAGACTTCTTAAGTCGCCAGAGTCTGTCGCCAGGGGAGTGGTCTCTGCATCCCCAGGTCTTTCAGACAATCTGCCAGAGGTGGGGAATGCCAGACGTAGATATAATGGCATCCAGGTTCAACAAGAAACTAGACAGGTTCGTGTCTCGAGCGAGGGATCCTATGGCCTGCGGAACCGATGCGTTGGTTTGCCCTTGGCATCAATTCAAACTTCTATATGCATTCCCTCCACTACAGTTACTCCCTCGCCTGTTGCGCAAGATCAGAGTGGAGCACAAGCCAGTCATTCTAGTAGCTCCGGCTTGGCCCCGGAGGACTTGGTACTCACTAGTCCTGAAGATGGCAGTGGGAGACCCTTGGACTCTTCCTCTACAACCAGACCTACTCTCACAAGGCCCGATCCTCCACCCTACATTACAGCGTCTAAATTTGACGGCCTGGAGGCTGAATCCCTGATTCTCAGGGGTAGAGGTCTGTCTAGGCAGGTAATCCCTACCCTGATTAGGGCTAGAAAGCCGGTCTCCAGGGTGATTTATTACAGGGTGTGGAGGAACTACGTAGGCTGGTGTGAATCCAAAAGATGGAATTCCCGCAAATATACTATTGATAGGGTGTTAAGGTTTCTCCAGCTAGGAGTGGATAAAGGCCTGGCACTAAGCACAATCAAGGGACAGATCTCAGCTCTGTCAGTGTGGTTTCAGAGGCCGCTGGCCACCCACTCGCTGGTAAAGACCTTCTTACAGGGGGTCTTGCGTATTAATCCTCCTGTTAAGTCACCAATTTGTCCATGGGACTTAAATCTTGTCCTGTCCACTTTACAGAAACAACCCTTTGAGCCGTTGGCTGAGATTCCTTTAGTCTTACTGACAAGAAAGTTGGTTTTCTTGGTCGCCATAGTTTCGGCCAGGAGAGTGTCAGAATTAGCAGCCTTATCGTGTAAGGAACCATATCTCGTTCTACATAAGGACAGGGCAGTTCTCCGGCCCCATCCTTCCTTTCTACCAAAGGTTATATCCAAATTTCACTTAAACCAGGATTTGGTACTTCCATCCTTCTTTCCAAAACCTACATCTAGAAAGGAGGGGTTGCTGCATACCTTGGATATTGTCCGGGCCATGAAGGCCTATCTTAAAGCTACAGAAAAGATCCGGAAGACAGATGTATTATTCGTTCTACCAGATGGCCCCAAGAAGGGGCAGGCAGCGGCAAAATCCACCATCTCGAGATGGATTAGACAATTAATCATTCAAGCCTACGGTTTGAAGAGGTTACCTCCTCCGTTGTCGGTAAAGGCCCATTCTACCAGGGCCATGGGCGCCTCTTGGGCAGCACACCATCAGATCTCTATGGCTCAGATATGCAAGGCGGCAACGTGGTCATCAGTCCACACGTTTACAAGGTTTTATCAACTAGACGTGAGAAGGAATGCGGATTCTGCCTTTGGACAGGCAGTACTACAGGCTGCAGTTTGAAATCCTCGGGATCAGAAGCACCCTTGGTTTTAAAAAAAAAAAAAAAAAAAAAAAAAGTTTTTTCTTGACTAAGTTGGAATTATTATTATTATTTGAGTTTACCTCTAAATTGAATCCTTCTTTGGAAGATGTCTCCCTCCCCTCATTAAAGCATTGCTTTCGGACATCCCACATAGTAATGAATATGCCGCTCTGTGTCCCGTGATGTACGAGAAAGAAAAAGGGATTTTTAAATACAGCTTACCTGTAAAATCCTTTTCTTGGAGTACATCACGGGACACAGAGCTCCCACCCCTCTTTTGGGTGACCATTTTGGGAGGCATACTGCTTGCTACAAAACTGAGGGACTCCCTCTAGGGGAGGGGGTTATATAGGGAGGGGACTTCCTGTTTGAGATTGCCAGTGTCCACACCTGAAGGTACTCCATATAACCCACATAGTAATGAATATGTCTTGCTATAATAACAATATGGTTCTTATGCTATTATTGCTTCCTTCCCTTCCTTTTACAAATCCCGCCTGATCCACATTTATTAGGTCAGGCATTTAATGTTTTTACCCTCGTTGCCAATATTTTTGCATATACTTTTATGTCAGCATTCAACAATGCTATTGGACGATAATTGGAATACAAAGTTCCGTCTTTTCCAGTTCTAGGTATAATTGAAATGTTGGCAAGAAGAGATTCCTTTCTTATTTCTTCCTCTTCTCCTATTCTATTAGTAATTGCACAGTTCTGGGACCAAAAGTTCTTTGAAATTTTTATAGTACTTAATCGGCAATCCATCCAGACCTGGGCTCTTACCCCCTGACGTTTCCTGAAAGGCTTTATATATTTCCTCCTGAGTAATTGGATCTTCTAGCAATTCCGCATTCTCCTGCGATATTTTTGGTAGGTTGACTTCTTCTAAGTATTCCTGTATTTTAATTGTTCTGTTTTCCTCCTGCTCCTGAGTCTTATTAGTTTTAGAGTATAATGTACTATAAAAAAATGTCTGAAAGGCCTCTGCAATTTCAGAAGTTTTATATTTCATCTCCCCTGCCTGTTTTTAAATTTTTTCAATATAATTTATATATTTTTTCTTTGGATATTCTGGCCAAGTATTTCCCAGGTTTATTCCCCCACTGATATATTTCCTTTACGACATTCTTAAATATTTTTCCAGTTTCCTGTTCCATCAAGTCTCTAAGTTGGGCCCTCTTTATCACTATTTCTTTCTCGTACATCACGGGACACAGAGCGGCATATTCATTACTATGTGGGTTATATGTACCTTCAGGTGTGGACACTGGCAATCTCAAACAGGAAGTCCCCTCCCTATATAACCCCCTCCCCTAGAGGGAGTCCCTCAGTTTTTTCGCCAGTGTCTTAGGTGTTGGTCACGGAATAGCTTTGCTCCACATCCTTGGGATTAAGGGCGGGCTAACCGGATCTGTCCAAGGAGCCTCAGTGCCAAAGTGGACAGTACCCGGGCCCCAAGCCGTGGGGTTTTGCCTATAATGCTCCTCTTTGGAGGGCTGGACCCTGGGCCCAGGACTTGGAGTTTGCAAAAAACCATAAGGTTCCTGTTTTGCCAGGGTGCTATATAGGTCCAGGACAGTGGGTACCTTCATAGGACCCCAGGGCCTGAAGGTCTACTACGCTACCCACGGAGATGGGAGAAGACTGGATCAGTTTGCTGGTCAAACATCCTGCAGCATGGAGCAGGTAAGGGGGAGCCTGCGGGACTTGGTTCGACAGCAGGCTCCCCGGGGTAACCTAAAAGGGGGGATAGCCTGAGTATGCTCTGCATGGGCAACCGTGATCACTATGTCTAAGAGACAGGATGACACCCTTTCTCCCCCCATCACTAGGCCCCCCTGTCTAAAGGTGTTGCTAGCTAACCTGCTGTTTCTTCCTAGAGGCTAGTAAAGGATCCTTAGGGGCCTTGAGAGAGTCCTACCTGGCCGGGAGTTTTGAATCTGCCGCCGTTTCTGCGCCATGGATCTCCAGCAGCGCGGCTCCTCCATGTTCTTCCTGTTTCCGGGTACGCGCGCGCGCGCGCGTGCACGCGCGCGTCTTATTGACGGTTTCGCGCCATCCAGACAGGAGGGCGGGGGGGGGCGGGCCTGCGGCGTCATACAGGGGCGCGCCCTTCTGCTGTTATAGACAGCAGGCCTTGTCAGGGCTCAGTCTGTGGCTGATTTTTTCAAGGAGAGGACGCAGGGCGGCAGAACAGTGACTCCCGGTGGCGGAAGAGGGGTAGTACATATGGACTTTGTCCCAATGTCTTTATTGTTAAGCCAAAAAATCCCCCTTATTTGACAGCAGGTTGGAGGCTGGCAAACTTAAATTAGGGTCATTGTATATGGTCAAAGAAAATATATAATATATAATTATTTAAAAAAAAAAAAAAAAAAAAAGAAAAAAGACCAACATACGGGCCCATCAGTTTGTGGGGACACTAGTGATCTACTCTCCCCTAAACTCTGGAATTGTACTCCTGGCCACTACAGTCTGTTGTGTGGGCGGAGTCCCTCGATTTTGTATTATGGCTTCCAAGGGTTCGGGGTCAAAGGGTACAAAAAAAGACCAAAAAACAAAAGGGTTCCCTTTCTGATTCTGATATGCCGATTCTTTCCCCGCAGCTTATTAATTTAAGAAGCGCCTTGGATGAGCCATTAGGGGGATCTGGTGCGGAGGCTGGCCCAGATCAGCCCAGCCCTGTGTTTATCACAGAGGAGATGCTAGCCGTATCCCTAGGGGGGCTAGAAGAGAGAATAGCAGCATTGATCGCTAGAGCTATTCCTGGTAAGAAACGGGTTAGATCCCCATCACCAGGGGGTGTATCCTCAGATGCTGAGATTCTCTCTCCGGAGGAATTAGAATCACAGGAGGATCAACTGGACCTGAACCAAGAGGGTTCAGGGATGGAGGGGTCTACCTCTGAGGAACCATTTTCAGACTCCCAGACAGAGAGACTGTGGGTACAGTCTTTGACGGACATGGTCCGATCGGCATTTAGTTTGCCATTGCCAGAACCTCAGGTTCCTCCGGTATCCTCTCTGGGCTCTTTGAGAGCCCCGTTAAGCAACGCAGTGTTTCCGGTCCATCCTCTCTTGGAGGAATTGATCTTTCGGGATTGGGTACGGCCGGACAGGGTTTTTCTGCCACCGAAAAGATTTGCGGTCATTTATCCCATGGAGGAAAAATTCTCCAAGAGATGGAGGCTCCCAGTAGTGGATGCAGCCATCTCATGTGTGAATAAATCACTAACTTGCCCGGTGGAAAACATACATATGTTTAAAGATCCGGTTGATAAAAGATTAGAAACACTTTTAAAAGCATCCTTTGCTACGGCAGGAGCAGTGGTGCAGCCAGCGGTAGCTGCAATTGGAGTTTGTCAGGCATTAAAAGACCAGACAAAAGAGATGTTAAAAGACATGCCTACCCAACAAGCAGAAGAGTTTGCTGACATTCCCAGAGCTCTGTGTTTTGCGGTAGATGCTATAAAAGATTCCATCCAGCAGGCTTCTCGTTTATCACTATGTTTGGTACACATGAGAAGGCTCTTATGGTTGAAGAACTGGGCGGCAGAACCCCCATGCAAAAAGCTTCTGGCAGGATTTCCCTTCCATGGAGGACGACTCTTCGGAGAGGATCTGGATAAATATATTCAGACTATTTCAAATGGCAAGAGTACCCTTTTACCGGTCAAAAAGACATTCCGGGCTCCTACATTTAGAAGGCAGCTTTTTCCTGTCTCGGGGCCCTCTAATTCCAGGCAGTATCGACGGCCGCCTGCGCGATCCAACGGTAACAGTAGATCGCAGGGACAAACCCCTGGGGGTAAGAAGCCGTGGTATCGCAAACCGTCAAAGACAGCCCCTAAGTCTGCCTTATGAAGGGGCGCCCCCACTCTCACGGGTGGGGGGAAGGCTTCGTCTCTTCTCAGAAGTTTGGGAAGCCAAGATCCCCGACAAGTGGGTCCGGGCATCTGTAACCACAGGTTACAGACTGGAGTTTCTAAGGTATCCTCCGCCTCATTTTCAAGAATCAAGGCTACCAAGGGATCCAGCAAGGAAGGCCTCAATGCTGGCAGCTTTGGATCACCTGCTTTGCCAGGACGTAATTATAGAAGTGCCAGCCCAAGAGCAAGGCCTAGGTTTCTATTCCAATCTCTTTGTCATACCAAAGCCCAACGGCGATGTCAGGCCAATTTTGGACCTAAAGAGGTTAAACGGTTATCTAAGGGTGCGGTCCTTCCGGATGGAATCCATCCGGTCAGCAGCCGCCGCGCTTCAGAAGGACGATTTTCTGGCCTCCATAGACATAAAAGATGCTTACCTTCATGTACCAATCTTTCAGTCGCATCAAAGGTTTTTACGCTTCGCGGTCGGGCAGCGACACTTCCAATTCAGGGCGCTCCCTTTCGGGCTGGCCACGGCCCCCCGGGTATTCACGAAGATCCTAGCCCCAGTTCTGGCCAATTTAAGAATCCAAGGAGTCACAGTCCTAGCATACTTGGACGACCTTTTAATTATAGATCATTCACGGACGGGTCTGCAGAAGGCAGTAAACCTCACGGTTCGGTACCTCGAAGAATTCGGCTGGGTCCTAAACCAGGGAAAGTCAGCATTCCAGCCTACAAAGCAGTTGGAATACCTCGGCATGAGGTTAGACACGGAACGTCAAAAGGTGTTCCTGCCCCTTGTAAAGATCAGGGCGATCAAGGGGTTGGTTCAGTTGGTTATAAACAAGAAAAGACCAACTATTCGCCTGTGTATGCGATTACTAGGCAAGCTAGTGGCCACATTCGAGGCAGTACCATACGCTCAGATCCACACTCGCGTCCTACAGGCAGCCATTCTAGCAGCCTGGGGCAAGAGGGCACATGCCTTAGAGTCCCCTTTGACGCTATCATCAAGGGTCCGACAAAGCCTGGCCTGGTGGTTGAACCCTCAGAACCTTCTAAAGGGAAGATCCTTCAGCCCTGTTGTCTGGAAGGTAGTTACCACAGACGCCAGCCTGGCAGGCTGGGGGGCGGTCTTCGAGGGGTTCTCCCGCCAGGGAACTTGGGTGAAAGCAGAGAGGCAGCTCCCCATCAATATCTTGGAAATCAGAGCTGCTCGCCTAGCCCTGTTGGCATGGACCTCCAGATTAAAGGGGTTCCCGGTGAGAATCCAGTCAGACAATGCCACGGCGGTGGCATACATAAACCACCAAGGGGGAACCAGGAGCCAGGCCGCTCAAAGGGAAGTGAACTTGATTTTTCAATGGGCAGAGGTTCATGTACCCTGCATTTCAGCGATATTCATTCCCGGAGTGGACAACCTGCAGGCAGACTTCTTAAGTCGCCAGAGTCTGTTGCCAGGGGAGTGGTCTCTGCATCCCCAGGTCTTTCAGACAATCTGCCAGAGGTGGGGAACGCCAGACGTAGATATAATGGCATCCAGGTTCAACAAGAAACTAGACAGGTTCGTGTCGCGAGCGAGGGATCCTATGGCCTGCGGAACCGATGCGTTGGTTTGCCCTTGGCATCAATTCAAACTTCTATATGCATTTCCTCCACTACAGTTACTCCCCCGCCTGTTGCGCAAGATCAGAGTGGAGCACAAGCCAGTCATTCTAATAGCTCCAGCTTGGCCCCGGAGGGCTTGGTACTCGCTAGTCCTGAATATGGCAGTGGGAGACCCTTGGACTCTTCCGCTACAACCAGACCTACTCTCACAAGGTCCGATCCTCCACCCTACATTACAGCGTCTAAATTTGACGGCCTGGAGGCTGAATCCCTGATTCTCAGGGGTAGGGGTCTGTCTAGGCAGGTAATCCCTACCCTGATTAAGGCTAGAAAGCCGGTCTCCAGGGTAATTTATTACAGGGTGTGGAGGAACTATATAGGCTGGTGTGAATCCAAAAGATGGAATTGCCGCAAATATACTATTGATAGGGTGTTAAGTTTTCTCCAGCTAGGAGTGGATAAAGGCCTGGCACTAAGCACAATCAAAGGACAGATCTCGGCTCTGTCAGTGTGGTTTCAGAGGCCGCTGGCCACCCACTCGCTGGTAAAGACCTTCTTACAGGGGGTCTTGCGTATTAATCCTCCTGTCAAGGCACCAGTTTGTCCTTGGGACCTAAATCTTGTCCTGTCCACTCTACAGAAACAGCCTTTTGAGCCTTTGGCTGAGATTCCTTTACTCTTACTGACAAGAAAATTGGTTTTCTTGGTCGCCATAGTTTCGGCCAGGAGAGTGTCAGAATTAGCAGCCTTATCATGTAAGGAACCATATCTTGTTCTGCATAAGGACAGGGCAGTTCTCCGGCCCCATCCTTCCTTTCTACCAAAGGTTATATCCAAATTTCACTTAAACCAGGATTTGGTACTTCCATCCTTCTTTCCAAAACCTACGTCTAGAAAGGAGGGGTTGCTGCATACCTTGGATATTGTCCGGGCCATGAAGGCCTATCTTAAAGCTACAGAAAAGATCCGGAAAACAGATGTGTTATTCGTTCTACCAGAGGGCCCCAAGAAGGGGCAGGCAGCTGCAAAATCCACCATCTCAAGATGGATTAGACAATTAATCATTCAAGCCTACGGGTTGAAGAGGTTGCCTCCTCCGTTGTCGGTAAAGGCCCATTCTACCAGGGCCATGGGCGCCTCTTGGGCAGCACACCATCAGATCTCTATGGCTCAGATATGCAAGGCGGCAACGTGGTCATCAGTCCACACGTTTACAAGGTTTTATCAACTAGACGTGAGAAGGAATGCGGATTCTGCCTTTGGACAGGCAGTACTACAGGCTGCAGTTTGAAATCCTCGGGATCAGAAACACCCTTGGTTATAAAAAAAAAAAAAAAAAAAGTTTTTTCTTGACTAAGTTGGAATTATTATTATGATTTGAGTTTATCTCTAAATTGAATCCTTCTTTGGAAGATGTCTCCCTCCCCTCATTAAAGCATTGCTTTCGGACATCCCACATAGTAATGAATATGCCGCTCTGTGTCCCGTGATGTACGAGAAAGAAAGAGGGATTTTTGAATACAGCTTGCCTGTAAAATCCTTTTCTTGGAGTACATCACGGGACACAGAGCTCCCACCCCTCTTTTGGGTGACCATTTTGGGAGGCATACTGCTTGCTACAAAACTGAGGGACTCCCTCTAGGGGAGGGGGTTATATAGGGAGGGGACTTCCTGTTTGAAGATTGCCAGTGTCCACACCTGAAGGTACTCCATATAACCCACATAGTAATGAATATGCCGCTCTGTGTCCCGTGATGTACTCCAAGAAAAGGATTTTACAGGCAAGCTGTATTCAAAAATCCCTCTTTTTACTATTACCGGTGCGTGATCTGAAATTGATATTATACCTATTGAAATTTCAATTACATGTTCCAGGACCCCATAATCCACCAACATATAATCCAGACTTGAGTACGTACCATGCACAGATAAGTGATATGTATAGTCTTTTTTTATTTGGATGTGTGATTCTCCATGGATCTATTAATTGTTGACTGAACCTTTTTTTCTCAGTAGTCGTAGTTGTTTGGTATCTCGCATCTGTGCACAAGACGTACTGTCAAGGTAGTGCTCCATTGAGAAGTTAAAATCTCCTGCTAGGATTGCGTAACCTTTTTTAAAATCTGTTAGGGCGTTCAAAATCCCCCTAAGATATTTTTGGGGGTGTCTATTAGGGCAGTATATATTTGCAAGCATATATTTTTTTTCTTGGAGGGCCCCTTTCAGAAACAAGTAGCGACCTTCTGGGCCAACTTTCCTTTCTTCAACCATGAAGGAGATATTCTTCCCTACCTCTATGGCGACCCCCTTTTCTCTTTTCTTTGGAGAATCTCCATACTACCAGGTTGGGATTGTCCGAGAATACAGTGTCACATTAGAGTCTAGTGCTATATGTGTCTCCTGCAAGAAGACTATTTCTGCAAAGTACCTTTCAATCTCTTTTTAATACCATATGCCTTTTTTCTGGAGAACTGAGGCCTCTCACATTATATGTAATAAAATTTAGGTTAGACATGTATTTCTCTCTTTTTTTTCCCCTTTCCTACCCAGTGTATTTGTTTTTCTCTTTTCAGACAGATATACATTTTTTTGTTAAGGAGTAAACAGGTCCTAGCCCCTTTTCCTACCCCCCCTTCCCTCCCACCACCCTCCTGCCCCCCTCCCTCCTCGCCCACCCCTCCTCCCCTGATTGTACCTTGACCCTATGGTCTTCATGTAGAGCATTCTCTCTTTGGCGCTCTTTTGCTCCTCTATATGAGGTGGAGTTCTATTTGACACAATTTCCTTTCCCCTCTTACTAGGGCATAGGTGCCAGAGCACTCCCAGGATCTCCCGTCCCCATATCCATATCTTTAGCTTACTTTATTGATCCCCTATAAACCCTTGATTTTTCTCTTCCCAACATTCAGATCGGACGATGATATCCCTGGGGATCTCCTGTGATATTTCTCTTGGTCTTTTTATCCTATGTGCTCGTTCTATTCTTAGTGGGGAGGTTAGTTCTCAATCTAATATTGGGTTGCAGATTTTCCTTATTATTTCTGGGAGATTTTCAGACTGCACTAAGTACTTCACGTATCCTAATATTTTTCCTTCTGTCTCTATTTTCTTGATTTTTTAATTTGTACCCTTGTTCCCGTTGGCCCATTTTTAAAGATTTAATTTCTTCCTCTAATTTTCTAATAGCGGTTACATTACAGTCTGTTTTTGTTTCTACTTCTTCCACTCTTTCAAGGATATGCCCCATGTTTCTCTCCATTTGTGATTTAAGTGATTTTTTTAGGGCAGCAAACATGCCTTGTATTTCGAATTTGTTGGTAATAGTGTCCTATCTTGCTGATTCTCCTCCATTCTCTGTTCAAGATCTATCTCCACCTCCTGGTCTATTCTAGACTTGGAAAGTGTATCCTGTTCTGCAGGGATTTTCACAGCGGCTTTTGGCTTTTTTTTTTGTCGTTTTCTGGGTATTTTTAACACCTTGCTGTTTTTCCACTACCTGTTTATCTCCATTTCCCCCATAGGACAAAATTTACTGATCGGGCCCGGGCTTTGCCTTTTTTCGGGGGGGGGGGGGGGGGGGGGGGATTTTGAAATTGCCCCTCCTCTCGCTCACTTTTCCCCTTGTGCTCATTTTTCTTTCCTTTTGTTCACCCTTTTTTTAAATGTTCCTTTCCTCTCTCTGGCCCGGATTGTTCACTAACCTTTCTCGGGACTTAACAGGGACCCCTCCACCTGCCGTCAGCAGGCATCTCCTCCGCTCCCGGCTACGCTGCAGAGCTCGTGCCTGTCTACCGCTCGCCTTGTCCTTGCAGTTGAGCTCATCAGAGCGACATGCCGCACACGATCGGCAGGGTCCATGGGGACAGACGGCGGAGGGAAGGGTTCAGTGCGTAGTGGATAGGGGGGTCCGATGCGAGGAAGGACAGAGATCCCGGCTACTCATTCCTTAAGGCTGGGCTGGGCTGGGCTGGAGTGGGGACCGAGAGCTCATATCTAGCTACTCCGACGGACAGACCGCGCCACGACGGACAGACCGCGCCATTGCTAGACTCCTCCCTCTCACGTGGTCGTCGTCCTACTATAAATGTTATGACAGGAACGGGAGAGCCTGGGAACCACTGTGTCCATTTCCCTTCTAAAAAATTTTTTTCTTTGTTTGAATTTCTCACTTCCTGTTTCTCCTTAGTAAACTTTCCACCATCATCCGAGCTGTGGAAAGTCATTTAGAACAGCTTACTGAACACCGTACTGAGGATACTGAGGAGAAACAGGAAGTGAGAAATTCAGACAAAGAAAACAAAGAAAAAAAAAACATTTAGCAGGGAAATTGAAGGAAAAAATAAGTGAACCAATAATGCACAAGCTTAACCACTTGCTTACTGGGCACATAAACCCCCTTCATGCCCAGGCAAAATTTCAGCTTCCGGCACTGCGTCGCTTTAACTGACAATTGCGCGGTCGTGTGACGTGGCACCCAAACAAAATTGGCGTCCTTTTTTCCCCCACAAATAGAGCTTTCTTTTGGTGGTATTTGATCGCCCGTGCGTTTTTTATATTTTGCGTTATAAACAAAAAAAGACAGACAATTAAAAAATATATATATATTTTTTACTTGTTGCTATAATAAATATCCCAATTTTTTAAAAAAAAAAAAAAATTTTTTTTTTCTCAGTTAAGGCCTATACGTATTCTTCTAAAAAAAAAAAAATCACAATAAGTGACTGCTTTGCGCAAAAGTTATAGCTAAGGAAAGAATTTTTTGACGAAGCTACGCAATCTGCCATTGCGAAACGCGTTAACGTCAGACGCTAACGGACGCCACAGTCCTAGACTCCGTACCACAGCGGGAGTTTGAAACTTTATTCTGAAGTCATCTTAAGGCGGTGAGAGGTTAGAAGTGACCTGCCTCTTCGGGACCAAAGGACTCATTCTATACTAAACAACAGCACCGGTACCATCTAACGGTACATACACTGTGCCGAGGAAGGATTTCCTACTGTGCTATCATATCCCACTCAAGGAAATAGCAGTAAGCATAACAGCAGCAGAAGCGTGTCACCAGCCCACATTGAGCTACATAGCCGACGGTTCGGACATGGAGAGTAACGGCACTACTCACTAGGTGGACTCTGGTAAGATCGCTCCATACCTTATTATCAGCGTTTTACTGGGCTATTGCTGACCAATAGCGACTTCATTACCTAGCTCTAATACAGAGCAGACGAACCGGTCTAAAGAGCAGTGTCAGCACTGCGAATTTTGCACTACATTTTGCAGCTCTCTACATGTGGGCCCTCAGGCTACTCACAGCTCAAACCACAGTGGGACTGGAGAAGGGATTTAAATACATTCATTGAATTCCTCTGGGCACAACCAGGCCATATCTAGGCCACTGACCATCACTCACCTCTCTATACCGCAATATATTCCTGATACAGTATTGGGACTCTGGCTTTCTTGGACAGGAGGATTTTATTTAGTTATCACATTGCTAAGTAATTTTGCGGGACAATCTAAATAATTAAAAATTCATTTTTTCTTTTTTACCCCCCACCTGTATCAATATATATTAGTACTGGCCACAGTCCCCCCTTTTTCCAGAATAGTCATACCTATATAACAATTCCTATTTTTATATTTAGTTTCATCTCCCAGGGGGTCTCCCCGTCAACACTTCCCAAATACTTCCATGATATTGCCTCCTATCCATACGGCAATATCTTTGGGAATGCTCATGGGGACACTGTACTGAAGCGTCCGGACAGCTGTCTTTTTAATTTTTGTTGGTCTTTGTGTGTCCTTGTCCTTGTCTAGTGTATGTCATGTCAGTACCAGTTAGTGTATAACCATTGTTGTTTACACGGGTATAGCTTTGGCCAGCTACCACTTGTTGATAACTTTTTCAGATCTAGGTTCTAGAATCTGTACCTTCGAATTCTTTATTTCTTAGTCTGTGTATAGTATTTATATACAATTCTTACATTTTCAATAAATTTATTACTTTTATATCCAGTTATTGTCCGTCACTACCTTGATAACCGCTGGGTCCATTGAGGCACACCATCTCTGTGCTCTCTATAGGACCAAAAAATTCTTTCCTTATATATTAGGGTTGTCCCGATACCGATACCAGTATCGGTATCGGGACCGATTCCGAGTATTTGGGGGAGTACTTGTACTCCCCCAAATACCCCCGATACCAAAATAGAATACTTCCCCCCCCCCCGCGCCGCCGCCGCCGCCGCTCTTAGCACGCCGCACCGCGCTCGTCGCATGTCGCCCGCCGCACTTCCCCCGCCGCCAACCGCCGCTAATCCCCGTGTAAACTTGGAAAACCCGCGGCGCCAAGTATAGACACGCGATTGGACGGATCCGTCCAATCGCGAGCAAGGGGGGAGTGTCTATACACGGATACGTGCATAGACACTCCCCCCTTGCTCGCGATTGGATGGATCCATCCAATCGCGTGTCTATACATGGCGCCGCTGGTATGTGTTGCACGGGGAACCCTGCAGGCTGCAGCAGCGACGGCGGTGGAGGTATGGGGGACATGACATGGCTGCAATATGGGGCACAGGACATGACATGGCTGCATATGTGGGGGGACATGACATGGCTGCAATATGGGGCACAGGACATGACATGGCTGCATTTGTGGGGGGACATGACATGGCTGCAATGTGGGGGGACATGACATGGCTGCATATGTGGGGGGACATGACATGGCTGCAATATGTGGGGGGACATGACATGGCTGCAATATGTGGGTGACATACATGGCTGCAATATGTGGGGGACATGACATGGCTGCAATATGTGGGGGGACATACATGGCTGCAATATGTGGGGGGACATGGCTGCAATATGTGGGGGGACATGGCTGCAATATGTGGGGGGACATGGCTGCATTTGGGGACACGTTTAAAAAAAGTATCGGTATTCGGTATCGGCGACTACTTGAAAAAAACTATCCGTACTTGTACTCGGTCCTAAAAAAGTGGTATCGGGACAACCCTATTATATATGCTTTTTGGTTATGGTAGTGACCTCCATATAGGAGGAGTGACTATCTGGAACAGTTACTGTATATGAGGCGGTGTTCGACCTTCGTTTACGTATATGCAAAAGTTATAGCACCTACAAAATAGGGGACAGAATGATGATTTTTTTTTTAATATTTTTTTTTTTAATGGCGGCGATCTGCGATTTTTATTGGGACTGCGAAATTGCGGCGGACACATCGGACACTTTTGACACATTTTTGGCGCCATTCACATTTATACAGCGACCAGTGCTATAAATATGCACTAATTACTGTATAAATGTGACTGGCATTGAAGGGGTTAACACTAGGGGGTGAGGAAGGGGTTAAATGTATTGCCTGGGTGTGTTCTAACTGTGTGGGGGGAGGGGGGTGACTGGGGGAGGTGATCGATGCTGTCTCCCTATGTTCAAGGGAAACAGCATCAGTCGCCTCTCACTGACAGGACGTGGATCTCTGTGTTTACACACAGAGCTCCATGTCCCTGCTCTCTCACCGACGATCGCTTGTACCTGACGGACATCGCAGCCGCCGGGTACACGCATCGAATCCTCGGTGATGCGTCGGGACTGTTTTTCCCCGCCGCGCGCCACCCTGTGGCGCGCGCGGGGAATTACAAGTAAATCACGTCCAAAGACGTGACCCCGGCGCCTCAGGTCCGCGCTGTTGACGTGTTCTGTCAATGGCACGGACCCGAAGTGGTTAAAAAAAACGATTTAGAAAATAAAAAAGAAACCTTTACAACCCCTTTAACCACTACTCTCTGAAGTATTTTAGCCAGTTTTCTATCCATTTACAAATTGACTTTTCCTAAGCTTGTAGAATTTTACCTTACACATGAGCCGTGTGTGTTAAATGATTTTGCAAAATCCAGGTCTACCACGTCCCCAGCCACCCTCTGCCTAAGGTTTTACTTACCTCCTCATAAAAAGAAATCAGGTTTGTTTGACAACTTCCGTCTTTCATGAATTCATGCTGTTTGTTGCTTAAATTTTTTTTTTCCAGCAAGAACTCGTCTATGTGGTCTTTTTTCTTAAACTCTCCGGTATCTTCCTGACTATAGAAGTTAAACTAACAGGTCTATAGTTACTTGGTAAAGACTTTGATCCCTTTTTAAATATGGGCACCACATTGGCCCTGCACCAATCCAGTGGTACCATGCCAGTCATTAACAAGTCCCTAAATATTAGAAACGATGGCCTTGAAATGACAGAGCTCTTTTAGGATCAATGGGTGGATGCCATCTGGTCAAGGTGCTTTATGAATCTTTATTCTGTCTAAATATTTCTTCGGAATCACTTTGAAACCATTGTGGTTCATTTGGGGCTGTGTCACCACCACCCCCATTGTCCCATTATGGATATGAGCTCCCCCATGCTCCTTTGTATACACAGAGCTGAAGAAAGTATTTCATAAATTTGCCTTCTCTTTGTCCCCAGGGCCTACATGCTCAGACCTGACTTTTTTTTCTTTTTTTTTTTTAACAGAAACGTTTTTATTAATGTAAAAAGAAAGAGAAGAAAAAAAAAAAAGAGAGAAAGAAAACAAAAAAGGAAACAGTACAGAAAATAAATCAGCAAAACTGTGGTACAGCAATATTCCAAACAATACAGATTACATTACAAAATGATTACCGAGAGAAGTACAGAGTAACATACTAGATGGAGACCCCAACGGGTCTAGGTCGGGTAACAGGACAAGGTGAAGATTACCTACTGATATTTCAGGGCAGTGAGCAGCGTCCTGCTGTAGGGGGTAGTGTGTAGGTCCCCTCCCGCCAGACGGCATCAGAGAACACCCAGCCAGTCATGTAGGACATTCCAGAGTCCAAGATTATCTTCAGTTATGTCACTGTGTAGAGGTTGCTCTAGCCGTCACCCATGACCCCCAGACCCTGTCAAACTTCTGAGGGCATTTACGGCCCATGTACGTCAGTTTGTAAAGGGGTAGTACTGAGTCAACCAAGGCTAGCCACTGAACCACCGTGGGGGGGGTCACCAACTTCCATTGGCGTAACAGTGTTTTCCTGGCGTAAAAACAGAGATAAAACAATTGTAGTCCAGCATGTGTAGACTGTGTCACACCCTCGGTGATACCTAGAAGGAGGACTTTAGGGTCTAGTGGCACCCGAAGTCCCGTAGTGGCGTTGATTTCCGCCACCACCCCATCCCAATAGTCCTGAATGACCGGGCAGTCCCAGATGACATGATAAAACGTTCCCGTCTCCCTCTGGCATTTCGGGCACTGGTCTGACTGAGTACGAAATATCCGGGCAAGCCGTTGGGGGGTGTAGTAGGCCCTATGTAAAAACTTCAATTGGATAAATCTGTCTCTAGCAGAGATTACTGTCGGTATGTAGTGAGCCAGTGCGGACTCCCAGTCATCGTCCGAGACGTCTGCCTTCCAAATTCGGTGAAGGGGGGAATCCCCTCCCGAGCCATCACACGTGAGTCGAAGGTAAGTGGAGGATACTATTCTATCAATCCCACGGGAGATAAGGAATCTCTCTATCCCATGTGGTTCAACCGAAGTTACCCTGGGAAACTGTGCCTGTGCCGCATGTTTCAGCTGCAGATACCTGAACAGCATCCACGAGGGAAGCCTAAATGTCTCACGTAGTTCTGGGAAAGAGAGCAGCGTCCCGGCAGGCATAATATGTTGAATTTTCACTATTCCGTATCTGGCCCAGACACTGGGGTCCGGGATAGATCTGAAATGTGGAAGTCTTGGGTTGCCCCATAGCGGGGCATGAGGTGAGATGGAGTCAGGGGCCGCGGTAGCCGCAGTGACCCTCTCCCAGACCTGAATCGTGGTACGCATTGGAAGGGTAACCTGCGGAGTAGCCCTGGGTCCCCTCTAGACTAAATTAGAAAGAGTCGAGTAGGAGCCAACAGCAGCAGCCTCAAGGTTCACCGCAGGATTGGACCTAGTCTGCTGGAACCACCACCGCACCGTGACTAAAACCGCCGCCCAGTAATATTTTTTAAAGGAGGGTAAGGCCAGTCCCCCCGAGGATAGAGGAAGCTGAAGCTTGCGCTGTGCTATTCTGGGAGCTCCCCCACCCCAAATAAAGGAGGAGACTACACTATCTAGCTTAGAAAAGAAGGAAGCAGGGATGGGGACCGGAGTATTTCGGAATATGTAGAGCAATTTAGGGAGGAATACCATCTTCAATAGATTTACCCGTCCCACCGGAGTCAGGGGGAGAGTCTTCCAGGTCTGGCATTTTACAGTCAGGGCTTGTAGGACCGGGTACAAATTGTCGGTCAGGTAGTGATTCAGATCGTTGCTAATATCAATCCCGAGGTACCGGAACTTAGTGACTCTACTCAGCGGCGTCAAGTCCACTGCAGGGGGAGAAAGGTCAGATAGTCGGAACAAACTAGATTTACCCCAGTTGATACGAACCCCAGAGAACCTACCAAACCTGTCAATGATCTCGAGGGCCGCCACCAGGGAGTGAGAGTCATCACCAAGATACAAAAGAGTGTCGTCAGCGTATAGCGACACCCTTTCGGTCAACGGTCCGACCTCTAGGCCCTTAACCTCGTGCGTCGATCGAAGCATGATAGCCATGGGCTCGATGGCCAAGGCGAAGAGCCCCGGGGACAGTGGGCAGCCCTGTCGCGTCCCCCTGCATAAACTAAATGGGGGCGAGATATTGCCACCAGTGCGCACCCTGGCTATAGGTGACTCGTACAGCAGTCTAATCCAGTTGATAAACTTAGGACCAAACCCAAATTTAGTCAACACTCGCCACAGGAAGTCCCACTCTACTGAGTCAAAGGCCTTCTCTGCGTCGAGTGAGGCCACCGCCCCATTAGTGTTCTGTTCACGGAATAGTGCTATGTTGGTGTGGAGCCTACGGATGTTTATGTCCGTACCTTTCCCTGGCATGAACCCTGTCTGGTCACCATGTATCAGTGAAAGGATCACTGTGTTTAACCGATTGGCCAGGATCTTAGTCAGAATTTTGGCATCGACATTGAGCAAAGATATAGGCCGATAGGACGAACACAGCTCCGGGTCCTTCCCAGGTTTAGGTATCACCACAATCACCGCCTCCCTCATGGAGGTCGGGAGGCTCTGTCGTTCCAACGCTGCGGCGAGTGTCGTGTAGAAGTGGGGGCCTATCACCTCAAGGTTGGTTTTGTAGAACTCCGTGGGGAGTCCATCGGGACCCGGGGTCTTGCCCGCCTGCAGAGATTTAATAGCCCCCTGGACCTCCTTCAATGTGATGGGAGCTTCAAGCGTTTGGCTAGCCGCGGATGTTAGGGAGGGAAAGTCCAGAGAATGCATGAATGTGTCTAAATCATCCAGGGTATATGATGCCCTGGACGTGTAAAGTTCCCGGTAATAACGCTCAAACCTGGCATTGATCAAGACAGGGTCCGAAAGTAGGGTACCTGTCTCATCTCTAATATTTGCTATACATGAGCTTCCCGACCGCTCAGTTGCCAACCAGGCTAGCATCCTACCCGCTCGCTCCCTCTGCTCAAATATTCGCTGGGTCTGAGCGAGAAGGAAACGGCGGCATGAGGCAGCACGGATGAGTGCCAACTCTCTGTAGGCGGTAAGCATGTCTGAGTGCGAGCCCTGGTTAGGTGAGTCTGCGTATCTATTCTCTAGTCTCGTAGCCCGTCTTTCGGCCTCTGACAACTCCAACCTGGACTCCTTCCTTACCTTGGAGATATTATATTGATATCTGCCTCTGGCATAGGCTTTAAAAGCATCCCAAACCACCTCGGGGGAGGCCGAATGATCGTTATGGGTCCAGTAGTCCCCAAGCTCCGAGAGCATCAGCGGTTCCAGTCTGTCATCTGTGATCCAATACCTGGAAAGTCTCCACAGACCCAACGCAGCGGTCGAGTCCGTGGAGAGGTCCAACATAACCGGAGCATGGTCAGATATTCCCCGTGGCAAATGAGACACCGCCACCACCCTGGATAGGAGAGGATCGGTAACATAGATTAAGTCTATACAGGACATTGTCGCATGAGTTGCAGAGTGACATGTAAAGTGTTTGTCATATGGGTATTTCCACCTCCACACATCGTTCAGACCGTAAACCTCCGCCCATCGGGACAGTGCCGAGTCAGTCGACCGGTTAGGGCCTAGTCTGTCAACATTGGGTCTGGGGGCCATATTAAAGTCGCCCGCCCAGATTACATAAGTTGAGGGGTAGTCCGCAACAATAGTCTGTACCCTACGCAGCACTGTCATACCTGTCGAGGGGGGCAGGTATAAACCAACTATCACAACTTCAAGTCTATCACAAAGAGCATGGATAATGACATATTGGCCCTCTGGGTCCAGGCGGAGGTCCAGGAGTACGAATGGGAGCGCCTTATGAATCAACACACTAACCCCACGGGAATGAGAAGAATGGGTGGAGTGAAAATAAGATCCCACCCAGGGTTTTTTAAGAGAGAGGACTCTGGACCCAGTGAGGTGGGTCTCCTGGAGTATACATATGTGCGGGTGGTACTTCTTCAAGTATGAGAATACCAGGGATCTTTTAAATTTGGAGTTTAACCCGCGCACATTCCAGGATAGTACTCTCAAGGGGGCCATTGCAACAAGGGGAAAATTGGCAGCGCTCCATCATCATCCGGACCCCCGCCCAGCCCCGCAGACCTGACTTTTTTACTATTAATATATTTGAAGAATTTTTGGGGGTTTGTCCTACTATCTCTTGCAATCTGTCTTTCGTTTTAGAATTTTTGCATCCTTGATTTCCGTTTTACATATTATGTTATTTTCTTTGCAACATTTAAACATTTTTATATCTTTTTTTAAAAGCTATTTTTTTGATTATTTATAGCCATTTTAACTTTGGCCGTGAGCCACATATGTTTTATTTTTAGACTTTTAAAATTATTGCCCATGGGAATATACTTTGAAGTGAGTTTACATACAGTTACTTTGAAGAATTCCCATTTCTGTTCTGTGTCCATTGATGCCAATATTCCCTCCAAGTCTAAAGCCTCGTACACATGCATGGTTTTCTCGGAAAGAACCAGCGAGAAAACTGCTGGCAGAGCTTTCTTGCCGAGTAAACCGTGCGTGTGTACGAGGCTTTGAGGTTTCTCGTCAAGAAAACTGCCCAGAATCTAGACGAGAAAAATAGAGAACCTGTTCTCTATTTTCTCATTGTGAGATTCTCAGCAGTGTTGGTGCGTGAATGGTGTGTGTGTACACTCGGCCGGCAAGAGATTCTTGCCAGGAATCTTGTCAGGAAAAACAAAGCTTTTTTCCTGACAAGAATCTGGGCCGTGTGTACAGAGCTTCAGTCTTGGAGATCAGCCCTCATCCTTGAAAAATGTGCTCTCTTTGGCTCCATACACACTGGCTTAAAATGAAAATGTTGCTTCTACAGGAGTTTTCTGTTCTGCCTGCCCAAGCAGCTCAATGTTATCCTATGTGTCCATGCACATTAGGGCATTAAGATGCAAATTTTGAGTTTAATGTTTAATGTTTTGGTTCACATTTCTGATTGGAGCTTGGAGGCAGAAAAGAAGGAACTTTCCTAAACTCGTCTAAACTTTGTACAAAAAATGCTCTAAATGAGCTTTTTTGCTCCCGAGAACATCATTTTTTTTAAGCCCAGTGTGCATGGAGCCCTAAAGTTAAATGTTTTTATCTTTCCTGTATGTGTTTGGTTTACTTACAGCAGGGGTGCCCAACCAGTGGCCCGCGACCTCCTGCCCTGGGATTGAGGGTTGGCAATCCCAGATTGCATGTTGCCGACCTGCCATCCCAGAGCATCAGTGTTGTGCATGAACCCGACGGTAGAGGAAGCAAGTGGCTGCAGAGTTGGCTCCTGTAATAGGCAGAGTGATACTAAATGTACTCGGCAATAGCTGGCGAAGACTAAATGGAAAACTGTTATCAATGGTAAATTTATTACTAAAATCACAGTGTATATATGGGCATATCTGTTCTGCAGTGGTTACTGGGCTGCTTTAAAACGGATTCACAAGTGTACCTACGGGTTAGTAGATGAGCCATAGACTTTGTTTCTACCTGCGGGTTGGGGAGCTTTCAGAAAGTGCACCACACCTGCAGGGTGTAATAGAATTCTATGGCAAAGTGCAGCTAATCCGCAGGAAAACCACAGGTGCACTGCGCTGCACCTGCCACGTGGGTAAACCACAGACCATCAGTGTAAAAGCAGCCTTAGGCCCCTTTCACATGATCGGTCTGACCCAATTGGACCCTCCATTGACCTTTATTGTGTGGCAGATGTAAACAGACTTGTGTCTGTTTACATCTGCCTACCTCCAATCTGATCTGCTAAAAAAAAAAAAACAGAAGTCCCCTTCCATCTGATTGGATCAGAGGGCCCATAGAGTAGAGTGGGCTGTTTCTGTGTTCATTCTGTATATGCAGAGTGGACACAGACATGTCATCCGCTCATTGTGGCCTGCGACTGTTTAGTCTGTTAAGTCTGTTAAGTGACTTTTGCTCTTCAAATAATTGGGTACTCCTGGCTTACAGCTAACATTAAATGAAATCATGTTGTGGTCACTGCTACCCAGATGTTCTTTTATATGAACATTAGTAATAAGCTCTGCATGGTTTGATTCTTCTCTCTGCTCCTCTCCCCCACCAATGCTGTTTCATCCCCCCCTGAACACAGCTTTGCAATATAACCTGACTATGCCAAGGCTGTTTTGAAGAGGGCACATTTGCAGGTGCAGCAGCATAACTAAGCACTCAGCATAGGCAAAACATTCTACATTTTCAGATGGAGATATTATGTGGTCTATTTATAAACGTTTTCTTTGTTTTTTTAATCCAACATAAAGATTTTATTGATGAATAAACGGTGGCATACATGTTAAAACAGTCAATACTGCACAGCATAACTATAAGAACTCTTACAAACAAATCACGACATGATATCCCATTTACCGGGTTCACTTCCCTCCCACCATACGACACATTACCCCAGAATATGGTATGCATTCCACATCTTAACCCAGTAACCTGTCCATGACCAGATCCACCGGCGAGAGCCCCGGTGTATCCAGCCATGGAGCCCAGAGGTTCTCATATTTTCGGTTACTTCCCCTATGCTGATAAGTGAGCTTTTCCATACGCAACATTTCGCCTATCCTATCAATCCATTCCTTGGAGGTCGGAGGATTCTCAGATTTCCAGTGGAGCAAGATCAGCTTCCTGGCTAGGAACAGCACCCTGTGCACCGCCACCCTTGTGTACACCCCCTCCACGTGCTCTTCCAACATGCCCAGTAAACACGTCCTGGGGTCCACAGGTATGGATACCCCAAAGACAGAGATAACGGTGCTCACCACCTCAGCCCAGTATTTGTGCAGCTTTGGGCATCTCCACAGGAGATGTATGAGATCCCCATGGTCGCGTTTGCACCTGGTACACATGTCATCTGATTGCATTCCCATCAACTGCAGCCTGCGCGGCGTGTAGTACACCCTGAAAATAATGTATAGCTGAGTTAGTCGCTGCGCCACATTTAATGAGCAAGAGCTCACCCCCTGAAATATCTCCTCCCATTGTTCTCCGTCAATTTGTCCCACGTCCCTCTCCCATTTTTTCCTCATCATTAGTGGATGCTGTTTCAAGAAGTATTGTAGTAGGATGGTGTAGCATTGAGAGATAAATCTCTTCGAGCTCTCAGCATCCCCTAGGAGATCAAACACTGGAGTCGGTGACAAATGCCATTCAGAGGATCTACTCTGTGCCCTTATAGCGTGTTCATATTCCGCCCGCAGATCTGCGAATGGCCTGAGTCTCCAATGTCGAAATACCTGTTTAACATATGTATTCCTGTATCTTTTCCACCCAGCCACTTCCTGTATTTTGGCCAGTTCAGTGTAAGTGTCATTATGCCACAGGGGACTATAGTCAGTATAGCCATCGGCTTGCTGGATGTATTTACATTTGTTCCATACTTTTTGTATAAGGTTATATGTGGGATACTTCTTATTAGGTTTGGCGAAAGCCAGGGCTTCCAGCGACATGGAGATAGGTCCATCCCCTATCGTGTGGCGCATCAGTGCACCGGAGGAACCAGCCGGCTCACTCCCAAAGCACTCCACCAGGTGCTGCAACTGCGCCACCAGGTAGTACAACCACGGGTTGGGCAACGCCAGCCCACCACTGTCCTTGGGTCTTTGTAGGTGCTCCAGTTTAATTCTGGGTGTCTTATTGTTCCATATTAGGGACCGAAAGATGGAGTTTATAATTCGAAAGATTTTTAGCGGAATCACCACCGGGGCATTGTGAAGACAGTAAAGCAACTGTGGCATTAGAATCATCTTCACCAGGTTCACTTTGCTCGCGGCCGAGATACGGAGATTATTCCATGATTTAACCCTCTCTCTAAATCTCTGAAGCAGGGGGGAGATGTTCAAGTGGCTAAAGTCCCTCGGATTGGCCGTAACATAAATCCCAAGATATTTAACCACTTCAGCCCTGGAAGGATTTACCCCCTTCCTGACCAGAGCACTTTTTGTGATTCGGCACTGCGTCGCTTTAACTGACAATTGCGCGGTCATGCGATGTGGCTCCCAAACAAAATTGGCGTCCTTTTTTTCCCACAAATAGAGCTTTCTTTTGGTGGTATTTGATCATCTCTGCGGTTTTTATTTTTTGCGCTATAAACAAAAATAGAGCGACTATTTTGAAAAAAATGCAATATTTTTGACATTTTGCTATAATAAATATCCCCAAAAAATATCTAAAAAAACATTTTTTTCCCCAGTTTAGGCCGATACGTATTCTTCTACATATTTTTCGTAAAAAAAATCCGCAATTAGCGTTTATTGATTGGTTTGCGCAAAATTTATAGCGTTTACAAAAAAAGGGGTAGTTTTATGGCATTTTTATTAATATTTTTTTTACTAGTAATGGCGGCGATCAGCGTTTTTTTTCGGTACTGCGATATTATGGCGGACACATCGGACAATTTTGACACATTTTTGGGACCATTGGCATTTTTATAGCGATCAATGCTATAAAATGCATTGTATTACTATAAAAATGCCATTGGCAGTGAAGGGGTTAACACTAGGGGGCAGGGAAGGGGTTAAGTATGTTCCTGGTGTGTTCTAACTGTATGGGGGGGGTGGACTCACAAGGGGAAATCACTGATCTTCCGTTCATACATTGTATGAATGGGAGATCAGCGTTTCCCCGCTGACAGGAACGAGAGGTTTGTGTTTACACACATACCTCCCGTTCCCCGCTCTGTAACGAACGAGCGATCATGCCCGCCGGGCACGCGCGCGCCCTCTAGCGGCCGAAAAAGATAGGACGTAGAGCTACGTGCTCTCACCTAGCAGTGCCGACCTGCCGCAGTAATATGACGGCGGCTGGTCGGCAAGCAGTTAAAGGAGGCCGTGACTGGTATGGGGCAGGCTGACATCACCGTCTGTTCACCCCCTCATCTAACAATAGCAGTGCCGAATTCGCCCAGTTGATCTGCAGGCCCGAGTACCCCCCGAACCTCACAATAGTTGCCATGGCCTCCCGCAAAGACCCATCAGTATCTCCCAGCATGAGTAAGGTATCATCAGCATAAAGCATCACCTTTTCCTGTAGGGGGCCGTAACAGAATCCCACTATACCCGCATTAGCCCTAATCTCCATGGCGAGAGGTTCAATCGCCAATGCGAAGAGGAGGGGAGACAGCGGACACCCCTGCTTTGTCCCCCTCCCCAATGCAAAGCCCTGTGACAGACATCCAAAGGCTCTAATAGCAGCCTGCGGATGACTATACAGCAGCCGGACCCATGCTATGTAGCCATCCCCAAACCCAAATCGTGCCAACACCTCCCACAGGTAGTTCCAGTCAATGCTTTAGTGGCATCCACGGACAACAGAGCCCCGTTTCCCACATTGTCAGCGTCCGACTGCATATTCAGGAATAACCTTCTTAAGTTGATGGCTGTAGACTTATTAGGCATAAACCCCCGCCTGATCTCCATGTACAAGGGACGTTATAACTGTGTTTAGTCGCATTGCCAGTACCTTTGCCAGGATTTTTATGTCGCATTGCAACAAAGAGATCGGTCTGTAGGATCCCGGGTCAACCGGATCCTTTCCCGGTTTCAGTAGCAGTACAATATTTGCCTTTGCCATGGAGGGCGGAAGCTCTCCGTTTCCCAAAGCCGCATTAAACACTCGGAGTAGCCTCGGCAACAAGACCTCCGCGTGTTGTTTATAGACCTTCATGGGAATCCCATCCTCCCTCGGTGCCTTACAATTATGAAATAGACCCACCGCCTCCTGAAGTTCCTCCACAGTAAGTGGTGCTTCCAACCCCGCCCTTTGCACGACCATCAACTTAGGGAACGTCAACCCATTCAGATACCGTTCCAGGTTCGTCGCCTCATAGGCCACGCCAGGACAGTATAGTTCCTCATAGAACCCCGCCAACTCCTTCATAATGAGATCGGGTGCATTAACAATGAGTCCAGCTTTGGATTTTATGGCCCCTATAGCCGGAGATTTCTGCTGCGAATTAGCTATTCGGGCGAGCATACGTCCCGTCTTCTCCCCCTCTTCAAAGAATGCTTGCTTAGAGAAGAACCTCCTCTTTTCGGCCCCAGAGGAAAGCACCCGCTCATAAGCGGACTGAGCGGCCTGCCACTCCTCCCTGGCCGAGTCGGAGGGGTCCAGAACATATTTCCTCTCCAGGATTTCCACCCTCCCCTCCAGTTCCCGCACAAAAGCAGACAAGGCCTTCTTAACCTTATTAATTTCTGTAACCAAAGCCCTTCTCAAGAAATGTTTAAAATCCTCCCACTGTTGTACACAGGAACCCGAGGGATCCCGAGTTGTAAAAAAACCCACTTATCTTTTCTTCTAAAGTGTCAGGGGAGTCAAATAGCTTGAGCCAGAAGGCATTACATTTCCAAGGAGCCCTAGGGAGCTCAGTGGGCTGAGAGACTAACAAATATACTATCAATGGTGAGTGGTTTGATACACTACGTGGTCCGTACTCCATTTTAGATACATACTGAAGCATCTGTGCATTCCCCACCCCCAGGTCAATCCTAGACAAACTGCCATGGGATTTAGAGAAACAGGTGAATTGTCTAACTCCCGGATTCCTCTGCCCCCAGATATCCGCCCAGCCCACCTCTTGCAACAACCGCGCCAGGGGGGTGCCCCTGGAGAGGGCAGAGGCTCCTGTGGCCGGATGTCTATCCAACGCAGGGTCCAGGTAGCAGTTAAAGTCCCCAATCACCAGCAACGGCGCCTCAGGCTTACCATCTAAGTAGGCAATCAGGGCCCGCAACACCGTCGCCGCGAAAGGGGGGGGGTATATACACACAAGCAAGAATACATGTCAGATCCCCCAACCTGCAATAAAGAAATACATAACGCCCCTCCTAATGCTATTGTCCAGTTCCTGATAATCTAGGGAGCCATGCACCAAAACACTCACCCCCCTGGAGTAGGAGGTGTGTGTTGAGTGGTAGGCTTTGCTCACCCAGTTATACCTTAACAGTGTCCACCGTCAGATGTGTTTCCTGGAAACAGAAAATACCTGGATGAAATTTCTTAAGGCACATACGAATCATTGATCTCTTTAGTGTGGAGTGCAGTCCTCTCACATTCCACGACACTATAGGCGCTTCTGCCATGTAGTAATGCTGAAAAAGTGTACCCCCACCACCCCAGAGATACCGTCATGTGTCTTGCCCAGGAGCAGGGGTTGAGTAAACGACCACCAAGAGGTCATGCTGCACAAGTTGACCTGTGTACTTCCCATTCTGAAGAGCCACCTTCCAAAAAACTGAGAAAAAGGAAAAAGTAAAAACAAAAAAAAAACAAAGGGCGCCAACCGCAGCCCACAACAACGCTGTCGCTCTGAACCCTGCCAACTGGGCAGGACAGGCCTGAGGCCTCCCGGTCAAACGGCGGGGGCCAAAACAAGTCAGGTGTAGTAGATTCGCTATTGAAGATTTCCGAAGCTCTCGTCTTGAACTGTAGCAGTATAATGTCCCTCAGCCAGAGGTCTACCGAATAAACATAACATGAGATCTTCTCCTCAGAACCTAGTTGCACACTTTCCATAGGCGTCTCACGAACCCGCCACTGGCCCGGGCATCACTATCCCTCCTGTCCCCCTTCTCAAAGTCGCCGCCTCAGGGGTTGCTCATTCCGATCAAGCCAGTTTACAGCATCTTTGGCGGATTCAAAAAACTCCACCTGTCCCTCCGCGACCACCTGCAACTTGGCCAGGTATAGCATGGCATATGATAGCTGCAGCTGCCGTAGCCTGCGTTTCACATAAATAAACTTTGCTCTGCGCCTCTGCACCTCAGCTGAGAAGTCAGGGTAAAAGGATACTCTGGTCCCATTATGTAGTATGTTAGCTTTTTCTCTGGCCTGGCGTAGCACCGTTTCTCTGTCCTTATAGTGTAGCAGTCTTGCCAGCATAGGTCTGGGCGGCCCTCCCGGTTGGGGAGGGCGAGCAGGTACTCGGTGGGCACGTTCAACGGCAAAGAGGGGAGAGAACACATTCTTCCCAA
This sequence comes from Rana kukunoris, assembly GCA_029574335.1. Taxonomy (NCBI): domain Eukaryota; kingdom Metazoa; phylum Chordata; class Amphibia; order Anura; family Ranidae; genus Rana; species Rana kukunoris. The sequence continues at coordinate 338,592,923 of CM056053.1, forward strand.
ATACATCCAGTAACCAGCCCTCCACATAACTCGTGGGGTCCCTGCCCTCCACCTTCTCAGGGAGACCCACAATGCGCACGTTATTTCTCCTGAGACGGTTTTCAAAATCGTCAGCTCTGTCTGCGGCTTCCCTCGCCAGCTGATATGTGGCTTTGGCCTCTCTTTCCACCGGGGTCAAGCGGTCTTCCATCTCGCTCACCCTACTCTCCACAGCCGTGGTGCGCTCTCTCATTTTTTGAAAGTCCTGCCTTAGCAATGACAGTTCCTCCCTCACCGTGTTAACTGAGGCATTTCCCAAATTAACAGCCTTCAATATGTCAGCTAGTGTAGGCTGGGCAGCAGCGGGTGCAGCCGCATCCCCCGTGCCCCGGGCCCCTGGTTCAGGCATCTCCATCTCCTCTCCCTCACTGTATTCAGTAAAGATGGCCGCCAGGGTCTGAGTTTCTTGCAATTCAGAGTCATTGTGGCTGGAGTGTCCAGCATTGTCGGCCCCCGCTCGCCCCTTCAGTTTCTGGGTGTAATAAAGCATATCCTTGGGCGGTTCCTTACCCTGAGTCTTTGCTGTTTGGGGCCATGCTCCTTCATCTTGTCTGTGCCTCGAGGCGTCCCCTTCACTGCGAGCACGGCGGCGCCATCTTGGAAATCGGGACCCGATTCAGCCAGCCCTTTCTTAACCATTCCCCTTGTGCAAAGTGCCGGTGGAGGTACCTCCGAGGTCCCGGGATCAGCAGGAGACCGCATATATCCTTTACAGGTCAGTATAGTGGCTGAGGGAGGATCGGTACCGGATCGAGATCAGGAGCTGTGAGAGCTACGTCCTCTCACATGCCGTTCCAGGCCATGCCCCCATTTATAAACGTTTTCACACAACTTTTCATTCAAGAATTGTACATTTGTTAACTTGATCTTATCGGAAAAATGCATGAATCTTGGTCGAAAGTTGTAACAAAACAGTTTTAATAGACCAGTGTTTGTAAACCTTAATTAGACACTCCTTTAAACGTATTCCACTTGTTCTGCTGAGAGTTGGTTAACACATACTAGAAGCCTTAAACCTCTCCAGTCCTCTTTTGACTTGAGTGCATTTCCCTTATTTCCACTCTCCAATGAATATCTTATCTATATTTATAATACACATTTATTTTTATAACAACCATTCTTAAAATGCATAATTTTAAGGAAGCAGTCTGTTGAATTATTTAGGGACATACGCTGAAAGCACTTTACAATCTATTTTTACTATTTGTATAGTGCTGCAATCACATCAGTCAGCGGCGTAGTAGTACATTTATACAGACGTTATATGTAGGAACACAAACTCTAAAGACACAATATGAATGATTTAATAATGTCAGCCACTGGGTGTCACTGTTGTCTTTTATTCAGTTTTATCACAGAACTAATACATTATTTCATGAGCAGGTCTCTGCTTCCTACTGTTGATCTTTAAATCGTGTTGAAATGCTTTGCTATTAACTTGTAGCGGAGCATTTTTTCTCAAGTAAAGACTTTTGTTTATCTCTAGATATAACTACTTATCCACACTGGAAATAAAACAACTTCCTATACCAGATTTGGCCGCTCAGAACTGTCTTGTGATTACTTGGGTGACGAACAGGCAGAAACACTTAAGGTTCGTAAAGGAGGAGCTCTACCCACATTGGTCAGTCCGAACACTTGCAGAATGGCACTGGGTGAAGGTAGGTTAGGTGTATTTGTCATTAGCCATGTGATTTTATTTATTTATTCCTTTTATTTACCCATAAGTTGCATTATACAAACCAAAACCGAGGTGTTGCATGATGCAATTATGTAAGTAGGCAGATAGCATAAACATCATTAGAACTATGAAAACAGCTCAGAAAATTGGAGCATACAAAATACAAGTTCCAAGTCAGACAATTATAAACAAAACTGAGAGGGCACAGTGTTGGACATCTCCAAAGTTCTCAACCTATATAGAAGAGCCCTAACTTATATAAAGTGAGATCCCTGGTGGCCAGTATAACCCAATAAGGGTGTGAGCAGCTGCCTTTTACTCGAGCTCTACTGGGTTCCTGTAAATTCTCTAGATCCTGAGGGTGTAATTTCTTGCCATGCACACCTGCATAACCTTGGATGAGACGCAGATTGTCAGAGATCCTTAGACTAACAATGGACGGGCCATGGGCGCTTTCACAGCGCCCCGATCTTCTGTCTCAAGGTCCTATATTCCACCCTAATGTCTCGAAATTTGACAACATGGCTTTTGAAGCCTGGGTGTTAAAGGACTGCAGCATCTCGGGACCAGTAGTGTCTACCCTAGTAAATGCTAGAAAAACTGTCACTAGGAAAATCTATCATAAGGCCTGGAAGACTTCTATTGCTTGGTGTGAAACCAAAAAATGGCATCCTTGGAAATACATGATTGGGAGAATTCTCTTCTCTACAGTCAGCTGTAGAAATCAAATTGGCTTTGAGTACAATCAGAGGTCAAGTTTTGGCCCTATCAGTATTCTTCCATAGGCCTTTAGCCTCCCATGCACTGATCAGAACCTTTATGCAGGGGGCAACTCGCTTGCTTCCCCTCATTAGGTCACCTATGTATGCTTGGGATTTGAACTTGGTGTTGTCTGTATTACAGAAACAACCATTTGAACCTATCAAGGAAATTCCATTAGACTTGCTGTCACTCAAGCTAGCCTTCCTGATGGCTATCACCTCAGCTAGGAGGGTGTTGGAGTTGGTGGCCCTGTCATGCAGTGAACTGTATTTAATCCTTCACCACGACAGGGTCATGTTACGACCTGTTCCATACTTTTTCCAAAAGTGGTATGGGCCTTTCATTTAAATCGGGACATTTTTTCCTTCTTTTTTTCTCTCGGCCTCGAAATACAAAACATGTAATATAATTCAGCATTGGGATAAATAAAATACAAAGACTGTATATTGATAACTTACGCTATGCATGAATTGATACAGCGCGGAGCTGGATAACCAAATAATTTCCTTTGCGGCGGACATGGGGGTAAAAACGTGGGTATCTGGAAAGTAGGCAAAGTAGCATATGTATATCGTTATATGTACAGATCTGCATACACATACGTATACGTACAAATTGTCCCAAAAAGTAGGAAGGGGGGGGGGAGGAAAGAAGACAAGATGGGGAATTGGGAGGAAAGGGAGAGAAAGAGGAAGGGAGTGGGGAAGGGGAGGAGGGAAAAGAAAAGGAGGGGGGGGAAGGATAGGTTAGGAACAAATGGATGAAAGGGGGTGGGGCAGAAGAAAGGGGGGGGTGAGATGTAAGGAAGGGGAGAGAGCTGTAGAGGGGGGGGGGAATGGGGAAGGGGAGGAAAGGAAGAGAAGGTGAGGGGGGAACGGGGGGGGGGAGGAGAGGGTAAGGAAGGTGTGGGAGGGGTGGGGGGGAAAAGGGGGGGGCAAAGGGTAGGGGAGGGAAAAGAAGGGGAGGGTAGGTAAGGGAGAGGTGGGGGGAAATTTGGTGTTTGTATGAAGTGGTGTATAGCGAAGAGGTACTTACCACGGCAATAAAGTCCGTGGATACTAAACACAGGGCCATGGTGGAGGCTGGAAAATCCTGGTGTGGACAGTCCGGTGGACAGGACTAAAATTGCAGCAAAAGAAGGGGGGTCAGGGATAGTGCAGTATTAGGCTTGGGGTCCAAAAACACTGGTAGATGCCAGTGGAAAGTCATCCGAGGAGGTATCCAAGAGTGACGGAATGCACGGTAGTGCATGGACAGGGGGGTAAAGACCAATTGCACCAACTCCCCTAAGGATCCCACAAGAGCCGCCAAACAGATCCTGACCTGCCTCTGTCTGAACTCAGGAGCCACGAATGGCAGAACCCACGCAGCTCATCCAGAGGCCCGGAAGCCCCTAAGTGAGCTGCCCCAACCTGGAGACGCCAGTCACGCCACCAGAAAGGCGGCGCCATGATGTCAGCGGGTACAGGTGCACGATCCGCGCTACTGCGCATGTGCGTTGAACTGAGACGGCGGATGGAGCCACCGGCTCGGAGGAACAAGAAGGGGGTGGAAGGAAAGGCAACCCCACCTCGGGAAACACATGTCCGCCGCAATGGGGAAACATAGGTGTCCAGAGACCGCACATAAACCAATAAGAGAGCACAAATTAGCACAACATATTCATTAAAAATTAGAAAAAAAAAAGTAACCACAAGATAAAAACAGGTAAAATGAAAGTAATGAGTGGGAAGGTATACCCACAAACATGATCGCTCATTGGTGGTGACATGGAATATTGTCACATCTAAGACAATTAAGGACAGAGGAGAAACTGCAGTTATATAAGAGGGCATAAGGATAATGCCAAGAAATAAGAAGGTGAGCGTGGAAAAGAAGATAAAGGTGGACGTGAGATAATAGGGGAAATGTGTGATTGTAGAATTGGGGGAACAAGATAAAAGAGAGCAACCAATTATGGTGTCCCTTGTATCCCTGGACCCTGGCTAAGGTGAATTGAGACAAAATATGAGTAAGGGGAGAAAGGGCTGCAGTGTAATGCAGAATGGAAGAAGGATGAACTAGATAGAAAGGAAGTGGGTGAATGGGTGAGAAAATAAGAATAATGAAGGTTAGTGTGAAGGTGAAAGGGATAGTTATTAAGTGATATTAATTGATTAAGATTGTCCCAGTGATTGGGACAGGGTGGTGTAAAGGCATAAGGATTTCATGCTACTGTTAATACGGGAGACACAAAAGATAAAGTTGAGAAAAGTAGTTAATAAACAATTGTATATACATCAAGGAATTGATTACGGTATGAAAGAAGTCAAGCGTACCGGTATACCCATAGACTGGGCCTGAAGTTGCCAAGGTAAAAAGGAATGTGGTGGTATGATGATTAATCTAAGTGTATACAGTTAAGGGGATTATGAATAATTGTGGTCATAAAATAATTATGACTGGAACCTTATCCAAATGGCGGTAGCCAAATAATCTTACATGATATATCTATTGTAAATCCACCAGACTTACCCGAAACAATCAGTCAAGTCAGGGTATAGAAGTATAGATATTTATGTTGACAACCTATGCAAAATTAGAAAAAGGGGGAGTATAGCCTCAGGTAGCAGAAGAATAATATGGATAAAAACGTACCACCATCCAAGTTATATTGAAAAGGGGGAGGGTTAGGGCAAGAAGGATAGTGGCTGAAGCTAACCTTGGGGTCATGCCCACCCAAAAAAGGTGAGGGTGGACTATATCGGTACAGATGAAAATAATTAAGAATGGTTGAGTTAAAAAATGTATTACATAAATAAATAATACAGAACAATCATACAAATATAGGATTTGGCAAAGTCTCTACTAGTTTCGCGGGTCTACTGCTTCTTCAGGAGAGCCAATCCAACGGGGGTAAACCCATATGTGGAGGTGTGCCGCCCACTAATTTCTCCCGCGGCGGACGGGGGGGGGGGGGGGGAATGACGCGTGATACTCAGAACCGTGAAAGCTGTAGGTGGTGGGGGCTAAACCAGAGATGGAAAAATTAGTTCCGGGTGTGGGGCAAGCAGACATAATGGGCGCCAAGTGGTGCAGGGAACCGAAGGGGTCAAGTAGGATGCGATGTCCAGTGGCCCTGGTAATAACCAGAGTCATGTCAGCCATGGAGGTATCCATGTGGCATAAAAATCCCCCAGGCTATGCAACCAATAGCAGCGCTGGTGCTGCAAGTCACAACACCGGGCTTGGGTTTACGTCGCAAAGGAAATTATTTGGTTATCCAGCTCCGCGCTGTATCAATTCATGCATAGCGTAAGTTATCAATATACAGTCTTTGTATTTTATTTATCCCAATGCTGAATTATATTACATGTTTTGTATTTCTAATTGTATATTCCACAGATTGGTTTTGTCCTGATGAAGCGGTGAATTCCGCGAAATTGGTTGACGCTGACCAATCAATGAATTGTATAATTTTCTGTCTTGTGACTTTTTATCAATAAATTTGAATTTTACACGTTGTCTACATCATTTAAACAGTACCGATATAGTCCCTTTATCCAATCAAGTGTTCGGCTCTGTGGTCTGGCTTCAGCAACCATTCCACTGCCCCCACTTCCCCCTTTTAGAAGCTGCAATTTCTTAGTTGGAGGACATCCAGCATCAACCTTTTGAAGAGTGAGGGACAGCTAAGTGTAATTTGTTAACCGGCCATGGGCTACAATGAAATGGTTCAGAATTTTTTATTTATTATTATTTTATTTTGAGTAGCATAATGAACAGTTTCCTCCTGCAGCCGCTGAATGTCGGCGGAAGGGAGAGGAGGAGGAGCTGACTTTCAGCGGTTGCAGGAGGAAAATTGAAGGGATTGGGACCTGTATATGCTGCCCCCACCTCCCCTCCTGTCAAAGTATAAAACATAATGTGACAGGGAGGTCGCACGGGCCCCCGGAGCATGAGGCAGGGTCATCATTGCGACCACTAGTTGGGGGTGTGCGACCACTAGTTGGGGGTGTGTGGTAAAAACACATCTCAACTATGGGGTTTTACCACCCTCCAAACCACAAATGAGAATGAGCCCTTACTGTCCTGAACGTCTTAGGCTGCTTTCACACTAATGCGCTGTGGTTTACCGGCACCACGGGTGCAGCGCAGTGCACCTTCGGCTTTCCTGTGTGTGAACTGAACTTTGCCATTAGACTTCTATTATATCTTGCGAGTGTGGTGAACTTTGATTCAGAATTCAGGAGTTTTGTTGTGCTTTCAAAACGTGCACCAAACCCACAGGATGTAATAGAAGTCTATGGTTCCATGCAGCTACTACACAGGAAAGCCCCAGGTGTACTGTGCTGCACCAGCGGCGTTTCATAAGTGTTGGTACATGTTCAGAAAGTGCACCAAACTCGCAAGATTTAATAGAAGTCTATGGCTCAGTGCATCTAACCCTCAGGGAAGCCACACGTGAACTGTACTGCACCTGGGGAGTAGTGTGAAATTAGCCTAATAGTTGTTAACCCTTTTTATAGGCGCTAATGTGCAAATTACAAAACTGCAGTGTATTTGATGTTTTATACACTAATCATCTTTTCCTCTTCCAGCTTCTGCTGGCATCACTCTACGTCTTCAGGTTGCTAGAAAGGTCCCGGGCAAAGTGCACTAGGTATCACTTGGCCTGGGGCACGAGTTGGTGCAACTGAGGAAGCATCGACCTATGCGCCCCCTGCTCCCTCCATGGCCACCTGCTTCCTCCACTACCAGCACCATGAACGCTGATGCTCTGGAATGGTGGGTTAAAAAGACCGGATTACAACCAATGGGTTGCCAACCCTGGCCATGGGCTTACCTGGTTTGATGTCAAGGGACACACCAGTAGAGATAGCACCAGGGCTAAGAACTGTTGAGAGGGTACTGAAGCAGTGTGTTGTGGTGATTTGAGGAAGCCATGTAAAGCACCCTGTCTGCCCCTCCCACCAGCTATGATCTGCCTTCACTGCATAGAGAAGCACAGTGACTCGGCGATAATGCCACCAGGTCTAAAATAAGGTATGGAATGGAAAGGTTTTATTTACAAATGTCATTAGCTAGGACCCATGCAAGGCAACATATAAGCAGATTAAACGTCAGCCTTAAATATGTACTTTGAGTAAAAGGTGGCATGAAGAAAGAGTAAGTTTAATTTGAGGTTCTAGTTACTGGACATTACCGGATGCTCGAACATGCAGGTATGATCCCACTGCAATCAAGCTTCAAAGTGCTCTAAAAACTTCAAAGCTTTGCCAAACACCGAGGTAGCTCATATGGAGAGGAGAGCATGCAAAGCTGGAAGCAGGAGCTAGTGTTTGTTTATTTGTGTTAGAACAACTCCATTATGGGAGGATTCCAAAATCTGTCTTATAGACTGTTCACCCTGCCAGAGGATAGGTGGCTGTTTGGGGACAGTTCATAGACATGAGATGATTGAATGATCCAATTGTATACATGACTGCAAGCTTGTGTCTTTGGGTACTAAATCTCTTGTGTACTCTACAGGTGGACGAGAACATGAATGGTTCCCTTTAATTGGGACTTTGGTTGAGGTTACTGGCTGGTAAAATAAAAGAAACATAATCAATATTTAATTTCTGGGTCAAGTTAGAAAATAAAAGCTGGTTGTTGAGGGCAGCAGCAATACTTTACTTTGTTCTAGTTGTCACATTTCAACCCTCAGTATCTGTGCATTGGTGACAAGTGATCAGTCATTTCAAAATATGTACACACAAACATTTTCTTTATGCAAATTTTTATTGTCAATGACTTTTTCATAAATGCTAACTAATGAAGCAAATTACAGCTATTTCCAGCCCTGAGTAAAAAAAATGTGTCTGACATAAATTATGAGTGTATAAGAAATCTTGTCAATGCTGTTTTTTAAATTACATGTATCAGTCTTCATTTGGAGACATGAGATGATGCATGAGTTTTCTGTCTGCATTTAGTCTTTTTCATTAAACCATTTCATTGATGTTTCTTGTCAGATAACCCAGTCTGGAGAATTTGTATTTCCTATGGAGTCTGCCCATAAAAAACCTTATGAAATTCTGGTACTTGGATGCCTAATAGATGATGTGGATTCTACTGCAAGGTAAAAATCATAATAGATAATCTGAATGTATCCACAGTATTGTGCTATATCTAATTTCAGTTTTCTTCCTTAACCGCTTCAGCCCCGGAAGGTTTTACCCCCTTCCTGACCAGAGCACTTTTTACAATTTTGCACTGCCCCCTCTGGTGCCTGAAAACGGGTAGGACGTACCTGTACGGGATTTCGCCCACCAGTGCCATTGTGCCGCAGTATATCTGTGTGACGCAGTCGACAACAGGTTAAAGTACATGTAAACCCACACACTAAAAACTTGTAAACATTAACCTCCCTGGCAGGTATGAATCTTTCAGATTTTAGGTGCTGAAAGCGGTACCATTATTTGCAAGAAAATTTGGCGTTTTATACCGTAGGCTTGTAATTCTTTGGAAAAACTCACTTAAATCTGACCAAACAAGAGTCTAATAGGCATCCCGGGTATGATTTTTTTTTTTTTTAAACAAAATGATAAATTATGATATTATAAATAATTATAACAAATAATATAATTATAATAAAAATTATTCAATAATGTAATCAACTCAAAATCACTGAAATTTGCTCAGTTGCAGAATTTTCGCTGTCATTATCCACTTAAGGACCGCCGCATGTACATTTACGTCGGCAGAATGGCACCGACAGGCACATCAACGTATATATACGTTGGTGCCTTGGGGGGGATCGGGGGTCCGATCGGACCCCCCCCCCGTACATGCGGCGGTCCGCGCGGCTGCAGGAGCGATCCGACAAGTGGGGGCGGCTATCCGTTTTCATCCGCCCCCTCCGGATCGCTCCCAGCCAATGCGCGCGCCCGCCTGACCTGTCACTTCCTCCTCCTGTGTAAACACAGGAAGGAGGAAGCGAAGTGATCTCTCCCTCGGCGTTTGTTTCAAGCGCCGCTGAGGAGAGATCACAACACAGCAAGTAAGTCCTGCACCAACACTACACTACACACACACAAAATCACATTTAACCCCCGCGATCGCCCCCCCTCCCCTCCCCCCTGTCACAGTGTCACTGAATGCAGTAATCATACATGTATGATTACTGCATTTAGTGTCAGTGTGACAGACAGTGTGACAGTCAGTCAGTGTTAGTGTCAGGGTAGCCCCCCCACCCCCCCCCCCCAATAAAGTTTTAACCCCTTGATCACTGCCCTAGTTAACCCTTTCACTCCCTATTGCCAGCATCACTAAGCGATCATTTTTCTGATCGCTGTATTAGTGTCGCTGTTCCCGCTAGGTAGCTAATTTTTTTTTAATGCGATTTTTTTTTTACTAAAGACATGCGGCTAAATACATTTTGGCCTAAATGTTTGACTAAAATTTAGTTTATTGGTTTTTTATTATAACAAAAAGTAAAAAATATTGATTTTTTTCCAAAAATGTCGCTCTATTTTTGTATATAGCGCAAAAAATAAAAATCGCAGAGGCGATCAAATACCATCAAAAGAAAGCTCTATTTGTGGGAAAAAAAGGACGCAAATTTTGTTTGGGAGCCACGTCGCACGACCGCGCAATTGTCTGTTAAAGCGACGGAGTGCCGAATCGCAAAAACCCCTTGGGTCATTTGCCAGCGTATTGGTCCGGGTCTTAAGTGGTTAATATTATTATTTTTTTTTTATGACGAATTTCCCCACAAATCGCTATCGCTCAATTTTGCAAGTGATTATAATTTATTATCGCTGTTTTCTTTATCGTACATCACGGGACACAGAGCGGCAATCCATTACTATGTGGGTTATAGAGTCTACCTTCAGGTGTGGACACTGGTGTAATTAACTACACAGGAAGTTCCCTCCCTATATAACCCCTCCCATACTGGGAGCTCCTCAGTTTTTTCATCAGTGTCTAAGGTGTTGGTCACGAATGAACATGTGCTCTTAGGAGCTCCACTGCAGGGATCCATGCTGGATGTAAAAAACCTCCATAAATCCGGATCCGTCCAAGGTGCTTCATAGCCAAAGTGGACGGTACCCGGGCCTCGGTACGAAGAACGAGGTTTAGCCTATAATGCCTCTCTGCGGAGGGCTGGATCCTGGGTTCCAGAACTTTGTGCCTTCCAAGGACCAAATGTTATTTCTGCTGCCAGGATGCTATATAGGTCCAGGGGAGTTGGTGTTCCTGCCATGGACCCCGGTCCCTGAAGGTCTAGGACAATACCCACGGTGAAGGGGGAAGATTGGGCCTCTTGCTTGGCAATACCCTGCAGCGTGGAGAAGGTAAGAGGAGGGCCTACGGGACTTGGTTCGACAGTAGGTCCTCCGTGGGGGACTTGGGTCTCGCCTATATTATGCTTCTATGCATGGGCAATGTAAACCACTATGTCTTCTGAGACAGGATGGCTCAGGGCACCCATATACCTCCCCTAGCCGGCATGCAGCCTGGCCCACCATGTCTGTTAGACAGGATGGCTGCAGTACCTATATATCTCCCCTTGAAGGGGCCGGTACGTAAAAAAAAAAAAAAAAAGAATATGCCCTTAATCCTATACAAAGGATTGTCTTCCGTGAGTAGCTGCAAGTCTTATCTGTGTTTCCACTACTATGGGCAGTAGAAGACATGCCTGATGTTTTTGCTTACCATGCTTTCCAAAAACGGAAGCTTAAGTGTTAGCTGATCTATTGTGTCCCACTTCCTCCGCTTCAGGCTCTACCATGTTGCACGTGCTCACCGGCTCAGTGCAGTCGCAGAGAAGGCTCTTCAAAGGGCCCGGACGTCAAAGCTCTGTAAAGCTAGGGGGACACAAACGTAAGCACCTTGTGTGAGTTGGATACAGATTCATCTAAGACGCCTACTCGCATCTAGCTGTGCAGATGAGCAGGCATTGTGTCAGACTAAATTCAGCTATTTGATGCACCTGGGTTAAGTGCCTCTGCTTATAGCTTAGGACTTGGTCTCCCCATTGAATAAGGTCAGGGGTAGGAATATAAAGAGGGATCGCCACCTGAACCTGGTGGACCCTTATTCTCCTCTGTAGAGACTTAAACAGCTCATAGATTGAGCCATCAGACCTGTCAGGCAATGCAGCCTTCCCCCAACATTGCAATCACTCTGCATGTGTTTTGTGTTTTGCAAGAAAAAAAAAAAAAAAAAGGGGGTGTCCCCCTTTTCCTGCTTTAATCCTGAAACAAAGGGATTAGAAGGCTTGGGGATAAAAGCTTCACTGTCAGAGGACAGGAGACAGGAGCTGCAGCCTAACAAGGAGAAGCTATCAAAAGCCCTACAGGTTCTGATTACACCTCTATCTTCTCCTTGGAGTGTAAAGAGAGGTTTTCCTATAGGTGGCTAGTAAGACCTCCATATAATCCTCAGCCTGATGTTGGCTTCAGGCTAACCAAATGCATCGGAGGGATGCACAGTTGCGGGCACACATTGCTAATGTCTCTTAATTGAGGAAACGCACATCTGCAGAGGATAATTTCCTCTTTACCAGTCCACATGTTGCATAACATACATGAGTTTGGAATGCATGTGGGATAAAAACAAGTAACAGAGCAGAATCTATTGTGGATCGCATAAACATACATGTTTCTGTCTATATGGTGCTGCATGTTTCCACAAAAAAGGTTGCATAAAAGATGCTTGTATGCATAAAAATGCTGAATCGCATAAAGACGTTTGTAGGCATAAAAATGCTGAATCACACATGATTACCCAAGTTCTTGTTTCCCCCAAGGATGTTTGGTTACACAGAAGAGGTTTGTTTCCACAGGAAGGCCTAAAATCGCATAAAGTTGCTTGGATGCAAAAAAGATGCTGGATCACACATGGTTACCTGATCATCAGCGTCCTGGGTTACCCAAGGATGTTTGGTCACACAAATAGGCTTGTTTCCACAAAAGTACCTAAAGTCGCATAAAGATGCTTGTATGCATAAAAATGCTGAATCGCATAAAGGATGCTTGTATGCATAAAAGGGTTGAATCACACAGGATTACATGATCACCCAAGTCCTTGATTCCCCAAGGATATTTGGTCACGCAAAGAGGCTTGTTCCCACAGAAATGCCTAGAATCGCATAAAGAGGCCTGAAGGCATAAAAAGGCTGAATCACACAGGATTACCCGATCACCCAAGTCCTTGATTACTCAAGGCCTAAAGGGATCGCTTAAAGATGCTTGAATGCAAAAAGAAGCTGGATCACACATGGTTGTTGGATCAACAGAGTCCTGGATTACCCAGGGATACTTGATCACATAGAGAGGCTTGTTTCACAGAAATGCCTAAAGTCGCATTAAGATGCTTGGGTGCATAAGGATGCTGGAACCCACAGGGGTGCTTGGTCACACAAGGGTTCTTGTCCGCACAGTAGTGCTTAAAATGCATAAGATGTTGATCGCATGGTTACTTTAAAGTTGCACATGGTGGCTTAATTAAGCAATACAGGATGCCTTGTGTTTGCATAGAGATACGTGTCTGCATGGGTTCATGTTGCACATTGTTGCATAACACGTTTATAGCACATGCTTGCTTGCTTGCAAAGATGCTCGTTCCAGAAAACACATGCTATATGCATGTTTGGCGTGAGACATATTTATATGATTTCATGCTTCCATGAACACACACTGCCATGTACACACGCCTCCATTGAGGCATATGGCTTTAACACTTGCTTTAACACTTGCTTTAACACTTGCCACATACACATATGGGGAGCCAGTTGCATATGTGTTTATTTACTTGGGACTGCAGAGGTTGTCTGCATTTCGCAGGGGAACAGCACTGTCTCCAGTTGGTGGTCTTGCCCTTTTGGGTTAGCCTCCGTGTCTGGGTTGTCAGGGCGCTAGGGCCCGCCTCTAGCGGGTCTGTAGGCCCAGGGTATAGCAGTAATGGCATACCGAAGCAGACTCCTGCTGATGGATCAGTCAGCAGCATGGCTGGACCTAAGGGTGTCCAGCATGGTCAGGTATCTGGATCTCCTGGGTTAGGATTCCAGTCTAAAGATACATTCTTCATTGACAAGAAGCTGGGTATGTTTTGCACCAGGAGAGTCCTTTTGGCCTAAGACAAGACCATCGCTATGCGAAAGCTGGTCTAGGTGGTTACGGCAAGGAACAGTTCCTTACTTTTTGCCTTCTGCTTAAGGCACTAGGGAAGATGCTGGCTTCATTTAAGACAGTTCCCTATACTTTTATTCAGGACTGTTATAAACAGTATTATGTTGGCCTAGAAGGAGTGGATCTTGACCTAGCATTATCCAAAGAACCCGGTCCCAGAGATATGCTGGAATTCCTCTTGGTGGTTCTTAACTAAAGGGTTTGCCAGGTCAGGAAGAGACCTTGGCCCAGGGGAAGTAGTCGAGCTCCAAGGGAGCCTTATCGGTCAGCTAGAGCTACCGATGGAGCATCTGGCTTAGGGGCCTGAACGTTCAGGTGGCTGGTTGGTTCGGTTAGAGTTCAATCAGACTATACCATATTAAGTGATTTACTTAATTTACCAAGGAGGAGCTTGTGCCTTGCCTATTGACATTCGTCATTTCATGAAATGCAGAATTGGCAGGCGATTCGCTGGAGCCGTCAACAAGTGTCTCCGGGAGAATGACCTCTACACCCCGACTGTTTTCCTGACCAAGGGCCACAGAAATAGTACCCTGTACATAAGATGTATTGGCGTCCAGGCTCAACAAGAAATTGAACAGCTTAAGGTCAAGGACAAGGGATCCACCCGCATGCGGGGCAGATGTGTTAGTAATCTGGTGGGACCAGTGGTCACTGGTTATGTCTCTCCCCCCCAGTGCCGCGGCGTTTGTGGCTTCTATGCAACATTAGAGGATGGCGGAAGCTGGCCTGATTACTCCGGCATAGCCCTGACGACCTTTTCTGTGCAGGGACAGTAGGGGTGGTAGTAGAGGACCCACGGTCCCTTACATCTTGTCCAGGCCTACTTCGAAAGGGGGTATTACATCCTGTCGTGCAACAGGTGAATTAATGGTCTGGCTATTTTAGCCCACATTCTTCAGGATCAGGGTTTTTAGAATCGACGGCACTTCCTTGATTCATACAGGAAGGCTGGCCTCCAGGACCAGATATCCCAGGATCGGGAGAGCCCATGTTCCTGGTATGAAACAGATGGTGGCATCCTTGGAAGTTTGTCAAAGATAAAATTCCTTCCTTCCTGCATTTGGAAAGGAGACGGAGCCAGCCTTAAGTTACATCAAGGATCCGATCTCGGCCTTGCCTCCAAAGGTCGCTTGCTTCACACTCTTTGTTCCGAGCCATTATACAAGGGGTGACGCGCATAAGTCCACCAGTTTAGTCGCCCTTGTGCTTGGAGGATTGGCTCTAGTTTTGTCGGCTTACAGGGTCAGCTCTGTGGGCCGATGCACCATATTTCCCTTCAGCCTTTAACAAGGGAATTGGTGTTCTTGGTTGTGGTAGCCTCCAAGAGAGTTTCAGTATTGGCAACCTCTTGGTATAAAACCATACTTTTTTTTACAAGTAGGGTGATGTTAATCCTCACCCAGCCTTATTTACTAGAAGGATCTAGTGTTCATTTGAATCTAGATATTCTTACCTTCCCCTTTTTCAAAACCTTGTTTTCGGAAGGAAAGGTTATTGCTTTCTCTCAGTAGAGATGAGAGCAGTTAAATATCTATCTGAAGGTTCAGATATAGAAAGCTGAAGTTTTTTGTGCTGCCTGAAGACCCTAGATGTGGGCAGGCAGTGTTCAGTTCAGCTATTAAAATGGTTACACTCTCTCTCCTTTGGAGTAGAACGGTCAAGGCCTATCTGAAGCGGCTGCTCGGATACGGAAAGCTGATGTTGTTGTTGCGCTACCAGGAGGCCCCAGGAAGGGGCAGGCAGCGCCTAAAATCAACTGTTTTCAAGATTGATTCATCAGGGTATTATTCAGGCTTGTGGTTCGGAGAGTGGGACTCCCCCTGTTTCTTGGGGGGGGGGGGTGCTCCGTACCAGGATAGTAAGCGCTTTATGCGCGATGCTTTACCGAGCCTTTATGACGCAGATTTTCAGGGCTGCAACTTGGCGTCTGTGCTTAGGTTCACTGATTCTTGTCAGATGTACATAGGAGGGCAAAAGGATGCAGCTTTTTGGTGCAGTATGCAGCATGCAGCATTATAGATCCTCACATCTGATGGCGGCTTGCGTTGTTTGTGTCTCCCTCCCCTTAGTAAGCATTGCTTTCGGACATCCCACATAGTAATGGATTGCCGCTCTGTGTCCCGTGATGTACGATAAAGAAAATAGGATTTTTTATGACAGCTTACCTGTAAAATCCTTTTCTTGGAGTACATCATGGGACACAGACCTCCCGCCCCTCTTGTTTGGGGATATTGGGACACTTATTGCTTTGCTACAAAAACTGAGGAGCTCCCAGTATGGGAGGGGTTATATAGGGAGGGAACTTCCTGTGTAGTTAATTACACCAGTGTCCACACCTGAAGGTAGACTCTATAACCCACATAGTAATGGATTGCCGCTCTGTGTCCCGTGATGTACTCCAAGAAAAGGATTTTACAGGTAAGCTGTCATAAAAAATCCTATTTTTTAGCTGCTCTAAAACAATTTTTGACATAAAGGGGCACTTTTGGTTGCTATTGACAATCTACAGTTTGCAGGCAGAAAGAACAGTTTTTATTATATGAAAGAGCATGCAGGACACTGGGCAGACCACTAGGGACAAAGGGGGTGTGTATTTTTTACATATAGTACTGTAATCTATAAGATTACAGTATACTGTATGTAATGTGTTTGTTTACATTTTTGAATATGGCGCTGTTCTCCGCCCCCGTGCGTTGTAACGCCGCAGGGAATGGAGCTCGGCGGCAAACAGCGTGGATGCATCGCTGAATCCAGGAACAAGGTAAGTAAACCATGCCTGTGGATTCAGCGAGGCGAGCCCGATTTTAACTCGGGGGGGGTTTCCGATCGCAGCACAGAAATCTAACCCCGAGTCAGACTCGGGAATACCGCCAGGGGGGTTAAAGGAGTTGTTAAGGAACAAAAATGTGTTGCCTAAAATTAATGTCTGCTTGGTAGCGCCGAAGCGACGAACCCGCATTCGGAAAAACAACAGCAGCTGGTTTAACAACCAACTGTCGTTACTGAAGCAAGAACGCAGAAGGGCCGAATCTGCCTGGAAAAGATGTTCTTCAGAGCTAAACCTGTCCATCTACAAGGCGACCACAAGAAAATACCACAAAGGAATTTTCCAAGCTAAGAAAAAGTATTTTTCGGAGGCTATCAACGGCGCCCTAAACCGCCCCCGCGAACTCTTCAAGATGGTCACCCAGACCATGAAGCCAGGATGCATTGAAACCCCCAGCTCGGACACACAAGAATTTTGCAATGAACTATCGGATTACTTCATTAATAAAATCGAGGTAATCCGTGAAAGCATTCAGCAAAACAATTCCCCCCTCAGCCCCCCCTGCAGCCTCTCACACAACACCCATAGTAATTCTTCTATATCAGGTAAGTTCGCCCTGGAACCCATCTCCATCGAGACCACTAAGAATGTCATTTGTACTCTGCGTAATGGCACAGCGCCAAATGACATTATCCCCACTAAACTGCTGAAGGAATGCGCCGACATTCTGGCTCCCCCCATCACGCAGCTTATCAACCAGTCTTTCTTGGAAGGCATAGTGCCCTCACAGTTGAAAGAGGGTATAATCCAACCCATCATGAAGAAACCCTCCCTGGACCCCAAGGATCCACTCCACCGCCGCCCCATAACAAGCCTCAACGTACTCTCAAAGATAATGGAAAAAGTAGTGGTACAACAGTTGCAACAGCATCTAGATACCTACAAGCTACTTGACCCATTGCAATCAGGCTTCCGTCCCGGACACGGGACGGAAACAGCATTGCTGAAAGTATGGGACGATGTTCTCAAGGCCGCAGACGAAGGAGAATCTTGTCTTCTAGTTCTGTTGGACCTAAGTGCCGCTTTCGACACTGTAGACCACAATCTGTTATTGACTCGGCTTGCTGAAGTAGCCAGAGTCGCAGAAGGCGATCTATCTTGGTTCTCCTCTTTTCTGGAAAACCGATCGCAAACAGTGAAGTTAGGACCATTCACGTCTGACAAACGCACAGTAACATGCGGAGTCCCTCAAGGATCGCCTCTGTCACCAGTGCTGTTTAACATATATCTTCGTCCTCTCTTTGAGATTATTAGCAGCCAAAAACTGCTTTACCACTCATATGCAGATGATACGCAACTGTATTTCCGCATTTGCAACAGACAGGATCACCGCCTCAATCTAGAGACATGTCTCTCTTTGATAGAGGATTGGATGACAAAGAGTTATCTTAAACTCAATGGAGCAAAAACAGAACTTCTCCTGTTTCATGCCAAGCGCAGGAATCAACTTTCAACAGCGTGGACCCCCCCGCCCATTCTGGGCAAGCTCATCACCCCTAGCGCCAAAGTCAAAAGCCTAGGGGTCAGGGAGCTGTGGTGGCTCAACGTGATTGGCACTGCGCTGACAAGCCATTCACCTCTGCAGCCAAGGGTTCGGATCCCGGTCTCGGCTACATGTGAATTGAGTTTGGTGGTCTCAGCCCGGCTCCCGGTGGGTGTGCTATGCAAGGTACGCCTGTGCTTAGTACGCCCCCCCCCCCACAAAAACCACCACACTTGCACGCACACAAAATTGGTTTAAAACACATGCACTTTGGCCATGCGGTCTCTTAAAATAAAGAGAGGCGAAGGACCTACGGGGCTGGCTGGGTGGGCTAGGCCCCCTCACTCCCTCATAGGGGGAGTCCCTCTGCCCCATTGGGGTCCCGTGGGCCCCAGTTGGGCTCCCAAGAGGAGCAGGTAGGGCGGGGTGAGTGGGAGGCCCCCCTTCACACCCGCCATTGCCACCAGGGGCATGGAGAAGGATGGCGATTGCCTCCGGGGGGAGGGTCTGCCTACTCCCAACTCCTACAGTCCGGCTCCTCTCTCTCGAGTTCACGCACAAAAATACACTTTAAAAAAAAAAAAAAAAAGCCTAGGGGTCATTTTTGACTCCTTTATGACAATGGACGCACAAATAGGGTCAGTAGTCAGTGGATCTCACCATCTACTGCGCCTACTACGTAGACTCACCCCGTTCATCCCTAAAGAAGATTTAGCGGTCGTGGTGGGAGCAATTGTAAACTCCAGGCTGGATTATGCAAATGCCCTTTACCTCGGCCTCCCCAAGTACCAAATCGCCCGTCTACAAGTCGTTCAGAATACGGCCGCCAGACTTGTGACTGGGGAAAAACCCTGGGAATCCATCTCGCCTTCACTGAGCGCCCTTCATTGGCTGCCAGTCAAAGACAGAATTGCTTTTAAAGCTCTCTGTCTTACTCATAGATGTGTCCATGGGAATGCCCCACTTTATTTATGCGAAATAATAAAAGCGCATAATCCCAATCGCGTTTTGCGATCCACGAATCGGAACCTACTCCAGGTTCCGAAAGCCAACTTCAAGTCCAAAGGAGAAAGGAGATTCGCGATCCAAGGCCCCAGACTATGGAACGCTTTACCAACCAGCATTCGGTTGGAGGAGAACCACCTAGCATTTAGAAAAAAGGTTAAGACTTTTCTCTTTTGATATCAAAGGAGACAGGAACAACAAGCGCCCAGAGGCGATTCAGTTCGCATGTGTCGCGCTATACAAGTTTTCATTCATTCATTCATTCATGCAAGGTAGATAGACAGAATAGTGTAATGATTCTGTTAAAAAACAAGTAAATACCTATTAATTTCCTTCATCTATATCACCTCCGGTGTTCTAGTTTCTGTTCTCTCATTCACTTCCTGGTTTGCGGCGCTCGTTCATGTAAGAACTACATTTCCCAGTATGCATTGCGGCACGCCCAGTAATTCACACCTCCTTGTAGTCTCTAACACATAGTGAGCGTCCTGCCGCACAGATGTAGTTCCCAGGAGGGGGCGAGCACATCACTGACCACCGCAGTAAAGCCTCCCTTCACGGTGGTGAGTAACAATCAGACAAGCAGGAAGTGAACAGAACAGAGAAGAAATAGAGGAACTTCTGAACAAAAACGAACAATGAGGAAGTGAAAAGAGGAATGTCTGCATGTAAAGGATGCTTATTATGGAAAAAAAAAAATCCTTTACAACCCATTTAATATTTTAATGTCCAAGTTAAAGGATATGTTCACCTTTTAGGAAAAAATTCTAAATGCACATTTTTTTTTCAGGTAAAATAACTTGCATTTATTATTTTTAATTTCTGGAGCCTTTAAAGCATTGCACTTGCTTTTAGAAGATCACTGATGCCATGAATCTGTGTACATCATACGGGCAAGCTGATACAATCTGACAGGAAGACTTAATTAACTATCACAGCGCTCCACAGTGCAATGGTAGTTCATTGAGAACTACAAGCCAACAGCCGCAAAGGCTGTCTGGACTTGTAGTTTTCTATTCACAGAGGTCTTTTTTTAATTGAGACAGCTAACAGGGGGGAGAAGATCCCTTGTTAGCTGTCACATCAGAGTATCTGAGGAGGGGCGGTCTGTTCGTAACATGTTACACCCTCAATGTGGGTGTAACATGTTACGAAAGGTGAACTTATGCTTTTAATAGTACTGCTTAATTTTCTCAACATTAAAGTTATTAAATGTAAGCTTTCATTAAAGTAATACTTAGTGATCATGCTGTAAAGGTCCTTGTTCAGGTACTTCTTGGTATAAATTCATTAAGCTCTGTCCTTGTCTCCCTCCCTTTTCTTCTGCATTGTCCCCCGGTCACAAGGGCTTTTTTCTAATAGAGCCTATAAGTGGCAGTTTTAACACACAGGCATGGTCCACTATTGTCACAATCATGAAACCCACCCCAAGAAAAGGAGTGCATGCATGTGGAGTGGCTGTAAATAGGCTGCATGAGATTAGCAGTACTGATATGCAAGAGAGGAGAAAAAAAAGGTGAAAAACTGCCTATTGTTTAAGTGCTTTAGCAAAATAAGTGAAAGTAGGTGTAAACCCTAAATAAACATTTACAATATGGTCAACAGTGTTGCTCAAATGTTTGTATATTTATGAAATTTTCACTTCTCTTTTTAGGGAACCAGACTTTAACATGTCTCCTATTCCACAGCACAAGATTATTGTCAGTGTGCCTTGCAATCTTCATTCCCACAAGCCACCCCTCTTTGGTATGTTCCCTTCTGTTTTGTATGTAAAAGAAATGGAGTTTGCAAGTGTCAGGTTTCCCAATGCTGATAATGACTTGGATAAACCACCTAATGGTTTCTTGCGTCTCTCAGGTTCTTTGGTGTTGTAAAGTCAATGCTTTAGCTCCAAGTTTTAGGCCCCTTTCACATGGGGGGATAGAATGGTGCTTTCAGCTGTGGATTTTACCACAGCTAGAAGCACACAATGCTTTCCTATGGCACCCTTCACACACTGCGGTTACCTGTGGTTTTGTTACCTGCGGTTTTGTGTGAATAGAAAAGAATAGAATTGAATGCGTCCAGGTGCCATCTGGCGCAGCTATCGGCACATAACTGCAGGTGTCAGCTGCGTTTGGTATGAATCTTGAGGGGGAACTCAACGGCAAATTTTAAATACAAAACTGGCATTGGTTTCCCCTCCAAGAGCATTCCAGGCCCTTGGGTCTTCTATGGATTTTAAGGGGAACCCCTGTGTGCCGAAAAACGGTTGGGGGGCCCCTCCCAAAATCCATACCCCAGACCCTTATCCGAGCACGCAGCCCGGCCGGTCAGGAAAGGGGGTGGGGACGAGCGAGCGCTCCCCCCCTCCTTAACTGTACCAAGCCGCATTTCTTCAACATGGGGGGTGTAGGTGTTTTGCGCCCCCCTCCCCATGTTGATAAGGACACAGCCTCTTCCCAGCAACCCTGGCCGTTGGTTGTTGGGGTCTGCGGGCGGGGAGCTTATCGGAATTTGGGAGCCCCCTTTAATAAGGGGACCCCCAGATCCTGCCCCCCCCACCCTAGGTGAATGAGTATAGAATACATCATACCCCTACCAATTCACCTGGAGGAAAAAAAACACACTACACAGGTTTTTAAAGTAATTTATTTGTCCGCTCCGGGGGTCTTCTTCCGACTTCTCCGCTCTTTCAGGGTGCGTTCTGCCGGGGCCTCCACTTTCTTCTTTAAGCTCTTTTACAAGCGGGGGTCCCGGTCTTCTTCGCTGTCTTCTGTTCTCTTCTGCCAGGGGGGGGCGGTCTTCTTTGCCATCTTCTCTGTTCTCTACTGCCGGGGGGGGGGCTGTCTTGCTCTGCCGGGGCCCCCGCTGTCTTCTTGCAGCTCTTTTACCAGCGGGGGGGGGGGGCGGTCTTCTGTCATCTTCCTCCCGCTGTAATGCCGGGTCGCACCAATTTATATAAGCCTCTTATGACATCACAGTCCCATCATGCTCTGGGTGGTGATGACATAAGCAGGCGGGATCACTGGGTGATATCCGCCCCCTTATGTCGTCACCACCCGGAGCATGATGGGAACGTCATAAGAGGCCTATATAAATCGGTGCGAGCCACACACCCGGCAGTACAGCGGGAGGAAGCGACGTGTCAACATCGAAGAAGAGGGAAGAATGAAGAAGACGACAAGACTGGGTCCACCCCCGCTGGTAAAAGAGCTGCAAGAGGACAGCGGGGGCCCCAACAGAACAGGACGGCAGTGAAGACTGCCCCCCCGGAAGAAGAGAACAGAGAAGACCGCGAAGAAGACTGGGGCCCCTGCTTGTAAAAGAGCCTAAAGAAGAAAGCTGGGCCCCCGGCAGAATGCCCCACAAAAAAGCGGAGAAGTCGGGAAAAAAAAACCCGGAGCTGACTAATTACTTTAAAAACCTGTGTAGTGTGTTTTTTTCTTTCTCGTACATCACGGGACACAGAGCGGCATATTCATTACTATATGGGTTATATGGAGTACCTTCAGGTGTGGACACTGGCAATCTCAAACAGGAAGTCCCCTCCCTATATAACCCCCTCCCCTAGAGGGAGTCCCTCAGTTTTTTCGCCAGTGTCTTAGGTGTTGGTCACGGAATAGCTTTGCTCCACATCCTTGGGATTAAGGGCGGGCTAACCGGATCTGTCCAAGGAGCCTCAGTGCCAAAGTGGACAGTACCCGGGCCCCAAACCGTGGGGTTTTGCCTATAATGCTCCTCTTTGGAGGGCTGGACCCTGGGCCCAGGACTTGGAGTTTGTAAAAACCATAAGTTCCTGTTTGCCAGGGTGCTATATAGGTCCAGGACAGTGGGTACCTTCATAGGACCCCAGGGCCTGAAGGTCTACTACGCTACCCACGGAGATGGGAGAAGATTGGATCAGTTTGCTGGACAAACATCCTGCAGCATGGAGCAGGTAAGGGGGAGCCTGCGGGACTTGGTTCGACAGCAGGCTCTCCGGGGTAACCTAAAAGGGGGGACAGCCTAAGTATGCTCTGCATGGGCAACCTTGCTCACTATGTCTAAGAGAGACAGGATGACACCTTTTTCCCCCATCACTAGGTTCCCCTGTCTAAGAATGTGTTGCTAGCTAACCTGCTGCTTTCTTCCTAGGACTAGTAAGGATCCCTAGGGGCCTTTTGGAGTCCTACCTGGCCGGGGGTTTGAATCTGCCGCCTGTTTCTGCAGTCCTGGGTCTCCAGCAGCGCGGCTCCTCCATGTTCCTCCTGTTCCGGCATACGCGCGCGCGCGTGCGCGCGCACGTCTTTTAGACGTTTTTCGCGCCGTTCAGACAGGAGGGCGGGGGGGGGGGGGGCGTGCCTGCGGCGTCATACAGGGGCGCGCCTTGTGCTGTTATAGATCAGCAGGCAATTTCAGTGCTCAGTCTGAGGCTGATTTCAGAAGGAGAGGACGCAGAGCGGCAGAACAGTGACTCCCGGTGGCGGAAGAGGGGTAGTACATGCTGGACTTTGTTCCAATGCCTTTTTTGTTAAGCCAAGAAATCCCCCTTTTTGCATACAGGTTGGAGGCTGGCAAACTAAGTTTGGGATCACTGTATGTTTCTAAAAAAGAAAATATATATAATATATATTTAGAAAAAAAAAAAAAAAAAAAAAGAGAAAAACATACGAGATCCCATCAGTTTTTGGGCATTAGTGATCTATTGTCCCCTAAACTCTGGTTTTGTACTCCTGGCCACTACAGTCTGTTGTGTGGGCGGAGTCCCTCGATTTTGTATTATGGCTTCCAAAGGCTCGGGGTCAAAGGGTACAAAAAAGACCAAAAAACAAAGGGGTTCCCCTTCTGATTCTGATGATATGCCGATACTTTCCCCGCAACTTATTAACATAAAGGGTGCCTTGGATGAGCCATTAGGGGGATCTGGTGCGGAGGCTGGCCCAGATCAGCCCAGCCCTGTGTTTATCACAGAGGAGATGCTAGCCGTATCCCTAGGGGGGCTAGAAGAGAGAATAGCAGCATTGATCGCTAGAGCTATTCCTGGTAAGAAACGGGTTAGATCCCCATCACCAAGAGGTGTATCCTCAGATGCTGAGATTCTCTCTCCGGAGGAATTGGAATCACAGGAGGATCAACTAGACCTGAACCAAGAGGGTTCAGGGATTGAGGGATCTGCCTCTGAGGAACCATTTTCAGACTCCCAGACAGAAAGACTGTGGGTACAGTCTTTGACGGACATGGTCCGCTCGGCATTTAGTTTTATCATTGCCAGAGCCTCAGGTTCCTCCGGTATCCTCTCTGGGCTCTTTGAAAGCTCCGTTAAGCAACGCAGTGTTTCCGGTCCATCCTCTCTTGGAGGAATTGATCTTTCGGGATTGGGTACGGCCGGACAGGATTTTTCTGCCACCGAAAAGATTTGCGGTCATTTACCCCATGGAGGAAAGATTCTCCAAGAGGTGGAGGCTCCCAATAGTGGATGCAGCCATCTCATGTGTGAATAAATCACTAACTTGCCCGGTGGAAAACATACATATGTTTAAAGATCCGGTTGATAAAAGGTTAGAGACACTTTTAAAAGCATCCTTTGCTACGGCAGGAGCAGTGGTACAGCCAGCTGTGGCTGCAATTGGTGTTTGTCAGGCGTTAAAAGACCAGACAAAAGAAATGTTAAAGGACATGCCTACCCAACAAGCAGAAGAGTTTTCTGACATTCCCAGAGCTCTGTGTTTTGCTGTAGATGCTATAAAAGATTCCATCCAGCAAGCCTCTCGTTTATCACTATTTTTGGTGCACATGAGAAGGCTCTTATGGTTGAAGAACTGGGCGGCGGAGCCCCCATGCAAAAAGCTTCTGGCAGGGTTTCCCTTCCATGGAGGACGACTCTTCGGAGAGGATCTGGATAAATATATTCAGACTATTTCAAATGGCAAGAGTACCCTTTTACCGGTCAAAAAGACATTCCGGGGTCCTACATTTAAAAGGCAGCTCTTTCCTGTCTCGGGGCCCTCAAATTCCAGGCAGTATCGACGGCCGCCTGCACGATCCAACGTTAACAGTAGATCGCAGGGACAGGCCCCTGGGGGTAAGAGGCCATGGCCCCTAAGTCTGCCTTATGAAGGGGCGCCCCCACTCTCGCGGGTAGGGGGAAGGCTTCGTTTCTTCTCAGAAGTTTGGGAAGCCAAGATCCCCGACAAATGGATCCGGGCATCTGTAACCACAGGTTACAGACTGGAGTTTCTAAGGTATCCTCCGCCTCATTTTCAAGAATCAAGGCTACCAAGGGATCCAGCAAGGAAGGCATCATTGCTGGCAGCTTTGGATCACCTGCTCTACCAGGACGTAATAGTAGAGGTGCCAGCCCAAGAGCAAGGGCTAGGTTTCTATTCCAATCTCTTTGTCATACCAAAGCCCAACGGCGATGTCAGGCCAATCTTGGACCTAAAGAGGTTAAACGGTTACCTAAAGGTTCGTTCCTTCCGGATGGAATCCATCCGGTCAGCAGCCGCCGCGCTTCAGAAAGACGATTTTCTGGCCTCCATAGACATAAAGGATGCTTACCTTCATGTACCAATCTTTCAGTCGCATCAAAGATTTTTACGCTTCGCGGTGGGGCAGCGACACTTCCAATTCAGGGCGCTCCCCTTCGGGCTGGCCACGGCCCCCCGGGTATTCACGAAGATCCTAGCCCCAGTTCTGGCCAATTTAAGGATCCAAGGGGTCACAGTCCTAGCATACTTGGACGACCTTTTAATCATAGATCACTCACGACCGGGTCTGCAAAAGGCAGTAAACCTCACGGTTCGGTACCTCGAAGAATTCAGCTGGGTCCTAAACCGGGGAAAGTCAGCGTTCCAGCCTACAAAGCAGTTGGAATACCTCGGCATGAGGTTAGACACAGAACAGCAAAGAGTGTTCCTGCCCCTGGTAAAGATCGAGGCTATCAAGGGGCTGGTTCAGTTGGTTCTAAACAAGAAAAAAACAACTATTCGCCTGTGTATGCGATTACTAGGCAAGCTAGTGGCCACGTTCGAGGCAGTACCATACGCTCAGATCCACACTCGCGTCCTACAGGCAGCCATTCTAGCAGCCTGGGGCAAGAGGGCACATGCCTTAGAGTCCCCTTTTGACGCTATCATCAAAGGTCCGACAAAGCCTGGCCTGGTGGTTGAACCCCCATAATCTTCTAAAGGGAAAATCCTTCAGCCCTGTTGTCTGGAAGGTAGTTACCACAGACGCCAGCCTGGCAGGCTGGGGGGGCGGTCTTCGAGGGGTCCTCTCGCCAGGGAACTGGGGTGAAAGCAGAGAGGCAGCTCCCCATCAATATCTGGGAGATCAGAGCTGCTCGCCTAGCCCTTCTGGCATGGACCTCCAGATTAAAGGGGTTCCCGGTGAGAATCCAGTCAGACAATGCCACGGCGGTGGCATACATAAACCACCAAGGGGGAACCAGGAGTCGGGCCGCTCAGAGGGAGGTGAGCTTGATTTTTCAGTGGGCAGAGGTTCATGTACCCTGCATTTCGGCGATATTCATTCCCGGAGTGGACAACCTGCAGGCAGACTTCTTAAGTCGCCAGAGTCTGTCGCCAGGGGAGTGGTCTCTGCATTCCCAGGTCTTTCAGACAATCTGCCAGAGGTGGGGAATGCCAGACGTAGATATAATGGCATCCAGGTTCAACAAGAAACTAGACAGGTTCGTGTCTCGAACGAGGGATCCTATGGCCTGCGGAACCGATGCGTTGGTTTGCCCTTGGCATCAATTCAAACTTCTATATGCATTCCCTCCGCTACAGTTACTCCCTCGCCTGTTGCGCAAGATCAGAGTGGAGCACAAGCCAGTCATTTTAGTAGCTCCGGCTTGGCCCCGGAGGACTTGGTACTCACTAGTCCTGAAGATGGCAGTGGGAGACCCTTGGACTCTTCCTCTACAACCAGACCTACTCTCACAAGGCCCGATCCTCCACCCTACATTACGGCGTCTAAATTTGACGGCCTGGAGGCTGAATCCCTGATTCTCAGGGGTAGAGGTCTGTCTAGGCAGGTAATCCCTACCCTGATTAGGGCTAGAAAGCCGGTCTCCAGGGTGATTTATTACAGGGTGTGGAGGAACTACGTAGGCTGGTGTGAATCCAAAAGATGGAATTCCCGCAAATATACTATTGATAGGGTGTTAAGTTTTCTCCAGCTAGGAGTGGATAAAGGACTGGCACTAAGCACAATCAAGGGACAGATCTCAGCTCTGTCAGTGTGGTTTCAGAGGCCGCTGGCCACCCACTCGCTGGTAAAGACCTTCTTACAGGGGGTCTTGCGTATTAATCCTCCTGTCAAGTCACCACTTTGTCCATGGGACTTAAATCTTGTTCTGTCATCCCTACAGAAACAACCTCTTGAGCCGTTGGCTGAGGTACCTTGATTTTACTGACTAGAAAGTCGGTATTTCTGATCACCATAGTTTCGGCCAGGAGAGTATCGGAATTGGCAGCCTTATCTTGTAAGGAACCATATCTCATTTTGCATAAGGATAGGGCGGGGTTCCGTCCTCATCCTTCCTTTCTACCAAAGGTTATATCCAGTTTCCACCTGAACCAGAATGTGGTACTTCCATCCTTCTTCCAAAACCCACCTCTAGAAAAGAGGGGTTGCTGCATACGTTGGATATTGTCAGGGCCGTAAGGGCCTATCTTAAAGCTACAGAGAAGGTTCGGAAAACAGATGTGGTGTTCGTTTTACCGGAAGGGCCCAAGATGGGTCAGGCAGCCGCTTGATCCACCATCGCAAGATGGATTAAACAATTAATTGTTCGGGCCTGCGGTTTGAAGAGGTGCCTCCTCCTTTGTCGGTAAAGGCCCATTCTACCAGGGCCAGGGGCACCTCCTGGGCAGCACATCATCAGATCTCTATGGCTCGAATAGGCAAGGCAGCAACGTAGTCATCAGTCCACGCGTTTACAAAATTTTATCAAGTGGACGTAAGAAGGAATGCGGATACAGCCTTTGGGCAGTCAGTACTACAGGCCGCGATTCAAGCTCCTCAGGATCTGAGGGGGCTCCCTTGATTTGATTTGAGATTTACATTTCTCGTTTAAGTTAGATTTACTAGTATCTGAGTATACCTCTAAAATTAAATCCTTCTTTGGAAGATGTCTCCCTCCCCTCATTAAAGCATTGCTTTCGGACATCCCATATAGTAATGAATATGCCGCTCTGTGTCCCGTGATGTACAAGAAAGAAAAAGGGATTTTTAAATACAGCTTACCTGTAAAATCCTTTTCTTGGAGTACATCACGGGACACAGAGCTCCCACCCCTCTTTTGGGTGACCATTTTGGGAGGCATACTGCTTGCTACAAAACTGAGGGACTCCCTCTAGGGGAGGGGGTTATATAGGGAGGGGACTTCCTGTTTGAGATTGCCAGTGTCCACACCTGAAGGTACTCCATATAACCCATATAGTAATGAATATGCCGCTCTGTGTCCCGTGATGTAATCCAAGAAAAGGATTTTACAGGTAAGCTGTATTTAAAAATCCCTTTTTTCCCTCCAGGTGAATGGGTAGGGGTACGATGTACCCCATACTCATTCACCTAGGGTGACCACAGACCCCGACAACCAACAGTCAGGGTTGTCGGGAAGAGGCCCTGTCCTCATCAACATGGGGACAGGGTGCTCTGAGGTGCCCTGCCCCAAAGCACCTACCCCCCCATGTTCAGGGCATATGCGGCCTGGTGTGGTTAAGGAGGGGGGGGGCGTTCGCTCGTCCCCACCCCTTTTCCTGACCGGCCAGCTTAAAAAACTGTAAGAATATACAAGCGAAAGCTAATGGGCCATTCTGAAATTGGCAATGTGTGTCTACCTCGTTATCCTAAAATTACAATCTCTGATTTAAAGAGTATTATTTCACTCTTATAATCAGTAGTATTTCATTATTTACCGGGAAGCTAGTTTATATCGAAGCAAACATCAAAGTGGTTTATGAACCACATTTTGTGAGGTTTCTTTATTTCCATCCAGCTCATTTCACCAAGCAGTTCTGGCCCAAACAGTAGAACAACACTGATATCATTAAGGAGCCCTTGATCAAATTTAATTGTGGGAAGCATTCCATGGTGCTTTGGTTAATCAGCATGCTAAAAGTTTTGGGAGAGTCACTAGTCCTGTGGGAGAATGCAAAGTCAGAGGATCAAATACTGGGAAGTCCCTTTTAAGTTGGAAGTTAAATCCCGATTGAATGAAATCTTTACATGAGCAGTTTAGTACTCCTTTTTTTTTTTTTGTGTTTGTGGTTTCATTTATTGCAATGATTTAACATTGTTCACTGTGTCAGCCTCAATAAGGTTGTGAATCACTGTGTAAATGATTAACTGGAGTCTAAGCTGTCTCCTTTGCTGGAGCAGGTACATACTATGTCATTTTGCATTTTAGTTTAACAGAAAAGTGTTGCATTCCCACATAATGTCTTTGCTATGTTCTAAAGTTTTTTTTTGTTTTTTTCTTATCTGAGAACTATAATCTGTACATATAAGGGCTATCAGGCTCTGTTCACACCTGAGCAAATCGATTTTTCAGGCTTTTTATTTGAGTTTTGCAAGCGCATTCCCAGCGTTTTAGAAGCATATTACAAGCATTTTACATTTGTATTCAAGCTTCACGTGTTTTTACTTTAGCCAGTAGCAAACACTAGAGCAAGGATTTCTCAAAACTGTGGCCTCCAGCTGGTACGGAATTACATGTCCCATGAGGCATTGTAAAAATCTAAAATTCACAGACATGACTAGGGCATAATGCGAATTGTAGTTCCTGAAAAACAGGTGAGCCATTGTTTCCAGACCCCTGCAATAGGGGAGGAAATTAGGGGTAAAGAGCTGCTGTTTTGACAGAAAACAAAATGCTTGTATAACATTAATGTTGAGCATTTTTTTAGGAAATCCCTTTGAAGTCTGTGGGGCCAACCTGCCTAAAATTAGCTCATGTCATTTTTGAGCAACAAGCTACAGGCGAAAAAACATTTAGAAAGGAACATTGACCATTGAAATGAATAACATTTTGTTTGTTGAGCGTATTAGGCCTCGTACACACGGGGCAATAGATTTGTTCAAAACGGTCTGTCCGACCGATTTGAACAAATCTGTCTGTTTGGATTTTGGTTTGCTCGCGTGTACACACGAGCAAACCAAAATCCCCGCCAGCAGACGGCGCGCTGACGTGTCGGTGACGTTGACGCCGCCACGTCACCGCACCAGGAAGTAAAACACTTCCGCGCATGCACCGAATCCATTCGGCGCCGGTGCTAGACGACATGTCTGCTGGTAAGTGTACTAACCAGCAGACATGTCGGGCGGACGGGTTCCCACCCGATAGATTTCAAAGCATGCTGTGAAATCTGTCGGGTGGCCAAATCCGTCGGCTCGCCCATACACACGATCGAATCTGTCTGCTGGGACGGTCTAGCAGACCATTTCCAGCAGACAGATTTGATCGTGTGTACGCGGCCTTAGAGCTACAAGCTTAAAGGAGAAAATCACTCGGCTATGAACAGTGCCTGACACAATCGGTGGCAAAGATTAGTTGCAGGGACCCCTTGTGGAAAACCATCAGAGCACACTTTCGACACTTAACAGATTACATCACTGGAAGGCAGCAGGCGATCTCGTTGGAGAGACTGGTGACTTGCATATTGTTCATTTAATACGCTTTATATTGTACGT
This sequence comes from Rana kukunoris, assembly GCA_029574335.1. Taxonomy (NCBI): domain Eukaryota; kingdom Metazoa; phylum Chordata; class Amphibia; order Anura; family Ranidae; genus Rana; species Rana kukunoris. The sequence goes on from CM056053.1 coordinate 338,623,543, forward strand.
TTAATGTATAGGGGAACTATCTGTATGGGAACATGAGGGCTGACTTTTATTAAACTGGATTACGCTATGTTGGCTTCCTATTTGTTTATATCTGTTCGCATCTGAGGTTTCCTTCTATGATTGGCTCCCTGACAAGATCTGGCTGCAGAACGCTCTAATTATGGGCATTTGACACTCTTACTACTCATTGCATTAGGGTGAGTTTAAACCCAGATGGGGCGAGTGTTCACTAAAGGTGATAGAAGAGTTTTGGTGGACGGTGCACTTCACTTTATACTGCTACCTTGATTTTTCTCTTGGACATTTTTCTCTTGGACATTTTTTAGATTTTTCTGCTGCCATCTTGTGGTTACATTTATGTATGCAGTGGAGTTCATTTTCACTGCAGTAACAGCGCTGTTGGTACTTTCTGTTTTTAGATTGGACTGGTTAGTCAGAGTCTAACATATGAGTACTTCCTTTTATATGTCTTGTAATTTTAAATAGCTGCTTTTAGTTCTGTTTTCAGTCATTTATGAAATTTGATGATTACTGACTGCATATCATCTGTTAAATTTGAGTCTTGCTTGGCAGTGTTCATCCAGGTGTCGCTGAGCAGTGTATAAATAGGCCTTTTATATACACACTTTTTTGCAAACTTAACAGTATCTATGTATAAAGATCCTTCAGGTTAACTTTAACTACTTGCCGACCAGCAGCGAATTGCCGTAGCTGTATGGCAGCTGCTTTAAAGGCTATAGGGAGTGTGCGTGTGCCTGCGTGTTGGTCCCAGCTGCAATGTCAGCAGGTGACCCACGATTGCTCCACCTACGCTGAACTGTGTGGATTGAAGAATCTCCCACTGGCCTAAGCTTCCATATCTTGCTAGTCTGCCCCGCTGGCTCTCACAAAACCTGAACATTTTTATTGGGTGCAGGCATTTAGGTTTAGATTGAGAGCCAGCGGGGCTGACTAGCAAGATACTGAAGCTTGGCCTAGTGGGAGATTCCTCCATCCACACAGTTTAGCGTACATGGAGGAATCTGTTGCACTTTCCATCTAACCATTGAAAATCTGCAGATAATCTATAGGTGTATGGTCAGCTTTATATGCACTAAATTGGCCTCAGAAACGTAATAATCAATATGTGTTTGCTTTTAAAGGGATGAGGTGCAAGCGTACTCCTAAGACAGTGTAGAAGTACAACTTTAGTTAAAGAGTAGCTTCTATTTTTAAGGACTTTAACCAACTTTGTTGCAGATTCCTACGTGTTTCCTACGTGTTGAACAAAGTGCGGTGACGTACAACACGCGAAGGGGAAGTTATATTCGCCTTTGGGCTGCTTTTAGCTGATTCCTTGTTAGTAAAAGATGATTCGCGCTTTTTTGTATGTTACAGCGTGATAAATGTGATTACTCCATTATGAATGGTAGTTTTACCAGAACGAGCGCTCCAGTCTCATAACTTGCTACTGATCATGCGCGGGTTCAAAACGTCATTTTAGCCCACACACGTTCATTTTTTACAACCCGAAAAACTAAATTTTTTAAAACGACGTAAAAGAATGCAGCATGCTCAAATTTTTTTTGTCGTTTTTCAGAAGATGAAAAACGATGTGAAGCCCACACACACACGATCATTTTAAATGACGTTTTTAAAAACGTCATTTTTTTTCATGCCGAAAAATGATCGTGTGTACGTGGCATCAGTATGTATCTTTATTCAGTAGTTGGTTTCAGATCTTTGTATTCCATTGCTAACATTTGCATACACTGTTGGGAATAGAAATTACAACACGTAAAAGTGTTATTTTAATTATGAATTTTAGTTTAAGCAGTTATCACTTTAGCATCTTTATTAGATCTAATTGTAATTATTTTTAAATTACTAAATAATTTATTTGATTTGAACAGTGTTTATTTACATTTAACATGTTCCAGTAATTGAAATTTTGAAAGTTTGTTTCTTCAGCAGAATTAAATTAAATTGTAAAGAAGACGTAAACAGCTTATTAACAGTTGTCTGAGAGGGACTAAATCAATAATATTTGTGAGACTCTTGTGTTTTAGTACAAAAATGAAAAACAGTGATAGCAATGTTTTTTAGATTTTCGTAGGATGTTGTTATGAAAGACCATATGCCAGAAGGTAAGGTATAGGTTTAATACAATAAGGATAACACAATGTGAGGATCAAAATATTAAACCAGCAATAATATTATGGTGATGTTTGGTATGACTAGGACTGTAGTCTTGTAGACAATTGAGTTTGCAAACAGTTCTGTTATGGGACTTGACCTTGTATGAGTCAGGCCAACTAAAGACATGTCTAGGGTAAATAATAGTTGAATAACTTGGAAAATCAGACATCAGCTAATTCTAGAGTGATAGTTTTGGGGGTGCATTGTTTATATGTATATTACGTATAATGTATTTATATATTTTTTTACATACAGTATAGTCAAGTGAACTATGAAGGAGAGACGTTTACAAGACTCCTAACATAATTTTGACAATTGGTTTTTAAACAAGTTGTAAACATAAAATTTTCAGCAAGATATTAAACCTCGTCGTGAAGCCATCACTAGATGAGCAGCAGAGAAAGCTGAGACAATAGACTAGACTGACAATTAACTTGATTGTCCCAAATGTACTTTTGGAGGAAAAGAAACCTAACCTTAACATACAGAAATGTTTCTTTACAGTAAAAGCTGTTAAAATGTGGAATCGACTCTAGGGGTCGACCAATTTTTTTTTCATGTCAGACACAGATTTTTCGGCCGCCTTTCAGGCTGATAGATGTTATGAAATGCTGCCTCAATTCTGTACATTTAAAGTTTTGAAAAATCACCACAATTTTCTACACAAATCTGGTATAAACTGAACATGTTAATGTTTATTAAAACTTAAACGTTAAGAGCTCGTTCTTTACACCATACCTGCATGAAAACTGATGGAAAATCGGACAGCTTTCATTTGCAGAGACATCATTTGACTTCAGTTTTCATGTGTGATTGAGTCAGTTTTTATGCACGTTGACATCAGTTTTCAATGCGCGTCAGTTATGTACTCTATATTTACACAAATGTTAATGTCATGTCAGTTTTTTTTTTTGTGCAGAAAACTGCGTACACTTTGCACATTACTGCGCAGAAAAATATCTACACGTTGTAGTGTGAACAGGGCACATAGAGAAGAGTAGAGAACAATTATTTTTGTGTTCCCCTGCAGAACGCATGCAGAAAAACTGACGTCTCTGCACCATGGAATGAACAAGGCCTAAAAGTAAACAATTGGGAAAAATAAAGTGCTTAAAAAATAACTCATTAACCCCTACCCGACTTTGTACGATTTTGTACGGCCGCAGGGTGGTTCTACTTCTCTAACAGGCCGTGTTTTTACGGCCTCCACTCCGCCAGGCCGTCGGCGGCGCTCGCGTGCCTGCCGCATCGCTGAGTTGCCGATGCGCGTGCCTGGCGGCCGCGATGTCCTCCAGGCACTTGGGATCGACCGCTACAGGGACAAGACGTGGATCTGTGTGTGTAAACGCACAGATCCATGTGCTGTCAGGGGAGAGAGGAGACTGATCTGTGTCCCTTGTACATAGGGACATAGATCGGTCACCTCCCCCAGTCACCCCCGACAGTTAGAACACAATTTAGGGTACACATTTAACCCCTTCCTCACCCCCTAGTATTAACCCCTTCAATACCAGTCACATTTATACAGTAATTAGTGCATATTTATAGCACTGATCGCTGTATAAATGTGAATGGCGCCAAAAATGTGTCAAAAGTGTTCGCTGTCTCCACCATAATGTCGCAGTCACGTAAAAAACGCTGATCCCCGCCATTAGTAGTAAAAAAAAATAATAATAAAAATTAATAATAATTCTGTCCCCTATTTTGTAAACACAATAACATTTGCGCAAACCAGACGCTTATTGCGATTTATTTTTTTATTGTTTTACCAAAAATATGTGGAAGAATACGTATCGCCTAGACTGAGAATTTTTTAAAAAAATGGGCTATTTATTATAGCAACAAGTAAATAATGTTGTTTGTTTTTCCAAAATTGTCACTCTATTTTTGTTTATAGCGCAAAAAATTAAAACAGCAGAGGTGATCAAATACCACCAAAAGAAAGCTCTATTTGTGGGGAAAAGGGATGCCAATTTTGTTTGGGAGACACGTCGCATGACCGCGCAATTGTCAGTTAAAGGAACGCAGTGCCACAAGCTGAAATTTCACCTGGTCAGGAAGGGGGTATACATGCCCAGTAAGGAAGTAGTAAATTGCTTCCCAAAACATAGAAAATGGCATATAAACTGCAGTGCACTGATATACAATTTTTTTTTGGTGGGGAAATAAAAATGGCAAATAAAGAGAAAATAATATAGCACATATAATTGTGACACTAATCATATTGTCATTGGATGTTTTTAAAAATTACCTTTCCTTTTCAATCTGTAGCTGCTGAAAAGTGTGTACTGACCACTCCCTAGAAACATAGGGCCAGATTCACGTACATCGGCACATTTTTTGACTGCGCCTCCTTTACGTTAGACTGCCGCAATGTAGCGGCGCAATCACTGTATTCTCGATTGATTTGCGCAGAAATTCGCGCCTGTGCAACGTAATTTCAGAGGCGTAAGGTGGAGTAATTCAAATTGGGAAGGACGTGGGCGTGTTACATTGAAATGAGCCGTGACCCCATGCAAATAAAGGGCCGGCCGGCCGGCTCGCGCATGCGCACATGAAGCAGACCATGGTCAGCACCTCTGTGCGCATGCTCACAACTCGGGAACGGCGCAATCAGTGAAATTGGAAGTGGACCCAGGCAACTTAGTGAACTACGCAGACAGCATAAATAGACAGACACAAACGCACTTCCTTTGAAAAAGTACATCCCTTTGTATCCCTCCCTATACAGCAAGGTGCTTTTGTTCTGTTGTTTGTTGCGTTGTGATTTGTCTTTGTGATATTTGTTGACTGTTTTGATCTAGTGTTTTGTAGAAGATATTTGAAAGTGTTTTTGGTGACTGCTTGTGAGACTTTTTGGTTGATAGATTTTTGTTTGTTTTGTTGCTTGATTTTTCCTGCTTGTTTTTGTGAGTGATTTTTGCTGATTGTTTGGGAGAGAGTTTTTGTCTGAGTATGACCGAGAGGAAGAGGAAGTTACATTTTACTTTGGGGGAGAAACAAATTCTTGCCTGGGCCATTACCCAATATGGGCGTTTCCTCCACGGCCCGGAGAGTGCCAACACCACCCCGGCCAGGAGGCGTGAGATCTTGCAGCACATTACTGACGAGATGAATGCATCGGGGGGGGGGGGAGGAGACCCGGACACGGTCGGGGATTGAAAAGAAGATCAATGACCTCCGGCGTCTGGTCAGAAAGAAGCTGGCCAAAATGGCAGCCCACACCTTTCATAGACAACAGGTGGAGGGCCTGCCTGGCTATGACTCCAGTCATGAAGGCGTGATGCCAGGTAAAGTTTTTTTGCCCTATCAGGTGTGTAGCATGTGGGGGGGGGGGGTGAAAGGGAATATGTGGCAAGTGTGTGGATCCTCCAACCTGTGAATGTTTTGTGTCATCCACAGATGTGGAGGAGGGTGCTGGGCCATCTGGGCTGACTGCACCATCCCAGGGACAACAGCCTGATGAGGACCCCCCGACAAGGCCGGAGTCCTCGGAGGAGGTTGAAGAGGAGGAGGTTGAGGAGGAGGAGTTTGAGGAGGAGGATGTCATGTCAGCCAGTGGATTGTTGTTTTTGGAGGAGTCTCCATAAGGGGTAGCCCCTCCCACTCCTCCCCCAACAGGGCTCCTCTCCCAAGGGCCTCCCCTTCTCCCTGGCCACAAGCCTCAGCTGGAGGCAGGAAGTCGTCCCAGAAGACCAGGGGGGTGGCCGAGCTTCTGCCCGCCAATCTGAGAAGGGCCCAGGCCCTTCAGACCCGCCACCTGGGACAGGTCAGCCAGACTTTGGGGCGGATGGAGGAGAGCCTGTCCTCCATAAAGGATAGGCTTGGGGACCTGGACTGCCACTCCCGGGCTCTTACAAACTGCCTAAACGTACTGCAGACTACAACAGCAGACGTTGGGCAGGATGTGAGGGCCCTCACCCAGGCTATCCAGGCCAACACAGCAACACTAGGTGCTGGCCTGAACAGAATTGCCGTGGCCTTGGAGGGCAGGCCACCAGGTGGGCAGAGACCAGGGGCTGCTCCTCCTTCCCCGGATTACCCACCCCTCCCCATGAGTCTCCCCTGAGGAGCCGGGGCCGTGGACGCCCCAGGCGTGGCTCACGCCAGCGGCATTTATTTGTTTCCCCCCCTTTTTTTTTTGCTGGACATTTTTTTTTTTTGTGTTGTGAATGTTTTTGGAATGTGGGGGTGATATTCCTGCCGTAAAAGGGGTGTCACCCTCAGTTTTGGTGGAGAAGGGTTCCCCAGGACCAGGGAGAAGTGATCCCCAGGTCCGTGTGAATGGTGTATGAATGTACAGTGACATAATTGGAGCCGTGGCGTGGCGTTGCTGCTCACAAGTCCTGCATGGTGGGCTTGTGCTAATCCAATTAGATGAGGATGTGATGTGTCTGTGCTAGGGACCACAGTGGTATGCATGCATGCATTCTCATTGTGCCATGATTAATGTGTGTGTTTAACGTGCAAAGATGCCTAATGTGAGCTGTCTCCTGACTGCTCTTCCCTCAGAAGACGGGGTAGCCTCGGTTAGGGGGGGATTGTCTGGTTCAGGGGTCAGGTCATCACTTATGTCAATCTGCAGGCCCTTTGCTGCAGGCTGGTGTTGGGCTCCTGCAGGGTTGTGATTAATTCCAGGATGGCATGAGGGGTGAATCTGAAGATGTGAGACACCTCAGAATCTCTCATGCCAAAGATGTCTATGCGTGTGTGATATATCAAGTGAAGAGTGAGGGGCTTGTATCAGATTAGATTATTATATCCATCAAGGTTTTAAAGGGCTATTGAAAGATAGTGAGACCGTGTTTGTAATTTGTATGTATGTTATGTATTAATGTATATATGTATGTATATTTCTGCTCAAAATGTTTATAAAAGCAAAGAATTTTTTTTGGGGAAAAAAAAAAATTCCTCTCCCGTGCCCTCCTCCGTGCTTTCCTCCGTGCCCTCCTCCGTGCTCTCCTCCTTCTTTGCTCATCTAAAGTCAGTAGTATAGCTATGAGCATGGATGCCACTGGCATGTTGGCATACAGATTGTTGTGCAACACGTGTGACTGCTCAGCTCCTCACTAAAAGTGTTGCTTTCTCTGACATGTAGATGAATTGTCTAATTTTATGCCACCTTTTATATGGTCTAATTTTAGACAGGCCTTGCAGCTGTTGCGCACAACGCGTAGCTTGCGCTACACCAACGTTCTTTTGTGGATCCCCGTAACTTCCTCATTAGCATATTTGAATAGCAAATCAATGGTGTGTCTAGCGCAGTTTTGCGCGGACGCATGCGCCTGTCTATCGAAATTACGCCGGACAAAAAAAAGTAGATTTCTTGCGTATCTCGTTTTGGGGATGCGGAGCATCGAAACGCATGCGCAAATTTAGACTTACGCCGCGCATCTCCTGTTACGCCGGCGTAATCGCTCTGTGAATCTGGCCCATAATTTCCTGCTTGTGTGATTGGCTCAACAAATTTCCCAGAAGTCTGCCTAAGATACAAGTCAGATTTCAGGCATCCCCTGCAACAAAAATGTCATTTTTGGAGAGATACTTTCAATAGGAGCATGTCTAAAGGGATGCAGGTCCAGCAGATTTCCTCATTGGTGCCCTGCAGCTGCACACCTGGCAGTTAATTATGAAACCACTACCATTAGACCCACCCAGTACAGAGGAACAGAGGGATTTGTTTAGAATAACAAAATGTAGAAATCTGCAAAAAAGGTTGTTATAATCCTTGCAATGTACATAGATCAACCAGAGGGGAATGATTTTTTTTTTTCTCAACAAAAGTGGAGGTACGCTCTAAGGCGGCGTACACACGAGGGGATATGTCCGCTGAAAACGGTCCGATGGACCGTTTCAGCAGACATCTCCGCTCGTGTGTATGGGCTAGCGGACAGATTTCTCCACCCGACAGATTTCAAAGCAAGCTTTGAAATCTATCCGGTGGGAATCTGTCCGCCCGACATGTCTGCTGGTTAGTACACTTACCAGCAGACATGTCGGCCCCCACCGCCGCCGCGCCGCTGCCGAATGGATTCGGCGCATGCGCGGAAGTGTTTTACTTCCTGGTGCGGTGACGTGGCGGTGACGCGGCGGCGTCAACGTCACCACCGCGTCACCGCAACGTCACCGCGCCGTCCGGCGGCGGGGAATTTGATCCGATGGTGTGTACACGCCATCGGATCAAACTCCCGATCGGACATATCCGATGGAAATGGTCCGCGGACTGTTTTCATCGGATATGTCCGATCGTGTGTACGCCGCCTTAATCACTACCATAGTGCGAAAAGCTAGACACTACACTTTATTCATTACTCAGTCACTAAAAAGTCTTTTGTAGTGTGCCTCATTTTCTTTCCGCTACTAAGGAGGATCACCACTACTTCTGTCAATTACTGGTTCCTTCAAATAGAGATGAAGTTCATAATCCAGGCTGATTATTAACCACTTGCCGCCCGCCCTATTACAGATTGACAACGGCAAAGTGGTTTCAATATCCTGACTGGACGTCATATGACGTCCTCAGGATATTGAGCCGATGCGTGCCCCTGGGGGCACGCATCGGGGCGATCATTGCTGCAAGGTGTCAGTCTGACACCCCGCAACACCGATCTTGGTAAAGAGTCTCTGACAGAGACTCTTTACCACGTGATAAGCCGTGTCTAATCACGGCTGATCACAATGTAAACAAGGAGAGACGGTTATCGGCTTTTCCTCACTCACGTCTGTCAGAAAACCTTGTCCATCAGCATCTTAGAGATTTGGGTGGCAGGTCTGGCTCTAATAGCCTGGACGTTCAGGTTGCAGGATTGTCCTGTCGGGATACAATCCGACAATACCACAGCAGTGGCTTACATCAAACACCTAGGGGGTACCAGAAATCACGCAGTCAGAGGGAGGTGAACCACGTTCTGGCTTGGGCAGAGAAGCATGTATCTTTCCTATCTGCAGTCTTCATTCCGGGAAGTGGAGAATTGGCAGGCTGATTTCTTGAGCCGGCAACAATTGTTCCTGGAAGAATATTCTCTACATCTCAACATTTTTCTGGCCATATGTCAGAAATGGGGTATTTCGGTCATAGATCTACTGGCATCCAGTTTAACACAAAGTTGGACAACTTGTGTTAAGGGCAAGGTATCCACTCGCATACGGGAGATGCGTTAGTATCCCAGTGGGTTCAGTTTTCACTGATTCATGCATTCCCCCCCAGTGCCGCTCCTATGCAAGATCAAAAGGGAACAGACGCTGGTAATCCTAGTAGCAGATATCGTGATGGTGGCAGTAGGGGATCTGTGGACTCTTCCCTCTTGTCCAGACCTACTTTCACAGGGGCCGCTATTTCCATCCTGCCTTGCAAATGCTGAATTTAGTGGTTTGGCTGTTAAGCCCACATTCTAAAAGAATCGGGGGCTTTCAGGGTCAGTAGTAACTACCCTGATTAATGCAGGAAAATCAGCCTCTAGGACCATTTACTATAGAGTCTGGAGGCTCTATGTTCCTGGTGGAAACCAAGGAGTGCATCCTCGGAAGTATGTCATAGGTAGAGTTCTTGCCTTCAATTAGGAATGGAAATTAAGCTAGTATTGAGTTCTTTCAAGGATCGGATCTCAGCCTTGTCAGTGTTTTTTTTCCAAAGTCCGCTTGCTTCACACCCCTTTGATCCGGGCCTGTATACAAGGGCTAACGCGTATAAAATACGCCAGTTAGGTCACCCTTGTGCCCGTGAGATTTTGATATAGTTTTGTCGGCGTTACAAAGGCAACCCTTGGAACTGATGCACCTTATTCCTTTGTTTTTTCTGACAAGGAAATTGGTGTTCCTGATAGCAGTAACCTCTGCGAGAGTTTTCAGAGTTTGGTATCTTTCTTTTGTAAAGAGCCATACTTAATTATTTATAACGATAAGGTGGTGTTGAGTCCTCACCCATCCTTTTTTGCCTAAGATATCTAATTTCATCTGAATCAAAATAATTCCCTACCTTCCTTTTTTCCAGAACCTAGCCTCTATGACTCAGATTTTTAAGGCTGCAACTTGGTCGTCGGTGCATATTCACTAGATTCTATCAGGTGGATGTAAAATGGCAAAAAAAACTGCCTTTGGGCGCAGTGTACTGCAGGCAGCAGTATAGGTTATCGCGTCTGATGGTGGCCTGCTTTCGTCTCCCTCCCTTTAGAAAGCATTGCTTTGGGACATCCCACATAGTAATTACTATGGCTGCTCTGTGTCCCGTGATGTACGATAGAGAAAATAGGATTTTTATAACAGCGTACCTGTAAAATCCTTTTCTTGGAGTACATCACGGGACACAGAGCAGCCATAGTAATTACTATGTGGGTTATAGGCCACATTCAGGTGATGGACACTGGTGCAATTAACAGGAAATATATATAACTATATAACCCCTCCCATCCAGGGAGTACCTCAGTTTTTGTAGCCAAGCAATAAGTATCCCAACAAGAGGGGAGGGACCTCTGTGTCCCGTGATGTATTCCAAGAGAAGGATTTTACAGGTAAGCTGTTAGAAAAATCCTATTTTTGTGAATACAAATGGTCATAATTCATGTAGACAAAAAGACATCTGTTATGAACCACCCACCCTTTACATGTCTTACCAGGGGGCGCCAAAAAAGCTGGGGACCCGGATAGGAGGTGATCTACCACGGAGCACTGCAATCATGGCAAATCACAACGAGCGATGCTTGTCACTCAAAAAGCAGCATGAGCTTCTTTTGGGCAACAGTGTCGCAGGATGTGATTAGCCACGATTACAGCGTGATTTATCACAGGAAAATCGTGGCTCGATTGGGGTGACATTAAGAAGTCTGCCTGTGAATGGAGCCTTTGCTATCCAATTTTATATGGTGAAATGTACCTCTGGATACTGTCACTTAGTAATACTTTTAAATATATTGCATTTCTGAAAATGGTCCCCTAGTAATCATTCCAGCTTCATGTACAATTCCCAGGCTAAGAACTAGGTTTTCTTTTATGTAATGGCACCACATGCTAAATTATGTTTCTCAGCCCCCTAATCAACCTCCGCTTCTAGTGCCTGGTAATGCTATCACTGTCTGTGCACATGTGAATTAGTGTAATTGACTGAGTTTGTAATTATCCTATTTGTGTTCAGACAAGGATACCCTTAGCATTCTAGCAGTACTTGAGACAAATTTGTAAATTGCTATACTAGAGAAAATTAAATCTATTTAAAACAGAGTAGGGGTATGCCTATTTTACATCACTGCTTAATCCACCCCATGTTAATTACTCCAGTGGTCAGTCATAATCCTACTGATATTAAATGCTGCTTTAATTATAAAATAATGCTTTAAATGATGCACACGTAGCACCCTATAGTTAGATAGGTGCTAGAGTGAGGATTTTTTTGTTGGCAGAGAAGGTAAATTTAGGCATGCCTAACTGGTTTCTAGGCCTGTTTGTTTTCATGCTGGGCTGGGAGTGGCTCAGGGTATAGCATCTGGTGACTCATAGGTAGCATCACTTTACTGTTGCCTCCCTCTTTCTTCTAGAAAGTACAAGGAGAGAAGGGGAAGAGAGGTGGGGCTGCCTAGGGTATCTTAAGAAGCCTTGACCAATCCCCAACTTGGATTGGCAGGGGGCAGGGCTCCTTAAATACCTGTGGTCAGCCCAGCTGGGAAGGAGTTGTTGGGTGGAGGAGCTGGAGTGAGGGTGTGGAGGCTGTCAGTGCCCACAGGGAGCTCCCCAGTCTGGGGGGGGGGGGAGCTCCCCGTGGGCCCTGACAGCCTCCATACTCTCTCACTTCAGCTCCTTCACTCAACAACTCCTCCCCAATCCAGAAGGAGTGCCGAGAAATACATTTATGACAGTTAAAACAATTACGCATTATCGCAATTAGGGTTATCGCTGTAACAAGCAATCACAATGTAAAAGAAAATGATATAGGTAGTATACAAACACAGTGTAGGTACACCTTGCTAGTACCAGTTTGGACCCCCTATTGCCTTTGAGAACTGCCCTAATTCTTTGTGGCATAGATTCAATGTTGGAAACATTCCTGGACCATATTGATACATGTTAGCATCACACAGTTGCTGGAGATTTGTCAGCTGCACATCTATGATACAAATTTTCTTGTTAAACCGCATCCCAAAGGTGCTCTAAAGGATTGGGATTTGGTGACTGTGGAGGCCATTGGAGTACAGTGAATGTTCAGGAAACAGTTTGACATGATTTGAGCTTTGTGACTTGGTGCATTATCTTGCTGGAAGTACCAATCACAAGATGGGTACACTGTAGTTACATACTGTCCTAATCACCGTCACATAGAGCTGGGTGATTTTTTTCATCCATTTTTTTAGAAAAAAACTTGATTTACGATTCGAGTCGAGTTTATTTATTTATTTTCGCGGACACCGTGCCTGTCCTGCCTCGTGGACTAGGCCCGAAGCCGCGGCCTCGCCCAAAAACTCCTGCTCCTCAGGGCCGGCGGCGGTCCTGGGGAGCTGCAGGCAGGTGTTTTTAGGACTAGGTCAAAGCCACAGCCTCGCCTAAAAACTCCTGCCGCAGCTCCTCAGGACCGGCACGATGTCAGCGCCGGTCCTGGGGAAAAATAAAAATCTAGCGATTAGATTTTTTAAAAATATGAATAGATTTGACCTACCAACTCGATTTTTAAATCAAATCGATTTTTTTCCTATCCCTACTGTCACACCAGTTACAGTATCCCTAATCACTGTCACACCAGTTGCAGTATCCCTAATCACTGTCATACTAGTTACAGTATCCCTGATCATCGCCACACCAGTTGGAGTAATCCCTATTCACCGCCACACCAGTCAGTGTCCCTGATCACCACCAAATCAGTTTGTGACTGCTGTGGTGGTAATCAAAGACACTATGTCGCTGATCACTGCCACAGCAGTCATTGTGTCACATGTTTTAAACTAGGCAATGAAGGAGGGTCCAGAGGTAGAGATAGTGAGCACGGAACATATTGCAGAGGGTGGTATTGAAGGTAGCGCATAAATCCAAGGTAAGTATAGTAACAAGTCCTAGTTGCAATCTCGGGACACCCAATTAAAGGATAGTATGCGCCCTGTCTAAACTACGTGGCATGTTCACCAATGCCAGGAGCCTGACGGACAAGATGGGTGAAATAGAGATACTGTTTTATGAGGAGGATTTGGATTTTGTGGGAATTTCAGAGACCTGGTTCAACAGCTCTCATGATTGGCTGGCAACCATTCAAGGGTATACCCTTTATCACAGGGATAGAGAGGGTAAAAAATGGGGAGGGGTATGCCTATATATCAAGAATAAAGTACAAGTGAATGTGAGAGATTACATCACTAAGGGAGCTAGGGAGGAGGTGGAATCGTTATGGTAGAACTACAAAGGGTTGAAGCTAATAGGAAAATAATATTGGGAGTATGCTATAGGCCTCCTAACCTGAGGGAGGAGGGGGTAACAGATCTCCTATCACATTTTGTATTAGCAGCAAGAATAGGAAGTGTTTTATAATAAGGGATTTTAATTAGCTAAACAGACTGGGCGGAGGGAACAACGCATTAGTCTAAGGCTCGCCAGTTCCAAATGTCTTGCAGGACAATTTCATGGTTCAGATGGTAGATGCACCAACTAGAAATAAAGCGTTGCTGGATCTACTGATTTCCAACAATACAGACCTGATCACAGATGTGGAAATACAGGGCAATTTAAGAAATAGCGATCACAGGTCAATTGGCTTCAATATAAATCGCACAAATAGGAAACACAAGGGGAATACAAAGACACTGAATTTCAAAAGAGCCAACTTCCCTAAACTATGCCAACTTCCCTAAACTATGTAAGGGTGGAATATACTGCGCTACCTAAGTACGTGAAAAGATTATGTAAATTATATAGATATGTGCCGCAGCTCACAATGTGAGACCACACATTCAGAAAGTACGAAAAAGGGAAAAAAAAGAGCTGCGCAAAAGAATAAAGTGAATGTACCATAAATTAATATGAAACAATCTGATGTCAATCACAAATATGAATTGTCAATCACAAATGTGAAATGTAAAAAATGATAAATGTGCTTAAATAATCCAAAAAGAAAACATAAAAAAAATGTCCAAAATCTGTTTGATCAATATAGCAAGTGTGGTAGTCCAATATAGATTGCACAGTGCAAGATCCGATGAGTGAGATTCTTGTGTGAAGAAAGAATGTGATCACCAGTACACACGTGTGAGCCACCACCTATAACATAATATGTTTACCAACAAGCAAAATGTGTGCTTCTGGTCACTAACAGACTCCAATGACAGGGAAACCAAATGATCAGATGAACCCGATAATCCTCAGAATATATACCCAGAATGGAAAAGAACTCGCATAGTGTGTATCGCTTGATAAAAAGGATTTAATAACTAAATAAAAACATTCATGTAGGACACTTAGGAGAGCCAGCCGGCATGCAGTCTCCCGTTCTGAGCGATGACGTCAGCGTGTCTGCCTCCCGATGTACGTTTCGCTGTAGGTAGTGTCATCTAGGGGGCAGCATAAAAATCCCCATTCGCGGGGCCAAAAGTCAATCAGCACGTTGAACATGCGAACGAGCAGCAAAAATGAATTAAAAATATACAATATTTAAAGTAATCTAAAGGATTATTAAATCTAACTACTAGGACAGAAAACTCATGCAAATATAGGAAAAAGGGTAATCTAATATATCGCATAATATTAAAGACGTGGCACAGCACCACATAGTGGTTTTTACAACCTAGATTGCCTAGATTGCCAACGTCATAAGAAAACACAGGATATCTCTCCTACAATGTGCCCAAATCTGATCTGAACAGTCGTGAGAATTGTAAATAAAGCAACGACTGTATGATATAAAACCATTCCTAAACATTGATGCATAAATTAAAAGCATCAATGTTACAATTAATAAATAAAGAAATGGGCACTATGCATCAAAAGTCCACCCACTTAATCACCCAAAACGCTGCCAAGGAGTCACATCGAGTGTACATGCAAAAATACACTTAGTTATGCTTCAGAAAATATTAATAGTAATATTAAAATTAATATAAAAGAAACCAAGGTTACGAATTATCAATAAACGCATTCAGGTCGGTTTCAACATTTAAGCCAAACTGTGTGTAACACTTGACCTTGTGGATCCAGGCCATCTCTAATCTAGAAATACTCTGCACTAAGGAGTCACTCCTCTATTGAGGGACATACTTATCGATCCCCAAAAACATGGACTTTCAGGTAGTGACGGGAAACTGGGTGTTTGGGGAATCCAGCAAAAATATTTGTTACGTGCTCATTCAATCATACCCAAAGGGGTCGCTTAGTCCTGCCCACGTATTGTAGCCCACAAGGGCACTGCAAGGAGGTAAATGACCCCCTCAGTAGAACATGTAACAAATTCCTGTAGAGTGCTAGTCGATGTAAATTTATGAGTTTGTCTATGACAGGGGTGTCAAACTGGTGGCCCTCCAGCTGTTGCAAAACTACAAGTCCCATGAGGCATTGCAAGGCTAACAGTTACAAGCATGACTCCCACAGGCAAAGGCATGATGGGACTTGTAGTTTCGGAACAGCTGGAGGGCCGCCAGTTTGACACCCCTGGTCTATGAGAACACCTACTCACAGAACACACCCTAAATTTTTTGCATTGATAAAAACCAGTTAGGTATTCGAAAAAACCTCTCCTAACGGGTGGAGGGTCTAAAATGTTTGGAGCCACCCTACCTCTCAAAGATGGGGCACCCCTATAAATTACCTGTGATATGTCAGAGATTGTAGATCTGAGAACCAAATCATTGGTCATGGGTCATGTGTTGAATGGAGTAGGTGGTGATAAAAGGAATAGAGGGAGGCTCGACACCCTTAGGTGTTTTTATCCTTCAACAAATCCTTTCTATCTAGTAGGGTAACCTCATCGAGAGTCTTCTGGAGAGAGGTATGATGGTAACCCTTTTCCAGGAAGCCTTTAGTCAGAACCTCAGCCTGAGATAGGAAGTCTCTATAATCTGAGCAGTTCCTCTTTAGGCGCAGGTATTGACTCTTAGGCACTGACTTAAGCCATGAGTCATGATGGCAACTCCCAATAGGAATATAGGAGTTCCTATCAGTGCTCCTAAAGAAAGTGGAGGTGGTGAATTGATTATCCTTAATACCAATCTGTAAATCCAAGAAATCGATATCAGTCTGACTGGCTACAAAGTTCAAAAAGATCACTCTAGTGTTCTGATTCAACTCCGCAATAAAATTATCCAGATCATATCGATCACCATCCCACAGAAGGAGGATGTCGCCTATATAGCGAGCCCACATCGCCACCTGAGACCGCCGCTGGGCATAGACGACATCCTCCTCCCATAGAGCCATGAAATGATTGGCCAGACTTGGGGCATCCTTGGCCCCCATGGCGACCCCTCTGTCCTGTCTATAAAACTGTTGGTCAAACCAAAAATAACTATGTGAAGCTGCAAAAGAAAGAAGTTCCATGATGAAAACAATTTGTTCATCGAACAATCCAGAATCACGTCTCAATTTTTTTTTTTACCACGAATAGACCTAAATCATGCGGAATGACAGTATACAGTGATGTTACATCCATGGTTACCAGCCACATGCCAGGTCTAGGGGTATGCTCGGCCAGTATATTAATTACCTGGCGTGAGTATTTTATATGGGATGGCATTTTAACCACTAATGGTTGTAAATAAAAGTCTATATACCTGCCCACCTGGGACGTGATTGAATCAATGCCACTAATTTTAGGGCGCCCCGGGGGGCAGGTAGGATGTGTATGAATTTTTGGAACCTTGCTAGAAGGCATAAACTGGGATAACATCTTAGGAACAAATAACATGGAGGAGATATGGGTTTGCTTTAGGAGCATATTTTTTTTTAATTTTTATTTTTTATCAAAAAGGTGTTTATTAAACAAGTTCAAACTATTTCCAATGCACAGACAGTGTAATTAAATATGTAGCGCCCCCTTGCTTTCAGTATGGGCACTACGCTAAAGTTAGTGGGTGAATGGGAGAGTTATTTTGCTCCCATTGATGATTTGTTGAAATTACAGGTTGCTGTCGTTCTGGAACTGTCCTGTGGGCCAGTCTGCGTCCCAGGGGTGCTATTCCACCCCTGGGCTACAATTGGCGCTAGAGGGGTTCTGACGGAGCCGCTTTTCCCCAGCAGCTAATTGGAGAAGTTCTCTCGCTGGGCATACTGGGGAGGGGTATATCTGTGACAGGCGCCAATTTGTCTGGGCTCTCTTCTTCGCGGGGTCCACGTTCCAGGTGCAGCATCCACCTTTAGGGTGCGTGCATCCCCAGGCCACCCCCGCATGGCCCACCTGGCCGGGGCTGCCTGCTCCATGGAGATCCATCCAGATGTTGAGAGGGGCCCTAGTGACTTACTGGATCCTCAACCTTACTGAAAAGATCCCAGGCTGCGTGCTGTTCGGTGGGGGATCGGGTTGAGAAGAACCCGGAGGCAGGTTATCCAAAAGGGCTTGAACGAACCATCGGGGATCTGGTCACTGGGATTTGACAGGTATGTGTCAGCTGTCATTCGGTGAACCCTTTCATTGCATTACTGGGAGGATTCGCTCAAAATCCAATCTGTTCTCTGAAGTAATGAAGACTAGGCCTGTTGCAGAGGCCCGAGCCAGGCCTGTCCGCGGGTCTGTTCCTCTCAGCATTCTATAAGTGACACCTCGGCTGCCAGACTTTTGACAAAGGGTCTGTCCGGGGGCGCTTCACCCACTCTGGCTAGAGTGGCGACAAACTGTCTCTACTACTACTGAGAGCAGGATTGCTCTCTCCATATCCAGGCCTGATACCGCAAAGTTCTCTATTGCTTCATCAACCTTTCCTATCCTACCTTCCGTTGATGTTGGCCCTGTTGGGCCCTGGAATAAAGCATTTGGAAAATCTAACTGGTGACTGGACATTCGCTTACTGCTACTACTCACTGCTACTACCCCTAGACACACTACAAGGTAACTTAATACGCCAATCCCAAAAACAACCAGCGGCTCCGTTGGGGGTAAGCGCTACAAATACGTTAACATGTGCAATGTACATTCCTCCCAGCTTCCATCATAAGTATCTTATCTACAAACCTAATAAACGTACAATGCCCTGGCAATCGAGGGCGGCAGACGCCCCTCCTCAAAGGAGGCATTAAAGACTTCTAGCAAGTGGGGCAGTATCTGTTCACCATATTGGGTAAGGACCTCCATGTGGAGACCGTCCTCCCCAGGCGCCCTGCAAGTGGGGAAGGAGCAAGCTGCCCTCTGTATCTCCTCCAGAGTTAGAGCAGCGTCCAGTTGCTGTCTGGCTCCCACCGACAGGGAGTGCAGGTCGATCTCAGACAAATAGGTTATGAGATCAGTATCGGAGTAGTCCTCCCTCGCCCCATAAAGGTCTTGGTAGAAGTATGCCAACTCCGAAATAATTTGTTCAGGGTCATTAACCACCCTCCCACTGGAGGCGTGGATCGCCCCAATGGCTGAGCATTGTTGCTGAGACCTAGCAATCTTGACCAGTAAGCGTCCTGTTTTCTCCCCCTCCTCATAAAATGCCAACTTGGTAAATAATCTCTTACGTTTCGCAGTGTATCAAATAGAAAAAGAAAATTGCGCTAACCCAAAAATACAGGTGATAATGATATCAGAAAACTAAAGGCAGCAATAAGCGTGTATATCACAGTAACATATAAAAAAGAAAAAATTGCCCCAATAAAACAAATATACCAATAAAGTCCTTATATATTGTATAAATAATAAAGTCCACAGAAGTGCATATAATTAAATGACACCCGAGTGATTGATACGATCCGGTGAACCGCCATCTTATGGACAGAGGCTTACCAGCAAGTAGTAAGTTAACAGAGAATTGCTGGCTGAGCTCAGGCGCACAGCTAGTTGCACACAGACACGCGTAGCTTTACTGGCCGCTCTGCTGAATAGGGGAAGGAGGCGGGGCCCAGACTGAGGTCACACTACACCCGACCAGCCTGCAGAGCCACAGAGACTTGCATGTGATGGAGAGACAGAGGGACACAGAGGAGGTTTGGCGGTAGCTGCACCTGTATTGAGGACCATCTATGAGACCACACTCTGGATTCCAATACTGTCATCTGCTTGGCCTGTGAGCGGCTGTTTGAGTTGGATTTCTGCTGGTTTCCTGTCGTCTGCTGATTTTGTCTTCAGTCTTCATCCTGTGAACAGCTGTGGAGCTGTGATATGCTGTTAACTTACTACTTGCTGGTAAGCCTCTGTCCATAAGGTGGCGGTTCACCGGATCGTATCAATCACTCGGGTGTCGTTTAATTATATGCACTTCTGTGGACTTTATTATTTATACAATATATAAGGACTTTATTGGTATATTTGTTTCGCAGTGTATGATCTCAGGCAACCCAGGGAATCCTGGGTCGAAATCCATGCCTCCCTTGCAGAATCTGTAGGATCGGTAACATAAGATAGTTCCAGCTGTCGCAGCTGGCCTCCCACCCGCTCCAGCAGGAGTTTTGTTTAACTGCAGCTATCCCCGCAATAAACACCCCCTGAGGTATGCTTTGAAAGTTTCCCATTTTTGAATCATATCCGTAAAGTGACTATGCAATTGAAAAAAAAAACATAAATTTGAGTTGCTATGCATTCCGGGGAGGTGAACAGTTTGAGCCAAAAGGCGTTGAGCTTCCAGGGCGCCTTGGGCGGCGAGGTAGGGGGTTAGGTAATCAGCCAGAGGACTATGGGAGAGTGGTTGGACACGCCACGTGGGAAGTATTCCACTCCTAAAGCAGTGGTGGCCCGTCCATAGGGACGCACGGGTGCCGCCGCCCCTCCCGCAGTCACACACAAAAAAAAAGAAACGGGCCCTTTAAGAACTTTTATTTGGCTAAAATGTCATTTTGACCGCAGTTCTTGCGGCCGTCTTTAGAGGGCGCTGCAGCACCACCCCCTCTCGCAAATGTTGATTGCCAGCTGCCTGGTCTATTCATATAACCGGACATGGGTCGCCGGTTACCCGAATAGCGGCAGCTGGTTGGCTGAGGGGAACTGCCTATCAAAGCCAGCGGCTCTGATAGGCTTTTCCCGGACCGCCCTCCAGCCCCTCGGAAGTCTATTCTTGGAGTGCAGAAAGCATGCGTTTCTTGAAAAACACTGACGGCCGTTTCAGCCAATCAGGTTCCAGGATTCTGGTTATCAGGAACCTGATTGGCTGAAGCGTCACCAAGCGGGACAAGACATCGAGGGAGGACATGGAAGCTTCAGGTAAGTTTATTTTACAGGGAAAGGGGCCACAATGGGCACAGATAGCGGCAAAGGGGACAGAAAGCAGCAAAGGGCACAGCACAGTGACAACAATGGGCACAGAGGCAACAAAGGGCACAGCACAGTGACGACAAAGGGCACAGCACAGTGACAACAAAGGGCACAGTGGCCACAATTAAAGGGCACAGCACAGTGACATGCACAGTGACAACAATGGACACAGTGGTGACAATTAGCACAGTGGCTGCATTTGATGGCATGGCACAGTGGTGACAATTGATGGCACAGTGACTGCGTTTGGCACAGTGACTGCATTTGATGGCATGGCACAGTGGCTGCATTTGATGGCATGGCACAGTGGTGACAATTGATGGCACTGCAGCTGCGTTTAATGGCATGGCACAGTGACTGCGTTTGATGGCATGGCACAGTGGTGACAATTGATGGCACAGCGGCTGCGTTTAATAGCATGGCACAGTGGTGACAATTGATGGCACAGTGACTGCGTTTGATGGCATGGCACAGTGGTGACAATTGATGGCACAGCGGTTGAGTTTAATGGCATGGCACAGTGGTGACAATTGATGGCACAGTGACTGCGTTTGATAGGCACAGTGAGGCTGCAATTTTTTTTTTCATTTGCCCCCCCCCAAAATTTTGAGCACCAGCCGCCACTGTCCTGAAGTGTAATCAATTATATTGAGGGTGCCCACACTAAGATCGAGACGTGACAGGGAGCCATGGGTTTTTGAGAAGCATGAAAACTGCTTTGTGCCCTGGTTACGTATGTGCCATTTATCCGTCCAACCCACCTCCGCCAGTTGGCGACTTAAAGCGGTACCCCTGCCACCCCTGGGGGGGGGGGGGACCAGAGGGTGTCTATTCAATCTGGGGTCTAGATAGCAATTGAAATCTCCCATAATCAACACCGGAACATCAGGCTTATTCGCAAGGGAAGGACAGCAGCAACTGTATTACATCCCGTGAAAAGGGGTGTGGGATATATATTAAAGCCAACAGCAATGTTACTGTATACAGTTTACAGTAAATAAAGACATATCTACCAGAAGTGTCCCATCGAGTAAAGCTGCTGGTATACCAGCTCCTTGTGTATCAGTACACTCACCCCGTGGGAGTGAGCGGAGTGGGTGGAGTGATATGACTTACCAACCCAGGCGTTTTGCAAGCACCGCACATTGTGGCCCAGAAGATGAGTCTCCTGCAGGCCAATGATGTAAATTCCACAATACTATGGGTGTAAAAAGCATTTTAGACATCGAGAAACATATTGAAAAGGTGGCCCTGTGTGGAGCGTCTGTCTCCTAGAGATCAAACCGGTCGGGACAGTACGATGGCCCGGGTGTATCGGCATACATTGGAGCATAAATCTCTTGCCCTGCACGGGGGCTGTACATTGGAAATATAGTGTTTGTAAAAGGTAGTCAGTCTCGCGCGGCATAGCAGTAGAAAACAGAACTTATATTGAGATAAAGGAGGCACCCGGAACATAGCCATGATCAAACGCACATAGCCAAGATCTCCCAGGGGCCATAGCTTAAAATATCCAGTTTGTCTTGTCATGCCAACCGGGTACTGAGACATTAGCCATGTAACCCATGACCTCACGTGACTACCAAGCCCCCGACACAGTAGTATCACTTGTGTGGGTCAGTGCTAGCAGTGGAATCAACAGAAAGTAAAAACAAAAGCATGAAAAAATATGGGTAGTCACTCACTGTATTGATAGCATATATAGTTCCTCTTCAAAATAACAAACTGTAGAAGGAATTTAGCGCCCTTTAAATTCCGGTATTCCAAATGCCAAACAGGATTTAACCTGCGCCATCATTTCAGCCACGGCGGCGGAGGTCCTGCTCATTGTGATCCAACCAGGACGCTGCACCTTGTGCATTTTCGAAAAACTGATTCTGACCCCAACGTCACCCTCAGCTTAGCTGGGAACAGCATAGTATAGGACAACTGCAGCCTTTTCTTGACATCTGCACATTCCGATCATCTGGGGTGCACCTCCGTGGAGAAATCCAGATAGAATGAGATTTTGGTGCCATTGTATAGGACAGTTCCCTTCTCTCTGGCTAGGCGCAACACCACCTCCCTATCCCTGTAATTCAAAAGTCTGGCCAGGATCGATCGTGGGGGACTGCCAGGCGGGAGGGGTCGCGGGGGTGCTCTATGTGGCCTTTCCACAGTATAGATAGGGAAGAAGGCCTCTTTGCCAAAAAACCTCCTGCAGCCGTCCTTCAACAAATGTCGTTGGATCCCGGCCCTCCACCTTTTCAGGGAGTCCCACAATGCGCACATTTTTGCGTCTCAGGCGGTTCTCAATTTCATCTGTTTTGTTAAGGGCTTGGAATGCATTTTGAGTGGCCACTCTCACATCTCTGTGCAGGGGGGGGCAACTGCTCCTCCTCTTCACTCACCCTTCCTTCCACTGCTGTGGTTCTCTTCCTGATCTTTTGGAGGTCCTGAAGCACGAGAGACACCGATTCCTCCAGCCCTCCAAACTTCTTCAGGTCCTCCACAGAGGCAGTGCTCTTGTGCACAGTGTGCAGGATGTCACTAAGTGATGGTTGAACACTATCCCCTGAAGGGGAGTCAAGCAGTGCAGATGCAAGATCGTTCTGAGTGTCTAGTGGCACTGTGTCATCCAGCGTGTCTGCGTCCTCCCTGCTATCAGGCCCAGGAGAGCACACAGGCTGCTGTGAGGCATGCAGGGGGGAGTCAGAAAGCCCAGACAGCTTTTGGGTGTAATATAACATGTCCCTGGCCTGCTCTTTGGACTTCAGGGGCTTGCGTGACTTACCCCCCTGCTCAGATTTCTTCTCCAGGCCACGCTGTGCTTTTGGAGGCTGAGACTGCCCGGCACCATCTTGGCCAGCTAGGGACTCCATGGATGCGGCTTCCACACGGCTCCCACAGGTCAGCATCGACTCGGTTCGGGCTTCCAGCGGCACCGGACGGCTCAGGGAGGCAGCAGGCAAAAACAGGCAGAATTGTGTGTGAGGACAGGAGAGAGGACAGGATCATTAGCGGGAGCTCTGTGCAGCAGGTCCACTCACATGCCTCGTCAGGCCACGCCCCCAAGAGCATATTAAATAAGGGCATTAACCAATGCATCCCTTTGGGTAATACATTTAAAAAAGCGAAAAAAAGTCCTGGGTGGCTTAACTCCAATGTGAAAATGCATATAAATGCAAAAGAGGGGGCCTTCAAAAAATACAAGGTTGAGGGATCATCATCAGAATTCAGACTTTATAAGGAATGCAACAAGAAATGTAAGGGTGCAATTAGGGTGGCTAAGAACATGAAAGACACATAGCGGAGGAAAGCAAAAAAAATCCCAATAAATTCTTTAAGTATGTAAACAGTATAAAGGGGGGACAGACCATATTGGCCCCTATATAAAAAGGAAGGTCACCTGGTTACAAAGGAATGGGAGATGGCAAAGGTATTGAATCTATTCTTCTCAGTCTTCACGAGGGAATCGGGGAGATTCAGTAACCAAAACTGCAGTGTTTATCCTCATGACACATCACAGGAAGCACCTCCATGGTCAACAGAGGACAGAATTAAAATTAGACTTGGGAAACTTAACATTAATAAATAACCAAGACCAGATGGTTTGCACCTGCAGGTACTTGGGGAACTCAGGTAAGTAATTGCCAGACCCTTGTTCCTAACTTTTACTGACAGTCTTCTGACTGAAATGGTACCAACTGATTGAAGAAAAGCCAATGTAGCACCAATATTTAAATAGGGCCCAAAATACATCTCTGGGAATTACAGAGCCTAACAACAATAGTATGAAAGCTCTTGGAGGGGATGATAAGGGACAATATACATGATTTTAGTAATGAGAACAGTATTATTTGCAGTAATCAGCATAGATTCATGAAGAATCGTTTTTGCCAAACCAATCTATTAACCTTCTATGAGGAGGTGAGTTGCCAACTAGATAAAGGAAGGCACATAGATGTGGTGTATCTGCAGGATGTTGAAACCTTGTAAAAAGATCTGAACAGATTTATGGGTTGGGCAACTACAAGGCAAATGAGGTTTAATGTAGAAACATTTTAAATAATGCATTTGGGTGGCAAAAATATAATGCAATCTATACACTGGGGGAAGAACCTCTGGGGAAATCTAGGATGGAAAATAACCTGGGGTTCTAGTAGATGATAGGCTCAGCAATGGCATGCAATGCCAAGCTGCTGCTAACAAAGCAAGCAGAATATTGGAATGCATTAAAGGGGATCAACTCCAGATAAAAAACAATAATTCTCCCGCTCTACAAGATTCTGGTCTGGCCACATCTAGAGTATGCTGTCCAGTTCTGGGCACCAGTCCACAGGAAGGATGTGCCGGAAATGGAGCGAGTACAAAGAAGGGCAACAAAGCTAATACATGGTCTTAAAGATGTTATGAGGAAAGGTTGCAAGCACGAAACTTATTCTCTCTGGAGAAAAGATGCTCGAGAGGGGATATGATTTGAATTTACAAATATTGTACTGGTAACCCCACAATAGGGATAAAACTTTTTTGCGGAAGGGAGAAATTAAGAAAGGTTGTTTATTTGCAAAATGTTTGCACTTGATTGTTAGGGGAAGGGTCAGTACCAGTCAGGCTTCACTGGATGTTTCATTTCTGACAAGGAACCTGTTGAGAGTAGGAGACATACAATCTTGTTGATACAATGGTCTTTGCTGTCAAATCACAGGCTGGGGGCTGAGAGTTAATCAAGCTGTGTTGCTGTGTGGCAGAGCTATGTAGATCTCAGACAAAGTCACAATCTATTAGCAAGTAAACCATCTCTTTTCTGTATGTATTTTTAACTATGTATTCATGTGTTAGCCTAGCATTCCCCTTTTTAAATAAAAATTATAAATGTATCTTTAACACTTAGGGGTCAATTTAAAATACAGTGGTTTGGTCATAAAAAAAAGTACATTTATAAAGCTTAGTGGTGTATAATTAATGTGCATTGTGCTCTGCCGTTAATAATAATAAAAAAATAAAAGAATGGAAGGGGTAAAGAGTTGGGGGGAGAGCTAGTCATTTTACCTGTAATAGTCACATAACTGACTCCCCTTAATTTACAGAGCTTCCTATTCTGCGTTAAGCACAGACAACCCTGTGGAGCATCACAGGCTTTACGCTGTGGTCAGTGTTTTCTGAATAAGCTGTAAAACGTGGGCCATGTTATCTGTATTCTAGGAGTATATAGAAGAGTGTATAGCGTTGTACGCTTTGTGTTAACCATTGACCTGTAATGTTTAAAAATATATTGGTAGTAGCAATTCTACTGTGGTGTTGGATATACAGTATATATTTGGTGACCCGGCTAATCCCCCATTGAAGTCCTATCGAGACTAAACGATCGTAGGGTGCCGTGACGTCATCACGTTCCGTCCTGACCATCGGCAGTGTTTGCATGTGAAGCGAGAGGCATCGGAGAGGAGACACCATAGCTCCCTAGCATATGATATGCTGTATTCTCATCTTCCAATTGTAAGTGCAATACTTTGTTAAACCCCCCCCCCCTTTTTATACATAATACGCTATGAGAGTCCATCTTTTTATGTCGTTTTCGAGTTAACCATGGATCAACTACTGAGTTCCATCTGGCTATCATACTGATTGGTTTGTGGGAGCACTGACTTCCCAGCGCGCTATGAGACTGATGCAAAGCAGTCTCCCCCTTTGGTAAGCAGGCATTCCTAACTCACGGGTGCAGTGTGAAGATCTGGTTTTTGGTGCAGAAGATTGACGTTTATTCATCACTTTTCATTGCTGTTTTATATCACACAACTTATTGCTGGACTTTTTTTTATCATTTAACCTCCTCTCACTAAGCTGTTTTTTTGGTGACTTTTTCTTTCACTACACTGATGCTCCCTTTTTTTCTTTATCTTTTTTTGGGATCAGTTATTGAATATACATGTTTTCTGAATTTATGTATTTTTTCCACATACATCATTTATTAGCGCTGCACTTTCCTTAGTTTTTGTATATATTTTTTTATTGATATGACATTATCTGTATGAATGTATTGGATTTACATGTTTTTATACTTTTACCGGCAACACAGCAACTGAAGTTTTACATGATGGTATCCTGTAGGCATTGTTTGCATGGCTTGCTGTTAAATCTGTGTACTAAATGGGACTAAGACTTTGACTACACATTGTGTATGGCAAGGTATGCTGCTGGGGTGGGTGAGTAGCACAATAGAAATGCAAGTGATCAGAAGATGACAAGAACCTGGTATTAATAATGTGGATTGATTAAATCAGCAAGTAGTACTCAATGCCTGGGGCTTAAAGATAATTAAACTCTTAGAAAAATACACATACTCTTCAAATAAGGGCCACACATTGATTTTTACTAATAAAAGTTCATTCGGTCTTTGTGCAATAGACCATTGTATTTTCTCAAGTTGATGAGAGGCAAACATTGCTTTTTTTTTTTGCGTTGCTATAAAGAAGTAAATTATTGTTTCATTGAGACTTATTTGTATGTATTGTATAAATAAATAATTAAGAATAATAAATATGTTAGTAATAGCTGTACTAATTAAACAGATATGAAGCTCTGTCTTTCTGTCTGGAATTGTTTGCTTTCTGTCATTCCACAGTTTTTGTTCTGTAGCAGAAACAGAATACTGTAGCTACAGATTGACATGCCAACTCTGCATGCTCTGACACCCACAGGTTGCACAAAAGCAACTCTCTAGCTGCTCCCACATGGCGTTTATTTACAGTGGCTTTGTTGACGTGAATAAATGTGCATTTCTAGAGTTACAGAAAGCTTTGCAAAGACAAAATGCACAGGAACTGGCAATTATTCATCGATATGAACAACTCAAGGAAAAAAGGAAAATTTACATTCAAATATTTACTGTGAAATTCCTTTCCTGATGGACTCCATGGCAGTATACGTTTGGGTAGCTCCGCCCTCACTCCTACCCCATAGGACCATAAGGAGCCTACTCATTAGCACTGAGAGGGGACTCCTGCTGCCACAGAGTCCATCAGGAATAGAAAATGTCAGTATTCTTAAGAGACTTCATGGCAGCATACGTTTGGGAATAAACTAGCCACACAAACATCGAGTGCTGAACAAAAAGAAGGTTTCCTTTCACCCATTAACATATATCACTTTCAGGCCAAAATTAACAGAAGATAAAGACTTGGGCTCCACACAATAGTGAGCCATAAATGTATTATTAGATGACCAAGAAGCCGCTCTGCAGATCACCTATGGAGCCACAGCGACACAGCTCTGGTAGAGTGTGCAGTCGCCACCTCCAGGGGAGCCAAGCCCTTAGCCCTATGAGCTTGATGATGGATGGCTTGCATTATCCAGGCAGCAATGCTTCTGAAGGAAGCTTGTTTCTCTCTGTGATAGTGCCAATTTACTAATCGTTCATCACAGGACACCGGGCACTTCATATTCATGACTACTTGAGTTATGCTGCCACCTTCAGGTGAACAGACAGTGGCTAAAAAAGACAAATTCCTCACCCAGCTGTAACTCCTCCCAAATCTGCTAAGCCTCAGTTTTTAGCTATTGTCTTTAGGTGATGGCTGTGCTAAAGATGTGCCTCTAAAGATCTTCCTTTGTGCACTCAGTCCTCTGTTGTCTGCGGGTCAAGTTCCTGAAGGCCCTGTGGGGCCATGAGGGGTGAAGACTGGGTCTTCTGGTCCTGCAGCTTGGACTGGTGAGTATCTATGTGGTGGTGTATGTGGCAGTCTTTCCATAATCGTGTTCCATGTGCATTGGGGCAGTGTAGGATGATTTTTATATGGAGTGATATGCTTCCGTAATTGTGTTTTAAAAATGGGTGGACTAGCATGGTACACATGCACAACAACATCTTACAGTTGTATTTAGAATTATTCAGCCCCCACTGAAATTGATTGTTTTGGCCAGTTTGACATTGATTTTGATCATTCAGTCATCCTGCTTACAATTAAATCAAAGAGGCACATGTAGGTCAGACAAATATAACATAACATTTATAATGAAATAACCACAAATGTCTTTTCTGAGCTCACATCATTATCAGTTTTATTCAACCCCCAAGTGACATTAAAACTTAGTACTTAGTACAACACCCTTTTACAGTTATAACAGCTTTTAAACGTGAAGCATAGCTTGACACAAGTGTCTTGCAGTGATCTACGGGTATCTTCGCCCATGCGTCATGGGCAAAAGCCTCCAGTTCAGTCACATTCTTAGGCTTGCGCACTGCAACTGCTTTCTTTAAGTCCCACCAGAGGTTCTCAATCGGATTTAAGTCTGGTGACTGCGATGGCCACTCCAAAATGTTCCAGCCTTTAATCTGCAACCATGCTCTAGTGGACTTGGAGGTATGCTTGGGATCATTGTCCTGTTGAAAGGTCCAACGTCTTCCAAGCCTCAGGTTTGTGACGGACTGCATCACATTGTCATCCAATATCTCCTGGTACAGAAGAGAATTCATGGTACCTTGCACACGCTGAAGCTTCCCTGTACCTGCAGAAGCAAAACAGCCCCAAAGCATGATGGCTCAACGCGATTGGCACTGCGCTGACAAGCCGTTCACCTCTGCAGCTAAGGGTCCCGGATCCCGGTCTCGGCGGCATGTGAATTGAGTTTGGTGGTCTCAGCCCGGCTCCCGGTGGGTGTGCTATGCGAGGTAAGCCTGCGCTTAGTACGCCCACCCCCCTCCCACAAAACCACCACACTTACACGCACTCGAAATTGGGTTAACATGCACGCACTTTGGCCACACGGTCTCTAAAAAAAAGAGAGGCGAAGGTCTCATTGTGTGGGGTACCTAGATGATGATCTGCTTTCCATGTAGCAATCAACTCGGAAGTTGACATTAAATGTTCAACAGGTGGTAAAGGTCCTTGAAAGGTTCATCTTGGTGCTGAACTTTCAGACGTCATCCTTGGTTCTGATGCAACAAGATGTGGAGTATTTGGGCTTAGTCCTTGACATGGCACAAGTGAAGGTCCTATGTCTTTGACCCCAGGTGGAGTCCCAGAGGTCATTAGATAGTTCCTCAATTTGGGCCTGCATGAAGGTGCATTTACCATCATTTGATGTGTTTCTCTGTCCCATATGGGACAGATTTAAGGAGTCTTTAGACCTGCTAATGTATCTGATCAAAACCAGGTCAGTTCTGGAATAAAGAATAATTGCACAGATGCTGTATACCAGGATATATATCCTTTCAATGAATTGGAAGGTTTTGACAGAACGGATGCCAGGTTGTTGGGCTGGGGGGCAGAAGGGGGATGTTCTGGAGAACCTTTTGGTTCAGGAAATGTGGTCATCAGAAGAGCAGATGTTGGTGATCAACAGCTTGGATCTTCAGGTGATTTGGCTTCCTCTCCTATACTGGTCTGTCTGCTATCAGGGTCTTCCTGTCAGGGTGCAGTTGGTCAGTGCCATGGCTGTGGCATACATCAACCATCAGTGTCCTGATGCTCGGGAAAAAGCAGACCTGACCTTGTTTTGGGCAGAACTTTATATTTTATACCATACACGTTTCGGGTGGAAAATTGGCAGGTGGACATTCTCAGAGGTCCCCAGGGCCACATACAGCAACCCCCCTTTAAAAAAAAAAAAAAAAAAAAAGATATATATATTTTTATATATATTTTTTCCTTTCTTTTTTTTCTTTTTTTTATTAAAGGGCCCAGAGGTCCACCAGGGCCCCGGATGGCTACCCCCATTTGTTATATATATTTTTCTTTGTTTCTTCTTTTTTTTTGTAAGCCCCCCCCCCCCCCCCCCAGCTTCTCAATTCCCAGCAACCCGCCCCCCCTTCTCAATTTCAGGTTCTCTGCTCCGGGGGGGGGGGGGGGGCATGCCTGAAGCTGTGTAAGGGGCCCTATAATTCCTGATGGCGGCCCTGAACTCGCTTATGAATCACTTTAGGGATTCTAAGCAGGCTGTCTGTTTCAAAGCTGCTTACTGTTGCTGTCTGCTCACATGGAAAATGGTAAAAAGAAACTCCATGGCATAATATCGTTTAAAACTGTTTATTGTGCAGACAAATAAAACCCCAATGCTGGGTACTCACATGGGCTAGGTGCGTTAAGTGCATCGCTCTGTATACTGCCTAAAAATGCTGGGTAATGGCTGGCATTGTACGTTTGTCCTCTGTATGGTAGCTCAGCTGCTATTCACACTGTCCTGTCCCCTATTCATAGCCATCAGCAGCTAAATTTGGTGGAATGGGCCCTTCACTCGGAGGTGTCCGCAGAAGTTAGAAGTACGGGAAGCCTGAAGGTGGCAGCATAAAACCTAAATAGTCATGATGTGTCCTGTAATGTATTTCAAGAAAAGGATTTTATGTGTAAACCAAAAAATTCTAGTTTAATTCTAGGTGATGATTAAAGTCGTATTGCAGGGCCAGGAAAGGCATCACCTTGCTGGCTATGCAATATTTCAGAGGTGCAAAACTAGCTAGCTAGCAGAATTAGAAATGCTTTGGAAGGTTAAGCGGTAAATATATATGTTTTAAACCATGTATTTAACTTTTTTTTCTGGCGTTCTACTTTAACCACTTCCTTACTGGGCATGTAAACCCACTTCCTGACCAGGTGAAATTTCAGCTTGCAGCACTGCGTCGCTTTAACTGACAATTGCGCGGTCGTGCGACGTGGCTCCCAAACAAAATTGGCGTCCTTTTTTCCCCACAAGTAGAGCTTTCTTTTGGTGGTATTTGGTCACCTCTGCGGTTTTTATTCAGTTTAGGCCGATACGTATTCTTCTACATATTTTTGGTAAAAAAAAAAAAAAAATCGCAATAAGCGACTGGTTTGCGCAAAAGTTATAGCGCCTACAAAATAAGGGACAGAATTATTATTTTTTATTATTATTTTTTTTACTAGTAATAGCGGCGATCTGCGATTTTTATTGCGACTGCGACATCATGGCGGACACATCGGACTCTTTTGACACATTTTTGGCACCATTCACATTTATACTGCAATCAGTGCTATAAATATGCACTAATTACTGTATAAATGTGACTGGCAGGGAAGGGGTTAACACTAGGGGGTGAGGAAGGGGTTAATGTGTATCCTGTATAGTGTTCTAACTGTGGGGGGAGGGGGGGGTGACTGGGGGGGTGACCGATCTGTGTCCCTATGTACTAGGAACACAGATCGGTCTGCTCTCTCTATGACAGGACGCTGTCATTGTGAGAGCCGGCAATGAGAGATGATCTCATATGTTTACATATGAGATCATCTCTCATTCGCTGCACAGATCGCATCGCAAACGGCCACTCTGATTGGCCGTTCGCAGGCGATCTGTGATTGGCTGTGTCCAAGGGACACGGCCAGTACACAAGTTCCCCGCTGCACGCTCGGGAGCGCGCGCTGGGAACACAGAAAGAGGCTGCCGTGAAAACACGGCAGCCCAGAGATTTAGAACCACCCTGCGGCCGCATATAGTCGTACGGCTGTAGGGAAGTGGTTAAATATGTTTAAAGACATTTGTTTTATATATTTTTTTTGTGTATTGGTTTGGCCTTTGATTTAATTTGCAAGAAAATCTGCTAGTGGTGCCATTTATATTATAGTTTTTGTACAAAGCCTTCCCAGTGTTATTGGAAACTGAATGTGCTAACAATTGCCCTATACAGGATTAATTGGTAGACTTGCAGCCATGTGCTAATGAAATTTGCCTGTAATCACTCTTTACCATTCCTGGGTTTGTTTCTCGATTTAATGTGCAAAAATGCATTTTGTTCTAAATTATTTAACACTTCTCAG
Source organism: Rana kukunoris (assembly GCA_029574335.1). Lineage (NCBI taxonomy): Eukaryota > Metazoa > Chordata > Amphibia > Anura > Ranidae > Rana > Rana kukunoris. The sequence goes on from CM056053.1 coordinate 338,655,802, forward strand.
AATTTACTAGGCCAAGGTCTTTTTTTCCATCTGCATTAAATTCACATCAAGTAGAAGTCTGCCTGTTATCCTAGTTGGTATATATTAGAAAGAGGAGAATTTGAGGTTAAATTTAATATAGAGTAAACAAGATGTGTTTTTTCAGCTGAAAATATTTACATTTAATTTATTTTTATGGTGGTGATTGTAAGGGGAAGATGTGTTCAGTGGAGGTACCAATGTTCAATGAGAAATTGTTGTTCAGTGCAAACATCATAAAATCGAAACGCTAATAAAGAAGATCAAGTAGAGGTGTTTTTGGAGATTATTCATTGTGTACGGATGATAATACAGGGAGAATGTTATATCCATGATCAGAAGAGTCCTTCATTATTTACCACTTACGGGTTGCATGCAGGTAAACTTTTAAAATTTTCACACATGCTAAAATCAGCGGGCCAGATTCAGGTACATTGGCGCATATTTTGACCGGTGTAGCGCACCTCCTTTACGTTAGACCGGCACAATGTAGAGGCACAATCACCGTATTCTCGTAGTATTTGCGCAGAAATTTGCGCCGGTGCAACGTAATTCCCGAGGCGTAAGGCGGAGTAATTCAAATTGGGAAGGCCGTGGGCGTGTTACATTGAAATGAGCCGTGACCCCATGCAAATGAAGGGCCGGCTGGATCGCGCATGCGCACATGAAGCAGCCCATGGTCAGCACCTCTGTGCGCATGCTCACAACTCGGGAACGGCGCAATCAGTGAAATTGGAAGTGGACCCGGGCAACTTAGTGAGCTACGCAGAGAGCTTAAATAGACAGACACAAACGCCCTTCCTTTGCAAAAGTACATCCCTTTGTATCCCTTCCTATACAGCAAGGTGCTTTTGTTCTCTTGTTTATTAGCGTTTGTTTGTTTGTGACGTGTCTTTGAGATATTTGGGGACTGTTTTGCAGAGTGATTTTTGTCTTTTCTGTGTTTTCTTTGTTGTGTTTTTTTTTATTATTTTTTTGCTGGGCATTTTTTTTTTTTTGGTTCTGTTTGTGAAGGATTTTGGAATGTGGGGGTGACATTCCTGCCGGAAAGGGGTGTCACCCTCATTTGTGGTGGAGAAGTGATCCCCAGGTCCGTGTGAATGGTGTATGAATGTACAGTGACATAATTGGAGCCGTGGCGTTGCTGTTCATGGTGGACTTGTGCCAATCCAGTGTGATGAGGATGTGATGTGTCTGTGCTAGGGACCACAGTGGTGTGGATGCATGCATTCTCATTGTGCCATGATTAATGTGTGTGTTTAAAGTGCAAAGATGCCTAATGTGAGCTGGCTCCTGGCTGCTCTTCCCTTAGATGATGGGGTAGCCTCGGTTAGGGGGGGATTGTCTGGTTTAGGGGTCAGGTCATCACGTATGTCAATCTCCAGGCCCTTTCTCATTGCGAAGTTGTGCAGCATGCAACATGCACCAATGATCTGGCATACAAAGTTTGGGGAATACAACAGGGTACCATGGGGGGTTCCGCATAGGAGTCATGAGATTAAGGTCACAATATGAAAGAAAAAAACTTTTTGGAACACTTTTGCAGCGTTTTCAGACACTTTTAAAGCTCTTCCTATTTATTTTAATGGAGAGGAAAGTTTTTGAAGCGCTAAAAGACATCCATTGTGTGGCACTGGAAACAAAACCTGCACATAAATCAGCAAATGTGGTTGCTCACATATACTGTAAATAATTGCATGATATACATTTATAAATGCATACTGTACATACATACAGGATTTCCCAAATAAATACAATAGAAATATTGGCATAAAGTTGATCTTTTATATGTATAACTAAAGGTAATTTAAAAGTAAAACAAAAACTGTAAAAACATTTTTTTTTTAATAAAGATTCAGCAGTTTGTTGTAGGTTTATCCAAGAACATTACCATGCAGATGCACATCTTGGTCCCAAAATAGTGTACCTTATCTACTAATCATGTGAAGTTGTATTGATCAGGGCTTTAAGTACACCTTGTGGCCGGCATGCTCATGTCAAATTCAATGCTTTTTACGGTAAGGGTTCTTTTGTTACACAAAGATATACGACTCGAGTGCTGATAAATCACTTATTATTCTTAGTTCAAGTACAGCACTTTTATTAAAACTTAATTTCTGCAACAACAATGCTATTTAGCTTTTGTCCGTATAGAATAGACAGTGATTCACTGTATTAACATTCAGAATGCGTTGTGCAAAATTCCTTCCCTCACAAGCTTACAATCTGAGGCTTCTCTGCCTCAGGCTCAGCAAGATGAATGTTTTTCCCAAGAACATTAGAGAATGCTTATGCACATACCATGAAGTTTTTTGAGGTGATTTTTATTAGAATTTGTTATCTCTGTAGACAAGTGTGGTAAAAACAAAATATTATATGTGTGTGTGTGTGTATATATATGTGTGTGTGGGTACGCGATATACGCCGATACTCGTTTCCCGTGTGGTGTTTGAACCACTGCGCCGACATATACCGAGCACAGTACACTCGGGTATAGTCGGGCAGACTCGGCTCCTCCCGCGGTCACGTCCTGTGCGTCCTTTGCGTCCTGTACGTCCTTTACGCGAGAGGAGCCGAGCCTGCCCGACTATATCCGAGTGTACTGCGCTCGGTATATGTCGGCGCAGTGGTTCAAACACAAGCGCGGGGATCGAGTGGGAAGGACACCACGATGGCCGCAGAAGGACGCCGGACCAGACGAGGCCGCCGATGGACGACGGCCAAGACACCGACGAGAGGCATCCAAACTGTAAGTATTTTTTTTTCAGGAATCTTCCTTCAAGTTCGGGGGTGTGCGCTATACGCCGGGCGCGTTATAGCACGATAAATACGGTACCTCTCGTATAGCAAACATGAGATATGGCAGCAATAAATCACAATTTCTCCCATCTTTGTCCACCACCTTTTTTAACATGCTTTTGAGCGTTTTGTTAAATCTCTGCACAAGACCATCAGTTTGGGGGTGGTAGACAGAGGTACGGGGATAGGAGATTTTGAAAAACTTGCACAATTCTTTAGTGACTTTGAACATAAATGGTGTGTTTTGATCCATTAATATCTCTTTTGGAATACCCACACAACTAAATACCTGGACAAGCTCTTTGACAATAGTCTTAGCTGAGGTATTACGCAAGGGAATGGCTTCAGGATACCGTGTAGCATAATCCAGTATAACCAATATGAGCTCATGGCCCAAGGCAGACTTTACTAATGGTCCCACCAGATCCATGCCAATTCTTTCAAAGGGCACTTCAATTATCAGTAATTTTACCAGCGGACTGCGAAAATGGGGTAATGACGCAGAATACTGACACTCTGAACATGACTCACAATAATCTTTGACATTTGCATGTAACCCAGGCCAAAAGAACCAGTTATTCTTTCCTTAGTTTTCTCTATACCCAGATGTCCACCCATTATATGACCATGGGCTAAATCTAATACCATCCAACAACAGGATTTGGGAACCACTAGTTAGTCTACCTCCTCCTCCCCTTGCTTTACCACTTAAAGGGGTTATAAAGGTAAAAAAAAAAAAAAAAATCCTGAATAGCTTCCTTTACCTTAGTGCAGTCCTCCTTCACTTACCTCATCCTTTGATTTTGCTTTTAAATGTCCTGATTTTTTCCGAGAAATCCTCACTTCCTGTTCTTCTGTCTGTAACTCCACACAATAATGCAAGGCTTTCTCCCTGGTGTGGAGTGTCATGCTCGCCCCCTCCCTTGGACTACTGGAGAGTCAGGAGCACACTAACACACAGCTCATTTCTCTATCTGCAACGTTGAGAGCGTCCTGACTCTCCTGTGGTCCAAGGGAGGGGCACAGCAAGTTTTTTTTTTTAAGAGCCATGTAGGGAAATTACATTAGGTTCAACAGATTCACCATCAATCATTTTAACATTTTCTCTGGCTCTATTGAGTGTGGAGTCTCTTAGTTTTTCTGTGCAAAAATCATCTTTCCTGACTTCCAATTCAGGCACCACATTCTGTCCACTCTCACTATTAGAGTCAGAGATCATTTCTTGTTCATTAACCTCAAGGTGGGGGCTGGATTCCAGCTCCTCCTGCTCCACAGCCATTCTTAAAAAAGGAAAAGGATCTACCCCTCTGATAGACACACCAACAGTTTCCCTTTTAATTTTGCAATCAAAAGGGTCGAGTGAGTTTCAGTGTTTCCTCAGCAGGGGGAGCTCTGTCCTCCTGACTTCTTTTGTTTATCCATAACTGTGGAAAATCTCTCCCCGCTAGCACTTCATGAAGTAGTGAGGGTACCACCCCCACTGGATGTGTCACAGTGCCCCATGGGGTATCAAACTCAACCAAAGCAGTCTGGTAGGCATGTGTTTTACCATGTATACAAATCACCCCAATAGTGCTAGGGTGTAACTTTGCAGGATTTACAATTATCACCTTTGGCTAATGTCACAGCACTACCAGAATCTAGCAGAGCAGTGACTGGCTTTACATCAACTGAAATCAAACACATTTGTTTTTCCATGCATCCCTTTTTTTTTTTTTTTAAAACATGCTCTTAATTAATTTTCTTCATTGTTACAAAAAGAACAGGTTACATTCAGCTTAATCCATATAGTTAAAATTTCTTATCTCACATATATAATAACCTTTTAATTTTCCTCTGTTAAAGAGGAGTTCCACCCAAATTTGGAACTTCCTCTTGTTCCACTCCTCACCCCCTTACATGCCACATTTGGCATGTAATTTTTTTTGGGGGGGGGGAGTGGGGGCTTCAGTAGGAGTGGGACTTCCTGTCCCACTTCCTGCTTCCGCCGAGGGGCTGGTTAGGCGATTAAGCCTTAATCGCCTACACCAGCCCCTCCCTGTAGGCGATCACATGGGACACTGACAGGTCCCATGCGATCGCCTCTCCAATCAGCGGCGAGCCGCGCGCGCATGCGCAGTGCGGCTCGCGCATGCGCAGTGGGTGCCCGGCCGTGAATCCGAAGGCTGTCAGGGCTGGGTGCCCACAGTCGGGATGGAGACGCCGGCCGGGGAAGGGGGGAGAGGAGCGGAGCCCCGGTCGGCGCGTCGCTGGAACGCAGGAGCAGGTAAGTGAGTGTTTATTAAAAGCTAGCAGCTACACTTTTTGTAGTTGCTGACTTTTAATAAACACATATCTTTTGGCTGGAACACCCCTTTAATTCTATTTTCTTATCGCCCACTTCCCTCCCTCCCTTCCCTTCACCTTCCGGATTGATGGATTTACATTTCACTTATGATATCCCATTTTTCCCAACCAGGTATACATATTTTATCGAATTCCCTGATATTCCTTCTCTTAGTGTGTACTACTTTCTCCTTCCAGATTGTTTCTGTGACTGCGTTGACCCATTCTCTAACTGAAGGGGGATTCTCTGCCTTCCATCTTTGAGCAATTAATTTTTTTGCCTGAAAGAGGCACCTTAATATTGCTTTTATTGTACTGGCTGCTCTATTTCTTTCTTCCCAGTATGCATGTTCTGGGGTCCATCTCCAACTTTGTTTTATGTCGTGTTTATGACATTAAGGATCCCTTGCCAATACCTAAACAATCTCGGGGCATCTCCATAGCATGTGTATCAGATCCCCCGTATCCTGGCACCTAGGGCATCTCACATCTACTCTCCACCCAAAATCGAATAATCTTTTTGGAGTATAATACGTCCTGTGTATCATTTTTAACCACTTCAATACCCAGCCATAATCAAATGACGTCCACAGATGGGATCTTCCATCCTGGGTGGACGTCATATGACGTCCTCGGCCTTCTGCTGCTACTGCGGGCCCCGGGGGCCCGCAGAGCAGTGATCCGTTGTGACCCCCGATGGGGGTAATGAAGTGACGGTGGAGCGGCGGCAGCGGGCGGCAGAGCGCTAACCGGCTCCCATATGCAGAGCTGCGGCAGCGGCATGCACGGCGCCAGCGCGCACCCCCGCAGCGATCGGGGATCCGGTGTGTCCCTCGTGACAATGTAGCAGCATGCGGCGGAGATTCCGGTATAACCTACCGGATTTGATGATGCAGAGCTGCGCAGTGGCGTGTACGGTGCCCGCGTGCCCCCGGAGGTGCGCATTGCAGTGATCAGGGCTGAGGCTTTTCCCGTGGATAGAGCCCAGCCTACATCAGGGTAAAGAACCAATGAAATTGGCTCTTTACCACGTGACCAGCTGTGTCCAATCACAGCCGGTCACTAAATTTAAACAAAACACACTATTGTGTGTAATTTACTGTTGCTGGGTTCCCCTCTTCACACACCGATCCAGTGTGAGGAGGAGATCAGCTAACAGTGAGTTACACAACACTACACATATACTACACTGTGACCAGATTGCCCCCCCCCCCGAAATAAAGAGTACCTGTCATCTAGTACCCACCACCTCACCAGAGTACCCGCCACCAGGAGTACCCGCCACCTCACCAAAGTACCCGCCACCAGAGTACCCGCCACTAGAGTACCTACCACCTCACCAGAGTACCTGCCACCAGAGTACCCCCCACCAGAGTACCCACCATCTCACCAGAGTACCTGCCACCAAAATACCTGCCACCTCACCAGAGTACCCGCCACCTTACCACCTGCCACCAGAGTACCCGCCACCTTACCACCTGCCACCAGAGTACCCGCCACCTCACCACCTGCCACCAGAGTGCCAGCTCATAAGAGTACCTGCCACCTCACCAGAGTACCTGCCACCAGAAAACCCGCCACCTCACAACCTGCCACCATAGTACCTGCCACCAGAGTGCCAGCTCGTGAGAGTACTCGCCACCTGCCATCAGAGTACGCACCACCAGAGTACCCGCCAGCAGAAAACCTGCCACCAGAGTACCCGCCAAAAACCAGCACCTGGTTGAGAAATGAGATGTGTAATTTATGCTTGTAGAACGCCTGGAGGTGCTACTTCAATGTTGAGCCTCTGTATGTGGCCAGGCTGTGTAAGAGTCTCACACATGTGGTATCACCATACTCGGGAGGAGTAGCAAAATATATATTGGGGTGTCAGTTTTGCTATGTTCATGCTATGTGTTGGAAATATCTTATAAATGGATAACTTTGTATAAAAAAAACGCGTTTTAATTTTTTTCCCACATATTCCAAAAACTTCTGAAGAAAAATGAACCGTTCAAAAGACTCATTATTCCTCATAGATTATACGTTGGGGTGTTCGCTTTCCAAAATGGGGTCATTTTGTGGGCATTTACATTGACCTGGTGCTCCAAGGCCTTCAAAAGTGTGATAGGTTGTCATCAGATGAAATGTGCAATTTATGCTCCTAGAACACCTGACGGTGCTACTTGGATGTTAGACCTCTGTATGTGGCCAGGTTGTGTAAAAGTCTCACACATGTGGTATCACTATACTCAGGAGGAGTAGCAGAATGTATTGTGGGGTGTCATTGCAAGTATGCATGTGCTGTGTGGGAGAAATAACTTATGACAATTTTGTTAAAAAAAAAAACAATTTCCCAAGAATCGTGGGAAAAATTACAACTTCAAAAAACTCACCATGTCTCTTACTAAATACCTTGGAATATCTGCTTTCCAAAAAGGGGTAATTTGGGGGGTATTTGTACTTTCCTGGCTTGTTAGGGTCTCAAGAAATTAGATAGGCATTCAGTACATCGGGTGTGATCAGATGTGATCATTTTCAATGATTTGCACCTTAGTTTGTAGACTCTATAACTTTCACAGAGACCAAATAATATGCACTTTTTTTAGTTATTTTTACCAAAGATATGTAGCAGTATACATTTTGGCCCAAATTTATGAAGAAAAATTACTTATATGCAAAATTTTACACTAGAAACTAAAAAAAGGTGTTTTTTTTTCAAAAATGTCTCTTTTTTCACTTATATTGCAAAAAATAAAAAACCCAGCAGTGATTAAATACCACCAAAAGAAAGCTATGTTTGTGAGAAAAAAATGATAAAAATTTGGTTTGGGTATAGTGTAGCATGACTGAGTAATTTTCATTCAAAGTGTGAGAGCGCCGAAAGCTAAAAATTGGTCTGGGAAGGAAGCCCTGTATTGAAGTGGTTAAAAATGAAAACTTTTGTGCGGGCGAGACTGTCACCATATGTCCTTTCTCCAATATCTTCCTCCATTGCCCATCTGTTAAAGTCCCCAGATCTTCCTCCCATTTCTCTCTGCTTTTAAGCTGTTCTGGACCCCCTTTCTTGGGAGATAGGAGTTCTATCCCATAATGGTCCCTCCCCCTCAAACTGAGCATTTAGAGTATGTCTAATTTGGAGATATCTATAAAACGTGTGATTGGGCACATCATATTCTTCTCTTAGAGCAGACATTTTTTTCAGGGTCCTTCCTTCGTATATTCCTTAATTTCCCCAACTGTCTCCAACTCCAGGAGGTTCCTGTTATTGCACAGGGGCACATGTTCTGTCACACCTCCCTGACCTCCAATCGACCTTGCTGCTTTCCATACTTTGATAGCCATCTTGACTGTTGGGGTTTTATTAATAAATGAATTTGCCTCCAGCACCTCTACAACTGTTTTGTGAGGTGCCCCTAGGATCATTAAACCTCCTATTTACATCACCTCCTGGCTCTATTCTTCCTCCTATATGCTGCAATTGTGCTGCCAAAAGGTAGCAGCGTGGGTGTGGTGTTGCCATACCCCCCTCCCTTATTGGCAGCTGCAAGGTTTGCAACTTAATTCTAGCTTGTCCTCCTTTCCATATTAATTCTCTAAACAATGGGCCAGATTCAGAAAGTATTTACGTTGGCGTATCTTGAGATACGCCGCGTAAATACTAAGAATATCCGAATATCTTTTTTCTGTATTCAGAAAACAAGATACGCCGGAATTCAGCTAATATACGAGCGGAGTAAGTCTGTTACACCGTCGTATATTAGTTGCATATTTACGCTGGCCGCTAGGTGGCGCTTCCATCGTTTTACGTGTAAAATGTGCAAATGAGCTAGGTACGGCGATTCACGAACGTACTTGCGGCCAGGCGTCGTAGTTTACGTCGTTTGCGTAAGCGTTAGTCCGGCGTAAAGTTACCCCTGCTATATGAGGCGCAGCCAATGTTAAGTATGGACGTCGGGACAGCGTCGAATTGTACGTCGTTTACGTCGTTTGCGTAAATCATTCAGGAATGGGGCTGGACGTAATTTACGTACACGTCGTTTACATTGACTAGTTGCGACGTGATTTCACGCATGCGTACTGGGATACGTCCACGGCCGGCTCATGCGCCGTTCAGAAAATGCGTAAATTTCATAGGTTCATAATTCATTTACATGAATCACAGCCCCACATTAATAATTTGAATTAGGCGCCCTTACGCCGGCCACTTTACGCTACGCCGCCGCAACTTATGGAGCAAGTGCTTTCTGAATAAGGCACTTGCTCCTAAAATTTGCGGAGGTGTAGCGTAAAGAGCATACGCTACACCGCCGGATAGATACACATTTGTATCTGAATCTGGCCCAATGTGTTTATTTTCCTAAACCATTTTTTATGTATCCATATAGGTGCATTATGCAGCACATATGATAGTTGTGGCATCCACAGCATTTTTATCAAGTTGCATCTCCCTGCGACTGACAACAGGAGGTGCCGCCAAATTTTAATTTTATTTTTAAATTTAGTCAAGAGGGGAGATAGAATATTCCCTGTATATTTATTGAGGTCGCTTGTTATATCTATCCCGAGATATTTAATTGTCCAGCTGTGATATTTAATTTCCAGCTGTGGGATATCTACTAGCGTCTGACTCCTCATTGGGTCTACCGGAATTAATGCTGATTTCTCCCAGTTTATAACCAATCCTGAGATTCTTCCGCATTCTCTAAATATGGTCATTACCTGCTTAATGGAGTGGTCCGTGTCACAGAGGAAGAGGAGAACATCATCCGCAAAGAGCGGTTCTCTCTTCCCCGGTCGGTCTCACGAACCCCTCCATCTTTTTATCCATTCTTATTGCAGTAGCCAATGGCTCAATTGCTATAGCAAAAAGCAGGGGTGACAATGGACACCCCCTGCCTTGTGCCCCTCTCTAGCCGAACCCTCGCTGAGTAGTCATTGTTGACTCTTATTCTTGCACTACGGTCATTATACAATATTTTAATCCACCTGATAAATTTAGGCCCAAACCCAAAAACTTCCAACTAATGCCAGATTCCAAGCTATCAAAGGCTTTAACCACATCTAAAGCCATTACTGGTCTTGTACCATTGTTCTCTGTTGGCATTTGCAGGTTAAGAAATACCCTCCTGATGTTCATGCTAGTTGATCTCCCTTGAATAAATCCCATTTGATCCTGATGTATAAGTCTCGTGGCTTTTTTGTAGCACTTTCCCATAATATTTGTAAGTCTCCACTGGAAGCCCGTCTGGTCCTGGGGACTTCTGATTAGCCATCTCAGTGACTGCTAGCTGTACCTCTTTGAGAGTTATTGGGGCCTCCATTTTCTCTTTCTTCGTAAGGGTTGGTAATTCTAAATTCTGAAAGAACCCTTCCAATTCCTCCTCCCTACAGCGGAGGGAAAGGAATTGGTTCTTACTGTGGGCCAACATTCTCCCGACACTTTCCCCCTCCACAAATGTCACTTGTTTTTGAAAAAATCTCTTATTCTCTGATTTTCTTATTATTTCAACTTTATATTCCTGTTGCTTATTCAGCCATATTTTTTGTATCTCCGGTGTTGGGTTTTCAATATATTCCTTTTCTGTATTCTCTAGTTCCTTCCTAATCCTGTTCTCCCATTCCTTTGATACTTTTTTGATTTTTGCCACTTGTTGAATACATAATGCCCTGAGGAATGCTTTCAATGCATCCCATATCACCCCCCTCGCCACGGTTCCTTCATTGAACTTTATAAACTCTTTTAATTTTGACGACATCTACTCTGAATCCCCCATTAATTCAAACTACAGCGGACTTATTTTCCATACCCTGACAGGCTTCCTCCCCTCCAGATTTACAGTTGTTATCACCAAAGAATGGTCCGATATCCCTCTGGGCTGTTATGCTGTTTCCCTGATTATTTGAGATGCTTCCACTTTGCCCAGGACTAAATCTATCCTGGACAATGTGGAATAGGAGCTAGAGCAACAGGAATATTGCAGCTCCTCTGGGTTTCTCACTCTCCATATATCGAATAGCCCTACTTCCTGTAAGAACTGATATAGCCGACTCTCTGATACATTCTGTACACTTTCCCTTGGAAATCTATCCCATTTTTTGTTTATTACCTCATTAAAATCCCCCATTGCGATGACAGGTATCCCAGTTTTGTCCATCATAAAATCCATTCATTTGTACATAACATCTAATTTAAATGGTGGGGTGATATTTATTTGCAAAAACATATTCCCTGTTCTCTATTACACAATAAAGGAAAACATATCGCCCCTCCTCATCAATACTGACCCGCTTACAGGTGAACACCACTGCCCTTTTCACCAGAATCGCCACACCCCTTGAATAAGAGCTGTGGACCAAGTGGTACTGATATTGAAATTTCCTGTTCTGAAATTGTTTCTTAATTTCCTTGATGTATTGTGTCTCCCGTAAGCAGATCAGTCCCACCTCAGTATGTCAAATACTGCTGCACCAAGACCAGCTCCTCTTTGATGCCCCTCATCTGGTCACACAGTACTCCTAAAGACTGCTTGCATTCGTTGACCCCCATGAGTACATCTTTTAACATAGGGCTGTCTTCTGTAGGAGAGGCTGATTCTAGGTCTATCTCAACCCTTTTATCGGCCATAGCTATATTTTTGTTGATAACATTTTTAGTTGCTGCGGCCACCATTTGTCCTTGACTCATCTTGTCCGTTGCTGTTTTAGCCTAGGCCTGTATATAATATATATATATATATATATATATATATATATATATATATATATATGTATATATGTGTATATAAACAAAATAACAAAAAAACAGGTTTACATCCACTTTAATGCTTTGTACATTGCAAAAGGCATAGAACAGTAAAACATTAATATTTAACATCTACACTATGGCAGAACTGTGCACTGAAGATTTAGCTTTGCATTTTATTGTTGGTTAATAAAATATCATCTTGCATGTTGTAAACGACATCTTCGTCGCGGTACTGCGTTCCACGCTGGAATGCATACGGCGACTGCGCACTGGCGTCATCGCCCAGCGCCGCGTGTGTTCCAGCGTGGAACGCCGAAGTGCAGAGCATAATCAACGCTCTGTGGTGTGCGTAGAAGAATTGCTCCCCCTTAGTTCTGGTTGTGAGTGTATCTAAAGCCTATTCCCTGGGACCTGTCTCCCCCTGTGAAATCTGTGAGTCTACCAAAGGCCGCGGCTGGGCTATAGCCGATCGCACAGAAAGCTTGCCCTCTGGTAAGCGGCCTTTTTGATCGGTGGAGGGTCACCTTTATTACACTTTATTACATCAGTACAAGTTACTTTGGTGGTGAATACAGGATTTCACACTTGCATGAACTTCTATCTATCAGCCAACTTCAAGGGTTTTATTGCTTAATGTGGACTTGATGGACTTATTTAATTTTTTATTAATGGCGCAGCTTTGTTTTTGTATTTCATAATCAACGCTCTACCAGAGACACATTCTTTGCTGCTATAAACACATAGCACTGTCACTACACGCCGTTCTATTATTGCCGGCCATAGCCGGTCCACGCTACCATCAAACTACTAGCTAAATTATCCCCTGTGCAGTAAACTACCGCAGACCAGATCCACGCTACCATCAAGCTACTGCTCACTGCTGCTAAGTATTCTCTACCTGGATCCACACTGCCATTGTTACTTCAGTTGCTGTGGGGACACCCAAAGATATCCACCACCAAGAGACCCTCAAGTACCTAATCCCATTGCTGCCATCAATACTCTGCAATTACTGAGACGCCTGATGCTCTGCAAATGTATAAGTACACTTACTACGTTACATTTATTGCTATAGAATTACCCTGTTCTCATATTGTATTTACAAAGTATAGTATTTGAACCTGGCTCAAGTTTAAACTACCACCTTGCTTGGGATTAACTATTGAGGATTCATATTACTATTGTGGCATATCTTAAAGGGACATACATTCTTAAACCATTTAACCAACAGTTGCCTCTCTGAAGCATATGATATCCGGATACAGTATTTTCATATGCTACGTGCTTGACACTTGTTAATTATAGAATACGTGCTTCTGGCCTGAAAATTGAAAATGTTCGCTTATACCTTTTAAAGCTAGGGGTTGTAGCTATGTAGCTCAATGCATTCCTGTATGTGTGAGAAATTATGTAGTGAACCCCCCAAACTCTTTTTCTCTGAATAGTGATGCCTGGGGTCCAGTACTGAAAAAAACATTACATAGAGAAGTGCATTGAAACCTTTTCCTAACCGCAGTTGTGGTTCACTCTCGCTCACTGTAGTTTGTGACACATGTTTGATAACTAAACAGAACATGTGCATAGATTATAAACATAATGATAATATCATATGAACACGTGTTAGGTACTTGGGGGAGATCAAGTTGAAGAGAGGGCTTCTCTTGCACCTTTTATCAACACCCCTGGTAGCGGTAACAGAAGGTATGAGGATACAGAGTGACATGAGGCTGAAGTAGCAGACAGCGCCAGCTGTTAGTTCAATGATGGGGAAACACCGTCCCGCCTCCGAGATCAACAGGGACAAAAATGGATGAATGGTTGCACACTCTGGAAGGATGCCACCATGAGATAAAAATGTTACAATGTTTCACGCAGATAAGAGTGCTTGATCTTAACACCATGTTGTTAACATTTTATCTCCTGGTGCTCGCTGTGCCGTATATGCTTTTATTTGTTGATCACTACAATAAAGATTTTGGTATCCTTCCGGAGTGTGCAACCATTCATCCATTTTTGCCAACTGTTAGTTGCAGTATCCTGGTGACTGTGAATCACTAGACAGGGACCAGAGACTGATACATGGTGAAATTTGAACAGTGGACAGGAGTGAAGCCAGACTCTCCTGTAGTCCAAGGGAGGGGGCGAGCATCACACTCCACACCAGGGAGAAAAAGCCTCCCATTACTGTTTGGAGTTAAAGACAGAAGAACAGGAAGTGAGGATTTCTCAGAAGAAATAGACATTTAAAAGCAAAATCGAAGGATAAGGTAAGTGAAGGAGGACTGCACTAAGATAAAGGAAGCTATTTAGGAAAAAAAATTGTACCTTTACAACCCCTTTAAATGGGGTGCTTGGTGCTACTGCCAGGCATACAAATATGCGTGTGCATATGTCACGTAGCGTGAACAATAATGTTTGCATGTTAATACCAATACCAGTTTGCATGCAATACTCTTCTAGGTTGGATATCATATAACCATTGCTCTGTAGCATTGTTGTTAGACAAATGAGGAAAAGGGGAAAGAATGGGGTAACAAGCCCCGGAACTTTAAAACGGTGTCCAAACAAACAGTACAGATAGGTAGAAAAATACAAAATGTATTTAATTTAAGCATACAATAAAATAAAATGACATAATAATTGATCCAAAATGAACCAACGTGGCTATAGTGAAGGCCACTGGGATCCCTATAACCGACAGATGCCCAACATGTTTCGCCCATGGCAGGGCTTCATCAGGGGCTTGTTACAAGGAAAAACTATGAATAAAGAGACACAAATTAATAATAAAGTATGAAAATTAATCATTGAGATAATGCATTAACATATACACTCAATGTACATAATTATATATCAGATAGCATACATATTAACATATGGTGATAAACGTTTTGACCAATGATTAATTTTCATACTTTATTATTAATTTGTGTCTCTTTATTCATAGTTTTTCCTTGTACCAAGCCCCTGATGAAGCCCTGCCCTGGGCGAAAAAAGTTGGGCATCTGTCGGTTATAGTGATCCCAGTGGCCTTCACTATAGCCACGTTGGTTCATTTTGGATCAATTATTGATTATGTCATTTTATTTTATTTTATTGTATGCTTAAATTAAATACATTTTGTATTTTTCTACCTTTCTGTACTGTTTGTTTGGACATCGTTTTTTTTTTTTTCATTTAAATTTAAGTTTATTATAATAAAATTAAGAGCATACAGAGTAATAAACGTAATACAATAAATGCATCAGGAAACATCGTGTTGACAATTATAGTAGTAAACAATAGATTACATTTCTTAACTAGATTTCCCCTTCTCCCCCCCCCCCCCAATGTCCCAACTATATACCTGGTAAGTCTAACATGGGAGTGTAAATGTGTATAATCAGGAGGGATGGGAATCAGTAGAGGTAGCGACAACATTTTAGGGCTAAAATTCCCTGTTTACTAAGCAATCTATAAAACTTTTATTATAAGCTGAGATCATAAAACTAAAATATATGTAAGGAATAAATCATACCGAACCGTGGAGAGGATAGGTTTCCGGGGGCATCCCCTCCCCCCGACACCCCCACCGGGAGCAATCTGTGTCGAGGAGGGGGGGCAGCCCCCCCTGATGACAAAAAAATTAGATCCAAATGGAATTTAATACATACATCCAGTTAAACTAAATCAGCACTACCTGAGACCAGTGGAGAATATGATATGTAATGAATATCTCCTGTTCAAGAGAAAGAATAAAAATAAAGAAAAGGAGAGGGGAGGAAGGAGAGGAAAGGGAAAGGGAGGGTGGGCCTACCTGCCATAGGATTACAACAGTCTGAGTCCAGAGCCAAAACTAAACTTACATGTTGTGGGAGATTCCCATGTAAATCAACCAAGGTTCCCAAATTTCAGTGAACTGGGTAGAGGTATCTAACATAGAGTTAATTCTTTTTTCTTGTTCCATAATCCATGTAACCTTTCTCTTCATGTGTAAAATGGAAACCGACGGTTTCTTCCATGCAGCCGCTAAAGTGATTCTGGCGCCAGTCAGTATAAATAGAATCAGCTGTCTAATGGCCTTGGAGCTCTTTGGTATTAGTCCATTCAATAAGGCCATTGCAGGAGATTGATGGAGGTTACAACCGGTAACTCTCCTGATAATCTGGAATACCCTGTTCCAGAATCCCCGTATCCTAGGGCACTCCCACCAAGTATGGATCATGGTGCCTATTCCTTGACAACCTCTAAAGCATAGTGGTGAGGATGACGGATACATGGTGGCCAATTTAAATGGGACCAAGTACCATCTAGTGAAAATTTTTATATTAGCTTCAATGAGGGATGGACTCTTAAAACCCTTAAGAGATCTAGAGTCGTTTTTTTGCCAGTCCACCAAGTCCCAGTCCTCTTGAAGCTCTCTTTCCCAAGCTAGCATATGAGGTCATTTTATGTTATTTGATGCAAGAGATTTGTAGATGATAGAGATATTACCTTTCCTATTCTGAGCTTGTTCGCATTTGTGTTCATATGGGGTCAAAAGGCCAGAAATTGTTTTATCGTTCCAAAGTTTCTGAGCAAAGGTATGTATTTGGTGTAGTCTGGATCTTTCAGAGGGGGGGGGCAAAGGTTGTCTATAAGGAATTGCTCAGGAAGAGGACCTGTATGTTGAAAGAAACGCCCAATGCGGTACACCCCCCTATCAAGCCACCATTTGAAGGAGTCCACTTCCGTTTTGGGGCAGAAAGATGGGTCGAGAAAGATACTTGACAAAGGTTTGCCTCTAGAAATTAAGAGTGGATTGCTTTTAAGTGAATCCCATAATACCAATGCTTGTGATAGGGTGGGGGATAGTATAGGGGGTCTACTTTTAGGAGTGCGCCACATGAGTTCTTCAATTGTGGACAATGGGGAAGCCTGTTCTTCTATTTCTATCCAATCTGGGCGATCATTTTTAAGGTAAACCTCCAATAATTGCGCTAACCTCGCGGATTGATAATACCATAACATGTTTGGCACTCCTAGACCTCCCTGTTCAGGTAAGTTAAACAGACTACGAGAGGGAAGACGGGGTCCCTTTTTGTTCCAGATAAACTTGGTGATTTTACCTTGAAAGGATTTTAGATGGCTTTTTATTATCGGGATCGGAAGGGATCGAAAAAGATATAGGAGTTTCGGGAGGAGAGTCATCTTGGTAGAATTAATTCTGCCGATCCAGCCTATTTTCTGCGCTCCCCATTCGGTAAGGTCCTTCTCGAGTTTCCTATACATAGGAGGGTAATTGGCTAAGTATAAATTCTGGAAATTTGGGGTCAGGTTGATACCTAAATAGTTAGTAGACGTAGAGTCCCATTTGAAAGTATATTTGTTTCTCAAGAGGGACACTGTGGGTTCTGAAAGAGAAATATTAAGGGCCGTAGATTTAGGCATGTTTACCGTGAGACCCGAGACTTTAGAGAACTCGTCTAGCAGGGAGAAAATTTCCGGAAGGGAGGAGATAGGAGAGGTCATGAAGAGTAGCAAATCATCTGCGAATAATGCGCATTTGTGTTCTTTTTTATTACAATGAACTCCCCTGATATTCGAGATATCTCGGATGGCTATGGCCAGAGATTCAATAACAATAGCGAATATCAGAGGAGATAAAGGGCAGCCCTGTCTTGTGCCTCTTTGGATATTTATAGATTCCGAGAATATGCCTTGTAACCAGATTTTAGCTTCAGGGGAGGAATAGAGAGCGGAGATGATTCCTAAAAATTTAGAACCAAACCCCCAACGATTCAAAACAGAAAACTAAAATGGCAAAGATACTGAATCAAAGGCTTTCTGGAGATCAAGTGAGAGAAGCATACCTCTTTGTCTAGTGCTTCCAGACCACCTCGAGTACATTAAAGAGATAAGATCAATAGCTCTCCTGATCTGGTCCGGGCCTTGTCTCCCTGTGATAAAACCTACTTGATCTTTGGATATGTATTGACCTAAGAAGGCAGACATCCTATTAGCTATTATTTTAGTAAGTATTTTTAGGTCGTTATTAATGAGGGATATCGGTCTATAGTTCTCCACTAGGCTATGATCTTTATCGGGTTTCGGTATCAACGAAATATAGGCCAAATTAAGTTGTTTATCTATAGGGGAGCCCTCAGTCAAATGATTGTAAAATCGTGCTAGGTAGGGTGATAGAATGATAGGAAATGTTTTGTAATAAGACCCTGAGAATCCATCAGGGCCAGGAGCTGTGTTTAATTTTAAGTTTTTGATCACTGACATAACTTCCTCAGCTGAAATGGGTGCCTCCATCAACTCCTTGTGAACCTTTGTCAACCTGGGAAGATTCAGGCTGTTCAAATATTCACCTATTTTGTCCGAAGAAAAGTTACTATCCTTAGCGTAGAGCTTGGAATAGAAGTCGTGGAAGGCCCCCATCGCCCGTCGAGGATTTAGGGTAAGGGTACCATCTGCCATTTTTATCTTAGGGATGGTTCTCGATTTAAATCTGGGAGATAGTTTGCGTGCTAGCATTGGACCTATTTTATCCTTTAAATGGTAGAACCTGGCACCTGTCCATTTTAGATCATTTTCTGATTTTGCTGTTAGAGCTAGGTTTAAGGCCGATCTAGCAGCGTCAAGATCGTGGGTGGGAACACTGAGAGGGTCTAATTTATGTTTTCTACGTAACTCTAAATAGGTCTCTTCCAATTTCTCTATGGTCAATTTATTTTGTCTTCTAAGTTTGGCTGCAATTTGTATTATTTTCCCCCTAACTGTAGCTTTATGGGCAGCCCATAAGGTTTCGGGGGATATATCTTTAGTATCGTTAATTTCAAAATATTCCTTTATGGATTGTTCAATTTCTGCCATGAGAGTGGGATCTTTTAAGATCGACTGGTTAGGTGTCCAGTGAGACATTTTATGAGTTGTGTCCTCTTTTCTCAAGGTTAATAGAACCATGGAGTGGTCTGACCAAGGGACATCCTTTATAGTGGATTTAGAGGCTGCTGGGACATGATGGTTGGATATTAATATATGGTCTATGCGGGAGTACGATTTGTGAGGATTAGAATAGTGGGTGTAATCTTTTGTTTTCGGATTTAATTCTCTCCAAATATCGGTCAATCGGGATTGATGAAGCATGCGAGCTACTTGTGTGCTAATTTTGGTTGGCCTTATGAGTTTATTATTATTTGGTTTGGATTTATCTAAACCCGAATCGAAAGCCAGGTTGGAGTCTCCTCCCATAATAATGATGCCCTCCATAAGAGGATGGAGGACTTCAAGCATCTGAGAGAAAAACTTCTTCTGTCCCCTATTGGGGGCGTAATAGGAGACAAACGTGTATAGCTTCTCGTCTAGAGTTCCTTTTACCAAAATAAATCTGCCTTCCGGGTCTCTATATTCCTTTAGTAAATTAAAATTACAAAATTTGGATAACAAGATAGCCACTCCTTTCGTCTTGTTTTCCGCGTTGGATAAGTAGAATACTGGGAAGTGGGAGTGTAGGAATGAGGGGGAGTACCGCCTTGGGAAGTGTGTCTCCTGCAGGAGCACTATATCTACATGAAGTGCCTTGTATGCCTGGAGGGCTTTTCGTCTTTTAATAGGAGAGTTCAACCCCTGGGTGTTGTGTGTCACAACACGCAGGGGTTTAGTAGTGTTATTTAAGCCAGCCATGGGTCGTAAAGAGTGTTATGGACAGATCGTGTCTTGAAGACTGAGTCCATAGCTCAGAAGACACCTGTGATGGCAGGTAGGCCGGGAGGGAGGGTGGGAAGGTAAAGGGGGAAAAGGGGAGAATAGATACATGGAAATAAAGGCAAAAATGGTAACAACAAAGCAAGATGTAGTATTGCAAAAGGTCAAACCATGACCCAGATTGAAGGAAGGGAAGTTTGCTCCTTCCTTCAATCAAACAGAATTTATTAGAGTAGTCCATTTAGAGGACTAACTTCCCACTTGTCAGGGCGACAAAGTGTCGCTCCAAGAAGTAGGTTGAGGCTCAGGGCCTCACCGCCGACTGTCAGCGACAATCAAAAAGTTCATGAATTAAATTTTGAAAAACAAAGGGTTGATCCCCCAAAAATAACAATTGAAGAGATGGTACCTTCCCCCTAAAAAAAAAAATATATATATATATATATATATTATTTAATACCATAGGAAAAAATAAAAATTGTAGAACCATATGGGTAAGTAGATATTGAAAAACCACAAGAATAAATAAATAAATTATATAAGTGAGCCAGTAAATATTAACTCTTACTCTACCAGAAATCCTTATAAGTAATTTGATCAAGAATTGAGAAACAATTCATATTAAAAGAAGGCCTATTGGGGAGAAAAAAAAAAAGAACACAACAACTTATATGAATGGGGGATGGACACCACCGGAGCTAAGATTAAATCATTTCAGTTGATGTTTAGTAGAGTTATTTCAGACTTTCCTGTGTTTGACTCTATTCCAGGGATTTGAGGTTGGACTATTGGGTGTATTTCTTTTAGCTGAGGTTTGTTGCGGTGGTAAAGTGTCCATGGCTGGTTCCTGTGAAATAATTTTCAGGTCTAGTAATAGTCTTTCACCTTCTTGAAAGTTGTGTACCAAGTGGAGTCTGCCGTTATATTTGAATTTTAAGGCGAATGGGAAGGCCCATTTGTATTTAATGTCTTTTTTCATGAGGGCAGAAAGTAGTGGTTTCATCGCTCTCCTCTTCTGAATGGTGTAGGGAGATATGTCTGAAAATATTTGAATCGTTGCACCTTGATATTGAAGGTTTTCTTGTTGTCAAGATTTTTTCATCACCTCATCTTTGGTGGAGTAATAGTGAGGCTTTACTATCACATCTCTCGGTAAGCCGTCTTTTCTTGGTGGGCCTAGGGATCTATGTGCTCTGTCTAATTCCATTTTGTGAATAGGTATGGATGGGATCAGGATTTTTATGATGTCCTGTATAGCTGAGTGTACATCTGTGATGGACTCAGGTAGCCCCCTGAGCCTGAAATTATCCCTCCTTGATCTGTTCTCCAAATCATCTATTCTGGCCTGGGCCACCTCCAGTTGTTCTTGCAGGTGTTGTATGTGGTCAGTATTTTGTTCGATTCTAGAGACATTAATATCCAGTTTCCGTTCTATGGATTCGATCCTGTTTCCAAGACTTTGGAAGTCGGCTCTGATGTCCTTAGTGATTTTTTCAGCGTTCTGGGCGAGGCCCCTATCTAGAATTTCCGATATCATGTTGAATAAGTCAGTAACATTGAAGGGGCTTCAGGGGAGCGTTCAGTATTAGAATGGATGTAGATAGGGTTTTGAGAAGGGGCCTCAGAAGGGGTTAATTGACCCGACATTGTGGATATTATTTCTTCTTTAACAACAGACGAGTATAGCGCTGTATGTGATATAGAGTCTGATGAAGGGGGTGGTGAGATGGCTAACAGGTGAGATGAGATTTGTTTGACAGACATAGAATTTTCGGTAATTTCCAGCGTATGTGTCTGGAGTTTGGAGTCCATGTTTTTAAGAGATTCCTTGACGGCTAAAGTTTTAATAGTATTCTTGTTCTTCTTGTTTCGCTTTCCCTTCATGTATTGAATGTGTAGCAGAATATTTGCACCCACATGAGTCAAAGCTAAGTGAATATTAGGGTCGGCAGATTTATTAAGTATCCTGAATCAACCATTGGGAGGAGCATGATATTTTAGTGTTCAGTTCATACCTGGGTACCAGGGCTTGTAGTCAAACTGTGAAAACTGACAAAATCTGTTATAGGTGGAGTCCCTGTTTAATATAATAAGTGGGTGTCATTACTGTAGATGGGGGGGGGGGGGATCTAAGATCTTCAAAAAATTTTGTCATCAGACACCCGACGGTGAGTGGTGGGTCTTCCCTAAGTCGCCACCTTAAAAGTATCCCTGAAATGAATTATAGTAAATGACTTGCGATTATTGCAGATTAAGTAAGATATTGTTGAATGAAAGTTTTCCTCTTAAGGTTGCAGCCTTAAAATTATCTGGTGTATATTTCTTCGGGTGGTAGCCTTAATCTGAGAGGCTGTAATGTACTCTGACAGGGGGGGGGGGATATGGACTGAGGGTCTTGAGGAGCGATGCTGAGGTAACCACTAGTCCCCTGTCTCTGTGTATTGTATCCACTCAGATTGAATTGCTGGGGAGGCCTCAGACAAGGAATGAATCCTATTGTGTAAAGTCTATTGATGAAAGATAAAAATATCAGATGATATTAATCCTTTATGCTGTCACCTTAATCTAGCCAGGTGTGAGGGCTAGTCAGGGGTTCTCAGTGTGAAGAGTGTCCTGAGGAGATTTGACAGAGACTAGTGATATCCCCCCTGGTAGGGATCTGCAGTATGTGGTTATCTCCAGTGGAAATTACCTCACATATGAGCTGCTGTATTTGCAGATACCTCAGAGTCTTTTTCCCTTTTTTTTTCCTTTTTTTCTTTCCCCTTCTTCCTCTCCCCTCTTAGGTTAGTTATTAAATAGTACTGTCTAGGTCACTTGCTGTGCTGACAGGGTGAGACAGAAATGACAATGACGCTTACAATTTTCCTCAGGAGGTGTGGACATCGTTTTAAAGTCCGGGGGCTTCTTACCCCATTCTTTCCCCTTTTCCTCATTTGTCGCACATTTTATATGGGATGTGGTGTCCTTGATTGATTTCTCCCTGCCTACCAAATATCTTCTAGCAGTGTTGTTAGTTGAATCTTTAAAGTTCACAATTGAGGCTCTGAAACCTTTTAGTTTCTCTTTTGTTCATTGATGAACACAGCTTCTTCTTCTTTTCCTGTGCTTTACAGTTGCTGGCTTTGACAGCATGGCTATTTAACCACTTCAATACCAGGCACTTGCACCCCCTTCCTGCCCAGACCAGCTTTCAGCGCTGTAGTACTTTGAATGACAATTACGTGGTCATGCTACAATGTACCCGAACACATTTTTTTATAATTTTGTTCCCACAAATAGAGATTTATTTTTCTTTGTTTTTGTTATAACATTTTGTAATTACGTTTTCTCCTTCACTGATAGGCACTGTAAGGGGTTAGCTTGGTAGCGGGGGTGTGTGACCCCCTGGATGGGTTCACTACACACTGAACTATACAGAGAGGCAGCCGAAGACGGTTGAAAACAAAGGCCCAGATTCATAAAGCAATTACGCCTGTCTAACTGGTGTTAGACAGGAGTAATTTCAAATTTTGCGCGCCGTATCACTAGTTTGAATCCTCAAACCATGATACGGCGGCTTCGGGCTTCGATCCGAGAGGCTTACGTCTTCGTAAGCCTTCGGATCTACGCTGCGATATTTTTGCGGCCGCTGGGAGGAGTTTGCATCGTTTTCATGCGTCGGGATATGCAAATGTGTTTTTACGGCGATCCACGAAGATACGAGCGGTCTTCGCAATCGCTTACGTCTGTTTTTTTTTACGTACTGTTAGACCAGCTTTTTGCTGGTCTAACGGTGCGTAGCCCATGTTAAGTATGGCCGTCGTTCCCGCGTCGAATTAAAATTATTATTTTTTTTTTTTTGCGTAACTCGTTCGGGAATAGAAATGTCCGTAAACGACGCTACTCAAACAACGAATGACGTAACGACGTGATTTCGCGCAATGCGCGGCGGGAAATTTGCGAACGGAGCATGCGCAGTTCGATCGCCGCGGGAACGCGCCTATTTTAAATCCTTCACGCCCCCTACTCGTGTAGATGGATTGCGACGGGAGAAATACACTACGCCGCCGTCGTTTACTGGACAAAATCTACCTGGATTCCACGTAGAGCCAGGTAAAAAACGGCGGCGTAGTGTATTTCTGATACGCTACGAGAATCCAATTCTCTCTGAATCTGGGCCAAAGAGTTTAGTTTATTCTTCCATATTGCTGGAAACAAGTGCAAGCATCCAAACAGCATAAACAAAACAAAACATAAAATAAAATTTACCAAGATAGGTGGCACTGGTATGCAGCACTGATGGGCACTTATAGGTCACACTGGACACTCATAGGTGGCACTGGGCACTGAAATACTGCACTGGTGATTACTGATAGGTGGCACTGATGAGTGGCCCTGCTGGGCATCACTGACAGGGAGATATCTGGCAGGCATTCACAGTGGGCACTGATTGGCATCTTTTAGGGCACTGACTATCATCACTGGTGGCCATGGGGGGCATACCGGCTCATGCATATGTGGCTGTTTTTCCTGTTGGTCCTGGTGGCATCCGTAATGGTCCAGTGTGGGCATCCATGGGGGGCTGCACTGATAAACCAATCAGCGCAGACCCCCCTGTCAGGAGAGCCGCCGACCAGCTCTCCTTTACTCACATCTGACAGATGGTAGTGAGGAAAAGCCGATAAACGGAGGCTCTTTACCAAGATCAGTGTAACGGTGTGTCAGACTGGGCATTATATGACGCCCAGTCAAAACAACTGAACTCCCTCCCAGCCATCATTTTGATGGCTGGGTAGGAAGTGGTTAAAGCCAGGTTCTGAGGCACAGGGAATTGGTAAACTCTACAATGCTGAAAGCACAAAAAATGTTCCTTTAGTAAGATCCATCAATGTTCTTTTTCAGTGGCTCGGATATTTTTATTTCTTCAGCGGGGGGTTGAACAAAAGTTGGCCTTAACTACAATCAAACACCATTCTTCTGCCCTTGCAATTTTCTTTCAATGTCCCCTAGCCATACATGTTTTTATTCAAGGTGTTTGACATTTGACTCCACCTTTGCGCTCCCTGCTGCCACAATAGGGCTTGAACTTGGTTCTTTCAGAAGCCCCATTTGAGAATGTTAGAAATATTTCCTTTCTTACTCCCTCTCAGAAGGTTGCCTTTTTGGTGGTGATCACTTCTGCTGGCGGCATTATCTTTTAGGTCTCCTTTGATTGTACACGGGGATAAGGTGGTTCTTCATCCGCATCCTTCCTTTCTTCCAAATGTGGTGTCTGATTTTCATTTGAATAAGGACATTGTCCTACCTTCCCTATGCCCATGTCCTTGCATCCTAAGGAGGTTGTGTTGCACAGTTTGGATGTGGTCCAGGCAATTTGGATCTGCTATAGATTCCTCTCAAAGATTGAATTATTTTTTTTGTGTGGACACGGTCTAGCTGAGGAAGGGTATCACAGGTCTCTTCTGCCACTATTTCTAGATGAATTAGGCAGACAGTAGTTCAGGCCTATACTATTAAGGGTCTGGTTCCTCCCTTTTCCATTACAGCACATTCCACAAGGGTGCTTAGTGCCGCTTGGGCATCTCGAGGTCAGGCGTCTGAGTCTGTCTAAGGCCACTACCTGGTTGTCTTTGTATACCTTCAGTGTTTATTGGGTGGGTGTCCTTGCTTCTTCAAACACTTGTGTTGGTTGTAAGGTTTTGCAGGGATTTTGGTTCCTTTTGGAGGGTTTTTGGTTTCCTGCTTGGGCTGGTGTTTGCTTGTTGGCTCCTGTTGGCTTATCTTGCCTTTTTGTTTTCCCACACCTCATTATTGGCACTGCTTTTGGACATCCCTGTGGTCAAGAATAAGAAGCTCTGTCCATCATTAAATGAAAGAGAAAACATTATTTTTTGTTACTGTGAAATCCCTTTCTCTGAGTTTAGATGGACACAGCCCCCACCCCTTATTGATTGTTTTGTTATACAGCTTTGTTTCTAACTGGTGTGCCTAAGGGAGAGGAGAATGTAAACACATCAGATTTTTCTAATCTGTTATAAATCAACTGAAACCCAACCCTAAAGTTTTCATTGTGGATTACCATGTGTATGCTCCATCGGACTTTTGCTGTCAGAATTTCGGCCGACAGTGTACGAAAAATGTACGGAAAATCCAATCGTGTGTACGCGGCATTAAGATTCTGTTAATAGCGCAGGGAAGCGGGACGGGCGAGTGTAGTCGACACTTTTTTGTCGAGAGCATGTTGACAAGTAGTGTGTCACCACTTTCTGGTGAGGACACTGGCAAACAATTTTTAGGATAGACCATTTAACCCTTCCCATTTTCCAGTTTTTTGCTTGTCTTTAGGTGATGAATGACCTCTAACTGAGAGCAGGTGTCTGGCTTGTAATTCCAATATAACTGGAAGATTGATTCTTCACATAAATAAATCTCTTCTCCCCTGGCTGCTTCATCACCACACAGGATCAGTCTGTATTGTTGCCCATGGCCCTGGGTTTGGCACTTCTCCTTGGTACTGCAATACAAGGTAATGCAGTTAGCTGCAGAGTGCTATACAGGTCCAGTGACCATCTAAATCCTGATAGTTCCAGTCCCTAAAGACTCTTTTCATGGAGAAGACGCTATGCCCCCCTGAAGCAAGCGAGGCAGATGGCTTATTTTTTGGGATGGAGACAGTACCCTTGTGTGATTCGTTTGGGGCTGTTGGGCAACATAAGTATCTTAGGCCTGGAGAAGCGTGTTGCAATGAGGCTGTAACAACAGTTATGGCCAAGCGTGCGTTACTTTAAAAGTCTTGTTGTGGCAATAAACATAGGGCCAGATTCTCTAAGAATTCCGGCGGCGTAGCGTAAGCCATTTACACTACGCCGCCGCATCGTACTAGAGCAAGTGCTTTAATCTCAAAGCACTTGCTCCGTAGTTTTCGCCGGCGTCGCGTAAATCGCCCAGCGTAAACCCGCGCAATTCAAATGGGGCGGCTCGTATTTAAATTAAGCGCGCCCCCGCGTCGAACGAACTGCGCATGCGCCGGCCGGGGAAAAAGCCCAGTGCGCATGCTCCAGCTCACGTCGGAAAGCGTCGTTGAAACCGACGTCAAAACGACGTGAGCGTCATTTACGCAACTCCCTATTCGCGAACGAGTTAGTAAAACGACGTAAGCGATGGAAAAAGCCGACGCTGACCCAACGCCATATTTAACATGGCATCTGACGGCACCCGATGGCATACGACGGAACTTCGTAAGGTTACTCCACATAGAAGCTGGGGTAACCTTACGCGCAAAGCATCACGCGCATAGATACGAGGCAAAAAAAAGGCGATACGACGGGGTATCTGAGATACTCCGTCGTATCGCCGCTGAGAATCTGGCCCATAATGTCTGCCATTTTCCACATGCTAAGAAGTTTTTTTTTACCACATCCCCTTAAACATATTCAGGTGAGCAATGGTCTATCCTCTGTAGGAGGTTCTATGCTCTCCCCTGACTTTGGCACATTTGAGCACGTTGCTATACTTCAGACAAGCACACTAACTCCAGCAGTGACTTTGCTTTGGATTGTAGCTCAGGTCTCTGCATCAGCCTTCACTGGGTTATCCAGCAATCCTCAGCTGTGGGACACAGAATAGCTGCACCCCTTCTGCTCCACAGCAACAGTTTCTGCACAGATTAAGGTTATGTGTACCCCTCAGGTGATCTCATCATCAGACAGAAAGGATGTTGAATAAGGGAGCAGACCAGCACACTCAGTTCACAAGGCCATAATAAGGTTATTCAGGCTTCCAGTTTACACACCTCCAAGGCTCATGTTATCTCCTTGTGTCTAATTGGAGAGGAATTTTCTGTGTCTCTGACAAGACCCACTGGGGAAAGTCTCTGCATTGATAGAGACCATGGGATACACAAGGTGTAAGTGCCATCATATAGTGTCCCCTGCAGACTCTTTGGACTCGTCAATCTTGACAGCATTACATCCCGATGAAGATGAAAAGGGGGAGAAAGATGAGAAAGTGGAAGGTATTTTCACCCCAAGGATTTCCAAGACATCTGTCACTGCTGGGGAGTAGCTGGACTTAAATCTGTTAGCTTCTCACTTCAGAACAAGGTGGATGAGTTTGTGGACGAGGATCCAAGGTTTTTGCACTGGACACACTGGTGACAGTTCCAGCTGATATGCTCCATCCCTCTGTTAAGAATTCTTCCTCGGCTGATTTGCTTGATCAAAATGGAGGGCATTCTGGTGATCTTGGCAGAATCAAATTGGCCCAGAAGGACTGTTTTTCCAACGCTGTTTAAAGCTAGGAAATCAATCTCTCCTAAGGTTTAACATCGCACTCAAAATGCTTACTTGTATGTAATGGTCACCACCGCTTACGACCTTCCATCCAACCACGAAAAGCTTATCTGACACACTCTGACAATCTTGCATACACGATCCATATCCATTCCCATAAACAAGACGAGACTCAAGCTCTGCACTTGCTTCAAAGATATGACCATTTATTGGTATTTTCTCAGCTTCTTATACAGTCTCAAGCATAATGCAGTTAGTCACAGGACAATGTAGTCTCCACCCCCCTTCACACCATGGGGGGCTTCAATCACACTCTAAAAGGCATTCAGGTAAGCTAACCATGTAGACTTGTCGGCACCGCATCTTCAATAGTGTTCAATTAACCTTGAATAATACACAGACATCTAGTTAAATAAGTTATCTAGACAGCTTTATCACACAATGGCAGAGTCTTGTGAGAGTGGGTGCAATCAACACCTTTTCAACGGGATGTCTTTCACATGAATAGCCAACACCTCAAGATATTTCAATAGCCTATTAGAGGTATGAGTCACTGTCTGGTTGACCTGGTCAAGTCATCATGAACTCCTTTTTTGTAATATTCCAGTCCTGCAATATGAATTATTATTAATGTCCCATCTCATGTAATATATGAATTATGATTCTTTGTCACCCTATGGCCCTAGTGGACATAAGGTGACCCTAGACATAGGAATATCTCAGCTGGAACGCACGTGGCACCAGGCGATGATGTCATTGCGTGGTCGCCGCGCTGCGTTCCAGCGTGGAACGCATAGTGGCGCCTTTTACGGCCTTAGACCATGTCAGTGAATGTAGCAAGGTACTTGATCCAGAAACTGAGGCCCACAATTTTATTTAATGCACTTCAGAGTATGTCTATCACCATCCAGGCCAAGTAGAAGCGACTTGTCTGGAAGAGACAAGTAAAGATGACATTGAGGAGGCAAAATATGCTAAAATGCTACACAAT
This sequence comes from Rana kukunoris, assembly GCA_029574335.1. Classification (NCBI taxonomy): domain Eukaryota; kingdom Metazoa; phylum Chordata; class Amphibia; order Anura; family Ranidae; genus Rana; species Rana kukunoris. The sequence continues at coordinate 338,684,609 of CM056053.1, forward strand.
ACAACTGAAATTCAGTGACAAGCCTAAAGTCTGCAAACAAGAACTCAAAGCAAAGCAAGACCAGTTAGAATGGGCTCCCTGCACACAGGGTACCTAAATCTGCAAGGTATCCTACATGACAATCTTTCCTCATGTCTGAGCGGTATGACAGGCTGGCTTAAACCAGAGACTTTTGAAAGGTATGATCACACACCACCTTTTCACTACAGCAATACACAGACAACTAACCAAACCACAAATTACTTTGCAGCGTTCTTTGCAAAATGCAAGTTAGGCTCTAAAAGACTTGACATTTTAATGATCGTTCAGAAAACTACAGAGCCTGGTAATTTTCACTCCTAAATGTGATCATAGACTTAGATTTGTCATGCAGTGAAAAGATAGCCCTCTTAATGAAATGGCTTGGGACCAAGTCTGCTGAACATGCAAAACTAATCAGGACAATTAACTTTAACTAATGAGAGACTGGCCTTAAAATGATAGGGGACAGACTTGATAAGTGTTATGCTTCGGCAGAAGCAATTGAAAGTGTGCAATTCAAAAGACTTGATAGCTTTCCCAAAAATACCTAACAAAGTTTATTAGAAGTTCAGGGAATTAAGTGACTTATAATGAAACTTCAGGTAGACAATTTGGAAGGAGACTTACAAGGCCTTGCATTCTGGAACACAGCTAGAGGTGTCAACAAAACTGTACAAAAGCTTCCCTATAATTTGCAAGAGCAGTGGATTACACATGATTCCAGTAGAAAAGACAGTACAATTTCCCACTTTCTCTTTTTTTGTGGACTTTGTGTGCCATTAAGCCAAAACAAGAATTGATTCTAGTTTTGATTTCACATTGTTGTGTCACTCCTTTAGGACATGACCCCTGCAAAACCACATTAGCAATACACTAATGCAAGTCCTCCAGTTCCTTTCACAAGTCTTCCAGCTCCTCATTCATAGACAAAGGTCAAAGATGCTGATAATCTTTCTTAATGCAGAGCCTTCAGAGTGAGGTCCATGGAGGACTGTGAAGCCTTACCGAAAGAGAACAGCATTTTTTCAGCCATACTACAATAATTTTCTCATAAAGGAACTGCCACACAAAACTTAATTGTATCGTCCCTTCATAACTATCTCTAGTGATAACCTTGCTTGTGATCTTGACCAATATTATTTAGGGTGCACAGTCTTTCAAATAACAGTGAGGTTTCTGGCTTTCCTAGCCAAACCAGTTCATGAGCCTTTTTCCATTTACTGAGGATTTTGACGCTAATGCCGCGTACAAACGATAATTTTTTGTGATGAAAAAAAAAACGACGTTTTCTGTGAAGTAAAAAACGACGTTTTTGAAACGTCACTTTCAAAGACGATGTTGCATACACACCTATGTTTTTTTCACAAAAAGCGAGGTTACGTTCACCACTCTTTTCCATTGAAGCTCGCTTCATAACTAGCTTCTGGGCATGCGCGGGTTGAAAAACGTCGTTTTAAACAACGTTTTTGCTACACACAGTGACTTTTTGTGAAACAAAAAACGACGTTTTGAAAAACGACACAAAAAATTCAAGCATGTTGGTATTTTTTTTTGGTCGTTTTTTTGAAGACAAAAAACGATGTTTTGCCCACACACGATCAATTTAAATGACGTTTTAAAAAACGACGTTTTTTTCATCGCAAAAAACGACCGTGTGTACACGGCATAATATTCTGCAAACTTCTACTAAACATATCCTGGGTGCCTTTCTACAATTGTATAGCAAACTATATGATTCTCAAATGTATTCTGAGTTCTTTACATACTTTGAATCTTTAACACTTCCTGCTTTTGTCAACTGCAGTTAAATAGTTTTTCTTAATCATTACATTGCACTTATAATTCTAACATGTGAGATTTAGAAGCAATTGTCAAACAGCCTTAGTGGGGTGTGGATCAATAATTATGCACATCTCCCTCAAAAAACGAAAATCTCTATTTGTAACCCAATTTACACACTGCAAAGAAAGATTCATGCCTGTTCTTGGCCAAACACTCACCACAAGTGCAGGTCTTTAAATAATTTAGCTAGGATTGCTCGCACACCCACGCAGTAAAGGACACACCCACCAGTGTAATCGATTCTGTCTCTTCATGTATGCCTCAAGTGTTTACACCTGTTCATTAGGAATACACACACGCTTTACAAATGAAAGCATACATCCCCATAGATTTCTGTGCAGGGTAGACCTCGAAATAACAAATGTCCAAGGCTCTGGCCATGATCAATGATCCCAAAAATCTCCAAATCAAACTTAAACGTTGGTGAGCATATGGAGGGTCCAAAACAGGAAATTACAACTTTGTGAGAGCTTCTTCACACAGATTGGTGACAAAGCGCACTTGTCATTCATCATAAATATACAACATTAAAAACATATGTGTGCAGGATCACACCATACTTATACATCCATATTTGGGCCAAACAACATCAGTTCTAGATTTGGTGCAAACCCACACTTGCTTGATTTATAATGTGATTTCTTGGGGTTCCATCAAGTAAAACCTATCAAAAATGTAATCACTGGTGAAAGAAACTTTTACAGTACAACAGTGGAAGAACTTAAAATCCCTATAGTCAGGGAGCAGGATTGGGATTAGAACCAAGAACCTTAGTGTTGCTTGGCAGAAATGCTAATCTGTTAGCCACTGTGCTGCCACATGTTTGTAGGCTTCATTTCTGTGGTGTCAAACTGTCCTAAGTCCCACTGGTGCAAGGAGTTAATGCAGATGTACTGTGGAAGGCCAGAGAGACACTGAGCAACCTGTTTATGGCATATACCATCTGTTTTGAAGGCTGGTTATGATTGATTACCCTGAGCATGCTGAGAGATAAACGGCTATCATTTTGTGGGTTTAGGCTTGGTAAGAGGCTGCAATTAGTGCTGGTGGGGAAATGTTAAGGCTGATTATAGTCCTTGCCCATGGAAAACATATGACAGGATTTGCAATGGTAGTGGAACCCCTCCTACACATAAATACTACATTTAAACTTAATTTATTTAACCACTTCAGACCCGCGCTATAGCCGAATGACGGCTACAGCGCGGGTCTGAATATCCAACCCTCCGTCTTTTGACGGCCGCCCCTTTGGGTGTTCCCAGCACGCGCTCCAGAGCATGCAGCGGGGAAGCTCTGTGTTGGCCGTGTCCCTTGGACACAGCCAATCACAGATCGCGGCGAACGGCCAATCAGAGTGGCCGTTTGCAATGCGATCTGTGCGGCGAATGAGAGATGATCTCATATGTAAACATATGAGATCATCTCTCGTTGCCGTTTTACACAGAGACAGCGTCCTGTCTCTGGAGAGGAGGAGACCGATCTGTGTTCCTTGTACATAGGGACACAGATCGGTCACCTCCCCAGTCACCCCCCCTCCCCCCACAGTTAGAACACTATGTAGGGAATACATTTAACCCCTTCCTCACCTCCTAGTGTTAACCCTTTCAATGCCAGTCACATTTCTATAGTAATTAGTGCATATTTATAGCACCGATCGCAGTATAAATGTGAATGGCGCCAAAAATGTGTCAAAAGTGTCCGATGTGTCTGCCATAACGTCGCAGTCCCAATAAAAATCACAGATCCCTGCCATTTCTAGTAAAAAAAATAAAAATAATAATAATTCTGTCCCCTATTTTGTAAGCGCTATAACTTTTGCGCAAACCAGTCGCTTATTGCGATTTTATTTTTTTTACCAAAAATATGTAGAAAAATACGTATCGGCCTAGACTGAGAAAAATTATTATTATTTTTTTTTAAATTGGGATATTTATTATAGCAACAAGTAAAAAATATTGTATTTTTTTTCAAAATTGTCGCTCTTTTTTGTTTATAGCGCAAAAAATAAAAACCACACAGGCGATCAAATACCACCAAAAGAAAGCTCTACTTGTGGGGAAAAAAGGATGTCAATTTTGTTTGGGAGCCACGTCGCATGACCGCACAATTGTCAGTTAAAGCGACGCCGTGCCGGAAGCTGAAATTTCACCTGGGCAGGGGGTGGTATATGTGCCAAGTAAGCAAGTGGTTAAGGACCTGAGTGGGGAGCTATATTTAACCACTTCAATACCAGGCACTTTCGGCCCACCCTGCCCAGGACAAATTTCAGCTTTCAGCACGGCCACACTATGAATGACAATTGTGTGGTCATGCAACACTGTATCCCAAACTAAATTGTTATTGCATGTTATCTTGCTAGACGTTGTATGACACCCAGTCAGGATAATAGAACCACTGCCCGGCCGTCAATCTGCTACAGGCCGAGCTGGGGTTAGGAACATAGGGAGAACAGGCAACTTCTCTACATGAAGTGGCATGTTTGGGATTGTAACCAGTAACCACAGCATTGCTAAGTAGAAGTGTTAACATGTTATGCTCTGTGCTGCCACACGTGAAACCCTCCAACACATAAATACTTAAAGTGGATGTAAACCCACAATGTAGAGTATACGATTTCCTATGATCCGTGCCCAGTCTTGCCACACAGTTAATGTTAATCCAGCTCTGAGCAATCCTCTTTCATTGTTCAGTGAAAATGAACAGACTTCCAGATAAAAACCTGCTTTAAGTGACAGGTTATTTACATATATAGCTTGGACATGTTTATCATATGTTATGTTTATCATATTATGAGGTGATCCACAGTATAAAAAGTGAGAAATCCACCCCTCCCCCACAACACATCCTGGTAATATACAATGAACTGTGGTGGTGGAATTACATTAGTCAGGAGTTATTCTTCTTGATTTTTTCTGTGATATTTGTTGGTTCTTGATGTGTGAGTGTAGAATAGTGATGTTACCCTATGATTTTGGGGAATTACATTTTGACTTCTGATGCTGGTACACATATCAAATTTTTGGGACTCAAATTAGTATAATTTGAAATAATAAAAAATACACAAAATTGTGACTCATTTTAAATTTGCATAATAGTATTGTTTGTGGTTTGTAAAGACACCTACATTTGCAATAAAAAGTATGTTAACCCCTTTGGAATGATATGGATTTCTGCACAAATTGGTCATAAAATGTGATCTGATTTTCATCTAAGTCACAACAATAGACAATCACAGTCTGCTTAAACTAATAACACACAAAGAATTACATGTTACCATGTTTTTATTGAACACACCATGTAAACATTCACAGTGCAGGTGAAAAAAGTATGTGAACCCCTAGACTAATGACATCTCGAAGAGCTAATTGGAGTGAGGTGTCAGCCAACTGGAGTCCAATCAATGAGATGAGATTGGAAGTGTTGGTTACAGCTGCCCTGCCCTATAAAAAACACACACCAGTTCTGGGTTTGCTTTTCACAAGAAGCATTGCCTGATGTGAATGATGCCTCGCACAAAGGAGCTCTCAGAAGACCTAAGATTAAGAATTATTGACTTGCATGAAGCTGGAAAGGGTTATAAAAGTATCTCCAAAAAGCCTTGCTGTTCATCAGTCCACGGTAAGACAAATTGTCTATAAATTAAGAAAGTTCAGCACTGCTGCTACTATCCTTAGGAGTGGCCATCCTGTAAAGATGACTGCAAGAGCACAGCGCAGACTGTTCAATGAGGTGAAGAAGAATCCTAGAGTGTCATTTAAAGAATTACAAAAGTCTCTGGCATATGCTAACATCCCTGTTAGCAAATCTACCATACGTATAACGCTAAACAAGAATGGATTTCATGGGAGGATACCATAGAGGAAGCCACTGCTGTTTATAAACAACATTGCTGCATGTTTACAGTTGGCACAAGAGCACCTGGATGTTCCATAGCAGTACTGGCAAAATATTCTGTGGACAGATGAAACGAAAAGTTGAGTTGGTTGGAAGAAACACACAACACTATGTGTGGAGAAAAAAAGGTACAACACACCAACATCAAAACATCATCCCAACTGTGAAGTACGGTGGTGGGGGCATCATGGTTTGGGACTGCTTTGCTGTGTCAGGGCCTGGACGGATTGCTATCATCAAAGGAAAAATGAATTCCCAAGTTTATCAAGAAATTTTGCAGGAGAACATAAGGCCATCTGTCCACCAGCTGAAGCTCAACAGAAGATGGGTGTTGCAACAGGATAACGACCCAAAGCATAGAAGTAAATGAACAACAGAATGGCTTAAACAGAAGAAAATACTGACCTCAGCCAGATTGAGATGCTGTGGCATGGCCTTTAAGAAAGCAATTCACACCAGACATGCTAAGAATATTGCTAAACTTAAACAGTTCTATAAAGAAGAATGATCAAGAATTGCTCCTGACCGTTGTGCATGTCTGATCTGCAACTACAGGAATCGTTTAGTTGAAGTTATTACTGTCAAAGGAGGTTCAACCAGTTATTAAATCCAGGGGTTCACATACTTTTTCCACCTGCACTGTGAATGTTTACATTGTGTGTTCAAAAACATGGTAACATTTAATTCTTTGCGTGTTATAAGTTTAAGCAGACTGTGATTGTCTATTGTTGTGACTAAGATGAAGATCAGATCACATTTTATGGCCAATTTGTGCAGAAATACATATCATTCCAAAAGGGTTAAGAACCCTCTACGCAGTGTAAGGTTAAACCTAGGGTTAAAGCTTCTCTTCTCAATTTTGTGAATGACCGCGTGTCTTTTTAAATTCCCTTTGGCAGATACGTTTTATCCCTATTGTGGGGTTATCAGTACGGTATTTGTACATTGAAATCATATCCCTTCTCAAGCGTCTCTTCTCCAGAGTGAATACGTTCAGTGCTCGTAACCTTTCCTCATGGCTAAGATCCTCCAGTCCCTTTATTAGCTTTGTTGCCCTTCTCTGGACTCTCTCCAGTTCCAGCACATCCTTCCTGAGAACTGGTGCCCAGAACTGGATGGAATACTCCAGGTGCGACTGGACCAGAGTCTTGTAGAGTGGGAGAATTATTGTTTTATCTCTGGAGTTTAATCCCCTTTTTAATGCATGCCAATATTCAGTTTGCTTTGCTTGCAGCAGCTTTCCCTTGCATCCACTAGGACCCCCAGGTAATTTTCCATCCTAGATTCCCCCAGAGGGTCCCCCCCCCCCCCCCCTAGTGAGTAGATTTGCATTCATATTTTTGCCACCCAAATGCAGTATTTAATTTTTTTCTACAATAAACCTCATTTGCCATGTAGTTGTACACCACATTCATTTGTTCAAATCTTCTTGCAAGGTTTCTACATCTTGCAGAGAAACGGTTATTCTGCTTAGCTTAGTATCTTCCTCAAATACCGAGATTGAGCTGTTTATCCCATCCCCAGGTCATTTATGAATAAATTAAATTGGATCGGTCCCAGGACAGAACCCTGGGGCACCCCACTTTTCACAACGGACTATTTTGAGTACTCCCCATTTATCACTGCCCTCTGAACTCGCCCCTGTAGCCAGCTTTCATTCCATGTACTCGGCCTATGGTCCACGCCGACAGACCTTAGTTTGTACAGTAAAGATTTATGGGGACCTGTATCAAATGCCTTTGCAAAACCCAGATACGAGTCTACGGGCCTTCCTTTATCTAGATGGCAGCTCACCTTTTCATAGAAGGTTAATAGGTTGGTTTGGCAAGAACGGTTTTTCATGTATTCATGCTGATTACTGCATATTATACAGTTTTCATTACTAAAATCTTGTACATAGTCCCTTATCATCCCCTCCAAAAGCTTGCGTACCATTGATGTTAGGCTAACTGGTCTGTAATTCCCAGGTATTCATCTTGGCCCTTTTTTAAATATTGGAGCTGCATTGGCTTTTCTTCAATCTGCTGGTACCATTCCAGTCAGTAGACTGTAGACTGTTAAATTTGGGAACAATTGTCGGCCAATTACTTGACTGAGTTCCCTAAGGACCCTCGGGTGCAAACTATTTGGTCCTGGTGACTGATTGTTAAGTTTTTCAAGTCTATTTCTAATTCTGTCCTCTGTTACCCATTAGGACGCTTCCTGTATCATGTCATGAGGATATACATACAGTTTTGTTTGATAATTGCCCATGTCTGTTGAATTCAGTTAATGGGATTGAGTAACTTGGTAATGGGTTTGCCAAAAACGAGGTCATCTGCATAAGTGGGTAGCTTATGGGTGCGGTTACCACAAGGACAGGGACTTCAACAAATAGAGGTCTTCTACACATTTTGCAGGACAACCCACCTCTTTCGGAAGATACATCTATTGTGTGTCTGTTGCATATGCTGAGCATGTATGTACATACCTAAAAACACAGATTGCTCCAACAGATGCAACTCATGAACATATGTGAGAGAATAGTAGTGATCACAGGGGGGGGATAAACCTCCCTATGATCTTGTACTACAGATTTACAGCTGTGAGACTGCAGCTGTATCAAGAATTTAACCACCTGCTTTCAGGTGTAGTGTTTAGAAATGAAAAAGACTCTCCTCTTGGCTAATCTTGTAGGTATAGCAAACAAAGGTCTTTCTGTCCTCTCTGGACTGTAGATATTTGTCAGGTCACCTAAGGGCAGATGTTAGATGCACACTGCTGGGGTCAGGAACGCACCGCTAAGCTTAGACTGTGTGTACAGTTCAAAATAAAAGACAACTTATTTTAAGTAATTTTGGAGTGCGGCTGTCCAGTCTTCGTCCTTCCATTTGCTATCATTAGCATTGCCAGCACCTTGGTGGTTCAACAACCCTTGATTGCACACGGGGCTCACCTGGAGCGGTGAGAAATCTGTTTGCACCGCTAAGCTTGTGGACACTTTGCCTGAGTGCTGCAGTGGAGCTCTGGGTGGTTCAGGAAAGCAGCTCCACCTAAGCACCGATATGGATCGAACTGGGAGCTAGAGCATAAATTCCCCAGGGCACAAAGTCTAAGAGCCAGCAGGTGTTCACCAGAGCCTCTGATGGCGAGGATGGACTTCACTGCAGCTTACTCCAGGTCGCAGCCCCCAGCGTCTCTCAGCTCATGCGAGGCTCTGGTGGATGGAGAGGAAACAGCAGTGCAGGTAACAAGGAATAGTCAGAAGGACAAGCCAAGGGTCAGGGTAACAAGCAGACAGGGATGGTCAGGAGAACACACCAAAGTCGGCACACTGAATCAAACATAAAGCACACAGCAAAAAATACAGGGGAGCCTAGACACACTATTGCTCGGGCAAGGCTGACTTGCAGTGCACGGTGTTAAATAGTGTATCTTTTATCGTCCATGGATGGATACAGCCTTCTCAAGTCTTGACAAGTGGGTTATGTTCCTGTTCACAGGAGAGGACTAGGCAGAAGCATGTTAGATATTTAAATACATGTTACTTTAACAGAGTTGAACAGCCCCGCCCCCTGGGTCCCTCCAGACATAACCCTCCTCCCTGCAGCATTCAGCCTCCGTTTTTTTCTGCCTAGCAAAGAAGAAGGAGGTATGGCTCCCTTTGGGCCCAGCACCTAGAGAATGTATTTTTATTTTATTCTTTGAAGAATCTTCTATCAACTGTCGGCTGAGAGACAGGCTGGATATATAGATCCTTGTAGTCTCCTCAGTCCGGCCAGCGAGCGTGAGCACACCATTGCTAAGAGGCTGGGTCTGCCACGACATACCCCATGACTCCTGGGGTGGTCGGTGAGCTTTTGTTCCAGGGTCCACATATGACTGGGCTGTGGTGTTGTCTCACTCACAGTGGACCCAGCCGACAGCTACTTCAACGTGGTTATATGCCTGTCAGGAATTAGTTACTGGGTCCTCGCATGGATGGGTAAGTACAGTCCTTCCCATCTCGGCGGGGTTGGTACGGCTGAGCATTTGTGGGGTTCGGGGGGTCCTCCTATCCTCCCTTCCCTGCTCTGTCATGTTTCCCTTTACTGCATTGTTATTCCTCACCACAAGTCCACCCTGGCAGCAGCAATAACAATGCAGTAGAGGGAAACATGACAGAGCAGGGAAGGGAGGATAGGAGGACACCCCCGAACCCCACAAATGCTCAGCCGTACCAACCCGCCGGACTGTGGGGTATCTTAGCCTGCATTTTTTCTGTGGGAGTGTTTTTTGCCACTGTAAGGCCCCATTTTGGCAGCGCTGGCGCCATTTTTTGGGGTCTTTTTGTTTACATTAGGAAATCCCATTGGCGGACATTATGTTGCGGCCACGCTATGGCGCAGCTTGCTATTGCTCTCTCTAAGGCGTCCGGCGGCCATCTTGGATGTGGTTTTGGCCTCTAGTGCTGGCTTCTACGGCGCGCAGCACAGGTCTCCTCGTGGTTTACCTCACAGCTTTTTTCTTTTACAAATGCTATGTACTGAGGGCGGACAGCGGCACTGTGGTTTCCTCCTGTGGTTGGTAAGTCCCCTGGGTAACCCCCGGTCAGCGCAGCAGGAGGGTGTTTTTTTTTATTCAGGTCTGAATAAGGTCCCTGAGAGCTGTCTGGATGGAGTCAGTATCTGGTTCTTCTTCCCCAAACATGCCAGAGGTGGCAGCTGGTGCTCCTGCACCTGCGGTGCCCATAGACACTTTGTCTGCAGTTCTGGAAACATTTGTTGCCAGGGTGGAAGCGGTGTGCGTGCGTAAGGGGGGGGTAAAAAGCGCCCCTCCCCCCGCCATCCCCTGGGGAATGCTTTGACTCAGACCAGGACCTGGCTGCTGTCCAGGTCCCAGGCTCTGTGTTATCTGAAGATGTGGACCAGGACCTTCCTTGTGAGGAAGAATCCTCCCTTGGGTTAGTACATGACAGCGCACTTGTCAGTGCGCTTATCAGTGCTGTGAGGGACTCCCTTAAGCTGGATAGTGCAGCTGAGGCATCCTTTGAGGGCTCTGTCTTTTTTGGGCCCCACAAATCAGACCGTTCTGTGAAGGCTTTTCCTTGAGTGCCCTTCTTTGACAAGTTCATTGATAAGGAATGGGAAAAGCCGCAGAAGCCTTTTGTAGTTCCTTAACGCCTGGCAGTTCGGTACCCCTTTGAGGAGAGCCTCTTGAAAAAATGGGCTTCTCCTCCGGTAGTGGACCCCCCCGGTTGCCCGATTAAATAAGACCTCTGCCTTCAAGGACCATACTAATAGGAGGTCCGAGGCACTGACCCGCTCCATGTTTGCCATGTTGGGGGTCTGCATAGCGGCCAATTGTGGCCGCAACCCTGGTGTCTCAGACACTCACTGAATGGGCAAAGGTTTTGCACCAGACTGTGTAGGAGCACCAACTCCCTCCTGAATTTATTAGACTGGCTCACCAGTTGGTACAGGGACTTGTATATGTCTGTGATGCTACACTGGATGCAGCACCCTTGATATCCAGAGCCTCTGTTTCAGTTGTGGTTTTGCTCCGCCTGATTTGGCTGAAATGCTGGTGTGCTGACCAAGCATTCAAAAAAGCCCTGGCTGATTTACCCTTCAAGGGTGGGAGGCTTTTTGGTACCTCGCTGGATGACATTATCAAGGATGTCACTGGGGGTGAGAGCACTCTCCTCCCTCAGTCCCCAAGGGAAAGAAGCCGAGTCATCCGTTCCCCACTCAGAAGCGTTATTTTCTTCAGTCAGGGACCTTGGGTAAACTCTCCCAAGCCAACAAAGGCTCAGCTAGCGGACAGTAAAATCCCTGGTTGCCTAAGCCGAAGAAGCCGGCACCCAAACCCACCAATGCATGAAGCCTTGCCCCTGTACGACTCATGGGTGGGGGGACAGCTTCGCAGGTTCATAGCTCGGTGGACCTCTCTGCTCTCCAACCAGTGGGTCTGTGAGGTGGTCTTTTCGGTGTACAAGATAGTTTCTTTCCTATCCGTCGAACAGATTCTTTCCCTCAAGTCTCCCTCTCCTTCCGGCTCGTCGGTCTGCCCTGCTAGTTGTTGGGTAATTTTGCCCGTTACGCAGGACGAGAGGTTTCGGGTTTTTTATTCTAATCTGTTTGTGGTCCCGAAGAAGGACAGGGTTCATCCAATCTTGGACCTCAAAGCCCTAAATACCTGCGTGAGAGTGAGGAAGTTTCGCATGGAATCCATTCACATGGTGGTAGCTGTGCTCCATCCGGGGGGAAATGCTGGCATCATTGGACATCAAGGACGCACACTTTGTGGCCCTTCCTTTTGGACTAGCATCAGCACCAAGAGTTTTCACCAAGGTGCTCACACCGATCCTAGCTTTGATGAGACAGCGAGGCATTGCCATCGTGGGCTATTTAGACAACCTTCTTCTGAGAGCAGCTTCTGGCTCAGAATTAGAGGAGGATGTGTCTATAGCCAGCCAGACCCTCCAAGAATTTGGGTGGGTGTTAAACATTCAGAAGTCGGTCCTGGTTCCGACTTAGCGTTTGGAGTACCTAGGGTTTATTCTGGACTCCTCGGAAAAGCAAAGGTCTTTCTTCCCCTGGAGAAATTGCAGATTCTTCAGTCTGCAGTGAAGATGTTGGCATCCCGAAAATGGTCGTCTCTCCATTTTTACATGCGAGTCCTGGACCTCCTTCGAGATGGTATCGTATCCATAGCTCTACACTCGTGTTTTGCAGAAGGAGATACTTTCCAAGTGAACAAATCTCTTTTGTCTCTGGATCGTCAGATTCCTAGTCAGGGTCTCTCTGAATTGGTGGCTGAGATCCCCGGCTCTTCGGTCCGGGAAGTCGTTTCTTCCCTTCTAGTGGACGGTGATTACGACGGACGCCAGCCTCACGGGTTGGGGGGGCGTCTGGGGGGTCCAGTCGGCCCAGAGTCGCTGGATTATTGCGGAATCCCGTCTACCGATCAATATCCTGGAACTCCGGCCGATCAGGCTATGCCTCTCCTCGTGGTCGAGAAGGTTGCAAAGTCGCTCGATCAGGATTCAGTCGGACAATGCCACGGCGGTGGCTTATGTCAACTATCAGGGGGGAACAAGGAGCTCGGCTGCAGCGTCAGGTCGCTCACATCCTAAGGTGGGCGGAAAGAAGCATGCCGGCTCTGTCGGCCATCTACATTCCGGGCGTAGAAAACTGGCAGACAGACTACCTGAGTCACCAGATGCTGGACCAGGGGGAATGGTCATTGCATCCGGAGGTGTTTCAACTTCTTTGCAGGAGGTGGGGCACACCGGCTGTGGATCTCCTGGCCTCTCGTCTCAACCGCAAGGTGTCAAGGTTCATGGCCAGGTCCATAAATCCCTGGGCAGACGCGTCAAGGTGGCCTTTTTGGTGGCCATTACTTCTGTTAGACGTGTTTTTTAATTTGACGGCCTTGTCTTGCAAGTCACCATACTTGGTCCTCCATAAGGATAAGGCAGTGTTGCGCCCACAACCTTCCTTTTTGGTCTTTCACCTTAACAAGGACATTGTACTTCCATCCTTGTGTCCTCGGCCGGTGAATCCTAAGGAGATTGCGCTACATACTTTGGACATGGTACGCACTTTGCGGGTGTACCTGTCTGCTACGGCTCCGTTACGAAGGTCTGACTCACTTTTTGTGTCGGTATGTGGTCCACAAAAAGGCCTGACTGTCTCGTCGGCCACCATTTCTCGTGGATCAGGCAGACCGTCATACAGGCTTATGCTCTTAAGGGGCGGGCGCCCCACTTTCCGGTCACGGCACATTGAACCAGGGCATTTGGTGCCAACATCCAACATCAAGCGTCTGTCTCACAGGTGTGTAAGGCGTCGGCATGGTCGTCCGTTCACACTTTATCCAAATTTTACAAGGTTCATGTGAGTGCATCTTCTGATGCTTTCTTTTGGGTGCAAGGTTTTGCAGGTGGCTGTTTAAATTTGCACCTCCTCCATTGAGGAGCTCTGTTTGTTTGGGGATGAAGTTGTGTGTTTTTACTGATACGTTTCCCACCCCTCGTTTTTTGACAATGCTTGCGGACGTCCCACTTGTCAAGACTTGAGAAGGCTGTGTCCGTCCATGGATGATGAGAGAAAATAGGATTTTTTGTACTCACCGTAAAATCCCTTTCCATGGACAGACATGGCACCCACCCCTCCTATTTAGGCTTGTACTGCTTTTTACAAATTGAGGCTGCATGCTGCAGGGAGGAGGGTTATGTCTGGAGGTACCGCCCCCTGGGTGGGCCTGTTCAACTCTGTTAAAGTAACATGTATTTAAATATCTAACATGTTTCTGCCTAGTCCTCTCCTGTGAACAGGAACATGACACACTTGTCAAGACTTGAGAAGGCTGTGACCGTCCATGGACGACAGAGAAAAGGATTTTACGGTGAGTACCAAAAAAAAATCCTATTTTTTTTGGTGGAGCCATGCTGAGAGAAAATTACTTAACCACTTAAGACCCGGACCAATACGCTGGCAAATGACCCAAGGGGTTTTTGCGATTCGGCACTGCGTCGCTTTAACAGACAATTGCGCGGTCGTGCGACGTGGCTCCCAAACAAAATTTGCGTCCTTTTTTTCCCACAAATAGAGCTTTCTTTTGGTGGTATTTGATCGCCTCTGCGATTTTTATTTTTTGCGCTATATACAAAAATAGAGCGACATTTTTGGAAAAAAATCAATATTTTTTACTTTTTGTTATAATAAAAAACCAATAAACTAAATTTTAGTCAAACATTTAGGCCAAAATTTATTTAGCCGCATGTCTTTAGTAAAAAAAAAATCGCATTAAAAAAAAATTAGCTACCTAGCGGGAACAGCGACACTAATACAGCGATCAGAAAAATGATCGCTTAGTGATGCTGGCAATAGGGAGTGAAAGGGTTAACTAGGGCAGTGATCAAGGGGTTAAAACTTTATTGGGGGGGGTGGGGGGGGCTACCTTGACACTAACACTGACTGACTGTCACACTGTCTGTCACCTTGACACTAAATACAGTAATCATACATGTATGATTACTGCATTCAGTGACACTGTGACAGGGGGGGGGGGGGCGATCGCGGGGGTGTGATTTTGTGTGTGTGTGTAGTGTAGTGTTGGTGCAGGACTTACTTGTTGTGTTGTGATCTCTCCTCAGCGGCGCTTGAAACAAACGCCGAGGGAGAGATCACGTCGCTTCCTCCTTCCTGTGTTTACACAGGAGGAGGAAGTGACAGGTCAGGCGGGCGCGCGCATTGGCTGGGAGCGATCCGGAGGGGGCGGATGAAAACGGATAGCCGCCCCCACTTGTCGGATCGCTCCTGCAGCCGCGCGGACCGCCGCATGTACGGGGGGGGGGTCCGATCGGACCCCCGATCCCCCCCAAGGCACCAACGTATATATATACGTTGATGTGCCTGTCGGTGCCATTCTGCCGACGTAAATGTACATGCGGCGGTCCTTAAGTGGTTAAACATGCAGGTGTGAGAGCACGGTCTCTAAGCTGATACACAGACCAGAGGTAAGCAGACAGACAGGGCATGAAACATTATTGCAGATACATGACAGTGTTCTTAGGCAAACTTGGCTCTGTTGAAGAGGGCTCGAAAAACACGCCAGCCATTCCTAGATGCTATGAGGTCTTCCCATGCAATCAGTTGAGTATAGTGAATTTGGAGACGGTCTAATCGTTTTTTATTGACAAGCTTGTGCATGAAATGCGTTTTGTGAGTATTTCTTATAAAATTGAGTTATGGTAATGCATTAGGTCGGTGTGCCCTCTTTGTTGTTTTCTGTTTTGCCGAACAGTTGTGCCTAGCCAATATCACATAATAGAGAGGGAACTGCTGCTTCTTGGGTGAGATTCAATATTCCAGGGTACTGCTTGGCCATAATTAACCTTTTTACAACATAGATATCCCCCACAAGAGCAAATATTCACTGTTCAAGTATAGATCAACTTTAAAGGGGTGTTCCACCCAAAAAAATGACCCCTTCTCAATCCACTCCTCACCCCCATACATGCCACATTTGGCATGTAATTTTTTTGGGGGGGGGAGTGGGGGCTTCAGTAGGAGTGGGACTTCCTGTCCCACTTCCTGCTTCCGCCGAGGGGCTGGTTAGGCGATTAAGCTTAATCGCCTACACCAGCCCCCTCCCTGTAGGCGATCACATGGGACACTGACAGGTCCCATGCGATCGCCTCTCCAATCAGCGGCGAGCCGCGCCGCGCACGCATGCGCAGTACGGCTCGCGCATGCGCAGTGGGTGCCCGGCCGTGAAGCCGAAGGCTGTCACGGCTGGGTGCCCACAGTCAGGATGGAGACGCCGGCCGGGGAGGGGGGCAGAGGAGCGGAGCCCCGGTCGGCGCGTCGCTGGAACGCAGGAGCAGGTAAGTGAGTGTTTATTAAAAGCCAGCAGCTACACTTTTTGTAGCTGCTGACTTTTAATAAACACAACTTAGGGCTGGAACACCCCTTTAAGGCATTGTAAAGTGGTCTGTCAGAAATAAAACGTGTTTTGGCTCTTTAACCTCTTATGGACCGCCGCATGTACATTTACGTCGGCAGAATGGCACCGACAGGCACATCAACATATATATATACGTTGGTGCCTTGACGTGGGTCGGGGGTCCGATCGGAACCCCCCCCCCCGGTACATGCGGCGGTCCCCGCGGCTGTACGAGCGATCCGGGACAAGGGGGCGGCTATTCGTTTTTGTCCGCCCCCTCCGGATCGCTCCCAGCCAATCCACGCGCTCCCCTGCTCTGCACTTCCTCCTCCTGTGTAAACACAGGAAGGGGGAAGTGATGTGATCTCTCCTCTCAGCGTTTTTTTCAAACGCCGCTGAGTAGAGATCACATCGCACAGTAAGTCTGCACAACACTATACTGACACACACTACACATATGCACATTAACCCCTTGCGATCGCCCCCCCCCCCCTCCTGTCACAGTGTCACTGAATGCAGTAATCATACATGTATGATTACTGTATTTCGTGTCAGTGTGACAGTCAGTTAATGTTAGGTTCAGGGTAGCCCTCGTACCCCCCCTAATAAAGTTTTAACCCCTTGATCACCGCCCTAGTTAACCCTTTCACTCCCTATTGCCAGCATCACTAAGCGATCATTTTTCTGATCGCTGTATTAGTCTCGCTGTTCCCGCTAGGTAGCTACTTTTTTTTTTTATTGCGATTTTTTTTTTTTTTTACTAAAGACATGTGGCTAAATAAATTTTGGCCTAAATGTTTGACTAAAATTTAGTTTATTTGATCTTTCTTATAACAAAAAGTAAAAATTATTGATTTTTGTTTTTCAAAAATGTCGCTTTATTTTTGTATATAGCACAAAAAATAAAAATCGCAGAGGCGATCAAATACCACCAAAAGAAGACTCTATTTGTGGGAAGAAAAGGACGCAAATTTTGTTTGGGAGCCACGTGGCACGACCGTGCAATTGTCAGTTAAAACGACGCAGTGCCGAATCGCAAAAAGGGGCCTGGTCATTTACCTGCATTTTGGTCCGGGTCTTAAGTGGTTAATAGCTGCTGTTGTGTGCTAATGTTTGTGCATAACTGTAACTTTATTTTGTAACTACCTCTTCGATCCTGGTATGTCCCCCTCTTTCCTTAATCAGTGGCATTGCTATTTTGTCTGTTCCTCCCTTTGCATTGCCACTCTTACTGTGCCTGCCCAAATTCTTCCTCGAATTAAGCTATTTTCTTTTCTGAAGCCACCCCACCGAACTGCTCTTCATCTCCCTGCAAGAAAATTCCATGTATGTTTGTGGCAGAGGTCCTCGTTCTATAGGGTAATGTCAGCTTTGTGAGTGACAGCAGTCCTTTGTCTGCATGGTAGTACCAGCCATGTGAGTCCAGGTTTTTAATATACAAACACATGACCACAAAAACACTAATTGGCTCCTTACAGCCATATGAATAAACAAATGTCCTGCTCTGCTGTGAGGTATGCAGGACACGTCACCAGCTCCAGGTGCAACCCTGCTATCAGACAGTGAGGTGAATAGAAGAAATTTACATGACCAAGCTAATATAACTTATAAAAAAGTATTTAGGAACATAAACTATTAAAATCTATGCACAGTCATTCTTAAGCTGTTATCAAAGCTGATTCAAGTTACCTTCACTTTAAAAGACACCGTCGGTCCGTCGCCTTACCCATGCAATTTAAGGCCGTGTCTTAAAAAAGGGTATCCAGCGACCCCCTTATACTCACTATGCATGAGAATAATGATGAACCAGGGTAGTTAAATCACTCTCCTGGTCATATGACATCAACCAAAAACTTGGAACAGTTTGTATTGAGTATTTATTTATTTTTGGGACAGAGTCACTTTAAAGCCATGATTGGTGAGTTTCTGACAAAGTAGTCTGCAATCACTTCACTGTCTGAATACTTAAACTGCACTTGTACTCAGACTATGGGCATTTACCTAGAATCATTGGTGTTCATACAATGGCTTTGTAAAGGTGAACTGGTGGCACATCATTAGGGTGGCTAATTGCAAGAACCCTGAAGAGCCAGCCCCAATCGACCTAAGAAATGATGATAACCGCATTGTATTGTATCCCGCAATAAAGATAATGAACAGCTCAAAAGAATTACCAAGGGTGGGGTAGGGAGAAAAGTTCCAAGTATTACAAATAAAATATATTGTATAACACAAATAACTTTACAGCCTGAAAAAAATATTATTATAGGTCACATCTGTAAAATATAGCTTGCCTGATTTACCCCGCTTACTTTTTTTCATAGGAGGTCTGTGTTCAGGCAAATTTTATCTAATGTGATTATATGTAGCTAAGATTCACCTTCTCTGACCCATTGTTTGGTACATTTGGCCCAGGTGAATGAATTAATACTTTATTATATGATTCCTAGACATTGTACTGTGCCAAGGGAGGTTTTCAAACCTTCAAGCCAAACCTCAAAGACTACAAATAATCCTTTTCAGAAATGAGACCTATTCTATTTTAATCTGTCAAAAAAGGTAATGTTGCTACCACAGCCTTTCTACCGATCTTGGATTTCTCCTGGGAACAGCACAGGGAAAAAGCCTGTCACTATTTTCATCAGTCATCTGCAGAAATTCAGCAATGAATATTACACTTGAATCCAGCATTGCATTGGCAATATATTCATTACACCTGCCTTTAAACATATGTTTTCTGTGTGTCTGCTATATAACTAAATCATAACTGTCCTATCCACTTCTCATCCAAATGTAGTCCTATCTGTGGATTAATTCTAAATCCAGAATGGAGTCATTGTTAATATTAATTCTTTTGTTTTTTACATCTCATGACAAAACATTGATCTAATTTTAGCCATCCTAATTAAAGCCAATGTATTCTAATTTGGAGGGGTATTAGTCCACTTTATTAACTGGTTATATCTGCATTTTTTACATAATTTATTGCTTTTCTCTCCTTGATTTTAATCAGCTTTGTTTGTTTTTTCAGTCTGTTCATTTGTCTGTTTGAGAAAGTAATTAAAGCTCTGGCAGTGATCAGACACTGCCAACATTGTTTTACAGTGCACATCTGCTTTTTTCCCCCCTTTTTTTTTAGTCGCAATAACCCTTGGACAAAAGCACTTTTCAGCCAGGGTAAAAAAAAAAAAAGAAATAAAAGATATACTGAAATATTAAATCCAAGCCATTTCTGCAGAGGGAGATTTTCATTATTCTTGCTTCCCTTTGTTCCTGTGACTTGGCTAATAACATTAGGTAAGATGCTCCATGAAATAACATTTTGCAGCTAGAAATATTACTGGCATTCTAACTTAATAAAGTTGTATGGTTAAACCATTGCTGTATCTGTACTGGCCAGTAGGGGGCAACAAAACCATACTAAGTGAAGTGTCAGCAAGCAATATGAGCAGCAATTGTCATTGTTGAGTACTAGGAAACTTGATGACTCACATGCTGTCTTTGTGCTTTGTTTAAGTAGCCAGGCCTATCCACCGGATCCCCAAAAAAGTATTGATATTTATTGCTTTTGTCTATTGTTTTTGTAGGCCGAAAGACAATCCAAGGATACTCGCACAATCTTATGAGTGATTATATCAATATATATGTCTGGCTTGCGTAAGATGCAAATTAAAGTAAGCCATCAACAGCAGACATTTCGCTTCATGCCGAGCATTTAACTAAGAAATAATGAAGGTGGGGGTTTTGGTGATGCATGCTTTTTGCTTAATGCTCACCTCCTTATGTCACCCTAAATGTGCTTAAAGTGTTTTACACAGAAGGGCCAAGATGTGAGGTTTTATTTCTCTTGGCTTGTGTTTAAATATCAGCAGGCAATTCTTAGCAGCAAACAGGCATACAATATGTAAAACAGGAAAGAAGACAAAGCATTAGCAGAATATAACAGACTGGCCTGTATTCTGCCAACTGTTTCATCATTTTATCATTTTCCCTGTCAATATACAATGTCAAGAAATAAACACTCTAAAAAGGATTACAGTCAAAAGATAATAAAGTGCGTACAGGACATGGGTGAGATGTCATGTACATATAAGGACAACATATTGGTCGGCTGGTTTCGATAAAAGATTACTCTAAATAGCTAATTGGGACCAATTTGGACATTTTCACTAGTACGCATATTTGTTGCCAGCGGTTTAATCATTAATGGCTGTATGTTGATTTATTTTAAGGGGACAGCAAATATACACTGTTATACAAGCTGTACATACCTATTACTTTACATTGTAACAAAGTGTAATTTCTTCAGCGTTGTCACATAAAAAGATATGATAAAATATTTACAAAAATGTGAGGGATGTACTCACTTTTGTGAGATACTGTGTGTGTATATTTATATATATATATATATTTATTTTTAAATAAACATTTCTATACTTGCCTGTTCCCTGCAATGGAATTGCACAGAGCGGCCCCAAGCCTCCTGGCTTCCCCTCTGTCATCCACCGACACGGGCAGCGGGACTCAACTCCCCCCCCCCTACTCCTTTTGTCACTATCTTCGATTGACAGCAGCAGGAACCAATGAATCCTGGCGCCCCACCAAACCCGTTGAGACCCAGAAGTGAGGGGAGAGAGGAGCTGCAGATGTGCACATGGCTGGATTGAATGAAGAGCGGGGGGGGGGGGGGGGGGGGTCGGGGCTGCAGGGGAGCTACTGATGCATAAACATTTTTTTCAACCTTAATGCAAGGAATTAACTTTATATCAGGATAAATAGTCAAATTTTGACTGGGACCAATTAATAAAGAGCATTATAAGGGCTGATATACTTGAGTGGAGAAAATAGTGTACCGAACTCCCAAAACTCTATACTATAACTGGAACTTTGTTTCCAGAACACTCATGCTCTTATGTTCTGTGTTATATTTTTTACATACACTTTATTTCTTTTCATAAAAAAGTAGCACAGTGTACTTTACGTGCCATTTTCACCTGTTCTTCCGAACCAGGGTTGTCCTTTTTTTTTTTTTGAACAATGACTTAGCGCCTACACATGAATTCTAGCATCTAGCTTCTTTCTCAGCATCTTACAAATGGCAAGAATGTACACTGCTTTTTGACCGCGTCACAGAAAGTGCACAAAAAAAATGATTACAAGAAAAGGGAAAGTCGTTTTTTTTTTGTTTTTTTTTAGCTATACATGTTAAATTAAATTCTTCTGCAGGAGTAGAATGTTGAACAAAACGTTTTAAATGTTAACCAAGTGATATTGAAGTGATGCATAGATCTTTGTTATAGGGTCAAGCAATTCTCCTTTTGATTTGGGGATGCAGATATGTTTCTTATCATTAACCTTCTTAGTCCCCGTTTCCCCAATCTACAATCTTCCTTTAGTTTTTGTATGTTTCAGTACTCTCTAACTCCGAGTCTGTGTAAATATAGAAATATATGCTATTTAGTTACAGATATCCATCTTGTTTTGGAGCTTACGGTAGTTATATTTTCAAGATAGATTACAAAACCTTTAGATCCTGAAAGAGGCTTCAGGTATGGATTCAATAGATTTTTCCCACTCCATTGAGATTACTGTAAACCAAAAGTGTTCCAGTCTGTGTTTTTCCCAGCTACAAAATGCAGTACAAACAAGACAATAATAAAAGGGGTCAGCTCACTTAACTTAAGATCAAAATCTTTATTGTAATATCTTTTTCTTGCCACTACAACTACCTAGACTCTTAGGCCTAGAGGCGTAGCGTATTGTATTTACGCTACGCCGCCGCAACTTAGAACGCAAGTGCAGTATTCTCAAAGCACTTGCGTCCTAACTTACGGCGGCATTGCATAAATGTGCCAGCGTAAGCGCGCCTAATTCAAATGGGGAAGAGGTGGCCGTGTTTTATGCAAAATAATCGTGACCCCACGTAATTGACGCTTGTAACGAACGGCGCATGCACCGTGCGCGGACTTATCCCAGTGCACATGCGTCGGATAGAATGCCTAAGATACGTCGCACACTGCCTACGACGTGAACGTAACTTACGCACAGCCCTATTCGCGTACGACTTACGCAAACGACGTAAAAAGATACGCTTGTTCCGACGTCCATACCTTGCATGGGCTGCACCACCTAGAGAGCAGCTTCATCTTTACGCCGGCGTATGTCTTGCGTAAGCGGCGTAACTAATTGCGACGGGCGCACGTACGTTCGAGAATCGGCGTATCTAGCTCATTTGCATATTCAACGCAGAAATCAATGGAAGCGCCACCAAGCGGCCAGCGTAAATATGTACCCAAGATACGACGGCGTAGGAGACTTACGCCGCTCGTATCTTGGCCGAATTTATGCGTAACTGATTCTGAGAATCAGGCGCGCATATACGACAGCACAGATTCGGACTTACGACGGCGTATGTGGAGAAACGCCGGCGTAAGTCTTTGAGAATCTGGCCCTTAGTATTGGAAATTATAACTATGTGCTTACAACAGAATCGTACCTATCATCTAGTTCAGTGTATCGCCAAACACCTCAATCATATACACTTTTCTAGCGTTTTTGCCCCTTTTTGTGATGTAATTTTTTTTTGTTTTGTTTTGTTTTGTTTACCTGACTACAGTGTATGTTTATCACCAGTAAAAAAGTACCCTCTAAAACATATTTAACCACTTAAGACCCAGACCTTTAGGCAGGTAAAGGACCCGGACAGTTTTTGCGATTTGGCACTGCGTCGCTTTAACTGACAATTGCGCGGTCATGCGATGTGGCTCCCAAATAAAATTGGTGTCCTTTTTTCCCCACAAATAGAGCTTTCTTTTGGTGGTATTTGATCACCTCTGCGGTTTTTATTTTTTGTTATAATTAATATCCCCCAAAAATATATATATATAAAAAAAAATGTTCCTCAGTTTAGGCCGATACGTATTCTTCTACCTATTTTTGGTAAAAAAAATCGCAATAAGCGTTTATCGATTGGTTTGTGCAAAATGTGTAGCGTTTACAAAATAGGGGATAGTTTTATTGCATTCTTATTATTTTTTTTTTTTTTTTTTACTACTAATGGCGAAGATCAGCATTTTTTTTTTGGTGACTGCAACATTATGGCGGACACATCGGACGATTTTGACACCATTGTCATTTTCACAGCAAAAAAATGCATTAAAAATGCATTGTTTACTGTAAAAATGACAATTGCAGTTTGGGAGTTAACCACTAGGGGGCGCTGAAGGGGTTAAGTGTGACCTCATCTGTGTTTCTAACTGTAGGGGGGTGGGGCTGGACGTGTGATGTCATTGATCATGTTTCCCTATATTAGGGAACACAGGAACAATGACAGCGACACCGTGAAGAATGGGGAAGCTGTGTTTACACACAGCTCTCCCCGTTCTTCAGCTCCGGGGACCGATCGCGGGACTCCAGCGGTGATCAGGTCCGCGGGTCCCGCGGCCGCGGAGCTTCGGACCTGGTCGCGGGCGTGCGCCCGCGACCCACGGCTGGGCACTTCAAGAGGACGTACAGGTATGTGCTTGTGCCCAGCTGTTCCATTCTGCCAACTTATATATCTGCAGGAGGTGGTCCTTAAGTGGTTAAAATATTTTCCAAACAATCTTTGATGTTTTGTAAAGGTGTATCTAAAAATGAGCAATCTTTATTCACATGTTTATTATTCGCTACAACTGTTACCGTAAACTAATTTGAAAAGTAAAAATATCTCTAGGGTTACACTTATGACATGATGAGGTCATATCTTTATTTAAAGGACATCTGTCGTTTCTTAAATGGATAAAGCAACATGTCTCTGCTAAAATAGTCAGTATATGAATTACAGTTACAGTAATATGACTCACAAAATTGTGATTATTTCTTAAACAAGGTGAAATCCATAAGTTCTAGTAGTACAAAAAATCTTTTGTCCTTTATTATGAAACTTCTCTGGTATGGAGTATATAGATTAGACACAGCTTTTAGACCGTAATAGTGTGGAGTATGTCATGTACAGCACGGAGATTAGAGAAGACACCCACTATTCTCTCCAAAACACTTAGCACTCCCTGCCATGCATCCAATAGGCTCAGCACATACATTCATCATAGCTAGCTCATGCCCACCTTAATCTCTAATCAGTGGGTTAACAGGTTATCACTTTTCAGGCTGCAAGCAGATCCTCGCATCCTACAACTTTGGTTTTCCTCTATGAGATGAAGCGCAACTCACATTCTGAATATCACTTTCTGCCTCTCCTAATTCTGACCCTGTTGTCGCTAAACTCTGTCAAGGGTATTTCTCTGTAGAGTACTTATGGAACACGGTGTGGACAGGGTGTGGTTCCCACTTCCAAGCACAATGCACTGTTAGGAGCGGCTTCCTTTATGCAGCTCTCGGCTATATAGTCCAGTTTACATTTACTAAATATGCTTAACCACTTAAGACCCGGACCAAAATGCAGGTAAAGGACCTTGCCCTTTTTGCGATTCGGCACTGCTTCGTTTTAACTGACAATTGCACGGTCATGCGACGTGGCTCCCAAACAAAATTGGCGTCCTTTTTTCCCCACAAATAGAGCTGTCTTTTGGTGGTATTTGATCACCTCTTTGGTTTTTATTTTTTGCGCTATAAACAAAAATAGAGCGACAATTTTGAAAAAAATGCAATATTTTTTACTTTTTGCTATAATAAATATCCCCCCAAAATATATATAAACATTTTTTTCCCTCAGTTTAGGCCGATACGTATTCTTCTACCTATTTTTGGTTAAAAAAAATGCAATAAGCGTTTATCGGTTGGTTTTCGCAAAATTTATAGCGTTTACAAAATAAGGGATAGTTTTATTGCATTTTTATAATTTTTTTTTTTTTTTACTACTAATATCGGCGATCAGCGATTTTTTTCGTGATTGCGACATTATGGCAGACACTTCGGACAATTTTGACACATTTTTGGGACAATTGTCATTTTCACAGCAAAAAATGCATTTAAATTGCATTGTTTACTGTGAAAATGACAGTTGCAGTTTGGGAGTTAACCACAAGGGGGCGCTGTAGGATATGTGTGTGTTCCCTGTGTGTGTTTACAACTGTAGGGGGGTGTGGCTGTAGGTGTGACGTCATCAATCACGTCCCCCTATAACAGGATGACGTGATCTATGCTGCGGCCACAGTGAAGCACGGGGAAGCCGTGTTTACACACGGCTCTCCCCGTTCTTCAGCTCCGGGGACCGATCGCCGCACTCCAGCGGCGATCGGGTCCACGAGTCCCGCGGTCCCGGAGCTTCGAACCGGGTCACGGGAGCGCGCAGTGGGCGCGCGCCCGTGACCCACAACTGGGTACTAGAACCAACGTATATATACGTTGATGTGCCCAGCCGTGCCATTCTGCTGACGTAAATGTTCAGTAGGCGGTCCTTAAGTGGTTCAGCTGCCTCAAAACACAAGCTGTCCAAAGTCTTATAAATTTAACAGCTGCAGATGATTGGGATGACAGCCTGCGATCATATGTCCCATGGGTTCAGGCTGAACTGAGTTCATACCAAACCTCAACTAATCCTTAAAATAGAAGTATGGCTAAAGCTTTTTTTGGCCATACTTATTTTGTGGGTCACAGGAGTGCACTTGTGCTCTCTTGTGATCAAAAAAATAAGCCGACAGTGGCCAGGATCCACCCAGATGCCTAATTGACAGCTGAATTTAATCTCGTGGCTAAGAGCTGGAGCCAGCTTTTCCCTCCCCTTCCCCAGCCCAGTGGTCGGACGATCACCAGAGAAGCAGAGCAGAGATTGCTGATTGACAGTCACTGCTCTCTGCTCAGAGTTGACCAAGAACTGATGGCTCAGCGGTCATGTGTGTGTCGGGCTTAGAGCTCGTAGGGGATTGCTGTAGCATCAGACCAATGCTGCAACATGAAGGTAAGTATAGACGATTTTTTTTTTTTTAAACACCCACAAAATTCAAATTTGATAAATATCTATTTACCATGATCGCCAGGGCCATCTAGTGACCAAATGCAGTGTTTTCCTGATTTTCTCTATGCAAATTAGTTACAGGACTGTTTACACCTGGGTTACTGTGTATTCCTTACAGACATGTTTACCCTATACTCCGCACCCTGTTCCATAAGTGCTCCACAGAGAAATTCCCTCACGTGTAACTATGGTGGAGACCAGGTGGAAGGGAGTGAATGCAGAGTTGCAGGCAGACATTTGCTCAGCTAAAGGCCCTTTAGCACACAACAAGCTGTCTATATGACTAAGGTAGAATTCTCTGCATCACATTTCCTCATACATGGCCTTATTCTAGCCATCTTCACCCAGGGCTAAAAAAAACACCACACCTCTTCTTTTACTCCTGTTTCTTAACAGTTGCTAATATGATCGTCCAAGAGGACAAGGGCACAGATGGGTATGAAGAGAGAGATTGAGGCAGTATTGAAGGCAGCTGAAGAAGATTTTTCTTCTGCAGATTGTCACTATATTGAAGAAGGAGCTTCACACAACATGCTTGATAACATTGAAAAGCTCATAGCCTCTGTCTGCTGTGTCCCATTGAGGAGATTTATTTTCATTTCTGAGATGAAGATTCAAAAGTAAAAATGTAAAGAGTCCCTTTATTGGACAGTTTACACCAGGACAGGTGTCCACATTGGAGGGCTTATCACTGCTTCGACAATGGTCACCAGAACAAATAGAGGGAATTAATCCACTCGGTGGCAACAGATGCAGCAATAGAAAATCACCTGGGGCCAGATTCAGGAAGAATCTACGCCGGCGTATCTCCTGATACGCCGCCGTAAATTCAAATGTGCGCCGTCACATCTTTACGCCGATTCTAAAAGCAAGATACGCCAAAAAACATGGCTTCAGTCGTCTGGCGTAACTTGCCGGCGCATAGTTATGCTGGACGCATTAGACGTTCCCATAAAAAATATGCAAATGAGCTAGATACGCCGATTCAGAAACGTAGTTGCTCCCGGCGTATTGATATACGTCATTTACGTAAGGCGTTCGACCGGCGTAAAGTTACCCCTGCTATATGAGGCGCAGGCCATGTTAAGTGTGGACGTGCGAACAGCGTCGAATTGTACGTCGTTTACGTCATTTGCGTAGGTCGTACGCGAAAAGGGCTGTGTGTAAGTTACGTTCAAGTCGAAAAGCATTGAGTATTTCCGACGAGATTTTGGAGCATGCGCACTGGGATACGTCCACGGATGGCGCATGTGCCGTTAGTTAGTCGCGTCTTTTACGTGGGGGTCACGATTCATTTCCATACAACACGCCCACTACCAGCCTACTTTAAATTACACGGGCTTACGCCGGCCCATTTACACTACGCCGCCGTAACTTAGGGCGCAAGTTCTTTCTGAATACGGTACCTGCCGCTCTAAGTTACGGCGGCAGGTGTATATGAGATACGCTACGCCCGCCAGATTAATAGAAAGAGGCTAGAATTATTGAAATGGAGATCCTCACTAGAGCAAAACAATAAGGGGGGGGAATAGCATTACTCAATATTGAATTATAGTATAAAGCATCACATCAGGCCCATATAATGGATTTGTTTGATAAATATCAATTCAGGTTATGGGATTCTATAGAGCAATAAATTAGTACAGGTCCAATATATACATTGCCGTGCATAACATCTGAATTATGGCCTCCACTCCCAACTTTATTATTTTTTATGGGCATAGTTTTGAAGCTATGAAACTGATATTCGCTAATTTCCAGCTTGCTACAAATAATGGTTCATTGACACCTATAATGGGAAATCCTGCTTTTTAAGCTGAAAAAAAGTTGTATTAATTAATGTATGCAAGGAAGAGAAATGCACACATCAGCAAATATTCCATCCTTTAGATCCACCAAGAGAAGCCTGATTTCAATATCTACAGCTTAAACGATTGATTAAAGAGGAACTACAGTCTGCTCACATAATTTGTAACAAAAACATCTTTGCCATTCCTGTAATTTAATATATATATATTTATATATATATATATATATGTGTGTGTGTGTGTTTCTGTACGTGCCAAATATGCTGCAGAAATCTCCCTCCACCAAGTCTGGCTGCAATAATGTTCTTTCGTTCTTGGATTTGCACAGACAGCCTCACCTCCTCCAGCTCTGTAGCTCTCATTGGCCATCTTATGACTCATCCCCACACCCTTCCTGGCAAAATTTCACGAAAGTGAGAGAGAGAAAGCTGTGCATTATGTCATATACCTAGGTTAATGACCAGATAAGAAAAAAGGAAGTGGGCAGTACAAGGTATTTACTGGCAGAAAAAATGTTTTACTATCCAAAGTTAAAACAACAAGGGCAGAAGATTTAATAGGTGGAAAGATGAGAAAATTACTGAAGTTCCGCTTTAATGAGATAGCTAAGCCTAATCAGTTAAATTGGAAACTCACGCTGTTTGAACAAATATGCATTTCTTGAGAAAATACCTTCCCATTCTGTCTCTTTTTGGTATAAATTATTACTTTCAAAATAACTGGAGAAGGCACATGCCTTCTCCAGTTATTTTGAAAGTAATAATTTATACCAAAAAGAGACAGAATGGGAAGGTATTTTCTCAAGAAATGCATATTTGTTCAAACAGCGTGAGTTTCCAATTTAACATTCAGTTCCCTTTAGGAGAATGGGAAAGGGAACTGAATGTTTAACAGAACAAGATATATCTAGATGTTTTTTTACTTGCGCATAAATTGAGTATGGCTAGCAGGCTGCAAGAAACAAACTATAAGTTGCTAACCCAGTATGGTATAGAACTCCTTATAAGTTGCACCAAATATCTGCTATAGATTCAAATGAATATTAGTGATGCCTCTCGGGAGTTAACCGCTCTTGCACATTTGGTGGAGTTTCCCTCTAATTAAGCAATTTTGGGACAAAGTAGAACAGGTATATAATAGCTTAGTTCCAAGGTGGTGTTGCTTTTAGTAATCCCAGGTACAATTTCCTCAATTAAGTCTTTACTCAAGTTTTTTCTTGATACAGCCCGAGCTGTGATACCCAGACACTTGCAGGCTGCAGAAAAAAAGGGGAAAATTAAGGAAGATGTAGGTTATAATATTTTTGATGCTCTCTCTTCTGAGGAAATTCGTTTTTATTACCAATGTTGGCTTGTTTTAAAGATGAATAATTTTCTAATAAATAATAAAAAAAAAAAGAACAATTCATATAGCATTCGGTTAAGACCATATTATTTGGCGCAGAGCAGGAGAAAGAGGAGATAATAAAACCTAGAATATTATTATTATTATAAAAAAAAAAAAATACAATCTGAAAGGAATATATGATTTTACATTTTGACCATAGATACACTCCGTGCATCTACTATGATTATGCAGTGACATTTTGCTTGGATGTCTTCTGAGACCACTTTTCAATTAAATTCCTGCCTAGCAGGGTAGGTTGCATCGGTACTCATATGTTAGTGTGTAGCCAGACACCTACACTATGACTCTGTGTCCAGGCCCAGCATTGGAAGTTTTTAGGGGGAGTGATTGACACAGTTAATCACCTGCCTTCAGTGTTATGGTCAAGAAGCTGTGATGAACAAACACAATGTTTTTATCATGTATGTTTGCAGGCTGATAGAAAACTGCAGAAAGAGGTGAAAACACAAAGGGGAATTTCAGCGTCAATCAGCATTGTTATTCCAACAAAGAAAGTGTCTTGTTCATTTTTTGGGCAGTATCAACATGTATAATTCTATGTAACAGCCTTAGACTGCTCCCTCCCTTTCCCTTTGTCCCCCACATTTTTTTCCTTTCTTTTTTTGTATCTGTTCTGTCTGTATTTAAAAATGTTATGTATTTTGTCCCCGGTGGAGGTTGGGGGTATACATGTAAGTGGTGTTAAGAAATATACAGAAAATAAAGAATTATGAAAAAAAAAAAAACAGCCTTAGACATATTACACAGCTAATGTTTAATGGACATGCTCTAACACAGGGGTGGCAAACTCAAATTCATCGGGGGCCGCATCAGCAGTATGGTTGCCCTAAAAGGGCCGGTTGTATCTATAGGACTATGCATCTACTCTTTATTATCATTAATAATTGCCTCTGCATTTAAAGTACTACTGGTTTTAATAATAATTTAAGTAATAATTAGCCAGGATTGCGCTACGTACACAGTGAAGGGGTCCGGATTGCGCTACGTACACAGTGAAGGGGACAGGATTGTGCTATGTACAGAGTGCAGGGGGTCAGGGTTGCGCTACGTACAGAGTGCAGGGGTCAGGATTGCGCTACATACACAGTGCAGGGGTCAGGATTGCACCCAAAGTTTCCTCACATCACATGTACTCTCTCCTACCTTCCTAACTGGCCCAGCTCTGATACCTCCCTGTATAGGCGGCTCCCTCCCTTTGTATTGGGCTATAGATGGTACTATGCCTCTGTGGGCAGATCTCTGTGTTTAGCAACAGTACTTGGTTTTGCTATATGTTTTTTACCATCACTGCAAAATAGCAGCACACGTCATCAACTCAAGTGCCTAAAAAGCCTCAGGATGCAGCCTGCTGGAAGGGGGAGGGGGGGGGGGGGTTAACAGAGCTGAACAATCTCTGGCACTATGCTGGTCAGAGGTCAAAGCATGCAAAAAAGCTAGCATTGCTGGACTGACTGGGGAGGCAAGAGAGAGGAGGCCGGGAGGAAGACAGAGCTGCAGTGGAGGTGGAGACATTGCGGCATGTAAACTGGGACAAAGCTAAGTGTAGGGGTGGAGACGGGGTGGAGACAGGGCGGAGGTGGAGACAGAGAGAGGCATTGATGGCTGAGGGGTGGAGGCGGGGATGGAGGCGTAGACAGCGTGGAGGGGGAGATGCTCTTTCTTTGGTGACTGACTGGCCGCGCATGTGCTAAATGCTGCGCCGCTTGTGGGACTGAGGGGGGATGTTTCCCTTATTGCCTGGGATAACAGGGTGCTGTGTGGGCCACATGACAAGGCCTGGCAGGCCGGATTCGTCCCGCGGGCCTTGTGTTTGCCACCCCTGCTCTAACACATATTTAATTTTAGATTTTGCCCATAGATATACTTTTTAAATGTTAACAATAGAATTTATTTTTGCACTGTAATCTTATACAAGTGACAGGTTCTCTTTAAAGGCAGGAGTACATTCTAATGTTTTTACATAATATTGTCAGAAGAACCTAATGCAACAAACATGCTTTTATTTTTCAGCATTATGTTTTTATGATGTGTTTTTGAAACTAGTATTATCAGTGAGGGGCAAACAAACAAAATCCGATTTTTGGAACCCCAAGGATCAGGTGTTTCATGTTTGTGATTATAACAAATTGTATTTGGAAAAGTTGGCTTGTGCTATCGCATAAAATCAATTGGTGAGCCTGTAAGCTTGGCTTTGAGTTTACCTGTGATGAGATGCTAACAACTGAGCCCAGTGTGACAGAATTACAGTCAGATCTGCCTATTATATTATAGGAATATCTTAGACATGGGAAATATAACTTTCTGTTTATGCTGTATTCATATAATACAATGATATCTAAATGATGCCTCTAGCTGCAGGCATCATTCAGATATCACCGCACAAAGTCCAGGACGTCATATGACGTCCACCCGGGATGTCTGCATAATTTACAATATATTTAAAAACAAATCATTTTGAAGGATTATACATAATGGCCCAGATTCAGGTACATCTGCGCATTATTGGACCGGCGTAGCGCACCGCCTTTACGTTAGACTTGCGCAATTTTGCCACGAAATTGCGCATGCGTAACGTTTTTTCAGGCCCCATGCAAATGAAGGGCCGGCCGGCTCGCGCATGCGCGCTTGAAGCAGACCGTGTCAGCTCCGCTGTGCGCATGCTCACAACTCGGGAGCGGCGCAATCAGTGAAATTGGAAATGGACTAGGGCAACGTTGTGAACTACGCAAACAGCATAAATAGACACACACAAACGCACTTGCATTGCAAAAGTACATCCCTTTGTCCCTTCCCATTTAACCAAGTGCTTTTGTCCTGTTGTTCGTTGCGGTGTGTTTTGTAGTTGTCAGATTAGTGTTCTGTGTGATCAAGTGTTTGTTAGTAGATCTTTGAAAGTGTTTTTTGATAAGTGTTTGAGAGACTGTTTGTTTGATTGGTATATTTCTGTTCGTTTGTTTTCCTGCTGTTTTTTTGTTTTGTTTTTTTGTGACTGTTTCTTGCTGAGTAATTTTGTCTTTGTGTGTGTTCTTGCTTGATTGGTTGTGCTTGTTTTTGTGAGTGAATTTTGTTGACTGGGAGTGAGTTTTTTTGGAAGTATGACAGAGAGAAAATGAAAGCTCAATTTTACAGTTGGGGAAAAAACAAATTCTTGCCCGGGCCATTAGCGAGTATGGGCGTTTCCTCCATGGCCCAGACAGTGCCAACACCACCCCGGCCAGGAGGAGGGAGATTTTGGATATGATCACTGAGCAGGTCAATTCAGCGGGGCAGGGGGAGACACGGACCCGGTCTGGGATTGACAAAAAAATCAATGACCTCCGGCGTCTGGTCAAACAGAAGCTGGCCAGAATGCATGCCCATGCCAGGGGCACAGGAGGGGGCCCACCATGCCGTATTTGGCTGACAGCGGAGGAGCGTGCGGTGGCCCTGACCTTTCATCGGCATGAAGTTGAGGGCCTGCCCGGCTTTGACTCAAGTCCGGAGCCCGTGGTTCCCAGGTAAGTATTTTTTTTAATATCAGGTGTGTAGCATGTGTGGGGGAGGGGGTGAAAGGGAATATGTGGCAAGTGTGTGGATCCTCCAACCTGTGAATGTTTTGTGTCATCCACAGATGTGCAGGAGGGTGCAGGGCCATCTGGCCTGACCGCACCAACCCCAGGACAGCAGCCTAATGAGGCCCCCCCAACAAGGCTGGAGTCCGCGGAGGAGGTTCAAGAGGAGGAGGAGAATCATGAGGAGGAGGAGAATCATGAGGAGGAGGAGTCCATGTCAGGCACTGGACGTTTGGTTTTTGAGGACTCTTCCCCTCTGGCTGGCAGCAGGCAGCCCTCCCTAAGGGGGAGCCCCCCCTCCTCCCCCAACATGGCTCCCCTCACAAGGGCCTCCCCTTCTCCCCGGCCACAAGCATCAGCTGGAGGCAGGATTTCATCCCAGAACACCAGGGGGTTGGCCGATCTCCTGCCCGCCACTCTGAGAAGGGACCAGTTCCTCCAGACCCGTTATCTGGGACAGGTCAGCCAGACATTGGTGCGGATGGAGGAGAGCCTGTCCTCCATCAAGGATACGCTGGGGAACCTGGACTCCCACTCCCGGGCTTTCACAACCTGCCTAAACGAACTGCAGACGACAACAGCAGGCGTTGGGCAGGATGTGAGGGCCCTTACCCTGGCTATCCAGGCCAACACGGCAACACTTGGTGCTGCCCTGGACAGAATAGCCGTGGCCTTGGAGGGCAGGCCGCCAGGTGGGCAGAGATCAGGGGCTGCTCCTCCTTCCCCGGTTTTACCCCTCCCCCATGAGTCTCCCCTGAGAAGCCGGGGCCGTGGCCGGGGGCGCCCCAGGCGTGGCTCACGCAAAGGGCATTAATTTTTTTTTCCCCTTTTTTTTTTTTTTTGCTGGAAATTTTTTGCTTTTGCAGGTAATTTTTTTTTTTTGGGTTGTGAATGCTGTTTGAATGTGGGGGTGACATTCCTGCCGGAAAAGGGGTGTCACCCTCAATTTTGGTGGAGAAGGGTTCCCCAGGACCAGGGAGAAGTGATCCCCAGGTCCGTGTGAATGGTGTATGAATGTACAGTGACATAATTGGAGCCTTGGCGTGGCGTTGCTGCTCACAAGTCCTGCATGGTGGACTGGTGCCAATCCAATTTGATGTGGATGTGGGGTGTGTGTGCTAGGGACCACAGTGTTGTGCATGCATGCATTCTCATTGTGCCATGATTAATGTGTGTGTTTAATGTGCAAAGATGCCCAATGTGAGTTGTCTCCTGGCTGCTCTACCCTCAGAAGATGGGGTAGCCTCGGTTAGGGGGGGGATTGTCTGGTTCAGGGGTCAGGTCATCACGTAGGCCAATCTGCAGGCCCTTTCTTTCTGCGAAGTTGTGCAGCATGCAACATGCACCGATGATCTGGCACACGAAGTTTGGGGAATACAAGAGGGTACCCCCAGACTTATCCAGGCATCGGAAACGTGACTTTAGTAGGCCAAAGGTGCGCTCCACCACTGCTCGTGTTTGGGCATGTGCTTGATTGTATCTTTCCTCTCCTGGGGTTTGGGGGTTCCGGATAGGAGTCATGAGATGGGGTCCCAATGGATATGCAGAGTCACCTGTAAGGGAAAAGACAGGATGATGTTAGTCATGCATGTGGCCCTTGTGATGTGTGCATCATGGGAGGGGATAGTCATGCCTGACTCCCATGTCACTCACCAACCAGCCAGGTGTCCCCATACACGTTCTGATCGAATTCCATTTGGATGTGGCATTGATTGTATATGTAGCTGTCATGGCTGGACCCTGGGTGTTTGGCACGGACGTGCCATATGAGGCCTTGGGCATCGACTATCACCTGTACATTGATGGAATGCCAATGCTTCCTATTGCGGTACATGTGCTCTGTCTCCTGGGGGGGCTGGAGTGCCACATGTGTGCAATCAATGGCCCCCACGGTGCGTGGGAATCTGGCAATTCTGTAGAAATCTGTCATTGCCTTCAGCCGCAGCTCCTCAGTGGTGGGTTTGATGATTTGGTTGGCCATGCGTCTGAAGATTGCAGGGACAACCTGGTGCACACATCTGCTCATGGAGGATTGTGACATCCCAGCCACCACTCCACTTGTACGCTGAAAAGAGCCACTGGCAAGGACATGGAGTGTTGCCATGACCTTGACCAGTGGCTGCACTGCATGTGAGCGGTGTGTTGGGCTGGTGATGTCCTCCTGCAGGGTTGTGGTTAATTCCAGGATGACATGAGGGGTGAATCTGAAGATGCGAAACACCTCAGAATCACTCATGCCAAACAGGTCTATGCGGGTGCGGTATATCCTCTCCCGTGCCATCCTCCGTGCCCTCATCCTTCTTTGTTCATCTAAAGTCAGTAGTATAGCTATGTGCGACGATGCCCCTGGCATGTTGGCATACAGATTGTTGTGCAACACGTGTGACTGCTGAGCTCCTCACTAACAGTGTTGCTTTATCTAACAAGTAGACTTTTTTTCTCTTTTTAGACCAGCTTTTATATGGTCTAATTTTAGACAGGACATTTTGCTGTTGCGCACACTGCGTCGCCTGCGCTGCCCCAACGTTCTTTTGTGGATCCCTGTAAGTCCCTCATTAGCATATTTGACTAGCAAATCAATGGTCTGTCTAGCGCACTTTTGCGCGGACGGATGCGCCAGTCTAACGAAATTACGCGGGACAAAAAAAAGTAGATTTTTTGCGTATCTCGTTCTGGGGATGCCGTGCATCGAAACGCACGCGCACATTTCGACTTACGCATGCGCATCTCCTGTTGCGCAGGCGTAATCGCTCTGTGAATCTGGGCCAATGTTCCTTGATAAAACTATTTACTAGACATGTGCACACTGAAATATTTTGTTTTGTAATTTCGTTTTCGTCCGAAAAAATACATTTAGTTACTCCCAAAACTCGTTTTTATTTATTTTGTTTTTCGTTAAAAAAAATGCATTCGTCCGAAAATCCAAATTAGGGTCGAATCTGTCATTGAAGGCTCATGGTGTCTGTTGAATGTTCTAAGAAAAAAATAAAAAAATTTGACAGAATCTTTAAAAAAAAAATTCTGTCGAATCTTTTCCCTCTATGTAGAATAATATTGGACTAATAGAGTTAAGGTTAGGCACATTCGACCGCAACGAAAACGTAAATAAAGCATTTGTTTATGTCGGATATTTCGTTTTTCGTTTTCTGTGCTTTCGTTATCGTTTTAACAAAAAATACCTGAAATTCGGGAGATACATTTCTGCCTTGTTTAGAAAGTTCACCAATTACTATCAGGTGTCGGCTGCAGAGGTAGCCAGAAAGGTTTAAGGATGGTGGATAGCTTCAGCTGTTAAGAATGAGGCAATTAAGGCCTCTATAAGTTATCCAGAGGATTACTACTGATTGCTGCATCCTGATGCTTTTTGAGTTAAGGAGAGCAGTGAGCTGAGAGACTTCTGAAGGTGAGGTGGTGTTGATTTTTCTGTGTGATAAAAATCAAAAAAAGACTATTGTTTTTCTGCTGTATGACCAGCAGTGTCTGCCCAGCAGTAGGCTGTGCCAGACTCCATAGGTAGGTTCCTGTGTTGTGAAAGTAGACGCCCCAAGTGGCCAGGGTTTATTTTATGTTTTGTTTTGTTTATGCTGTTTGGATCCTTGCACTTGTTTCCAGCAATATGGAAGAATAAACCATAACCTTTGTTTTTAACCATCCTCGGCTGCCTCTCTGTATAGTTCAGCATGTAGTGAACCCACCCAGGGGGTCACACACACCCGCTACCGAGCTAACCCCTTACAATATATATCTAAATAGATATTTATTTATTTTTTATATAATATATATATATTCATTTATTATTTGAACAGTCGGTTAGCAAAGTGCATCCTGCATTTTTGGGTTTGGCACCAAAATTTCTATTTGATGCACCTCTTGGTTTGTGACCTGTCTGCCTTTTATATGCAGTACTTTGCTAAATGGAGCTTGCATTTAGGGCAGCGCTCGACAAAATCCGGGCACAATTGTGACTGGAATTAGCGACCTGGCGCCTGGGGAAGGAAGCTTAGGCCTGCAGAAGGCCGCAAAGCCGGGGCCTGAATTACTGGCCGGCGCAGCCCGACGCAATAGCGCGACAGGGAGGTGGGGGCACACGGAGACACAGGATACCCCATCCTTCTGTAAAGCTTTCTTCTGTGATATGGCGCCATCTTGTGGTGGCCGTTGGCAATAAAATGGCGGTCATTGCAATACTTTCTGTCACACCGTATTTGCGCAGCGGTCTTACAATGACACTTTTTTTGGGGAAAAATACACTTTTTTTTAAATAAAAAAATAAGACAACAGTAAAGTTAGCCCAATTTTTTTTTTATATTGAGAAAAATAATGTTACACTAAGTTAATTGATATACAACATGTCACACTTCAAAATTGTGTCTGCTCGTGGCATGGCGACTAACTTTTACCCTTTAAAATCTCCATCTCAAAATTCTACATATTGGATGTTTTGAGTTACAGAGGAGGTCTAGGGCTAGAATTATTGCTCTCGCTCTACCAATCGCGGCAAAACCTCACATGTGTGGTTTGAACACTGTTTACATATGCGGGCGTTACTCGCGTATGCGTTCGCTTCTGCGCGCGAGCTTGGCGGGGCGCGTTTTCTGGCTCCTAACTTTTTTAGCTGGCTCCTAGATTCCAAGCAAATTTGTCAAACAGTGTTTTAGGGTTCGTGTACATAGACTTTCATACACATTTTTTTTATGCCTAACGTAAATACTCTAGGCTTAAAATATGCCTTTAAGGCCTCATGCACACAGGCATTTACTAGCTGCTGTGTCCTCAAATGTAAAATCCCTTGCGCTTTCATGCACCTGGGGAGCTGCATGTGCCCAGTACAGCCTCCAGTACAAGTAAATGGTTGTACGCAGCTATACTTGCATAAATGTTGACTCTTTCTGAATCACAGTTTACTTGTGCATACAATGTATTTCCTCAAACTCAAAAGGAGTAGGGAAAATGCATCACAAAAATCAGCATTCAAATGAGTATGGCCGCGTACAGCCATCCACTTTTATTAGTGGCTGTATATGGTTGTATATATACCCTGGCACAGGGAATTTTACATTTGAGGACACAGTAGCTAGTAAACATTTGTGGGCATGAACAGTGTTACAGCATAGAGCTACAGTCTGGATCATGCCTGGCATATACATTTAAATATAAAGCTAGACTCATGGTGAGATTGCCATCCTTGGATAAAGTGAGAAAGCAGCTGTTAAGCTTTTGCAGTTTCTATACATCTACCTTGTATCTAACAGTTTAGACAGTCTTTTAGAAAGTTTCAGGCAGTGGATAAGGGATTTTGGAAACTGTTTTGGGTCTCAAGGAATTTTATGATAACATCTAAAGACTGAAATCCCAAACACATATTGTGGACATTATAAAGGGGTTCCTACTTTCCCTTTTTGGTACTGATAATACAACAGAAAAATCTGAGACATTCCTGTTGTGGCAGTAGTACAACTGAAAGGTGGATAGGGCCAGAAGTATGATCTGTGGCTGGGAAGGCTTATTGTTGGAGCCTAAAAGAAGGAAGCTAGTTGATAATTCAGCTTACCAAACTTCACCTAAAGTATTGTTTTAGGTGGAGTAACTCTCAGTGGTTCTCCTGAAAATTAACACGTTTTTGATAGCATTTTAGAGGAATTTGTTTGTGTTTGTGTGCTCTTCTTGTAATCTAACATGAATTAATGATATAGCACTTATGATGATGTTTGTCAGATAATCCCTAGACACTGACTGCTAATCATTATTACATTGCATACATTATTAATTGTGCATGCTAACTGAACTACTTACAGTTTTGTGTAAGAAAATAATCTGTAAATAATATTTTCAATGATTTAAAAACTTGTTTTGGATATTATTATTATTCACATTATATTTTGGCACAGATTTTTTTTGTAATTGCCATTCTTCTGTTTGTGTTTTGTTGGTAAATTAAACATAACTTTAACCACTTAAGCCCCGGACCAAAATGCAGCTAAAGGACCAGGCCCCTTTTTGCAAATTGGCACTGCGTCATTTTAACTGACAATTGCGCAGTCGTGCGACGTGGCTCCCAAACAAAATTGGCGTCCTTTTTTCCCCACAAATAGAGCTTTCTTTTGGTGGTATTCGATCACCTCTGCGGTTTTTATTTTTTGCGCTATAAACAAAAATAGAGTGATAATTTTGAAAAAATTCAATGTTTTTTACTTTTTGCTATAATAAATATCCCCCAAAAATATATAAAAAAAATGTTTTTCCTCAGTTTAAGCTGATACGTATTCTTCTACCTATATATATATATATATAAAAAAAAATTATAGCGTTTACAAAATAGGGGATAGTTTAATTGCATTTTTTTTTTTTACTACTAATGGCAGCGATCAGCGATTTTTTTCGTGACTGCGACATTATGGCGGACACTTCGGACAATTTTGACACATTTTTGGGACAATCAAGAAAGGGGGAAATTGGGACTTTAAATGAAGCACAATTAAGTGCCTCTATCCTGGTAATTGGTTCAATTAAGAGGGAGAGTGGGACTTTGAATGAAGCAATTGGATAGTGGAGGTGATTGTCCATAAAGATGTTTAATTAGTAGGATAGATCTGAAATAAATATATAGTCCATATATATACAGAATGGGCATGCACAAGCATTCACATGATAAAAAGTGCATACATAGCAGCACATGACTATAGTAAAAAATATACCAGATCCTATTGCATAAAAATTGTCAATGACAACAAGCTTAACTCTAATAAATATTGTATGGAAACGACATAATATAATATAAAAGATAGTCAATGAGTAGGTATGGTTCCGCATAAATGTAACTGCAGCATCAAATAGAGCTCTACGCGTTTCGTGGATATGTCCACTCGTCAGGAGCAGATGCAATAAAATTCCTATAAGATATTAAATAATTATATATATTAACCACTTAAGGACCGCCTACTGCACATTTACATCGGCAGAATGGCACGGCTGGGCACATCAACGTATATATACGTTGATTTTAGTACCCAGCCGTGGGTCGCGGGCGCGCGCCCGCGACCCGGTCCGAAGCTCCAGGACCGGGACCGCGGGATTCGCGGTCCCGATCGCCGCTGCAGTGCGGCGATCTGTCCCTGGAGCAGAAGAACGGGGAGAGCCGTGTGTACACACGGCTTCCCCGTGGCCGTAGCATCGATCGCGTCATCCCTGTAATAGGGGGACGCGATCGATGACGTCACACCTACAGCCACACCCCCCTACAGTTGTAAACACAACACATAGGCACACATCCCCTACAGCGCCACCTGTGGTTAACTCCCAAACTGCAACTGTCATTTCCACAGTAAACCATGCAAATTTAAATGCATTTTTTGCTGTGAAAATGACAATTGTCCCAAAAATGTGTCAAAATTGTCCGAAGTGTCCGCCATATTGTCGCAGTCACGAAAAAAATCGCTGATCGCCGCTATTAGTAGTAAAAAAAAAATAATTAATAAAAATGCAATAAAACTATCCCTTATTTTGTAAACGCTATAAATTTTGCGAAAACCAACCGATAGACGATTATTGCGATTTTTTTTTAACCAAAAATAGGTAGAAGAATACGTATCGGCCTAAACTGAGGAAAAAAAATGTTTTTTTATATATTTTTGGGGGATATTTATTATAGCAAAAAGTAAAAAATATTGAATTTTTTTTAAAATTGTCGCTCTATTTTTGTTTATAGCGCAAAAAATAAAAACCGCAGAGGTGATCAAATACCACCAAAAGAAAGCTCTATTTGTGGGGAAAAAAGGACGCCAATTTTGTTTGGGAGCCACGTCGTACGACCGCGCAATTGTCAGTTAAATTGATGCAGTGCCGAATCGCAAAAAGGGGCAAGGTCCTTTACCTGCATTTTGGTCCGGGTCTTAAGTGGTTAATGGACCATACTGTAAACTAAAATGAGAGGGATACATTTAGATGATCAACCAACTACACTCACCCACTCAGACATTGAATGCAGTGCGCGGCAGATGGTGTAGGGTAAGCTGAAAATACAGACATCTCCATGGGAGCCGAGGCAGCAACATATAGGAATGTGACATTGGGTGAAGTCCAGGGATGCAAAAATTGTGTCAAAGTCTCCATGTGACAAGCATAATAGGGATTCTTGGAATAGGAGTATCTGGAAACCGAATATTAAATATGTGTATAGTTTATAACAATAATAAATTGTATATAATAGTTAGTAATGAACCCAGTGTATTTACTCAATTAGAGATTAATCAGAGGATTATAAAGATTTTTTGGGTAAGGCGTGTGTCAAAAAGTGGGGGGGGGGGATTATGTAAATATAAGTGATCAAAAACTAAGAAAAAAATTGTCATTTTCACAGCAAAAAATGCATTTAAATTGCATTGTTTTCTGTGGAAATGACAGTTGCAGTTTGGGAGTTAACCACAGGGGGTGCTAATGGGGCTTTACACACGGCTCTCCCCGTTCTTCAGCTCCGGGGACCGATTGCTGCACCGATGATCCGTGTTGTAATGAAACCTGGGAAGCTACAGCGCTGCAGCTTCCCAGGTTTCATTACAACACGGATCATCGGTCCACTGTTGGAGAAGTCTCGGCTCTTGGATATCCTGCCACGTTAACCCCTGGCTGGGGATTAAGCCATCTGCTGTCAAAAGATCTCTAGTTGGGATCTTCCCCTCTGGTAAGGGGCGGTGTGATTGAAAGGTGGAGGTGTTTATCTATCCATGCACTGTTTCTGAGTTTTTTTGCATTTGATGTCACCATCTATCTGGAGGAAAGAATAATTTTTTCTGCTATCAGTTTCCATCATGCATAATGTGTTCCGTACTTGATTAATGGACTTTTTCATTTTGCCACTTATTTTATATATCACCTGCAATACGGGACTTTCACTTATTCTACACAGGACTGCTATTGGACATTTATACAGTAATTAGTGCATATTTATAGCACTGATTGCAGTATAAATGTGAATGGTGCCAAAAATGTGTCAAAAGTGTCCGATGTGTCCGCCATGATGTCGCAGTCGCAATAAAAATGGCAGATCGCCGCCATTACTAGTAAAAAAAAAATAATAAAAAATAATAATTCTGTCCTTAATTTTGTAGGCGCTATAACTTTTGCGCAAACCAGTCACTTATAGCGTTTTTTTTTTTTTTTTTTTTTACCAAAAATATGTAGAAGAATACGTATAGGCCTAGACTGAATTTTATTTTATTTTTTAAATTGGGCTATTTTTTATAGCAACAAGTAAAAAATATTGTATTTTTTTTCAAAATTTTCGTACTTTTTTGTTTATAGCGCAAAAAATAAAAACCGCAGAGGTGAGCAAATACCACCAAAAGAAAGCTCTATTTGTGGGGAAAAAAGGACGCCAATTTTGTTTGGGAGCCACGTCGCACGACCGCGCAATTGTCAGTTAAAGCGACGCAGTGCCGCAAGCTGAAATTTCACCTGGTCAGGAAGGGGGTATATATGCCCGGTAAGGAAGTGGTTAAAACCCATTTGCAGTCAACAGAGTTTTATCTAGTTTTGGCTAGCATGAGGATTGTTTTATTGCTATTTGTGTTTATGTTGTGGAGAAAGTGATAGGAAATCTCACAAATAGAGACACAGACATTATATATTATTATGGTGGGGAAAGGTTAGGATATTTGCCAATATTTTTACTGTTCTCCGTCTTCCTGTCCCTGTGACAACTGCACTCCTCTCCCTATTTCTTATTTGGGTGTCACAGAGATCGCAAGAGAAAATCTTGCTGATGGGGTGACAGAAATAAAAACAACAGGCAGAAATGTTACTCTTCCCAACTCCTATCCAGAACAAGAAAGGTGTTTTGCCTAGAGTTACACTTTAAAGACATTAGAATTCTGAGATGTCTAGTTTGTGACTTGTGTTGTCAGTGTTAGGTGGTAATTTCAACTCTCATTACATTCATTGTGATTGCAACCTTCACTATATTATATTGTTGGTATTTATTTTGCAACTGTGATTAAAGGTTTGAGTGACCCCATCATTTGGGAACAGATCTCATTTAAGTATCCAGCTGATTTAAATAAAGAAATTTGACATTAATCTTTTCTGAGAAATACACAGCCTGCCATTGCTGATTTTATTTTATTTTTTTCAAATGAAATGTTTGCTGCCTAGCTATTATGAGTTTTTTCTGTATTGAAAGAATTCTGGATATCATAAAAAGTCACAGTAAAGTAAAAATGTTTATCTGCAGTCTTGTTTGTGTGTCTGTGAGCAGTGAAGCAGGAGGGTCAGCGTCACAGCCAGGTAACTAGTATTGGCAGAATATAAAGTCAAAAAACGGCAGCCTCTTCTGTGGGAAAATTTTCCCCTTTAAAAGGGCTAAGTGCTAAGGTTACGGATTGATGGCTGTTAAAACTATTGTATTATTTTTCTAGCATGAACCTAAGCTGGAAACAGCCACTTAATTCAGTATTTTCTGGTGCGCTGAGCCGGTATTACATGAGTGAGGTTGTTTCTAATGGATAAATCCAGTAATGATGTGTATGAGATGTGAGTCGAGCAATGCCAATGTTTTAGCAAATATTCTGTATTCACTTTTTTAGTTTGTGTGACAGCCTTTTTAAACTTGAATTTTAAATATTCCTCTTCCTATTAACTCCTTGGATTTTTTTTCTTTGTAAATCCACTGCACTTACAATTGTGATTTTAGAAATTAGTATTTGAAAATGAAGTCTGCTTTTTTTATCCTTTGCAAGATGTAAGAGGACATGTACAGATTAACAATCCATCAGAGGTGTTTCCTGCCATAGGCCAATGCCTTGGAGAGATTGCCCAATCTGCAAGAGCAAAATGAGCATGGGGGGACACCTGGAACATAACCTAATCAAAGTAAGATGAAAGGTGGTGATGGCAGTAACCTCTAGTGCAGGGATCCTCAAACTACGGCCCTCCAGCTGTTGTAGAACTACACATTCCATGAGGCATTGTAACACACTGACATTCACAGTCATGACTAGGCATGATGGGAATTGTAGTTCCTGAACAACTGGAGGGCCATAGTTTGAAGACCCCTGCTCTAGTGCATGAGATTAAAGTTAGTGGGTTGGGGAAGGGATATTGGCAGTGGGAAACTGCCATAGTCTGTACTTTGATATACACTGTTACATGTTCTGAACAGCCACACTCCATATTCTGCAGGCTCCAGATCGCCACAATCCATACACTACACTAAATGGTAAAGCAAAATCCCAATTCTGTACTATGTGTTACATGTTTGGGAGACACACGATGCACTATATTTTATCTTGCATGTTGTTACACTACAGGCTCTGGACCACCATACTTCAGCTACTGCTTCATACAGAACACACTTGAATTTAATACAAATTGATGCTAAAAGCTAGTTACTTGATGCTAAGCATACCTTTTAGATGTTGGGATGAAGTTTAGGGGGTTACATAAGTGTCAATTACATTTTCACATCCCCCAACACTTTATGGGTTATACATTTTTTAATGTAATATATAAATTCTTCAGGTTTGACAAGCAACTTGCTGAAAAAAATTTGACAACATTTCTAGCACTGGAATTATTTAACAAAAACAGCCAAGCCAATTTTGAGAAGCCAAATGCTAACTTGGAGGAATCAGCCCCAGAGATTTAGTACACTTGGAATAGTATAGAAATTATTTACTATTTAAAAGGAAAACTTATGGATTTTGGTCACTTTTATTCAATTTTTTTAAGGTTTACAGTTTTATAAAATGCCCTTTTGTGTTTCCCATTACAGTAAAACCTTGGATTGCGAGCATAATTTGTTCCGGAAGCATGCTTATAATCCAAAGCACTTGTATATCAAAGCAAATTTTCCCATAAGAAATAAT
Source organism: Rana kukunoris (assembly GCA_029574335.1). Classification (NCBI taxonomy): domain Eukaryota; kingdom Metazoa; phylum Chordata; class Amphibia; order Anura; family Ranidae; genus Rana; species Rana kukunoris. Next base: position 338,729,358 of record CM056053.1, read on the forward strand.
GGAAACTCAAATGATTCGTTCCACAACCATTTATTCATAAGTCCTTCAGTCTATAGTCCATAGAAATAGATTATAGCAATGTGATAAGTTGTGCAACCATAAAGTGTCCATTCACAAATGGAAGCCTCCACAAGGGGATTAGAAGCAAAATCCAGCAGGAGCTACGGAGTATAAAAGAGAAGAGAGGCGCCTCTATGTGTAGCAATATGGTTACATTTAATGAAGGTACAACATTTAGCAACCCACATGGTTGATGTTTAAAAGAGGCACATTTAAGTATGCAGGAATGCAGTGTAAATCGATCCACATAGACCGTCCTCCACACCGCCAGCTCTCACCGCTGATAGTCTGCAATCGTAACCAGAAAGACTACCCAGCAGTAGAGCGATCTGAACGTGAGGCTTGAACCGTTTGTGGAAGGGACAACATCAATGGTGGGGTGGAGGATGGTCATTGTGGACAGCTTTACCCTGGATGTCAGCATACTTATATGTGCCTGTTTTAATCCTCAACCATGTGAGTTTCTAAATGTTGTACCTTCATTAAATGTAACCATATTGCTACACTTAGAGGTGCCTCTCTTCTCTTTTATACCCTGTTGTGACATGCCGTTATTCTTATATCAAGACATCGCTTGTATATCAAGTCAAAATGTATTAAAACATTTTGCTTGTCTTGCAAAACCCTCTCAAACCAAGGTTTTACTGTACTTGTATCATGTATTGTGTCCCTCCACAGACATATTCAATGGTGTGAAAATCTGAATAAGAGTAAAGCCCCGTACACACGGTCGGACTTTTGCCCAACCAACATCAAAATCCGACCCTTTTCGCATTTGTCCGACCGTGTGTATGTTCCATCGGACCAACTTTTTTGGCTTTCATCGGACAAAAAGTTGGGTCTGCGAACGGACCAACTTTCAGGCAACAAAAGTCCGATGGTGCAAAGTCCGATCGTGTGTACAGCAAACCATCGGACTTTTGGACAAATTACAAATGCGCATGCTCAGAACCAATGTTAAAATCAACCAACAATAGCAGAAGTTAACCAAAGGGTGGCAGTAAAGAGCAGAAAAGAGCAGAACAACCACGTGATGATGGGAAAGTTTTAGAAAAGTTTGCAGAAAAGTCAGAGCGTGTGTATGCTATGGGTGTGATCGGACAAATCAATTAGGACAAAAATCCAAGGGAAGTTTTGTTGGATGTCCGACCGTGTGTACGGGGCTTTAGACACTTAAGATAAGCTAAGCTATGTTCAGCAGAATACAGTACATGTATTGTATGCCTAATTGTTTTCCTCACATATTACTAAACAATGCCACCACATCTTTCTGTGTTTCTAATTTGATAAATTTGGTACAACACTTCTGATTGCGGGAAAAAACATGGAGCGCCAACTCCAAGTGCACTACAAATTCCATAAGTCAAGTCCAATTTATTGCTTATGCTCAGGTATTTCATCCAATGCATAACCAATGCTATAATAATAGCCAGGAGTGCTTGGGAGAAGGAAACATCATACATATATAGCAAAATTGTACACGTTTGTATCACAGCTTGTCAAATTCTCTGTGCAATATTTATTTACAATATCAATGAGAGTCCTCACTAATAAAAAAAAAAAGGGTTTTGGCTGCACCAATACTCTCTTTTAAGTACATTAACAAATATATATGCTTTTGACGGGTTACCCGTGCACAGTTTCAGAACACGTCCAATTAGCCATTTAATTGCTAATAAAAACATACAAAAATACCAAAAACAGGGAATTCTGGGGGCGTGGCCTGACGCAGCATGTGAGCGGACGTCTTCTGTAGCGGCTCCGGGATCCCTCTAATCAATCCTGCTCCATCCTGATCTCCTGTCTCCACAACTCGGTTGCTAACCTTTCTATTTCCTCGGTGGAGCACCTCGGACGTTCTTTGGGGGATTCTGGTGGATGGGAAGGCGAAAGAAACAGCCCGCGGCCAGGATGAGCATAACCACACGCTCCGGCCAAGATGGCCGCCGCAACACCGCGCCGCTCTCCTCCATTGCATCCACGCCGGAGCTTTTTGCAGACGACACTGACTCATCCCCTCCTCCTTCCCCTGGAACCTCGGCCGTGCCAACGCTGCACGCCCCGGCGTCGCCCAGCGAAGATGGCCTGGAGGGTGACCCGGAACCGGAGCCCACGCTGCTGGAGGTTTTCAGGACCATTAAGGTAAATCATGCTGACACTATGGGGAAAATGGAGGAGCTTAAGCTGGATATGAATATAATGCGCCAGGATATGCATAAAGTGCGGGCTCGGGTCTCGGAGGCGGAACGTCGCATTAGTGATCTGGAGGATACTGTGGGCCCAGCTCTCCCGACCATTAAGGCCCAGGACACTAAGATTCGTTCCTTGGAAGACAAAATGGACGATTTGGAAAACCGTTTGCGTAGAAATAACCTGCGTCTGGTGGGTCTCCCTGAGCGGGTCGAGGGAGCTGACCCGGTTGCCTTTCTGGAGAGCTGGTTCGCCCAGAAATTTGGGGGAGATTGCCTGTCCCCTTGCTTTGTGTTGGAGCGGGCCCACAGGGTGCCTGGCAGGCCGCTGCCCCCGGGTAACCCCCCCCGCACCTTAATAATGCGTCTCCTGAATTACAGGGACCGCGACTCCATCTTGCGTGCCGCCCGCATAAAGGGGAGTCTGAAGATTAATAATGCCTCTGTGTCTCTCTTCCCGGACTACTCCCCGGCTGTTCGTGCCTCGAGGGCCAAGTACCAACACGTCAAGCTAAAGCTGAGGGAGAAGGCTATACAATATTCAATGCTGTTTCCTGCGACGCTGAGAGTGGTGCACCAGGGCTAGGTGCACTTTTTCCAATCCCCTGCCAATGCTCTGTCCTGGTTTGAGGCCCTGCATCAACCCGGCCGGGTGTCTGACCGGGCGCCCGATACCTGACTTGCTTTTCACTGATGCCGTTCCTTCCCCAGACTCTCTTCATTTTTCTCTTACCCGTTTTTTTTTTTTTTTTTTCCTATCCCGAGGTACACCAGCAATTGGGCCTAATGGCTTCTAACTGAGGCAGGAGATCTTCGGTAACTGTTGTACCATGAGGATGCAGATCTCCACTGATGGACTGTGCTGCTGACTGTTTTTCCCCCATTTGTTCTCATTTTTTGAACACTGACTGTTTCCATCTTGTCCGCTGGCCTGTTTGTGCGGGCCATGTTCCTAATGTCTACAGGCAGTTTGGGGCTAAAGCCAGCCCCTTGTTTTTGGGGTCTGGCAGGGGTTAAAAGCAATGAACCGTTCTTCATGCTGTGTGTGTCTGTGGTTGTGTTAGTTTTGTTGTGTGTTGGAATGGATGTGGTATGCCTGTGTGTGACTGTTTCTGGCCCTGTCTCGGTCTCCACCTATTCTTTCCTGGGGGTACTGTTGTGTTTCACTATTGTTACTGCATTCTTATGTCTGGGTTCAGGTGTATCTCCTGGAATGTCCGGGGGTTAAACTCCAAGTTTAAGAGGGCGTCTCTGTTTGACTTCCTTAAGGTGCACAACCCTCATTTGCTATGCTTACAGGAGACGCACCTTATGGGGTCGAAGGTGCTAGCGTTGAAGAAGTGCTGGGTCATGTATGGCTATCACTCCACCTACTCTAATTATGCACGGGGGGTGTCTGTGTTGGTAAGGAAGGGCCTCCCCTTCTCCTGTGTCAGGGTGGTGACAGATCCTAAGGGTTGGTATGTCTTTCTCCACTGCACGGTACATGCCACACCACTGCTGCTGGTGGTGGTATATGCTCCCCCCCCTGTCACGGCTGATTTTTTTTACAGATTTGAGTGTACTCCTTGCCACCTTCCCGGTGCTGGCCACTCTTATAGTGGGGGACTTCAACTCGGTGCTCGACCCTGCTCGGGACCGCTTCTTTTGGGTATGTGGATCTCTGGAGACTCGGCCATCCTGGGTCTCAGGAGTTTACCTGTCAATCCCGGACGTACCGTACTCTTTCCAGGCTGGACTATGCTCTGGGAACCCCTGATTTAATTCCCAACGTACGAAAGGTGTCCCACTTGACTCAATCCCTATCTGACCACTCTGCTGTGTCTGTTGATTTGATGATGGGTCATAGACCCTCATATCGGTTGTGGCGGCTCAGTCCCCTTTGGGTCCCCACTACCGAATTTCAGGAGCCGGTTCGGCATGATATGTCCCACTACTGGAGGGACAATGTTGGTTCCGCCTCCTTTGGTCCCACATGGGATGCCTTTAAGGCGTCAGTGCGGGGCTCGTACATTTCCAACATTGCCCAGTACAGAAAGTCCTCCCAGACTACTCTCTTGGCCTTGGAATCCTCCCTGGAGAACGCTAGGGCCCGGTACGTTGCGCTCCCTGCCCCGGACACTCACGGGATCCTGGTAGCGGCGCATAGGGCTCTGGACCTTCACAGGGTGGATGTGACGCGGGGACAGCAGCTGTCCCTATCTGCCAGGTTACACGAGCATAGTGGTAAAAACGGTAAGATGCTGGCTTATCTCTCCCGCACGGAGTATGTGGATCGGACGATACCCCATATTCGGTTGCTGGACGGCTCTGTCACGTCGGACCCCCTGATTATTAATCACACCTTTAAGGCCTTTTATCTGAACCTATATACCGCCCCACCCCCCCCCGGATGAGTTGGAGACTTTGGGATTCTTTGAGTCTATCCGGTTCCCCGTCCTGAAGGAGTCGCATACTGCTCTCCTTGACGGACCCCTTACGGTGGAAGAAGTCACTGAGGCTATTTTTTCACTCCCCCCTAATAAGGTCCCTGGCCTGGATGGTCTGCCCGCAGAGTGGTATAAAAACTATGCAGATGAACTGTCGCAGAAATTGCTCTCCCTGTTCGGGCGGGCGCTGCAGGAGGGGGAACTCCCCTCCTCCATGTGTGAAACCCTGATAGTGGTGCTCCCTAAGCCTGGGAAGGATAGGCTGCTGTGTGAATCCTATCGTCCAATCTCACTACTAAACTGCGATGTCAAAGTGCTTGCAAAAATCCTAGCCACACGCCTGCAGAAAGTTGTCCTTCATCTTGTTCACAGAGACCAGGCAGGGTTTATGCCTGGAAGGAGTACGTACGACAATATCCGGCGCCTTTACATACATAATTATAAGGCTGCTAAGGTTAAGAGAAGTGGTCTGGTGTTGTCACTGGATGTGCGTAAGGCCTTTGACACTGTTAACTGGTCTTTTCTGTGGGAGACGATGCACCTTATGGGCTTTAGCGCCCAATTCGTACGCTGGGTCCGCTTACTATATACCAATCCCAGGGCCAGGGTGGGCACCAATAAAGATGTCTCAGATGTATTTACTTTGCAGAGGGGCACCAGGCAGGGCTGCCCGCTGTCGCCTCTTCTATTTGCTCTGGCCATTGAGCCTTTGGCTCTGGCGGTGCGGCAGACGGCGGCAGTGGGTGGCATCTGTTATGGTTCCCTCTGAGAAGATCTCTCTGTACGCGGATGATGCTCTGATCTACTTGGATGGGTCTGAGCGGTCCTTTGAGTCTCTAATGGGAGTGGTGGAGGAATTCGGAAAGGTCTCCGGGTTGCGGGTGAGTTGGGATAAATCGGTGGCCTTTCCTATAGGCCCTAGATTTGACTGTAACTACCTCTCCCGCTCTAAATTGACTGTCCAAGCGACGTTTAAGTATCTGGGGGTACACATTACCGCGGATTTATCCTCGTATGAACGCCTAAACATTAACCCAATTATAACGCATATGGAAACCAGGCTGAAAACTTGGGCCTCGCTACCACTTAACCTCATTGGTCGAGTGAATATCTTTAAGATGATATACCTACCCAAATTTCTATACGTGTTTCGGGCCTCTCCAGTCTTTTTGTTGAAAAAACTCTTTAAGAAAATTGACTCGTTACTTTTTGCTTTTTTGTGGCACGGATCAAGCCCACGGATTTCCAGGGCCTCTCTTCAGGCGGCTACGCTGGCTGGGGGGTTGGCCTGCCCAAATATGCGGAAATATTTCATTGCGTCCCAACTGGCGTACGTGTACGATTGGTTCCCGGGGGCCTCCCTGTCCTGCTCCACTGCCCTTTTGACTGAGCTGGGTGACCACGGGGAGTCGCTGGTGGATGGCCTGCTTGGGTCTGCTCCCGGGCGCTGCTCCCGGGTCTCCCCGATTGAGGTGAGCTGGCTGGCCTGGCATGAAGGTAATGGGATGCTCGCGGATCCGGGTGGATCACTGAATCGCCCCTCGAGACGCTTATGTCATATTCAGATATTAGGAAGTTGGTTACAACAATTTACTGCCGCCTGCAGTCGGCGGGGGCTGATCCCTTCCGGGTGGCCCAGCGAAAGTGGGAGGTGGATATTCCGGAATTGTCCGAGGAGGGGTGGGAGGAGGCCTCGGAGGCTTGCTTTCTAGATATTATTGGGTTAAATGACCGATATGTTCAATTTAAATGTATACATCAGCTGCACTACACTCCTGCTAGACTGGCCCGCATGGGGCTGGTTCCTACTGTATCCTGCCCTAGGTGCGGCTCCTCAGAGGCCGACTGCATGCATATGTTTTGGTCATGTCCTGATTTGTTTGCATACTGGGCAGCACTGTTCTCCTTCTTTAGGGATACCCTGCACCTCCCTGTCCCCTTCACGCCGGCAGTGGGGTTGCTGGGTGTGCTTAATGACTATGTGCCTACGGTCTATGCTCGAATCTTGCTACGTTTGCTCTTGTATTATGCCAGGAAATTAATCCTACTGCACTGGAAGGGTGCCTCAGCCCCTACTATCCACATGCTGTTCCGAATGATTAACAAGGTTATGCCAATATACAAGTGTATATATAAAGGAAGGGGTTGTCCTCATAAGTTTAATAAGATATGGCAACCGTGGCTTGATATAGAGGATTCCTTTTGGAGCGATACCCCGCTCTCTCAGCCGTGATCGACAGGGGGGGGGGGGGTGGGGGGTGGGGGGGGAGTGGTTGTGGTATGCGTGTGTGTGAATGACTGTGTTTGTTTTTTGAATTATTTGTTGTGTTTTTTGTTGGGGCTAGTTTTACATTGTTGTAGTTTGTTATAAGGTGTGACCCCTCGGGGTCCGGTATATTTAAACTGGTACATTTGTTGTTAGGACCCCCGGTTGGGGCCTACGGAACCACACTGTGTAATACACTGTCTTCTGCCCTGAATAATGTGATCTTGATGGTATGTTCCCTGTATATTTTGCCCGATGCTGTGCCTTTGAACGGTATACTTTTGTATGTGCAGAAAACCAAATAAACAAAGTTTACAAAAAAAAAAAAACAGGGACGTCAATACTTGTAATTAAGCCTCTTAGGGGTCTATTTATAAAAAGATTCCTATAGCCATTCTTCCAGTGACTCTGCATGACTCTGCATGAGCATTCATTCTGTGTTTAAAATGGAATGTTATTTAGGCTATTTTCTCTCTGGAAGGGATGTTCTTTTAATATTTGCACTAGTAAAATATTGCATTACAGCCACTAGATGGAGCATCGGATATACATATGTCTTTTTAACAAGAGATACAATGTAACAATTCAAGGGGATGCTAGAGGGAATTGGTAAATACATGTAACTAATGTTTAATTGTTTTGCTAATTTCCTTCCAGTGTGTTTTTTTTAATTGTATAACTGTATCTCTTGTTACAAAGACATATGTGTATCTCCTAAGCTCCATTTAGGGCCATAATGTGCTATTTTACTACTGCAAATGATAAAAGAACATTCATTCAGAAGTGAAAATAGCCCAAATAACATTTGTTTTTGCCTAATACACACAGAATGAATGTACATGTAGATTTACTGGAGGAATAGCTAAATATATATAAATATATCGACCACTTAGTGTTGGTTACACCATTTATTTAGCCAATGGGCTGGCATGTTTTTTAAATGCATCTTTCCACTTGCAAAATACAAAATCACGAGGGATTTCTTTGCATTTAAAGGGGTTGTAAAGCTTTGTGTTTGTTCAACTTAATGCGTCCCGAATTTTCGTGGGCACAATCCTACGTTGCTTTCACCAGGTCTTGTTGCCTCTTCATTGGATAGATTGGCAGCGCAGCCATTGGCTCCTGTTGCTGTCAGTCAAATCCAATGACACAGCCGCTGGGGCGGCGGGGGTTGGGGGGCCGAGTCATACAATCGTCAGCTATGGACCCTGATTGTATGGCACGGGAGCCCGCCCGCAAGCTAACCCCCTCGGGAGAGATCTTCGCAGAGGGGGTTAGCTCTTGCGGGAAGGAGCAGCTAGAGCCGTTATGGGACCCCAGAAGAGGACAATCGGGGCTACGCTGTGAAAAACTAGCTGCACAGTGGAGGCAAGTAGGATATGTTTGTTATTAAAAAAAAAAATTGAGCTTTAGTACCACTTTAACTAAAATGCATATGCTTACCACCCATGCCAGTAGTCCTACACTAACATTTTACAGGGTAAAAAAAACTGATACAAGTAATCAGAGCTTTTTTTCTCAGAAAATAGGTGCAGGAACTCAAACACGACCCGTTCAGATTTCACAAACAGTAGAAGGGTCTTAAAGGGGAATTAAATACCAGAATTGCATTACATACAGTGTACAGAGTTCAGGGGGTTACAAAGCAGTCACTTGTAAACACACAAACCAGACTTCTGTGTTCACAAGTGATTGTGGTGAGCGGGCACCAAAGGGTCTGAGCCAAAGGTGGTGGAACTGAGTTCCACCAAGTTCCCCCAGAAAAAAAGCCCTGCAAGTAATTTCTGTGTTTTTACAGACCCAGCTGCCACCAGTTTTTCAGATCAGCATTCCCTGGCATTTTATTTACAATTACCTATGACACAATTAAGTATATATTGTGATAATTGCTGTATATATACTCTGCACAGAAAGCTATAGCTATAATTGCATTATTCCCTATTCCCTCTTCTCATTTTCTTCAAGGTATTGTTATTATCTGAAACATAAACACATTTTCAGTTATGTATGACACTTTGTTACACAAAACCATTTCTCGAAAATGATAGAAATGGCCGTATACGGGAATGGATACCCTTTAAAATCCTACTGCTATTGAGTTATTTGCCCCAAACAATTGGTTTTGAGTTTGTATTACCTCCTGTCTTTAATTCAAATTTCATAGTTGTGGCAAAAATAAGATTCTTTATCTACTGCGTGAACTACTAAATGTACACTCTTTTGTTGGTGGTATTGTATGTAACCGTAGTGTAATGTAAATGGAGTTGTGCTACCTCACAATATATGTGTCACATTATGCTCAATAAACCGTAAAAATCGAATGTAAAACACAGCTGGGCAAAATATACATACAAACTCGCCAGCCAAATAAAACAGTGCTAAATCTGCAAAAATAACAAAGTCCACTATAGATCCATATAAATATAAAATGAATGAATGTAATAAATCAAATTTCTCAAACGTAGTATATAAACCAATCCACTCGTATTTGTGAACAAACATCAAGTGCACTTCCACCTTTACATGCCACCACCGTGCTCGCAGAGCTCTCACCTTGGTTATTCAAATAAGCCTTAAAAGGTGTGGTATGGGTTTGTGTTTTTTCCCCCGTGAAAAAACACCTTACACTCTGGCCCCCCAGCCCTCCATTTTACTTACCTGAGCCCTGAACCTCAGTGGAAGCGATCCCGCGATGCTTTCCCCTAGCTTGAGACAGCGCTTCATTGGATGATTGATAGCAGCGCAGCCATTGGCTCCCGCTGCTGTCAATCAAATCAATGATACGGCACGCCGGGGCGGGACCGAGTAATACAGTCGGCGGTTATGGCCGCCAAATGTATCACATGGGAACGGTCCTGCAAGCTAACCCTCTTGGAATAGCACTTCCCAGAGGGGGGGTTAGCTCTTGGACCCCAGAAAACTATACCCATTCGATTTTAGATGACTAAAATTAGTTTTAGTCGACTAAAATGTAAAGGAGATGTTAGTCAACTAAATTGTACTAGAGATTTTAGTCGACTGAAATGCACTGGAGATTTAGTCAACTAAATACGACTAAAACTAAAACAATTACAGAAGACTGAAATGGGACTAAAACTAAGGGTCACAGCTGATCACGTGGTAAAAAGCCTCTGACAGAGGCTCCTTATCACGATCAAAGATGCGGCGTGTCAGACTGACATGCCACACTCACGATCGCTGTGCTGCGTGCCCCTGTGGGTGCACGCCAGCATTTGATTTTCCTGCTGGATGTCTTATGACGCCCAGTGAGTCAATCTGCTATAGGTCGGGCGGGAAGTGGTTAAAGATGAATTGATCCACCATTCCTGCAACTAAAGAGACTAGTAAAGGCTTGTTCTAAAATTCATTTACTGCTTATTAAGTATTACGTAAACCACTATATGTCCATACCTAGGACAGAGGCTGATTACAGCATGCCAACTGTATGACAGTAATTCTTATTCATTAAAGTCATTTGAAATAATCTCTGTGAAATGTAATATTCTTACAAATATCTAGTTATCTAAGGTCCTGCTGCGACAATAGGTTCTATGCATATATGCATATTCTTTTTGGATAGGTTGATAAGAAAAGGTGGCCAAGCCATATCTGATGTATATTATATTTTTTTCTAAACTACTGGAAAATACAAGCTTGAAAAATTGGAGTAAATTGGTTACAGGTTTAACTGTTTACAAAGACCTTTTGATGTTACTCTTTAGCTGTGACCGGGCAATGAGTGCTAAAAATAGGCAGATATCTAATCTGCAGTGGATGTTTATTAATGGCCCGGAGAGCCATTATGAGGCACTGGATGGTGGCGAAATTAATAACAGATAAAAATAAAACTGCTATATAATGAAAAACTAAGTATAGAACTCTTGAATCATATCCGCATTAAGAACTTTTAAACGGTATAAACAATTTCTAGACTATACTTTTGATTTGGTGGCGATGCGACAATTTATATCTACAGTACATTTAAATATACAGAATGGTATATTAAAATTGATATGACCATTAGTTTGGGTAATATTAACTCATAGTAAAAATATAAACTTGGTGTTTATTAATCGATTTAAGATATTTGATTATTATCAAGGGTTGCTGTCTGAGGTGGCTAATGTTTAATTGTTACATGTGTTAGTACATGTTTGAATTATAATATCCTTTGTGTGTGCTAATCATTATATTAAATTTACAGTATACATAAGCATACTGTTATATAATTTTAATTCAGATTTAAAGTGGTTGTAAAAGATAAATGTTTTTTTTTTATCTTCGTGCATTCTATGCATGAAGGTAAAAATCCTTCGGTGTGCAGCTCCTCCCCAAATACTTAAGCCTGATCTCGATCCAGCAATGTGCACGAGACCTGAGGCACTCCTGGGTCTCTCTCTAGTAATTGGCTAAGATGCACCAGAGGAAACCGATGGGAGCGGGGCTGAGCTGCGCTCTCTGTCTTATGGAAGCAGAGAGCCGTCTCAGGATCGAGCACAAGTGGTTTGCTATAGGGACACTCGGCAAGGGTGTGAGGGGCCAAGAGCATCGACAGGGGACCCAAAAAGAGAAGGATCGTGCTGCTCTGTGCAAAACCACAGGTAGATATAACATGTTTGTTTTGTTCTTTTCAATGAAAAATGTTTCCTTTACAATCACTGTAGGAGTGGATATTTATTGATATCATATCATTCAGATAATGAAAAATAAAAATTTATAAGCAAAAAAAATGGGATTTGAATGTGTCTACATATAGATTTACTTATCATTTTTGTCATTAAATCTTCATTGTATTTGTTCACCACATGCTCGGTTGAAATTGCTTGCGTTTCAACAGTATATTCACTGTTGGCTATGATCCAGTGTCTTCAAGTATTCATCTCCCTTGAAATTTTCCATATTTTGTCATGTTACAACCAAAAACGTAAATGTATTTTATTGGGATTGCATGTAATAGCTTATAAAAAGTAGCACTTTTCCTGCACTTTCTATTATTTATGTATATGACATATGATCCTCTGCCACTCCCCATAGGGTTAGTACCATATAACATAAATATTCCCTATTGGGAACCAAAAAAGCGGCTCCCTAAAGGAAATAAAGACGGCTACTATCAGTAATGTTGGATCAATTATAATAAAATGTATAAATATTTATTGATGTATCAAAAATGTGTCATATACAGAAAGTGGTAAAATATTGTTGCTATTTATAGAGCCAATAATGACCAAGGTGACAAAATACCTATCTATCAATGCACCTAGTATATTATACCATTGGTGCAAATAACAGTGAACCAAAAGGACAATTACAAACATTTATACTAACTGTAATAGTAAGAGTCCCTGTCCGTATGGAAAGGGAGCAAAAATGGACACTCAGGGCCAGATTCTCAGAAGAGATACGACAGTGTATCTCTGTTTCTGAGCCTTCCTATCTATGCGACTGATTCTTAGAATCAGTTACGCATAGATTTGGCGTAGATCCGACTGGCGTAAGTCACTTACACCGTCGGATCATAGATGTAATTCTACGCTGGCCGCTAGGTGGCGTTCCCGTCGATTTCAGCGTTAGATATGCAAATGAGCATGATACGCCGATTCCCGAACGAAGTTGCGCGCCGTCAACGTAGTTTACGTACGCGTAAGGTTACCCTTTCTATATGAGGGGTAACCTTGCGTAGGTCCGGCGTAAGCCATGTTAAGTATGGACGACGGGACAGCGTCGTGTTTTTCCGTTGTTTACGTCGTTTGCGTAACTCGTCGCGAATAGGCCTGTACGTTAATTACGTTGCCGTCAAAATCAATGTATTTGCGGTGTCTTATGGAGCATGCGCAGTGGGCTACGTTTAGGGCCGGCGCATGCACAGTTTGTTCGGCACGGGGGCGCGCTTAATTTAAATACAGCACGCCCCCTCCTTCCCTATTTGAATTGCGCGGCCTTACACTGTCCCATTTACGATACGCCGCCGCAAATTACGAAGCAAGTGCTTTAAGAATACAGCACTTGCCCGTAAAAAGTGCGGAGGCGTAGCGCAAAAGGGATACGCTACGCAAAAAAAAGGCAAATGTACGAGAATCTGGCCCAGAGTCTGCATGTCAGTGGACTGCAGAACTACACAGCATAACTTTGAAATGGAGAAAACTGTTTTGGCAGCTTTCTCTGGGTTTTAAGTTTGAATGGGGCTGTGTAGTTTAGAGATCCTGCAGAGACTTGGGTGGGATGGGATCTCTCCAACCCTGTGTACAGGTATTATGAATAGCCAGCAGGTTGTGTGCCCAGGTGCACACAACCAATATGATGAGAGACTGGTGAGAGCTGAGTGGAGAGGAAGGTGGAGTGTGTGCAGCTGGCTGCTGGTTCAAGACAGACCTATGTGTGGGGAGCTGTCTGTCTGTCTGTCTGCCCTGTGGGAGACTACATCCCTGATGAGGGGGGACTTTGTGCCTGACGGAGGCTGGTAGACCTGAGGTGGCTAGCGAGTCTAAAGGTGGCTAAAGGAAGTCTGGGAGAAAGTAGACTGGAGAATCCTGTTGAGAATCCTGTTGAGGCCAGGAGTGGGCCAGGTTTAGCAGGTACAGCAAGGCGAAGTAAGCCTAGGAGCCAGGAGGCTTGGCATTTGGTTATATGAAGATTACTGGAGAAGAACCCCTGCGTGGGAATCCTGTGTGTGAACTGTTATTTCTTTATCGTACATCACGGGACACAGAGCGCATAGCCATTACACTTGGGTTATATGGGTACCTTCAGGTGTGGACACTGGTGTAATCAATTTCACAGGAAGTTTCCTCCCTAGATAACCCCCTCCCACTGGGAGTGCTTCGGTTTTTTCGCCAGTGTCTTAGGTGTTGGTCACGTCTAGCTGTCCTTTGGAGGTCTCGGGACCCAGGATAGCTAGCCGGATCCGTCCGAAGTGCTTCAAAGCCAAGGTGTACGGTACCCGGGCCCTGCTGGAGTGGGGTTTTGCCTATAATGCCTCTCCTTGGAGGGCTGGATTCTGGGCTCCAGTGCCTTAGTCTCTTCCAAGAACTAAACGCTACTGATGCCAGGATGCTATATAGGTCCAGGTGTGTGGGTTCCTTAACACAGGACCCCGGTCCCTGAAGGTCCAAGACAATACCCACGGAGATGGGGGAAGGTTGGGCCTCTTGCATTTTGCAATACCCTGCGACGTGGAGCAGGTAAGAGGGAACCTGCGGGACTTGGTTCGACAGTAGGTATCCCCCTGGGGGTTCTGGGTTGGCTAATGGTATGCTTGTGCATCAGCCACTATCTCCACTATGTCTTTTGAGGCAGGATGGGATGTACTAATGTTTACCCAGATAACCTGTAGGTATATGTATGCTTTTAAAGATATGTATTTGCTACTCCCCCCAGATCTGCCTGTTAGCATGATACTGCAGCCCCACGTGCTATAGGGAGGAAATGCTGACAAAACTCCCGTTTCTTAGGAAGCCTATGGGGACAGCTTCCTCTATGTGTGCACTACAATAAAGATTAGTGTCTTGCCTGGTGTCTGTTGGGTTGCTAGCGCTGGTCCAGGCTTCTCCTCTGCTTTCTGCTTCCTCCATGTTGGTTTCAGCGTGGGGGGGGGACGCGCGCGCGCTCCGCCTTTTACAGCGTCAGCGTGCGTGGGGGGGGCGGGCCAGCAGCGTCAGGTCTCAATTAAAGCAGCAAAGCATTTCCTGGCTGGTCATTCCCTCCTGAAGGCAGAGGAGGCTGAGGACACAGAGCGCGCAGCTGAGCTATTTCTGGCTAACAGTGACACCCAGTGGGGGTTTGTGGATCTTCAGGTCTGGACTTAGCTCCATACTGACCAGAAAGGGACTCAGCCTTAGATCTGGCAGTATCTGAGTCGGTGCAACCTTGGGCTCCAGCTAACGGGCATTGGTGTGGCAATACTCACAGGACCTTCCTCGGTATTGCCGCCTTCTCGGGCGTATGAAAATTTGGAAATTTTTTACCATAGCCTGTTCTTATTAATGGTTCACTTCTAGCTACAACAGTTGGGTGTTGGCTTTAGGGGTGTCTCAAGGTTGTGCAATGGCTCCCAAGGGATCAGGACCAGCTAAGGCTGCAAAAGGTACCAAAAAACTAAAGGGGTCTCCATCGGGGTCAGGGGATTTGGGCCAGGCTCTAGCGGTCCCACCCTCACCAGATAGACCGCCGAACAGCATGTTGCAGGAGCCATTGAGGGTGCTAGGGGCAGAGGCGGCCCCCAATCAACCCATTCCCGTTTACGTTACAGAAGAAATGCTAGCGACCACCCTGGGTGGGCTAGAGGAAAGGTTAACTGCTTTAATTGCCCGCTCTTTGCCAGGTGGCAAACGGGCTAGATCCCCGTCACCTAGATTGGTGTTTTCAGATGCAGAGGTCCTCTCTTCGGAGGAATTGGACCCACAGGGGGATCAAGCGGACCCGAGTCCCGACGGTTCAGACATTGAAGGTTCCACTATAGATGAAATTTTTTCGGCTTCTCAAGCAGAGAGCCTGTGGATCCAGTCTCTGACAGATATGGTTCGCACTGCTTTTAAACTTCCAGTGTCAGAACAATTAGCCCCCGCGGTATCCTCTTTAGGTTCCTTGAAGGCACCGTTGAGTGGTGCGTCTTTTCCGGTTCACCCCCTTCTGGAGAGCGTGATTTTTCAGGATGGGGCTCGACCTGATAGGATTTTTATCCCTCCTAAAAGGTTCACTATTCTCTATCCTATGGAAGAAGAATTTGCAAAGAAATGGGCACTCCCTACCGTGGACGCAGCCATTTCCTGCGTAAATAAATCCCTGACCTGTCCGGTTGAAAATGTCCAGATGTTTAAAGATCCAGTCGACAAAAAGTTGGAGACCCTACTGAAGGCTTCTTTTACCACAGTAGGTGCCGTGGTTCAGCCAGCGGTGGCAGCCATTGGCGTTTGTCAGGCTTTAAAGGATCAGACTAAACAGATATTAAGGGACATACCAGCTCAGCAAGCTTGTGAATTGGCTGACCTCCCAAGGGCTCTCTGCTTTGCAGTAGATGCTTTTAAGGACTCCGTTCAACAGGCGTCCCGTTTATCTCTGCTGTTGGTTCATATGCGTCGCCTTTTGTGGCTGAAAAACTGGTCAGCAGAGGCACCCTGCAAAAAGCTTTTAGCAGGATTTCCCTTTCATGGTGGGAGACTATTCGGTGAAGACCTAGATAAATATATCCAGACCATATCAAGTGGTAAAAGTTCTTTCTTGCCTGTCAAGAAAAGATCACGTGGGCCCGCGTTTAAGCGACAGGCCTTCGCAGGCTCGGCCCCTTCAACTTCCCGTCAGTATCGACGGCCTCCCGGGCGTTCAGCATTTAATAGCCGCCCACAAGGACAAGCCACAGCAGGCAAGAGGCCATGGTCTCGCAAGCCGGTTAAACCAGTCATCAAGTCAGATTCATGAAGGGGCGCCCCCACTCTCTTGGGTGGGGGGAAGGCTTCGGTTTTTCTCCGAAGTGTGGAAGGCCAGAATTCCCGACTCTTGGGTACTGTCCGTGGTAGCCACGGGCTACAAGCTAGAGTTTCGGGAAGTCCCCCCTCCTCATTTTCAGGGGTCAAGTCTTCCAAGCGACCCATTAAAGAGGGCCTCTCTTGTAAAAGCATTGGATCGTCTCTTGCTCCAAGGAGTAATTGTAGAAGTACCAACCCAGGAATGGGGTCTGGGATTCTACTTCAACCTTTTCATAATACCAAAGCCCAATGGCGACGTCAGGCCTATCTTAGACCTCAAACGCCTAAATCGCTTTCTAAAGATTTAAGACCTTTCGTATGGAGTCCATACGTTCGGTGGCAGCCAGCCTACATCAAGACGACTTTCTAGCATCTATAGACATAAAGGATGCGTATCTGCACGTGCCGATCTACCCGGCACATCACAAGTTTCTTCGTTTTATGATAGATCACCGTCATTACCAGTTCGTAGCCCTCCCTTTCGGGTTGGCAACAGCTCCGCGGGTATTCACAAAGGTGTTAGCCCCGGTGCTAGCCGTCCTAAGGACAGAAGGCATTTTGGTCCTGGCATACCTGGACGATCTTCTGGTTATCGACAGCTCAGCTTCCAGCCTCAATCAGGCAGTAGTTCGCACAGTTCAGCATCTAGAGGAATTCGGGTGGATTGTGAACCAAGAAAAATCGATATTGAAACCCACAAAGCAGTTGGAATATCTAGGCCTTCGGCTAGATACAGACTGCCAGAGGATATTTTTACCTCAAGCAAAGGTCAGATCAATAACTCAAGCAGTTCAAGTGATCTTAGGCAAGAAGAGGCCGACTATTCGCCTATGTATGCGACTGCTGGGGAAGATGGTGGCCGCCTTCGAGGCAGTACCCTACGCCCAGATCCATACCAGATATCTTCAGGCAGCCATTCTCTCTGCTTGGAACAAGTCCATTCAGGCGTTAGATCGTCCGTTAGTGCTCTCCCCAGGAGTCCGGCGCAGCCTGTTTTGGTGGCTGGTCCCTCAAAATTTGTCAAAGGGGAAATCCTTTTGCCCCATCACGTGGAAGATAGTAACCACGGATGCCAGCCTGTCAGGTTTGGGGGGCAGTGCTAGAAGGACAGACCCAGCAAGGGCAGTGGTCGGAGGCAGAAAAACTGCTTCCCATCAATATCCTAGAGATCAGAGCTGCTCGGCTGGCCCTGATCGCCTGGACTCTCCCCCTTCAGGGTCTGCCAGTAAGGATACAGTCCGACAATGCCACTGCGGTGGCATACATAAACCACCAGGGGGGCACGAGGAGCCTAGCAGCCCAAAGGGAAGTAAACCTGATTTTCTCATGGGCCGAAGCCCATGTACCCTGCATCTCGGCGGTGTTCATCCCAGGGATAGACAATTCTCAAGCAGATTTTTTGAGTCGTCAACAGTTGCTCCCGGGGGAGTGGTCTCTTCACCCCCAGGTATTCCAAGAGATTTGCCAAAGATTCGGAGTCCCAGATGTGGACATTATGGCAACGCGATCCAACAAAAAGTTGGACAAATTCATATCCCGAGCCAGGGATCCCTCGGCCTACGGGACCGATGCGTTGGTTTGCCCTTGGCACCAGTTTTCTCTCCTGTATGCGTTCCCTCCACTGCAGATGATTCCCCGCCTTCTACGGAGGATCAGGGTGGAGCGCAGGCCTGTGATCCTGGTGGCCCCAGCCTGGCCCAGGAGGGCTTGGTACGCACTCATCGTGAAGATGTCAGTCGGGGCGCCGTGGCTGCTCCCCCTGTGCCCAGATCTGCTGTCTCAGGGCCCAATCTGCCACCCTGCTTCACAGCAGCTAAATTTGACGGCTTGGCGGCTGAATCCCTAATTCTTAAGGGCAGAGGTCTCTCAGCTCAGGTCATATCTACGTTGATTTAGGCTAGGAAACCGGTCTCCAGAAATATTTATTACAGAGTCTGGAGAACCTATGTGGAGTGGTGCGAGTCTCAAAAATGGCATCCTCGAAAGTTTTTTATTGACAGGATCTTGCGATTCCTCCAGGTTGGCGTTGACAACGGGTTGGCTCTTAGTACTCTAAAGGGGCAGGTGTCGGCTTTATCGATATGGTTTCAAAGACCCTTGGCCACCCATTCGCTTATGAAAACCTTCTTGCAGGGGGTCTTGCATGTGAATCCCCCTATTAGAGCTCCCCTCTGCCCCTGGAATTTAAATCTGGTCTTGTCAGCTTTACAAAGGCAGCCGTTTGAACCTCTGACAGAAATCCCTCTTGTGCTACTAACCCGAAAGTTGGTTTTCTTGGTGGCTATGGCTTCGGCCAGAAGGGTTTCCGAGCTGGCAGCCTTGTCATGCAGGGAGCCATACCTTATTCTGCATAAGGACAGAGTGGTTCTGCGGCCTCAAACTTCTTTCCTTCCTAAGGTCATATCCAGTTTTCACTTGAATCAGGACCTAGTCCTACCATCCTTCTTTCCTACTCCCCAGTCCAGAGAGGAAAGACTGCTTCATACTTTGGACGTGGTTCGAGCCATGAGGGTCTATCTCAAGGCTACAGAGAAGATTCGGAAAACAGATGTGCTTTTTGTTCTTCCGGATGGCCCCAAGAAGGGTCAGCCGGCTGCCAAGTCTTCCTTGGCTAGGTGGATTAAGCAGCTGATTTTTCAGGCCTATGGTCTGAAGCGCGTTCCACCTCCCTTATCAGTTAAAGCCCATTCTACGAGGGCCATGAGTGCCTCCTGGGCGGCACACCATCAGATCTCTATGGCACAGGTTTGCAAGGCGGCAACCTGGTCTTCCGTACATACGTTAACTAAATTTTATAAGTTGGACGTTGCAAAGGGTATGGACGCAGCATTTGGGCAGGCGGTCCTATGGGCAGCAGTATAGAATCCTCTGGTCCGGGTCACGCCCCCTTTTTTCTGTTGGTGGAGTTACTTTACTTCCTGATAATTTTTTATTTGGCTATTCTTGGCCTTACGGTCTCCCTCCCTTCATAGAGCATTGCTTTAGGACATCCCAAGTGTAATGGCTATGCGCTCTGTGTCCCGTGATGTACGATAAAGAAAAAAGGATTTTTAATAAACAGCTTACCTGTAAAATCCTTTTCTTGAAGTACATCACGGGACACAGAGCTCCCACCCCTCTTTTGGGGAACATTGTGTAACCTCGGAGGAATTGCTTGCTACAAAACTGAAGCACTCCCAGTGGGAGGGGGTTTTCTAGGGAGGTAACTTCCTGTGAAATTGATTACACCAGTGTCCACACCTGAAGGTACCCATATAACCCAAGTGTAATGGCTATGCGCTCTGTGTCCCGTGATGTACTTCAAGAAAAGCATTTTACAGGTAAGCTGTTTATTAAAAATCCTTTTTTTGTTTCCTTTCAATAAAAATGAGCTGCCATGTCCTCAAACCTAACATCTGAATGCTGTGGACTCACTGAAAAACGCATTTACCACTTGAGTTAACCCCCAATGTCTACATAACCTAAAACAAAAACTGGTCCGGACGCCTATTAAGCCACATATATTGACAAGTCCAGCGGTAATACACCGATATCTCCGCTGAGCTGTCGGGCGGACAGGGCGGTCCCCGCACACTGTGCAGGGACCGCCCCGTCTCTCCTCCGCTCTCCCTTATGGGGAGTCGATGGAAACGGACCGTCTGTCCGTTTGCATCCGATCCGTTTGGCCGGACGGAAGAAAAATAGGACATTCTTCAGTCCGCAAAAACGGATGCGGATCTGGCGGACGTTAGCGGATGCATCATCCGCTAACGGATCCGCTCCCATAGGGGTTCATTACAAGTCCGTAAACGGACTTGTAATGAACGGATGAACGGTCCGCTATTGTGAAAGGACCCTTAATCATAATTTATGTGGCTTCCCCTGGGGTGAGATGGGAGTAGCAGTTGTAAGGTGGTGAGGATATATATGAGTGATTATTAATAGAATGCTGGTGGCGTATGAATTCAACAGTTAATTAGTTGGATCTCTGAGCAGAGTGCAGAGTTTGACGAGTGTTTGTTATATCTCGAGGTCTGTGTCTCTATTGTTCCCCACGATGAGTCTTATGACGCGTACACACGGTCGTTTTTTGCGATGAAAAAAAACGTTGTTTTTTAAAACGTCATTTAAATTGATCGTGTGTGGGCAAAACGTGTCTTCAAAAAAACGACCAAAAAAAAATTCCAACATGCTTGAATTTTTTGTGTCGTTTTTCAAAACGTCGTTTTTTGTTTCACAAAAAGTCACCGTGTGTAGCAAAAACGTCGTTTAAAACGACGTTTTTCAACCCGCGCATGCCCAGAAGCTAGTTATGAAGCGAGCTTCAATGGAAAAGAGTGGTGAACGTTACCTCGCTTTTTGTGGAAAAAAAGATGGTGTGTATGCAACATCGTCTTTGAAAAGTGACGTTTCAAAAATGTCGTTTTTTACTTCACAGAAAACGTCGTTTTTTTTCATCACAAAAAATGATCGTGTGTACGCGGCATTAGGCCTCGTACACACGATAGGATAGCCAGAGGACAATGGTCTGATGGACCGTTTTCATCGGTCAAAACCGATCGTGTGTGGGCCCCATAGGTGTTTTTAGAACAGAGTGATAGCGTACATAAGTTTAGTGTCAATACGTAAACCGTCAAAATGTAGCACTAAAGATAATATTGAATACTAAACAATGGCAAGTGACAAAAAAGGAGTACAAATTCACAAGCAGTAAAATGTACACAATGTGCTGGTCCAAGTAATGTGAAATTAGGGAGAACTACCGCTAGGGGCGCCCCTGAATGTGTAACACAGTTAACAATACAAATAATAATATATAAATCAGTGAAGAAATGCAAAAAAGTCTCTGAAAGTGTTTCCCAAATGTCCCAGAAGACAGGTTCCAAAGATGTCCCAGAAGACAGTTTCTAAAAGATGGAGGAAATGGTGCCGGGAAAGGACGTGGTACAGTGAACACCTCAGGTGGTCCCTAGCCCCTCACCTCACGGCTATGGCACGGATAGCCAAATAAAACCACCTCTGGCAGGGGGAGGAGGAATACACTTCAATGGACAGAAACGACATCAGCACTCAGCAGTAAGGCATGGAGAAGATACAAAGCAAGTAGGATATGGTGTTATGGAAGTGTCTAAACAGGCAACATCATTCACTCATACATCCACTCACATGGAGGTGATGGATGGTGGGCCTATCTCCCACGAACACCGAGTTCGTCCTAAGTCCTGGATGCACACCTGGCTCCTCTTCTTCTGTGTCTGAGCTGGGTGGACACTTGGAGCAGATAGAGGGGACCCTCACACAGCATATAGGATGGGAGAAAAAAAGACCATAGTACAGCCCCGCAAAAATGGAACAGGTTTATTAAAACATATAGGTGCACTCACATTTGGATGATAAAAACTGGGCACAGAAATCAAACGGACGGCAGGGGGGTCTTGCTGCGTCAGGCCTGTGGACTCTGATGCTCCTTGATCCCTACGCGTCTCGTCGTTGATTTATATATTATTATTTGTATTGTTCACTGTGTTACACATTCAGGGGCGCCCCTAGCGGTAGTTCTCCCTGATTTCACATTACTTGGACCAGCACATTGTGTACATTTTACTGCTTGTGCTACATTTTGACGGTTTACGTATTGACACTAAACTTATGTACGCTATCACTCTGTTCTAAAAACACCCCCCCTCCCCCCCCCTCCTCCCCCACGTTCACCAGCCCAGGGATTTATTCCTGTACCACCCTTGGATTTCACCCACTTTTCACAGCGCAGACACCACCCCCCTTGTTTTTCCATTTGCTACTTCTCTCTGCCCAGGACAGAGTGTCAGGTGTTTGCAGCAGTGACCGTATCCCACTCCACCACCCCCCTCGGTAGCGCAGGAGCCTCTATCTACAATTGATTAAAGGAGTTGTAAAGGAATGTTTTATTTTTTTGGCTGAAAAGACTGTTTACAGGGTATAGAGACATAATAGTTAACTGATTCCTTTTAAAAATAGATAAAAAAATAGATAAAAATCAATCATATAATGTACCTGCAGTTTCAGTTTTGTTTTTGCATGCTGTTCCCTGGTTCTGTGATGTACAGAGAGACAGAGCCAATACAGGGCAGTGATGGTTTGTAAATCAAAACTCATTGGTTCTGAGGGGTTTTAGACACACGGTAATCACACCTCCTTGATTAGTGACCACAGAGAGAAAGCTCCCCTGACTTTTTTCATCAGGAAACAGACAACCAGGACAGAGAAGAATTACAGCAACATCATAGCAATAAAGAACAATGAGGACATGAAACCAGGACTGCAGTAAGGTAAAGGAAGCTATTTAGCTAAAAAAAAATACCCTTTACATCTGATTTTATTTGGCATACTATTTCTTTGAGGAGAGAATCAAGATAGCCTCCTATTCGGTCTAAGAGACCGCGTATGGCGGAAATGATGGGTCTCCCCTGTGGATTCTCCATAGATTGTTGGACCTTGGGGATACATTAAAAAGTGGGGACATTGTAGTCCTCCACAGCCAAATGCTCAAATTCCCATTTTGTCAAAAGTCCTGATTCTCTTGCATTGTCTAATCTGCTGTTAAGTTCGGCTACCACCTTTGGAAATGGATCCCCATCGATTTTGCGATATGTGAAGACCTCCCATGGTAGACGTTTCACTTTTATTTCATAGTTTTTATCGTCCATTAGGACTACATTGCCCCCTTTGTCACTTCTTTTTATAATGATGTGGTTAGCCTCCTGAAGTTCTTTTAGTGCTTGACGTTCAGGACCAGAAAGGTTATCAACGCCTTTATGGTTCCATGATATTCCACCAAGATCTCTTTGTACCATCTCAAGGAACATATTCAGCCAACAATTTTTATTCAATGAAGGCATTTTCTTAGATTTAAAATTTAAGTATGCCTTTCTCACTGTTGGAAAGTTTGTTGCTGTGGTGTTCTTATTTTCCTCCAACAAGGAATTGAGTATTGCCAGATCCTCTTGGTCATCCGCATTCAAGGATGATTCCCCGGGCTCTATGGCAATGTCCCGTACATAAAAAGATTTAAAAAATACCTTCCTTAAGAATAACGCCACATCTTTGTATATAGTGAACTCATCCATGTTATTTACAGGGGAGAAGGACATCCCTCGCTGCAATAACTGGATGTGTTTCAGGGGTAATGGGAATGAAGACAGATTAATGACCTTCATGTCCGGTGTGGTGTTAGCACTGTTTATGTCCTGATTTACCGGTTCTGACTCTTCGTATGGGAGCCTCCCCTTCCTTGTTTTTGAGTGTTTCCCCTTTGTTTGTCGGTCATTTGTTTTTGGGACATTATATTTTCCTGTGAGGAGACAGAGGCTGCACCATCCTTTATCCCCTCCTTTTCTAAAAAAGTAACCGTTCTGGGAATATTGTAATCTACATTCGAGTTTGGAGACCTTTCACGCCTGTTCCTAGATTGTGATCTATTTCCTCTTCTAGAGGAATTACTTCTTCTCCTTCGTATTGTTAGATCAAAAATGTGATCCTTTTCAAAATCTAGTAAATCCCTTCTATATTTTGATTGTTTTGTCACTTTGAGGTTTTGTTGTGCTTTCTCTATTACTTTCTTAAGGTAATCATTTTGTTTAATGAATTCTTCATCCTCTTTCATTGTATCTAAAGTTTTAGCACACTCTTCTATGAGTTTTCTAAGTTCATTTAACTGAATTCTTTCCTCCTCCACAATTAAAGCCATGACTGCAATGCCATGGTTAATACAGAGTTCCTTCCACTTGGGAAGGAACCTGCCATTGTGGAGGTGTTCAGCAGGGATTGTTCTCTCATGTAGTCTGCGAGGGACTATCTTATGTTGGATATATGTTTCCAGAAATGAGACATCCCATTTTTTGTTAAGGTGTTTAATTAACAATTTTTAATTTCAAATATTTTATTGGAATTTTTTAAGAAGAACAATAATGAATATAACAAATTCACATTGTGTAACAAACCATAATAGATGCAATAAATACCATAGATAGCATTGAATAATCAGATTAATAACTTTGCCATATATAGTAAGTTGTACAGCAAAGGGGAAAGAAAAAAAAAGGGGGGGGGGTAGGGAAAAAAGAGGGGAAGTGAAGAGAAGTGGGTTAGAAATCATGCATTACAGTGTGAAATAAAAGTATAACATACAAGATAACAAACAATCTGAGAATGTTATGAAGAAGCATTAGATCAGCGACGAAATTCTGCAGTAACCTTAAAATTCAGCCAACATGCCCATTTATCATAAAATTTAGTGGGAGTGTCCTTCGTCTGACAGATTAGATTTTCCATGTCAGCAATATGTTCAATTTTTCTCAGCCATTCAGATACGGAAGGGGGAGTTCGATTTTTCCAATGAATAGGAATGCAGAGCTTAGCTGCATTAATAAGATGTGGTAGGATTGATTTTTTATAAGCAGATTGCGATAGAGAACTATGATGTAATAAATATTGAGCTGCTGTAAAATTAGGGCTTTCCAGAACGGTTGTATGTAGCTACAGTCCCACCAAATGTGCAATAGTGTACCATGTTCAGATTCACAACGCCAACATAGAGGTGTGGAATTGGGGATAAACTTGTGAGTAACTACTGGAGTCCTGTACCATCTAGAATACACTTTGAAACTGTTCTCTTTTATCAGGACATTCAAGGAACTCTTGTGTATGTGAATGAATATACGCTTCCATTCTTCACTTGAAAGGGATATATTAAGATCCCTTTCCCATATTTGAGTAGTGTAATTGCTTTTAGGGTCATATGTAGAGAAAAAAAGGGTGTAGATAGAAGAAATTAGGTGACTTTGAGGGGAAGGTTTAATACATAGATTCTCAAAAGGTGTCTTAGTCTTGTACCAATCTGAATGTGAGGGGATGTAAGGAGAAATTGGTTA
This sequence comes from Rana kukunoris, assembly GCA_029574335.1. NCBI lineage: Eukaryota > Metazoa > Chordata > Amphibia > Anura > Ranidae > Rana > Rana kukunoris. The sequence goes on from CM056053.1 coordinate 338,754,651, forward strand.
ATTTGATCAAAATCAGAGGAGGAAATAGAACAGTCAGGATATTTAAGTAAATATGCGTCAAATGAGAGAAGGCGACCTTTCTCAAAAAAGGATTCTGCCCTAACAGATTTATTCAAGTGTGAACAAGAGCTGCGAAGTCTAAAACTTTTTATAGAGATGTCGGGATTATGGTTGAGTGGAGTTAAAGGGCCAGGAATCGAGGCAATATTACAATTTTTACATGAGGACCTAAAAATTTGTAAGGTTGGGTTGGTCAACGGATGAGTGATAGTGATGCGGGGTATCCTGCGGGAGCTAATACAAGGCAAGTGACGCAAAGGTAGCAGAGAAAATGATCCTAGTTTAACCCATGCCTTAGTCTTAATATGTAAGTGCCAGTCAATAATACGTGTTAAGAGGCAGGCCCAATAATACTTTCGGATGTCTGGTAAACCGATTCCACCCAAATGTTTAGGGATAATCAATCTCTCCCAACTGATCCTGTTTGGAAATCCAAATAAATTTTAAGCATGCTTTTTTGAACGTGGTAAAGAAGGAGGACGGTAATTTAATAGGGATTGTCTGCAAAAGATAAAGAATTCTGGGTGGTATATTCATTTTTATTATAGCGGCTCTACCGAACCAAGAGTAAAACCCTTTATCCCAATTTTGTATGTCAGTCTGAATAGATTTAAGTGCTGGAAGAAAGTTTAGAGCATATAGATCCCGTAAATTCGAAGGCAATTGGATTCCAAGGTAAGTGATGGATACGTCTTCCCAGCAAAAAGGGAAATTCCTCTTACAAAGGGAAATCGCATCATTAGGTAAGGATATGTTTAATTTTTAAGTTAGATAGTAAATTAAAAAATGAAAAATCTTTCAACAAATTTGGTATCGTTATAATAGGGTTTGAAAGAAATAATAAAATATCATCTGCATACGCAGCCAGCTTATATTGTGTTGCATTGATCTCAATACCTTTAATGTCAGGATTATTCTGTATCTTACAGAGAAAGGGTTCTAAAATAAGAATAAAGATAATAGGCGATAAAGGACATCCCTGTCGTGTCCTGTTTGACACAGAGAAGGCGTCCGACAGACACCGGTTGATTTTAATTCGAGCAGTAGGAGAAGAATACAGAGCAAGTATATACTGGAGCATTCTATCTTGGAATCCCAAAGCTCGTAAGGCTTCAGTCATGTAGTCCCATGCAACTCTGTCGAACGCCTTCTCTGCGTCAAGAGACAGGAAAAAAACAGGGGTTTGTGATTAATTCAACCAATGATGAACGTTAATGGCTTTCAGAGTGTTGTCTCTAACTTCTCTACCAGGTATAAAACCGACTTGGTCCAAGGACACTAAGTGTGGAAGTAATGGCAATATTCGATTGGCAATAATATTCGCATATAGCTTAACATCAACATTTAATAGGGATATAGGCCTATAGTTGGAAACTAACGAGATGTCTTTATTAGGTTTCGGTATCATGGAGATGTGAGCTTCAAGAAGGTCCCTACTATACGGAGGGGAATCTGGAAGTGAATTAAAGGAATTTAGGAAGTAAGGCATACGAGATTCAGGAAAGGACTTGTAATAGCTCACAGAAAGGCCGTCTGGTCCAGGGCATATTTACCAGTTTTTAATTGTTTAAGGGCAGCGAGAGATTCATTCAATTCAAGTGGTCTATCTAAAGTGTTTGCTGTGTCCGAATAGATCGGGTCAGGGCTAAATTCTTTAAAAAAAATCAATAATTAATTTTTTCCTGTCTATGTTCTGAGTAGATGGTGAGGGGTTTGGTAAATTATATAGTTTGGAGTAAAAGGAGCGAAAATGACTAGCAATTTCCGAGGAAATACAATTTTTTTTTTACCCGTAGGATTAGTGATAGAGTGTATAGTATTGGCATTTTTCTGGGAATGGATAGATCTTGCCAGAAATCTTCCGGACTTATTTCCGGATTCATAAAAAAGTTTTTGTGTGAAAGCGAGATTACGTTTAGATTTTTCTCCCAATACCTTAAAGTGGAGGTTCACCCTTAAAACCACTTTCTCTTATCCCATCCAGCATACTCTTATCCCATCCAGCATCCAGCATACTGGCGTCAAGCGACAGTATGCTGTCTTTTTTTTTTTTTATCGATGTACTTACTTCTTAATAGATAATTCAATTTTCGTCCTACCGCGGTGTATGGCGCCGCTATATCGCGTCACGCCTTCCGAAAACAGCCGACTAGCACTCGGCTGTTCTCGGCGCTATACGGCGCCTGAGCACAGACCTAGGAGCTGACTGTGCAAGCGCCGTATATAGCCGCGTCACGCCCTCCGAAAAAAGCCAAAATAGGACTCGGCTGTATACGGCGCCTGCGCAGTCAGCTCCTGGGTCTGTGCGCAGGCGCCGAGAACAGCCGAGTGCTAGTCGGCTGTTTTCGGAAGGCGTGACGCGATATAGTGGCGCCATACACCGCGGTAGGACGAAAATTTAATTATCTATTAAGAAGTAAGTACATCGATTAAAAAACAAACAAAAAAACAGCATACTGGCGCTGACGCCAGTATGCTGGATGGGATGGGAGAAAGTGGTTTTAAGGGTGAACCCCCTCTTTAAGTAAGTCTTCTCTGGTGTTGATGGTGTTGGAATGTATCAACGGCTATGGTTTGTTTGTGCTTATTTTCAAGAGAGTGAATTCTATCAGAAAGCAATTTGATTGATGATTGCCTGTCTCTATTTCTTTTTGCAGCCATGGAAATAAGTTCACCCCTAACCACACACTTATGAGCAAGCCAACGTGTAAGTGGGTGGATTTCAGCAGAATCATTCTCTTTTTAAAATAATTTTTAATAGTGGAAGTCAAGGAAGTAATCCTATTCGGATCACTCAACAGGGAATTATCAAATCTCCAAATAAGAGATTTACGAGGGGCAGAAGAAAATGTTAAAGAAAAAGAGATAGGATGATGGTCAGATAAAATCATGGGATCTATAGAAGCGTCAACAAGGTCCGTAAGGTCATCTTGGGTTAAGAAAAAATAGTCAATTCTGGAATAACTATTATGAGGGGAAGAATAAAAAGTGTAGTAGTTGATATTTGGATTAAGAGTGTGCCAAGTGCCATGGAGAGTCAAGTTCTTAAGTAAATTTTTAATAGTATGTAAAGCTCTATAGGAGAAACTAGTTGTGCCAGAAGAAGTGTCAATTAAAGGGTTAATGGCTAGATTAAAGTCTCCTCCCAAAATAAGTAGTCCTGATTGAAAAGAAGATAGGAGTTGTAGAGTGTTTTTAAGGAAAGGTATTTGTAGCTTATTAGGGAATTAACAATTTTTTATGCCCTTTAACCACTTTAGCCCCGGACCATATTGCTGTCCAAAGACCAGAGCACTTTTTGTGATTCGGCACTGCGTCGCTTTAACTGACAATTGCACCGTCATGCGACGTGGCTCCCAAACAAAATTGGCGTCCTTTTTTTTCCACAAATAGAGCTTTCTTTTGGTGGTATTTGATCATCTCTGCGGTTTTTATTTTTTGCGCTATAAACAAAAATAGAGCGACTATTTTGAAAAAAATGCAATATTTTTTACATTTTGCTATAATAAATATCCCCAAAAAAGATTTAAAAAAACATTTTTCCTCAGTTTAGGCCGATACGTATTCTTCTACATATTTTTCGTAAAAAAAAATCGCAATTAGCGTTTATTGATTGGTTTGCGCAAAATTTATAGCGTTTACAAAAAAGGGGGTAGTTTTAAGGCATTTTTATTAATATTTTTTTTTACTAGTAATGGCGGCGATCAGCGTTTTTTTTCGGTACTGCGATATTATGGCGGACACATCGGACACTTTTGACACATTTTTGGGACCATTGGCATTTTTATAGCGATCAATGCTATAAAAATGCATTGGATTACTATAAAAATGCCATCGGCAGTGAAGGGGTTAACACTAGGGGGCGGGGAGGGGGTTAAGTGTGTTCCTATTTGTGTTCTTACTGTGTGGGGGGGGTGGACTCACTAGGGGGAATCATTGATCTTCCGTTCATACATTGTATGAACGGAAGATCAGCGTTTCCCCCGCTGACAGGAACGAGAGCTGTGTGTTTACACGCACAGCTCTCGTTCCCCGCTCTGTAACGAACGAGCGCGCGTGCCCGGCGGCGATCGCGCCCGCCGGGCACGCGCGCGAGACTCGGGGGCGAGCGGGGGGCGCGCGGGCCGCCGGCGGCGCGCGCGCGCCCCCTAGTGGCCGCGAAAGTCCCGACGTAGAGCTACGGGCTCTCGCGCAGGAGTGCCGACCTGCCGCCGTATAACTGCGGCGGCTGGTCGGCAAGTGGTTAAAGCCATTTTTGATTTCCTCATTTTTATTCAGAAGTTGGGATGAGTCTTTCTCAAACACCTCTCTTATTTTTTGATCTATGTCTTCTCATAATATAAAAGCCATGACAAATGAATGTAAAAGCAAACAAAGAAAATAGAAAGTTAATATATATATATATATATATATATATATATATATATATATATATATATATATATATATATATATACTTCCACGATCAATCATATAAAATATATGAAAAAAACTGAGAATGTGTGTCTAAAGGTTCACACCTTCATATGATAAATTGTAGTGGGTCAAATTGGTCAGTTTAAAGTGCGGTAGTGCTAAAGAAGGATCAAAAGAAAATCCATACAACGTTACTGCTTATAAAAAGTAGCACTTTTCCTGCACTTTCTATTATACTTTCTACAATACGTTCAACACTTTCGTTTGGACAAACCTGAGAGATACCAATACAACCACCTGAGTTACTTTGTATCCATACATAAAATTGCTCACAATATATTTCAATGGCATCATTAAAAACATGTGGAAGCTATAAGACTCATCATGGGGAACAATAGACACACAGACCTCGAGATAAAACAAACACTCGTCAAACTCTGCAATCATCTCAGAGATCCAACTAATTAATGAGACACACTGTTGAATTCATACGTCACTAGCATTTTATTAATAATCACTCATATATATCCTCACCACCTTACAACTGCTACTCCCTTCTCACCCCCGGGGAAGCCACATAAATTATGATTAAGTCCATAATTAAATATATTGTTAGCATATTTTTTGTATATAGCGGTGTATTACCGATGGACTTGTCAATATATGTGGCTTAATAGGCGTCCGGACCAGTTTTTGTTTTATGTTGGTATTGTAATTGTCCTTATGGTTCACTGTTATTTGCACCAATGGTATAATATACTAGGTGCATTGATAGATTGGTATTTTGTCATCTTCATTATTGGCTCTATATAGAGCAACAATTTTTTACCACTTTCTGTATATAACACCGTTTTGATACATCAATAAATATTTATAAATTTTATTATAATTGATCCATTATTGCCCAACATTACCGATAGTAGCTGTCTTTATTTCCCTTAGGGAGCCGCTTCTTTGGTTTCCAATAGGGAATATTCATGTTATATAATGTATGTGATAGACCAACACAAAGTGGCACATAATTGTGAAATGGAAGAAAAATTATAAATGTTTTTCAAAATGTTTTACAAATAAATATCTGAAGTGTTGCATGCATTTGTATTCAGACCCCTTTATTCTAAAACCCCTAACTAAAATCTAGTGAAACCAGTTGCCTTCGGAAGTCACCTAGTTAGGTCATTTAATCTCTGTATAAATACAGCTGTTCTGTCAATCCCTCAGAGGTCTGTTAGAGAACCTTAGTGAACAAACAGCATCATGAAGGCCAAGGAACACACCAGACAGGTCAGGGATAACGTTTTGGAGAAATTTAAAGCGGGGTCAGGTTATAGCAAAATTACCCAAGACTTGAACATCTCACGGAGCACTGTTTAATCCATCATCCGAAAATGTAAAGAGTATGGCACAACTGCAAACCTAACAAGACATAGCCCTCAACCTAAACTGACAGGCCAGGCAAGGAAAGCGTTAATCAGAGAAGAAGGCAAGAGGCCCATGGTAACTCTGGAGGAGCTTCAGAGATCCAGCTCAGGTGGGAGAATTTGTCTGCAAGGCAACTATTATTCCTGTTATCTACAAACCTGGCCTTTATGGAAGAGTGGCAAGAAGAAAGCCATTATTGGATGAAAGCCATACATGCAAGGGGCCATGTGGAGGGGACAGCAAACATGTGGAAGGTCATCTGGTCAGATCAGTCAAAAATTTTACTTTTTGGCCTAAAAGCAAAACGTTATGTGTGGCAGAAAGGTGTACATCACCATGAAACATGGTGGTGGCAGCATCATGTTGTGAGGATGTTTTTCTTTAGCAGGGACATGGAAGCTGATCATAGTTGATGGGAAGGTGGATGAGGCCAAATACAGGCCAATCTTAGAGGAAATCCTGTTAAGAGTCTGCAAAAGACTTCAGGCTGGGACAGATAGCTACCCTAAACATAGAGCCAGAGCTACATTCGAATGGTTTAGATCAGGGGTGTCAAACTCAATTTCATCATGGGCCGCATCTGCATTATGATTGCCCTCAAAAGGGCCGGTTGTATCTGTAAGATTAGATGTCCAGCGCATCCCCTCCACTTACATTAGATGTTAAGAGCCACCCCACCATCAGAAGTTGAGTCCCTCACCCTCCCTTACATAACAGTGCACCTCCTTTCCTTTTGCTGCTGCTGGGAAGAAGCTGGATACATTGCTTAAAAGCAGAAAGTAAGGCTCTTGAGGAGGACCAGAGGAAGGCTGGAGAGGTGCGAGGGCCACATGAAATGGCCTGGAGGGCTGGATTCGGCCAGCGGGCCTTGTGTTTGACACCTGTGGTTTAGATCAAAGCATACATATTAATGTGTTATAATGGCCCAGTCAAAGTCCAGACCTAAATCCAATTGAGAATCTGTGGCAAAACTTGCTTGAGCTATTTTGCAATGAACAATGGGCAAAAAAATCCACTCTCTAGATGTGCAAAGCTGGTAGAGACATCCCCAAAAAGACTAGCAGCTGTAATTGAAACAAAATGTGGTTCTACAAAATATTACCTGAATAGAAATGTACACCACACTTTTCACATATTTACTTGTTTAAAAAAAAAAAAACAATTTATCATTTTCCTTCCACTTCACAATTATGTACCACTTTATGTTGGTCTATCATAGAAAATCCCAATAAAATACAATTTGGGTTGTAACAGGACAACATTTCTAAGGGGTATGAATACTTTTTCAAGACACTGTAAAGCCTGTCTGAGAAAGTGACCGCTCATGACCAGGCCTGGTGCATTGTTTGCCTGTTGGTCTCTGCTTACATTCCTATGTAAAAAAACAAGTTTAGCCACTTACCGACCGCCCACTGCCGTTATACGTCATGACTTTAAGGATGCTGCTGCCACAACCGAGATATCAATCTCTTCTGTGGGCGGTCGGTCTAACGATAATGGTGGTCTCCGCGGCTGATTCGCCGCGAGATCGCCGTTATCGGTGGCGTCGGTAGTGGCGGAGGTGATTGGGTCCGCTGCCATGCTCAGTGTGGATGCGAGTGAGGGAAAAATTTCCCTTATCCATCCCCGTAGCTCTGCTGGGCGGAAGTGACGTCAAAATGTCAGTCCCGCCCAGCGTCTTAGAGACATTTTTTTTAATGTTATTTAAAAAATTACATTTTAAATTTTTTATTTCTTTTTTTGCATTTAAGCCTAAATATGAGATCTGAGGTATTTTTGACCCCAGATCTCATATTTAAGAGGACCTGTCATGCTTTTTTCTATTACAAGGGATGTTACAAGGGAATAAAATTGATATTTTTTTTATTTTAGTGTTAAAAATTGCTAAAATAAAAAAAAAAATTACGAAAAAAAAAAAAATTATAGCCCTAGACCTCCTCTGTATCTCAAAAAATGCAACCTGTAGAATTTTTTAAACGTCGCCTATCGAGATTTTTAAGGGTAAAAGTTTGACGCCATGCCACGAGCGGGCGCAATTTTTAAGCGTGACATGTTGGGTATCATTTTACTCGGCGTAACATTATCTTTCACAATATGTAAAAAAAATGGGCCAAATGTATTGTTGTCTTATTTTTTTATTTAAAAAAGTGAATTTTTTCAAAAAAAGTGCGCTTGTAAGACCGCTGCGCAAATACGGTGTGACAAAAAGTATTGCAATGACTGCCATTTTATTCTCTAGGGTGTTAGAAAAAATATATATAATGTTTTGGGGTTTTAAGTAATTTTATAGCAAAAATAAATGTTTTAGTCTCATAAACACCGAGTCTGAAAAACAGGCTCGGGGCTAAAGTGGTTAAACCAATACTGTACTCTAGCAGCAACTTCTTATACATTTACAATTCTAGTACTATAAGACCCTTTTCGCATTGAGGCAGTTTTCAGGTGTTTTTGCACTAGAAATAGCACCTGTAAAGCACCTGAAAACTGCCTCCCAGTCATTGCAGTGGGTGCTTTCACACCCAGACGATGCGCTTGCGGGACGTCTGGAAAAGTCCTGCAAGCAGCATCTTTGTGGCGGTTTGGGAGTGCTGTATACAGCCAAAATGCCCCTGCCCATTGCAATTAATGGGCAGCGATTCCACAGCGCCGCAACAAGGGAGTTTAACCCCTTTTTTGGGGTTAAAAGCGCCCCGCTAGCGGACAAAAAGCTGCAAAAAAGCACAGCTTAAAGGGGTTGTAAAGGAATTTATTTATTTTTCATAATAAGCATCCTTTACCTGCAGACATTCCTCTTTTCACTTCCTCATTGTTTGTTTTTGATCAAAAGTTGCTCTATTTCTTCTCTGTTCTGTTCACTTCCTGCTTGTCTGATTATTACTCACCACCGTGAAAGGAGGCTTTACTGTGGTGGTCAGTGACGTGCTCGCCCCCTCCAGGGAACTACATCTGTGCGGCAGGACGCTCTCTACCTGTTAGAGACTTCAAGGAGGTGTGAATTACTGGGCGTGCCGCAATTCATACTGGGAAATGTAGTTCTTACATGAACAAGTGCCGCAAACCAGGAAGTGAATGAGAGAACAGAAACTAGAATGCCGCAGGTGATATAGATGAAGGAATTTAATAGGTATTTACTATTTTTTTAACAGAATCACACTATTATGTCTGTCTACCTTGCAAACATTAATTTTAGGCAACATTTTTTTTTCCTTTACAACTCCTTTAACTGCTTGCCGACCAGGTCGGCTCTGCTGGGGGAGATCACGTAGCTATACGTCATCTCTCCCAGCAACCAATAGGGGCACCCGCGATCGCTCGTTACAGAGCAAGAACTGGGAGCTGTGTGTGTAAACACACAGCTCCCGGTCCTGTCAGGGGAGAAATGCCTGATCTTCTGTTCATACAATGTATGAACAGCGATCAGTCATTTCCCCCAGTGAATCCACCGCCCCTTCAGTTAGAACACACCCAGGGAACATACTTAACCCCTTCCTCGCCCCCTAGGGTTAACCCCTTCCCTACCAGTGGCATTTTTATAGTAATCGATGCATTTTCATAGCACTGATCGCTATAAAAATGCCAATGGTCCCAAAAATGTGTCAAGTGTCCGACGTGTCCGCCATAATGTCGTAGTACCGCAAAAAAACGCTGATCGCCACCATTACTAGTAAAAAAAAATTTGAATAAAAATGCCATAAAACTATCCCCTATTTTGTAAACGCTATAACTTTTGCGCAAACCAATCAATAAACGCTTATTGCGTTTTTTTTTTACAAAAAATATGTAGAATAATACGTATCGGCCTAAACTGAGGAAAAAACATGTTTTATATATATTTGTGGGGATATTTATTACAGCAAAAAGTAAAACATATTCATTTTTTTTTCAAAATTGTCACTCTATTTTTCATTATAGCGCAAAAAATAAAAACCGCAGAGGTGATCAAATACCACCAAAAGAAATCTCTTTTTGTGGGGAAAAAAGGACGCCAATTTTGTTTGGGAGCCATGTCGCACGACGTGCAATTGTCAGTTAAAGCGACTGTCAGGGATTCAGAATAGACCAGTACTGTGTGATTGCAAAAGAGAAATCCAAAACAGATATAGGTGAGAATAGTGATTTATTTAAGAAGAGGGAGTAACACCCCACCACCTTCAAACAAGCTCAGTGCAATCAACCAATAAACAACAGTGACAAAACAACACTAAAGACGATATGTACAGTAAAAGGGGAATACCAGAATCATAAACAGGCCAGGCCGAGGTCATACACAGGGAGATCATGAAATGGCTGCAGACGGGGAATGAACAGGAAGGGAATGTCCAGGAGAGAGGGATCAGGTCAGATCGGATCGGATCAAAAGTCCAGGAAGGGGACAGCAGGCTCAGGGTCCAGAATATCAGGATCAGGTTAGTAGACAAATACCAGGGCAAGGTATGATTACACATGCCGGGTATATATAGGAGGTGTGCTGATTACGTTCAGGTCACACCTGAACACAGCAAAGGCCAAGCGCTCCACACTGCCAGGGTCCATCCGCTGGTGGAGGCCAGTACTGCGTCCCAAAGGTGATATACCAGCAGGGGGAAGTTCTCCTGACAGCACCAAACTGCCAGGAGACCCCTGCTGGTGGAACGCAGCACTGCAAGACATAACATAAATAGCACCAGCAGATGGAACCTTTCCTGACAGCGACGCAGTGCCGAATCGCAAAAAGTGGCCCGGTCATTGACCAGCAATATGGTCCAGGGCTGAAGTGGTGAGTGGTGAGGCTGAACCGCTAACTTTACCGCTAATGGCTGACACTTTGTGTGAAAGCAGCCTAATTAATAGATCTGCTTGAAATTTGCAGACTTTGAGTATTTAGGGATGATCTTTGCATTGTCTTTTACTATTGGGAGGCGGACAATGTCTAGCAGCCACTGATGGCAAAGGTTTCCTTAGAATCAGAAATTATGGAACTAAAATGTCTTATTTATGACAAAAGTACTAAAGCATATTGATTGCTCAAAGAAAACATTCCATCAATTTTGATTAAACATTTTTTTTCTACATGAATTACAAATCCGTTTTTAGTTTGTTTATCTTTCTCTGTTAAGGTCTTGTAATATATCAGAACTGTTGGCAGCCCCAAGAGTTTATTGTTTTAAGCCAGTGAAATAGTGAAACATGTTGTTTTCCTTAGTAGACATATTTTCTTAAAAATCTGTTGTTAATCTTACAAATGTCAAGCATGAAATGAATTAGTCTCGTCATCCTCCCAGTTCTCTTTAGCATGCATTTATATATGTCAAAACAGAAAAGTAGCTGTTGCAATTTTCTATATATATTGTAGTACGCTGTCTGAAAAACCTGTGGTATTGCCAATAAAAGTGTTTTTTTTTTAGCGTTCATAATAAGGTGAAACCAGAATGGCTCTGCGGTATAGAAACCTACAGTAGATCTCTACCTCATGTGATTTGAGTGGGATGGGTTCCCAATCCTGTGGACTATGCTTTGTTTTTTGGTTTTTTCCCACAGGTCCCCTGGTTACTGCAGCTGGTCCAATCTAAGGGACTGAGGGGCAGATTCACAGAGAAATGGATTATCGTAGCGTATCAGAAATACACTACGCCGCCGTTTTTTACCTTGCTCTACGTGGAATTCAGGTAGATTTTCTACGGTAAACGACGGCGGCGTAGTGTATTTCTCCCGTCGCAATCCATCTGCGCGAGTAGGGGGCGTGAAACATTTAAATTAGGCGCGTTCCCGCGGCGATCGATCTGCGCATGCTCCGTTCGCAAATTTCCCGCCGTGCATTGCGCGAAATCACGTCGTGACGTCATTCGTTGTTTATGTAGCGTACTTTACGGGCGATCCACGTCCCGACGAGTTACGTAAACAAAATAAAATTTTAAATAAATTCGAAGCGGGAACGACGGCCATACTTAACATGGGCTACGTAAAGTTAGAGCAGCAAAAAGCTGCTCTAACATTACGTATAAAAAAATAGACGAAAACGATTGCGACGCCCGCTCGTATGTTCGTGAATCCCCGTAAAAACACATTTGCATATCCCGACGCACCAAAACGACGCGAACTCCTCCCAGCGGCCGCAAATAGATGGCAGCGTAGATCCGAAGGCTTACGAAGACGTAAGCCTCTCGGATCGAAGCCCGAAGCCGGCGTATCATGGTTTGAGGATTCAAACTAGTGATACGCCGCGCGAAATTTGAAATTACTCCTGTCTAACCCCAGTTAGACGGGCGTAATTGTTTTGTGAATCTGCCCCTGAGTGTCTGTGTGATTGCTCAGAGAGAGATACGCTGGACTGTAAAGCTGCTGCACTAAGTCTGATGTGTGTTAGGAGCCTGGTTTTGGACTACTGCTATCCTAGAAAGGAGAAACTACCTGGAACAAGAGACTTGTAGATTACAGAACACAGACACAGGATTTTAGTCTAAGGCCACGTACACACGATCGGTCAAAACCGATGAAAACCGACTGAAGGTCCGTTTCATCGGTCCAAACCGATCGTGTGTGGGCCCCATTGTTCAGTTATTCTTTGGTCAAAAAAAATAGAACTTTCTTTAAAATTTAACCGATAGGTCAAAACCGATCATTAGTAGGCACGACCATTGGTTAAAAATCCACGCATGCTCAGAATCAAGACGACGCATGCTAGGAAGCATTGAACTTCATTTTTTTCAGCACGGTGTTGTGTTTTACGTCACCACGTTCTGACATGATCGGTTATTTAACCGATGGTGTGTAGGCACATCAGACCATCAGTCAGCTTCATTGGTTAACCGATGAAAACGATTCTTTGGGCCGTTCTTATCGGATGGACTGATCGTGTGTACGCGGCCTTAGACCATTGGCTATGCAGCTACCGTCAGGTGATTGGACCCTGGCAAACAAGCTGTATAGACAGCTCTAGCATAACTCCTCCCACTCCCAGAAAATGTCCTTGGATGAATGTCTTTTCCCTGTTTGAGGGAAGCAAACCGATTTTTCTTTTTGTTATTGTATTTTCTATTTGCTTTTTTTTTCCATTCAAGACTCTCCTAGCAGGTCTACTAGCCATTGCAACTTCCATCTTGCAGCATTCAGTTGACGTCTTGTGGGACCATACTCCGATCCCAACAGGAAGTAGATGTGGGCCAGCCTAAATGTGGCTTTGGCTGCTAGATCCTGAATTACTTGTTTTGATTTTCATTCCTAATTTAGATGCTTAATTTTCATGTTAATACGTGTACTTAAAAAGTGAAACCTCAAATTCTGGCCTGCCTAACGCTAGTCCTCGAATCTTCCTGCCGGGTCCCATCTTATGTTGTTTTTTTGTTGGAAACATTTTGTCTACTTGAGGCTCCATTCACACATGCTGCGGTCGCGGCTCACAGCATGGGGTCCCGTGCATCTCTGTTCACCGATTCAGGTGCAAATTGTTTCTGAATTTTTGACTGAATTCACACCTGAATAGGACCAGAAGATGCACAGGACCCTCTCCAAATGAGGATTGTGGCTGCCCCAGAGCTGTGTGAACCGGCTCAATTGAGAAGCGGTCACACTCTCCTGTCGTGCAAATTGGATGCAGTCTCTTTATTAGGCTTGTTGCTACATTGCTCCTTCATATGGCTAATAGTCTGCTGAGGTATTTAATTTGCAGTTATCAGGAGTGGATTGTTTTTTCAAATGTTTTTTAAAAGTGTAAAAAAAAATAAGGAATAGTAACACAATCTTTGGCTCAAAGATTATATGGGTTGATTTTGCAATTTTTGTTGTAGCAAATCAGGAGTGCAAGGATGACAACCATACCTCTCTTCGTAGATACAGTGGAGTAAGTGAGTGAAGCCACCCAGGGCCAAGACAGTGTTTTTTTTGCAGGATTAACAGGTAGAAATATAGGAAAAAGGGCAAAAATATAAAATAAATGCAGACACCATATACTGTATAAGTACTGGTAAGCAGCACAATATATAAATGCCTTTCTTAGGTTTAGAAATGCTTTTTATCGGGATAAAGATGAGAGTGATCTAAAAATCAACTAAATCAATTTGCTATAGTCAAAAAACTGTTTGTTTATTTTCTGCAGAATTTGAATTTATAAAAATATGCATACCAAGCTGGAGCCTTTCTATTCCTGATTAATGCATTTGACATTTTATATGAGGTCAGATTCCCACTCTCTATCAACTATCATGCTCCATCTCTTCCTTCTCACATCGGTGTCTTCTATCCTCAAATTATCCTACCCCTCCTCTCTACCCTGCAGCCTGCACATATCACCCTCACTCCCACTCTCTCCCTACTACTGCACCTATCATCTCCTGCATTTGATGCACCCACATGCTGACATAAACACCAGAGCCATTGGACACGTGCGCTCATGCACATCCCACTCCCATCGTACCTTCCTCACCCTTCTCCTAGTCTCAGATGACATTTCTCATAATCCTGGTCCACCATTTTCCAACTGCAAGCCACATATCCAATACCCCTCTTCTGGCAACCACCGCAATCCTCTCAGTTTAATTTCTATCCCCCTGCTTCCTCAAAGCAGACCACCTATCTGCTGCGCCCTTTGGAATGCCTGTTCCATCTGTAACACGCTAACATCGGTACATGACCTCTTCATGTCTCATGGTTTTAACGTACTCATCATAACCAAAACCTGGCTTCAAAATTTTGACTCCGCTTCTCCTGCTGCCCTATCCTATGGTGGTTTCCATTGGACTCACTCCCCAGACCTAAGGGACAGAAAGGAGGTGGAGTTTGTATTCCTTCTATCCCCACAAAGCACCTTCCAAGTCCTTCTTATCCCATCCTCTCTATCCCTCTCTCCTTTTTCGTGATGCACTGTATCCGTTTTCTCCCTTTCCTCTGAGGATTGAAGCAATTTATCAGCCTCCCAGACCAGTATCGTGCTTTCTTGATGACTTTGCTGCCTGGCTGCCCTACTTTCTCTCCTCACCAACACCCTCTTTCCTCTGATCACAACCTCATCAGTTTCACTGTATCCTTGCCACCAACCAACCATCCCTCCATGCAGCAATTACTTGTAGGAACCTTCACAAATTTAACCCTTCTCTTCTCTATTTTGCTACTGACCACCTATATGACATCTCTTCCCTGTCCTGTCCTTTCCTGTCCTGTCCTGACCTGTCCTGACCAGGCCACCTCTGTCTACAACAGTTTACGCTCATCACTAGATACACTTGCTCCTCTAACCACACGCAGAATCAGGCTCTGACCGTTACAACCCTGGCAAACTGACAACACTAGAAATCTCAAGAGACATTGCCATGCTCTTGAGGGACTGTGGCATAAAACCACATGCCTGCAAGACTTCACCCTATATAAATCTGCCCTTCTAAAATACAATCTCAGCCTCCATACTGCCAAACACGCTTACTTTGTCTCTCTTATTAATACCTTGTCATCCAGTCCCCGTCAGCTGTTCTCAACCTTTAACTCTCTGCTTCGTCCCCCACCCCCTCTACCCACCAACTTACTCACTGCCCAATCACTTCAAAGAAAAGATTTATGCAATGCACATACCTTGCCTAACGGCACTTTCAACACTCTCCTCTTTTGAATTGGCTTCTATTGAAGAGGTACAAAACTTTTCTCAGATGCCCACCTAACCAATTGTCCCTTGGACCCTGTTCCCTCACAACTACTACGGTCACTCTCTTCTTCTATCCTATGCTCCCTAACTCACATCTTCATCTCTCCTAGTGGCACCTTCCCCTTCCCTCTAAAACATGCGCAGATCACTCCTATACTTAAAAAGCCCTGGACCCCACCAACCTGAACAACTTAAGACCCATCTCATTGCTCCCATTCACCTCTAAACTTCTAGAACACCTAGTCTTGGCTCCTACCTCAGTCAAAATAACCTTCTTGACCCCTTACAGTCTGGCTTTCGCTCACAGCACTCCACGGAAACTGTCTTACTAAAACTAACTAACGATTTACTAACTTTTAAAACCAACAGTCAGTACTCCATACTCCTTCTACTTGCCCTCTCTGCAGCCTTTGATACCATTGACCACCTGCTCCTTCTCAATAAATGACATTCCCTTGGCCTCCATATTCTGCTCTATCCTGGTTCTCTGCCTATCTATCACAGCGCTCCTTCAGTGTTACCTACAACTGTCTCCTCCTCTCCATTGCCCCTTTCTGTGGGGGTCCCCCAAGGCTCTGTTTTTGGACCACTTCTCTATCTACACCTCCTCCCTTGGTCACCTAATAAACGCCCACAGCTTCCAATACCACTTATATGCCGATGACACCCAAATCTATTTGTCTACTCCTCACCTCACTCCTTCAATCTCCTCTCGCATTACTAACTGACATCTCCGCATGGATGTCGCACCACTTCCTTAAACGAAATCTCTCTAAAACTGAGTTACTAATATTCCCCCCTGCCCGTACCCCCCTCCATGACTTTTTCATCAAAATCAACAATGCAACCATCAGTCCCTCCCCTCAAGCCAGGGCACTAGGTGTAATCCTAGACGCTGAGGGCCAGATTTTCTAAGAAATTCGCCGGCGTAGCGTAAGCCATTTACACTACGCCGCCGCATCGTACTAGAGCAAGTGCCGTATTCCCTAAGCATTTGCTCCGTAGTTTGCGTTGGCGTAGCGAAAATGGCCCAGCGTAAGCCCGCGTAATTCAAATGGGGTGGCTTGTATTTAAATTAAGCGCGCCCCCGCGTCGAACGAACTGCGCATGCGCTGGCCGGGGGAAAAAGCCCAGTGCGCATGCTCCAGCTCACGTCGGAAAGCGCCGTTGAAACCGAAGTCAAAACGACGTGATCGTCACTACGCAATGCCCTATTCGCGAACGAGTTAGTAAAACGACGTAAGCGATGGAAAAAGCCGACGCTGACCCGACGCCATACTTAACATGGCACCCGACGGCATCCAATGGTACTTCGTAAGGTTACTCCTCATAGAAGCAGGGGTAACCTTACGGGAACGAAAACGACGTACGCGACGACGGTGCGGCGTAAAAGCGATCCGGAATCGGTGTAGTAGCCTCATTTGCATAGGCAAATGAGAAAACAACGTAAAGGCCACCTAGTGGCCGGAGTTGTCATTACAACTACGATCCGCAAGTGTAATGGTATTACACTTGTCGGTTGTTCAAGCGTATCTATGCCAAAGTGATACTATTGCAACTCCCTTTTCTTTGACCTGCCTCTCCATAGGCTATCCCCTCTTCAGTCTTTCATGAATGCTGCTGCAAAACGTATCCATCTTACCAACCGCTCAGTGTCTGCCAACCCTCTCCTCCAATCCCTACACTGGCTCCCGATAACCCAATAAATTAAATTCAAAATACTAACCACCATTTTACAAAGCCATCCACAACTCTGCCCTGAGCTACATCACCAATTTTGTCTCCAAACATATCCCAAACTGTCCTCTCTGCTCTTCTCAAGAACTCCTACTGTCAAGCTCTCTCGTCTCCTCCTCCCATGCTAGTCTCCAGGATTTCCCCAGAGCCTCTCCCATCCTCTGGAACTCGCTACCTCAACCTGTCTGGCTATCCCCTACTCTTGCTACCTTCAGTCGATCCCTGAAAACTCAGGCTTCCCTGAAGAGATATCATGTCTCCAACTAATCTTACCACTTCCGTTAGTTCATTAACATTTACTTGCTGTACCTAGTTACCGTATATGCTAGACCATTTATGAATCTGATGTAAAAACCTTAATTGGCATTACAGAAATTAAAACTGATCTCCAGGATCCCGGATGCCTTCAAAGCTTTAAAAAAGCCTTGCTTTTTGAGTAATTGATGTTTTTATTTTGTGTGATGTCATGAACTCCTTCATTCGTACTTTGTCCGGGAGCTGTGGGAAGGATCTAGGGATGCAGCATGCATCACTGACAACATGTTTCCTATGGAGAATCAGAAATACATTTTGGTTGGCACGCATAGTCCTACCAATCAAAAGCTGTGGGTGGGTTGCAGCCTGGAGCTGTGTAATCGTTCTTACCGAGGAAGCAGTGAGATCATATGTCACTGCTCTAACAACAAATGGTCCTATACCCCAAATTATACATTGCGATACCACATCCCATTGATAATTGTAAAAAAAAAAAGAGGATCTGGGACTGTACAGTACCAATTATTACAGGGACGAATAAATATACAAAATGTTACCAAATGTTTATTAATTAACCAATAAAAATCTCAACAAGCAAAATATGTAAAACACAGAAAACATTGCATATAAACATTTTCATATAATGCTGTATGCTATATGTACAGTTAGGTCGATTTATATTTGGACACAGGCACACTTTTATATTTTTTAGGTATTTACCATAACATATTCAAACTATAGTTATATAACGGGCTGAATGTGCACACTCACAGGTTTAATTTGAGGGTATGTACATCCAAATCGGAGGAAGGGTTTAGGAATCACAGCTCTTAAGAATAGCCACCCCCCTTTTCAAGAGACCAAAAGTAATTGGACAATTGAATCAAAAGCTGTTTCATGGCCAAGTGTGGGCTACTTTTTCGTTAATTCTTCATCAATTAAGCAGGTAAAAGGTCTGGAGTTGATTCTAAGTGTTGAATTTTAATTTAGGATTTTTTTGCCGTGAACCTATATCATGTATTCAAAGAAGCTGTCCATGCAAGTAAAACAGGGCATTGAAAGGCTTCAAAAATTAAACAAATCCATCAAAACGATTGCAGCAACATTAGGAGTTACCAAATCAACAGTTTAGTACATTCTGAGGAAAGAAGAATGCACTGGTGAGCTCAGCAACATAATAAGGTCTGGACGTTCATGGATGACAACAGTGGTGGATGATCACAGGATCCTCTCTATGGTAAAGAAAAACCCATTCACATCATCCAGACAAGTGAAGGACACTCTTCAGAAGGTGGGCGAATCATTGTTCAGGTCTACAATCACGAGAAAACTTTACCAGAGCAAGATTAGACTTTGCCAAAAAAACATTTTAAATAGCCAGACCAGTTCTGGAGAAGCATTCTTTGGATAGGTGAAACAAACATTAATCTGTACCAGAATAACAGGAAGGAAAAGTGTGGAGAAGGCTTGGAACTGCTCATGATTCAAAGCACACAACGTCGTCATCTTTAAAACATGGTGAAGGCAGTGTGATGGCATGGCTTCCAGTGGCATTGGGTCATTGGTGTTTATTGATGATGTGACAGAAGACAGAAGCAGCTGGATGAATTTTGCTGTGTTTAGAGTTATACTTTCAGCCAAATGCAGCAAAAAAAGTGGATTGGAGGGTCACCGTACAGATGGACAAAGATCCAAAACACACTGCAAACGCAACCCAGGAGCTTTTGAAGGAAAAGAAGTGGAAAGCCGAGTCAATCACCTGATCTCAACCCAGTTAAGCATGCATTTCACTTGCTGAAGGCAAAACTAAAGGCAGAAAGACCCACAAACAAAGAACAACTGAAGACCGCTGTAGTTGGAGCCTGGCAAAGCATCAGAAAGGGGGAAACCCAATCTTTGGTAATGTCCATGGGTTCCAGACTTCAGGTTCAGCAGATTATTGCTGCACAGCCAGGAGGGTCTTGGTATTCCATACTTACCTGTGAAGTACACATCACTAAGGTGAGGAATCTCTGTTATATTATACATTTTTCTTTCTCTCTTTCCATTAATTTTACCCCAAGACGCTGTATATCTGTTGGGCATTTTGAGGTATTCCTTGGCACTCTTTGGCATTCTTTACCTTATATTAATGTATTATGACAAATATTGAAAGTCATGTAAGGAAAAAAATGTAGCGCTAAGTAAAATGGAGACGTAAATCTCTAAATGAAAACAAATACAAATCACTGTAGTGAATAGTGATAAAGTGACAATGAAAGTGAGTGGATGAAAAAGCAAGTGTTATGAACAAACACAACAAAAATTGACGATGTAAACTCCATCAAAGGCTGGTGAACAAAAAGAATGGTGGATTGACCACGTAGATCCTCAAAGACAAGCAAACATTCCAGAAATTCTATGAAGATATAAATGCGCTTACCAGAAGACGTGGATCTGTCTGTCAACGACAGCAGATCGATCGGGCATGGAAAACTCTCAGGGCACAATCTGCTCGGCTTCCTCGAACTGGATAAACGAGTGGAGTGAATCTTCAGTGGAGGGCCATAGGTGCACGGCATCCTGGAGTGATGTCCCAAGTGGTGCGAAGTATCCAAACCCAAATGAATGGGGAAGAGGGGTGGACTGGGGTGTAACCCCTTGGAGGATGGGACAAGGCAGCAATGGAAGGCTCCAAATAACATATGGGGAAGAGAAAGAAAAACGCAGCCCCAATGGTGCAGGTCAAAAAAAATATTTAAAGGTTTTATTGTAATAAAACCACAAATTACATAAAAAGTGATCACAATTATTAAAAGGGGCAATATGAGAAATGGTAGAAACCAATCACTATGCATTTCGTCCTAGAGGGACTTCAACTGGGGCAACTTTTGTTTTCCCCTGTGCCTTACCGATTTACCCTCCCTTTCTGAAGAGCTTAAATGTAGCAATCTCCTGCTGTGTAATACAGTTCAATAAACCTTTTTCCTTTATGCATTTTTTCTTTTTAGGTCCCTGCTCTCCACCCGTTTGGGCCCCTGTGAGCCCTGACCTGCTGCTGCACACTGGGGGTTCAGGATTTCCACCAATTTAAGCCCTCTATCTCCTATGTAGGCCGCCTTTCTTATAAGTGTGTTAAACATTTTTGATTTTGGGATCAACTTGACTTCATGTCTTCAATGACTATTGAGCAGTTTTGTGATTTCATGATGTATGGACGCCATCCACCTGCATCAACTCTGTGTATCACTTAATCCCCTTAAAAAAGCATGAGATCTGTAAGTATATACCGTATGTATTGGCGTATAACACGCACACTAACTTTTAGAGGGAAGTTTCAGGGAAAAAAAACGTTCTACAGCCCCCTGCGTATAACACGCAGGCACAGTTTACCCTCTATTTTTAAAAAGTGTTTGTTATACGCCAATAAATACAGTATATTTTTTCCTGCTGTCTATGTGTTCGCCTCTCTGAAATTAATGGTTTTATGAGCAGAAAAACTTGCTTTACATATATATATATATATATATATATATATATATATACACACACATGTACTTCTCTTTATAGAAAGATACCAGCAAGCTTGTACCCAATCCCTGGAGAAGGATATATACATATAACAATAGGAATTTAGTTACTAGACATGTGCATTCGTTTTCGTTAGCATGCATTTTCGTCCGAAAATCTGTTTTTTTTTCGTTATTGTTTTAACAAACGATAACGAAAGAGCAAGAAACGAAAACCGAAAGATCCGACATAAAAAATGCTTTATTTTCATTTTTGTTGCGGTAAAAATTCGATATAGAGAGATTAGACATTATAGGGAAAAGATTTGACATTATAGGGAAAAGATTTGACATTATAGGGAAAAGATTCGACATTATAGAGAAAAGATTAGACACTATAGAAATAATAGATTCGACATTACAGAGATTAGATTTCGATTTATGAGAAAATAGATTCGACATTATTACTAGTCGTACAACATTAGTACTACATTCTTGTAGGCGGGATATTCGAACGGAAATGTACGATACGACGTAAGGATTCAACGTTCCGTCCAATATTCTTTGACCATTCGACAGAAACCAAGTATTATTGGATTTTCGGACGAAAGCTATTCCCCAACGAAAAATTAAATAAATTAAAACGATTTTCAGGAGTAACTAAATAAATGTATTTTCCAAACGACAACGAAAAAACAAAACAAAATATTCCAGTCTGCACACGTCTATTAATTACCTGTTATATTTTTTCTGAAACATGTAGGGTTTATGTTGCCATTGCAGTTTGTATTCTGACACCTGTCTGTAAACATATTGTGTAGTGCAACAATCAAGCAGCTGTATTTTTTATGTGATCATGCCTTTTTTGTTATGATTGTTTTTAAATACCAATATTTTTTTTACTAATAAAAATGTATACTTTTTATATACTTAACTAATGTTTGTCACTATCCTGGCTTGGTTCCGATCCATACTATCCCCCGGGGCTTTTCTTCTTTGCAATATATATTTGGGATGTGATGAGAATTGCCAGGGTGAGTATCTAAATTAGATTCTTTCTTATATTTCTTTCATGGGTTCCAGACTTCAGGCAGTCATTGCCAGTAAAGGATTCTCAATTCTCAAAGGATTTTTTTTTATGATTATATTAATTTGTCCAATTACATTTAAGCCCCTGAAAATGGGGGGGACTGTGTATAAAAAATGGTTGCAGTTCCTAAAATTTGTATTTGATATTTATATTCAACCCCTTGAATTAAAGCTGAAAATCCGCACTTCAAATTCATATGGATTGTTTTATTTACATTTTATTCTGGTGGCATACAAAGCTAAAAGTGTGTGTGTGTGTGTGTGTGTGTGTGTATATATATATATATATATATATATATATATATATAATATATATGGACCTAACTGTATGTTAATTAAAACCACATCTTGTCGTTTTATACATCATGGGTTTCAATTTATGTCTTCCTAAGGGATTACCGTATATGTTTTCTAAGATGATAAATACATATACCAAGATATTTTGTATCACAATGATATACAAAAGATGCTGAACACAACATCAGATATTCCTTCAGAAAGCACATGATTGAACATAGTTGTACCTTGCATCCAGTATTAAACATGCACATACGGTCTTAGGTGAGGCAGAATGTCCCCAGAGGGCACTCCTCCAGAGTATAATTAATCTGCATGTGACCTGCAACCTGGGAGTTAGTAAATTGCGACTATTCTTTTGGCCATGCGGTCCATTTTGATACCACTCTTTTGTGTGATCTTTTGAGCTATACTTCAGGTGATATATTATTGTTAACTAATCAACGTTCTCATTTTCTTTATACCTCCATTTATGCTCCATTACCATTATTGCTCTATATTCCATTTCATACTTAGCTTTGTTCATTCCAATCCCTATAGATACACCATATTCCCTAAAGGCCCTGTTATCTCTGGTGCTTATTGTGGACCTCTGAAGACATTAAGCCTTGCCTAAGACCAAATGTGTATGTTTAATGCTGGATGCAAGGTATACCTATGTTTTTAATTGCATGTTTTTCTGAAGGAATATCTGATGTTGTGTTCAGCATCTTTTGCACATCATTGTGATATGAAATATATTGATATATGAGATTTTTTTCAGAATACCATCTTAGAGAACATATAATTTCCTGAGGAAGGCTTACAAGTTGAAACGTTTTTTTCTGTTGCTGTATACAACTGTATTCAGTTTCAACTAACGTGTATATATATATATATATATATATATATATATATATATAGCATACAGCATCATATGGAAATGTTTTTATGCAAGGTTTTACATATGTAGCTTGTTGAGCTTTTTAATAGTTAATAATACAAATTTTGTAACATTTATCAGTCCCTATAATATTTGTCGGCCCCCTTTTTGATTACATATGTCACTGCTCACCTTCGGGAAATGTTGGAGTAAACTCAGTCAGAAGCCATTTCTCCTTATAGAGAAAACAGCAGAACCTGGTCAGATAAACTAGAATAAAGCAGAAGGGGGCATAAGGGACTTGTTTAGTGGAACAGAAGCAGGGTAAGAACATGACCTATTAGGATTGTATTCCTCCTAGCTTGTAGTTCTGTTAGAAAAAAAAAACAGGTTTAGATTTGCTAGCTTTTCAGATTTTTTTTTTGGTAAATTCTTTATTTAGGAAGGAAGAACATACACATTCGAAACATATTACAGTGAGTTTAGCATTCCCCACACTTCCACACATGTATGATACATCATATAATATAAATATGTTGACCGAGGGAGCTCACAGTGCTTTTCCAAGGAGCAGGAGTCCTCTGCATTCCGCACGGCCATTTTTGCGGCGTCCACCCTTTTTTTTTTTAAGAGAAAAATAAAAAATTGAATTTGAGCTCGGTGACAACCGGCTCTAATATCCAACATAGTAACGATAAAGGAGATCAAAGTAAGAAACTAAAGATAGAGGGAGAAAAGAGAAGGGGAAAGGGGGGAAAAAAAGGGGGGGAGAATACCACCATCCAGTCGCAGTCATCCCAGCTGGGGAGCATTTAGAGTCAACCCCCTTCAGGGGGACCAGGCCATCAACTGTCCGTACTTCCCTGAGTAAATGAATTTGTGCCAGTGGAACCATGTTTTGGAAAAAATTTCAGGCCTTTTTCCGTGGCTACCAAGTAGTCCATTGCATGGATATCCGCCACTCTTTTCAACCAACCGGCCACTTCCAGTACAGGGGAATGCAGCCTTTTGCCGCTGTGATCAGGAGCGGCAGTATGGATCTTCTATAGGCCTTTCCTGGGATCCTGTGGTGATGCAGAAGGAAGAACTCGGGGGATAGCGGTATCACCTGATCTGTGAATTTCTAAGTGATCTGATGAACCTCCGTCCAAAAGGAATGTAGGAGGCGACACGACCAAAAGACATGAAGGAGCGTTCCAAGCTCCTCCCCGCACCTCCAACATAAGTCCATGCTCTGAGGGAACATCTTGTGTATATTTCCCAGCATGTAATACCAACGGGACAGGACTTTATACCCCGTCTCTTGGGGCCTTGCAGAAATAGAGGTCTTATGAGTGTAAAGGATGATCCGATCAACTTGTTTGTCCGTAAGCTGTAGGCCCAACTCGCGCTCCCATCTGGCAACATAAGAAGGTCTATGTTTCGGGGGCGGAGATACCAGTAATTGGTAAGTCAGAGAGATTGCATGTCTTAGCGGGGGTTGGTCTAAGCTTAGTAGTACAAAGGGTGTTTGTTGTCTCCCGAAGGCCTCCGGGGAAGGCAACGAGCTAATGTAATGGGAAAGCTGTACCTTTTGCCAGAAAGATGGCCACGCCAGGGCTGGATCTTCCAAGATTTGCTTCCTGCTTTTCCATTGGCAATTGGAAAGAAATTGTCGTGCCTGGGATCTCTCAACACGTTTTAAGTCTAGGAATCGAAGGCCGTTAAGTCCCGGGCTGAAGGCCGGGTTGCCAACCCCTGGGGTGAGTGGGGATGGAAGCGGTGCGACCGACTGTTCACAAAAAGCTTTTCAGATATTTTACAGTTTACAAATTGATTTAAAAAACACAAAATTGTCAGATACACTTGTCAGTATCGCAGTGTAAAGCACACAACACAGCCAAGCATTAAAAAGCATAATGATATAAGTCGCAAATCTGCTGAAAATGCCTGCATATTAGTAGTGTACCTATTTTGTACATTCCAGGGGCTACAGATTACTAGCTACTACATCATTTAGTGTAGTCCTTTCATATTGTTCCATCAAATTTCTTTACATGGAAGAGTATAGAATGTGTGACAACCAGAGTTGATAAATTCTCTTCTCCAATTGACCTTTTTTTTCCACCACATTCTTTGACAACACATTTTCTTGTTTTCACCAAGGTCTTCTTCCCTAAAGAATTTACTTCAAAACATGATCTTTTTGGACTTGGTTTCTGAAAATTCATTCTCTCGCTACCCACCACTGAGACCAGATCTTTTAGGTTTTCTAAAGCAGTCGTGGTAGTAAAATTCAGCACTTATAATTGCAGTTTTATCCTTATACTCAAAATTAATAACAATAATATTATTTTAATTACAAATGTTTAACACGGCAGAAGATCTGCCAGAAGGGTGGTATTTTTTGTCTCCTCTGACATTTGCGTTAATGCCTTGCTGCACAAGTTATTTCTTGTTGCTTTCAGGCAGAGTATAGCAGCTGTTTTTGATTCGGTACAGTGTTCTACAGCTGATAAAATATAATACATGTTTTGAAAGTCTTGGTTTGTTTTGTCTCCTGGGTAGCCTGAAAAGTTGCTACTAACTTCTAAAGCATCAAAGAGATG
This sequence comes from Rana kukunoris, assembly GCA_029574335.1. Classification (NCBI taxonomy): domain Eukaryota; kingdom Metazoa; phylum Chordata; class Amphibia; order Anura; family Ranidae; genus Rana; species Rana kukunoris. The sequence goes on from CM056053.1 coordinate 338,780,472, forward strand.
TGATGACTATGGGCCATAACATATATACACAATGCAGACTACTCTAAAGCTAAAGTCCAGCAAACAGCAAAAGGATTTGTTTTTCTATCTACACAATCTTTGAATTTACACAGTTCTGCCACACAACACAGCCTTCTCTGGCATAGCATGAAATCATTTTTTTTCTCTGATGAAGTTCAGTAACATTTTCAGGTCTCCTTCCTATGGCCATTCTGTTACTGGACAGTGAAAGGAGAAGCAGCACACTGAAGGAGCTCATCTCTGTCACTAAACTCTTTTCACCCATTCTCCTGCTCTTAGAACAACTGATTGGCTCCTTGTGATACTTCTCCCACTATGTCTTACTTCTGTTATAAAGGCTGCAAGAGACTATTACCAAGTCAAATTGAAGTGCTTATTACTTTATTTATATATTTAAAGCTGAAGTTTAGTAAACATATATTTTGGGCTATAGCCCCAAACACATTAGTAATGTGTATCGTATTACATGCAGACAGCTGCTTCTGCTAAAAATTTACCCAGCCAGATACTGTCCTAAGTGGCTGTCTTTTGGCGCTGTGAAAGTTAGAGTATGTAAACCCCCACCTTGTAAAACATTTGTGTATAGATATAAAAACCATTATAAACACATTTTTTCCCCTTTTTCATAAGTGATCACATTCCCTCGGTTCTCAGCTGCATAAGAGCTGGGGGATGGAGAAGCAGAAGTACACTGAGGTTCCTAGTGAATGGCTGTGCAGGGAGAGGGGGGAGTGTCAGGACAAGTCTGATCATTGGAGGAGAGTACACAAAGTTTCCAACACTGGTAGAGAACTGACCAGAGTGGGTTCTCCTGCTTAATGTGGCCAGTTTTTAATAGGCAAGCAGAGGGACTAGCAGGAAGACCAGGGATTTCACACAAAGGAAGCAATACAAAGAACAGGATACTTTTTCATAAAATTACATAGTACAGCAGCCACATATCAGGACTGTAAAATGTTGGGGTAACATATTGTTTAACCACCTAAGGACAGCCTAACACCGATATACGTCGGCAGAAGGGCATGGCTGGGCACAGGCACGTACAGGTACGTTGCCCTTTAAGTGTCCAGCCGTGGGTCGCATGCGCCGCCGGCGGCGTGCTCGTGACCCAGTCCAAAGCTCCATGCCCGCGGGACACCGGTGTCCTGCAATCGGGTCACAGGAGCTGAAGAACAGGGAGAGGTGTAAACACACTTTCCTCGTTCTTCTCTGTTGCAGTATCACTGATCGTCTGTTCCCTGATATAGGGAGCGACGATCAGTGACATCCAGCCACGCCCCCTACAGTAAGAATCACTCCCTTAGGGCACACTTAACCCCTTAGCGCCCCCCTAGTGGTTAACCCCCTCAATGCCATTGCATTTTCACAGTAATCTGTGCATTTGTATAGCACTTTTCGCTGTGAAAATTACAATGGTCCCAAAAATTTGTCAAAAGTGTCCGATGTGTCCGCCATAATGTCAGTCACGAAAAAAATCGCTGATCGCCGCCATTACTAGTAAAAAAAAATATTAATAAATAATAATAAAATGCCATAAAACTATCCCCTATTTTGATAACACTATAACTTTTGCGCAAGCCAATCAATAAACGCTTATAAGTAGAAGAATACGTATAGGTCTAAACTGAGGAAAAAACATGTTTTTTATATATATTTTTGGGGGATATTTATTATAGCAAAAAGTAAAAAATATTGCATTTTTTTCAAAATTGTCGCTCTATTTTTGTTTATAGCGCAAAAAATAAAAACCGCAGAGGTGATCAAATATCACCAAAGCCACCAAATACCACCAAAGCTCTATTTGTGGGAAAAAAGACACCAATTTTGTTTGAGAGCCACGTCCCACGACCGCGCAATTGTCAGTTAAAGCGACGCAGTGCCGAATTGCAAAAAGGGGCCAGGTCCTTTACCTGCATAATGATCCAAGTCTTAAGTGGTTAAGAGCAGTTGTTGCTAATGAGAGAAGCATCACTACTTGTCTGCCCTCTCTGCCATTTACAGAACTTCTATTACTATTTTCCCATTCTGTGAATGAGTGGTGGAGTTCATGTCATTTAGCAGCTCCTCCTTCATTCACAGAACACAATGCATTCTGTGATTAAAGTAATATGAGTTCTGTGAATGGCAGAAAAAAGCAGGAGTGGGCGAGTGACGCAACTTCTCTGAGTAGCAACTGCTTCTGGTAATCTTCAAAGATTTGAAGAGCTTTAGGATAGCTGCTTTGGGCAGTATTCTGTAGCTGTGAAGGAGAGAATGCAGGGATCATACTTAAGAAAACAAAGCCACCTGCAGGTAATGGGATACACACCATCACACATACCTAATGTATTTGCTGCTGTATCACAAAAGAAAATATACACTATACTAAGATTCAGCTTTAGAGTTGTGTTTATAATTACAGAGCTGCATTATCCATGCTTGTATTTCTTACTGAAATTCAGCTTTAAATGAGAAGTTCAGCCAAAGCTTGTGCAGTTCGTTCTTTACTACTGTGACCCGTTTTCCGTAGACAGCGGGCTGAAGTCCGCTGTCTGCTGATGTCACAGAGCCAATCCAGGCTCAGACGAGACCACAACAATAGAGTCGGGATCCGCCCACATGCCTGGAGCGGCACTAAAGTGAGTGCGGGGGTGCAGAGCAGAGAGCTGCTGACTAACAATCACCAACTCTCTGCTCTGGGAGCAGGGAGAACCGAGCAGTCTGCGATGTTAGTTTGCTTCGTTCTCAGTATTAAAGGCGCCAGTGAACAGGTGCAGCATCGGACCAATGCTGCATCCACCTAGCCAAGTATGATCATTAAAAAAACATACATGTCTTTTACACGTCTTAAATATTTACTAACCAAATGGCTATTATGCAAATTTGGGTAACGTAAAAAGCAAGTAGCAAAGCACAACCAATGTACTGTATTTTTCTTTGTTTTGACTATAGTAAAATAAAGCTCCATTCTGCCTCCACTAAGGAGTATGTAATTACTAAGAATTTTACTTGGTTTTTGCATGAATGGCTCCTAAAATATAATCTGATTTATTGAAGCGATAACAACTAAATTAAAGTGAACTCCAAACCAACCAATCAAATCTATTTATACAGATGAACTACTAAGGGACCTTTTTTACCTGCCAAAGGATTTTCACTTCTGCCCATCCAGTCCTGTGATTTACAAATCCCCATCTCACAGCACAGCCAGGTGAATGACACCACTTTCTAATATTCAATGAAAAGGTATGGAGTGGTGACACCGCACTGCCTTCAGTCTGCTGATTAGACAGCAGCAGACCACTGGGGTTACCTATCCACCCACTCTAAACTCTGCTCAATTCTTGTCACCACATTTCACCACATTTGCCTGCAGCACACAATTCAGTCCTAGTAGTGTCCCATTCTGAGTGCTGCTGTTCTAAGGGTTTGTAAGAGGCTGTTACCAAGTCCTGTTCAGGTCCTTATTCTAAATGTTTTTGAAAAATACAGAAAGAATTTGTAGTTTAATGTGTGTCTTTTTATATTTGTTTGGAGTTGAGCTTTAACAATGGATACACATTTTACTCTGATATAACTTTATTTTACAAAAGGTTTGACAGTGTCAGTAGTACAGAGGGTACACAGTCAATATCAACAAGTACAGTAAGTAATTATAAAGAAGAACTGGTAATTAGACACTCTTATGAATAGTATAATTTTTTTTTATTTTTTTTTTGTTTACAAACCGTTTTTATTAACCGCTTGCTTACTGGGCACATAAACCCCCTTCGTGCCCAGGCGAAATTTCAGCTTCCGGCACTGCGTCGTTTTAACTTACAATTGCGCGGTCGTGCGACGTGGCACCCAAACAAAATTGGCGTCCTTTTTTCCCCCACAAATAGAGCTTTCTTTTGGTGGTATTTGATCGCCCGTGCGGTTTTTATTTTTTGCGTTATAAACAAAAAAAAGCGACAATTAAAAAATATATATTTTTTTTTACTTGTTGCTATAATAAATATCCCATTTTTTTTTTTTTTAATATTTTTTTTTCTCAGTTAAGGCCGATACGTATTCTTCTACTTATTTTTGTAAAAAAAAAAAAAAAAAATCACAATAAGTGACTGCTTTGCGCAAAAGTTATAGCACCTACAAAATAGGGGACAGAATTATGATTTTTTTTTAATATTTTTTTTTTTAATAGTAATGGCGGCGATCTGCGATTTTTATTGGGACTGCGATATTGCGGCGGACACATCGGACACTTTTGACACATTTTTGGCGCCATTCACATTTATACAGCGACCAGTGCTATAAATATGCACTAATTACTGTATAAATGTGACTGGCATTGAAGGGGTTAACACTAGGGGGTGAGGAAGGGGTTAAATGTATTGCCTGGGTGTGTTCTAACTGTGTGGGGGGGAGGGGGGTGACTGGGGGAGGTGATCGATGCTGTCTCCCTATGTACAAGGGAAACAGCATCAGTCGCCTCTCGCTGACAGGACGTGGAGCTCTGTGTTTACACACAGAGCTCCACGTCCCTGCTCTGTCACCGCCGATCGTGTGTACCTGACGAACATCGCGGCCGCCGGGTACACGCATCGAATTCTTGATGATGCGTCGGGACTGTTTTCACCCTGTGGCGCGCGCGGGGAATTACAAGTAAATCGCGTCCAAAGACGTGACCCCGGCGCCTCAGGTCCGCGCTGTTGACGTGTTCTGTCAATGGCGCGGACCCGAAGTGGTTAATGGATAAGGTCATAGTATAAGCATTTAACAGTGGTAAAAAATGAACAAGTGAGAGAGTAGTTTACATTATACATTATATACAAGTGAAGATATATCACATGAGAAAATGCATACATTTGATTTATAGATCCATACGATCTCCGTGGGGAAGAAAAATAAATAAATAGTGGATGTGATAAAGTAGAATACCTGTAATGGATATTATGTCAGTAGTGAGGTTTCCCACAAAGGCCATTTTTTTTGGAATATATGCATAGTGTCATATAGAGTGTGATGTATTCTTTCTGATAATTTGATATTTTCCATACGGTTAAGAATTTAAGGCCATGGTACTTTGGTTGAACGCCAGTTGAAAGCTATGGCCCAGTGGATAGAGCCAAGAAGAGTGTGGATTAATCTGGAACTTGCTATTTGTATGTCTTGTATGGGGGCAAATAGAAGGCACATTTGAGGTGTTATTGGGATCTTTCTGCCTGAAATTCGATCAATCATAAGACTTGCGTTGTGCCAGATGGGTTTAAGGTGGGAGCATTCCCAAAATATATGTAATAGTGTCCCCTGTGTAGGACAACCCCTGAAACAGAATGAATAGTATAAATTTAAGGTTACAATAAAAATAAATATCCTGGATGAATTCGTCTTATTAATATTATACCAGAGTGGGTGGCTAATTGTAGACTGGGGATGTAGTGGTAAATGAGAGAAAAAGGGGGTGGAGCCTAAAAGATGCAACCTTTTAGGATGCCTTCGATCCTTTCCTTATGGTTTACACAATTCTGAAAAAGGTTCTGAAATGCCACATATTTATACAAAGCATTATTATGAGGAACAATGAACTAAAAATATTATTAAAAACTACAAGTATTTTTTCTTGACGCATTTCAGGGGTAAATGTTGTTGTTAAGGGTAAGGCTGTACAGATAAAGATCAGACTTTAGTAGTGTTGGGGTCATTGACTCAGAGATAAGGAGCCCAAGCAGAATCTTTGCCTCAAATGTGCGTCCTTTCAAAATGTCTATATACCAGAAACATTATGAAATATGTCCATTTTTACCGCAAAGTTGATAGGGACCTATCCACACGCAACCATAAAAAAATAAAACACAGTACATCCCATACACCCAACTCCATACCCACAGTTGATCCAGAGGAAGGCAAAAAAAAAACAGCAGAGCATGATCCAATTTGCTACCGGAGGGGAAAAAATTCCTTCCTGATCCCCCGAGGGGCAATCGGATTTACCCCGGATCAACTTTACCTACAAAACTTAGTACTCAGTTATATTATGTGCATTTAGGAAAGAATCCAGGCCCTTCTTAAAGCAATCTACTGAGCTGGCCAGAACCACCTCTGGAGGGAGTCTGTTCCATGTTTTCACAGCTCTTACTGCGAAGAAACCTTTCCGTATTTGGAGGTGAAATCTCTTTTCCTCCAGACGTAAAGAGTGCCCCCTTGTCTTCAGCGTTGACCTTAAAGTGTATAACTCAACACCAAGTTCACTATATGGACCTCTTATATATTTGTACATGTTGATCATATCCCCCCTTATTATCCTCTTCTCAAGAGTGAATAAATTCAGTTTTTCTAATCTTTCCTCATAGCTGAGCTCCTCCATGCATCTTATCAGTTTAGTTGCCCTTCTTTGCACTTTCTCCAGTTCTCCGATATCCTTTTTGAGAACTGGTGCCCAAAACTGGACTGCATATTCCAGATGAGGTCTTACTAATGATTTGTACAGGGGCAAAATTATATCTCTATCTCTGGAGTCCATACCTCTCTTAATACAAGAAAGAACTTTGCTCGCTTTGGAAACCGCAGCTTGGCATTGCATGCCATTATTAAGCTTATGATCAACTAAAACCCCCAGCTACTTCTCCACTACAGATCCCCCCCAGTTGAACTCCCCCTAGCATGTATGATGCATGCATATTCTTAGCCCCTAAGTGCATAACTTTACATTTATCAACATTAAACCTCATCTGCCACATAGTCACCCAATTAGACAGAGCATTGAGGTCGGCTTGTAAATTGGAGACATCCTGCAAGGACGTTATTCCACTGCATAGGTTAGTGTCATCTGCAAAAACAGAAATGTTACTTTTCATCTCAGACCCAATATCATTTATAAATATATTGAAAAGTAAGGGACCCAACACTGAACCTTGGGGTACACCGCTGATAACCTTGGACCATTCAGAGTAAGAATCATTAACCACAACTCTCTAAATCTTGTCTTTCAGCCAGTTTTCTATCCATTTGCAAACTGATATATCTAATCCTGTAGACCTTACCTTACACATGAGCCGTGTGTGGGGAACTGTATCGAACGCTTTTGCAAAATCCAAGTATACCACGTCCACTGCCACGCCTCTGTCCAGGGTTTTACTTACCTCTTCATACAAGGAAATCAGGTTTGTCTGACAACTTCTGTCTTTCATGAATCCATGCTGTCTGCTGCTTAAATAGTTTGTTTCTAGCAAGAACTCATCCATGTGGTCTTTTATTAAACGTTCCAGTATCTTCCCAACTATAGAAGTTAAACTAACAGGTCTATAGTTACTTGGTAAAGACTTTGTTCCCTTTTTAAATATAGGCACCACATTGGCTCTACGCCAATCCAGTGGTACTATTCCTTTCATTAATGAGTCCCTAAATATTAAATACAGTGGCTTTAAAATTTCAGAGCTCAATTCTTTTAGGATCCGTGGGTGGGTGCCATCTGGTCCAGGTGCTTTATCCACCTTTATTCTGTCTAAATATTTCTGGACCATATCACTTTTGAGCCATTGTGGATTTGGGGCTGTGTCACTCCCACCCCGATTATGGACATGAGCTCCCCCATACTCCATTGTATACACAGAGCTGAAGAAAGCATTTAATACATTTGCCTTCTCTATGTCCTCAGTCACCCACTCTAGATTATTTTGTAAAGGGCCTACATGCTCAGACTTGACCTTTTTACTATTAATATATTTAAAGAATTTTTGGGGGTTTGTCCTACTATCTTTTGCAATATGTCGTTCATTTTGAATTTTTGCATCCTTGATTTCCTTTTTACATATGCTATTATATTCTTTGTAACATTTAAACGACACTAGTGTTCCTTCATTTTTATATTTTTTAAAAGCTATTTTCTTATTGTTTAAAGCTTTTTTAACTTTGACCGTGAGCCACATAGGTTTTATCTTTAGCCTTTTAAACTTATTACCCATGGGAATATACTTTGCAGTGAGGTTCCAAAGAGTCTTTTTGAAGAATTCCCATTTCTGTTCTGTGTTCATCTGTGCCAATATTCCCTCCCAGTCCAAGCCCTGGAGAGCAGTCCTCATGCTTTGAAAATTTGCTCTCTTGAAATTAAGTGTTTTTATCTTTCCTCTATGTATTTCTTGCTTATAGTTAATATTAAATGAAATCATGTTATGATCACTGCTACCCAGGTGTTCCTTTATCTGAACATTAGTAATAAGCTCTGCATGGTTTGAGATTACCAAGTCCAACAGAGCATTATTCCTAGTTGGGGCCTCAATAAACTGGACCATAAAATTGTCCTGCTATAGGTTTTTAAATTTTTGTCCTTTAACTTTCCAGAAATTCCATTATTCCAGTCAATTTCTGGATAGTTAAAATCCCCCATTATTATCACCGTCCCAGCCCTTGCAGCCCTTTCCATCTGTGCAAGGAGCCGAGTCTCCACCTCTTCATTAACATTGGGTGGTCTATAACAAACTCCAATGATTAACTTTGAACTACGCACATCTGTATGCAGTTCCACCCATAATGCTTCAACTTCATCACACTCTCCATCAACCAGGTCCTCTTTCACGCTTGCTTTGAGGTCACTTCTCACATAGAGACAGACGCCTCCACCTTTCCTTTTTACCCTGTCTTTCCGAAAGAGAGCATAGCCAGGAATATTAATAGCCCAGTCATGTGAGGATTGAAGCCAAGTTTCAGCAATACCGATTACATCATAGCTCTCCTCATGCACCAGAGCTTCCAACTCACCTGTTTTGCTTGGAAGGCTTCTGGCATTGGTGAACAAACACTTAAATGTATTGTTAAGTTTTTCGCTGGTGTTTTTCCATATAATTTTTAGTAGTGCAAATGGCACTATAATTTCCAATGGCTGTTTGTCACCTGCCATAACCCCACCTCCATCTATCCACATTCCACTCCCCATTAATGTCTGACCCCTAACTGACCTGTGTGCCCGATGTAATTCTAGTTCACCCTCCCCCCTCAAGTCTAGTTTAAATACTCCTCCAGCATTCCCCTAAACCTCTCCCCCAGCACAGCAGACCCCCTTCCATTCAAGTGCAAACCATCTTTAGCATATAGGTTGCACCCCAATGAAAAGTCATCCCAGTGCTCTAGAAACCCAAATCCCTCCTTCCTACACCAGGTCTTTAGCCATGCATTCAGCTCTCTAATCTCCCCCTGCCTTTCCTGTGTTGCGCATGGCACAGGCAATATTTCAGAGAATATCACCTTGGAGGTCCTTCCCTTCATCTTGCAGCCTAGTTCTTTAAATTGATTCTTAAGGAGCCTCCACCTTCCATGTATACTGTCATTGGTTGCAACATGGACCAAGACAGCTGGGTCATGCCCAGCCCCTCCCAGTAATTTATCCACCCGGTCCACCACATGCCTTGAAACAGGGACGCACCGGACCCCTGCTCTAAGCCGCTCCGTACGGCAGTGTGAACCCAGCCTAAAAGAAAAACAAATTCTTGTAGAAAGTGTGTACCTGTGCTTAGGATCTATGTCAGGGATCCTCAAACTACGGCCCTCCAGCTGTTGTAGAACTACACATCCCATGAGGCATTCTAAAACTTTGACATTCACATACATGACTAGGCATGATGGGAATTGTAGTTCCTGAACAACTGGAGGGCCATAGTTTGAAGACCCATGATCTATGTGAATGGCTGCTGCCCCCCCTAAACTGACCCCTAGGGGGTAGTATTGAGATAAAAAATAGAAAAAATGAGGGTAATGGCGCTGCCTAGGGAAATACCCTATTAAGACTACTATATATGTGAGTATTGATGAGTTAACAGTGTGCCAATATAAGGTCAAAACACCCAATAACTATACCCGTATATATATATATATATATATATATATATATATATATATATATATATATATATATATATATATATATATATGAATTAAGCCTAGGCTGATCTATCGGTCCATCACAGGTTTAATTCATATATATATATATATATATATATATATACTGGTATAGTTATTTGGTGTTTTGACCTTATATTGGCACACTGTTAACTCATCAATACTCGCATATATAGTAGTCTTAATAGGGTATTTCCCTAGGCAGCGCCATCACCCTCATTTTTTCTTTTTTTTTATTAAAAACAAATTCTTGTTGACACAAGTCTGATGCACTTGGGTCATATTAATTTATCCATCTGCCTGCCTATTCACAGTAAAAGTGTTAACTTTTGTGCATTATATAAGAAAATGAGAAAAAATGCGTAAGTTCTAACTATGAGCATCAGATGAAACTGGCATTTCTGTTTTATCTATAGATTGTTATTCTATAAATCATGAAGCACATTCACAAGGTTCATCCTTTGGAATGTAGTAAGCATAGTACGTGTACTTTCTATTATTCACAATAGTTTTTTTTTTTTCTTTTTGGCTTAGTTTAAAAGTGCTCTTGTGTGTAACAAGGCCACATTAGAGTTGACGTTCAAATGCGTCTAGCAATTTGGCAGCGGCTATGTGTATTATAGTTTAGAAACTTTGTAACCATGACGATAAACCCTTTCAAACAACAGTGTAGAGATGCAATAGATGACTCCGCTTAGCAAATCCTCATGTGATTTGCAAAGTGTAGCCTTGTACAAAGTCCAACCTCATATTAACAAAGGGCATGATGACCCTGATCTATGTACTGAATTCATTAAACTCACTCTTGAATCATTAGAGAGAAAGAGAAGGTAATTAAAGGTTTGAATTGCTTGTTATGTGAACACTTACTGCTGGTTAGAAATAAAAAACATACATCATTATATATTTAAGGAGAGCCTTAAGCTATCAATTAGCAAATTGGGGTAATTTTTAAACCTGGGAACATGAACTATTAACCATGTGTTTATCCAACATGTATTGAGCCGTGTTCCTCACCTGATTAACCAGTTCCTACATTTCATTCTTTAAAAATTCTACTAACAAGCATTGGACAGCTACTGGGAAATTTAAACTTTGACATATACCATATTTTCCAGTGTTTCAGCTTTACCATGTCTTTTGTTTTTCCCATTGTGTTCTATAATGGTTTATCAGTAAGATAGTTATGATGATTTTATCACATAACAAAAGCAAGTCTCTTTTATCTACTTGAAGCTGAACTCTCAACAGAAATAAGACACTGCTTTCATTAATAGATCATTACATTTATTTTTAAATGCAAGCAGTGAAAATGTATAAATCTGACCTGGCAGCAGCCTCTTTGTCCCTGTAGAATAGGCATGGAATGTTAGAGGAAGCTGTAGCATGTGTAGCCAGTTTATGTGCTGACATGAAGCATGCTGATAGGAAGAAGAAGTGGGTTTGAATGATGCTAGTAATCAGAGAACATGTAGTGGAAAAAAAGAAAAGGATTGCGGAAAACATTTCTGGACTGAAGATGCATATTGGTTTTTTTAAATGGAGTTTTGCTTTAACTGTTGTATCCTCTGTAGTATTGAATTTGCTTGCAGATATGTGTGACACAACAAACATTAACACAACACACAAGAACGGTAAGGTGTGAAAGGACCTTAAAGGTTTGTTTTTTATTTTCTAAATATGTTCCTTTAAGTTGTGCATTGTTGGTTTACTTACCTTTTCCTTCGATTTCCCTTCTGAATGTTTTTTTTTCTTTGTTTGAATTTCTCACTTCCTGTTTCTCCTCAGTAAGCTTTCCACCATCATCCCAGCGGTGGAAAGTCAGTCTGAACAGCTTACTGAGGAGAAACAGTAAGTGAGAAATTCAGACAAAGAAAACAAAGAAAAAAATAATTTGCAAGGGAAATCGAAGGAAAAGGTAAGTGAACCAACAATGCACTAGCTTAAAGGAACCTATTTAGAAAAAAAAAAAAACCTTTACAACCCTATTAACAAATGTAGCTTGTTACCAGAAATGTATACTCTACTTACTGGTAAATGTTCGCTGGCAAAAAGGTTGTGATTTAGGCCCCCTTCAGACTGGGGGGGGGAGCCGCGGTGGCGGTATAGCCCGCTAAAAATAGCGGCACTATACCGTCGGATTTGCAGCGGGAATCAGCCGCTAGCGGTGTGGTATAAACCCCCGCTAGTGGCCGATAAAGGGTTAATACCGCCCGCAATGCGCTTCTATAGAGGCGCATTGCGGGCGGTATTGCCGCGGTTTTCCATTGTTTTCAATGGGAAGGAGCGGTATACACGCCGCTCCTCTCACTGCTCCAAAGATGCTGCTGACAGGAGATTTTTTTCTCTCCCGCCAGCGCATCGCCTCAGTGTGGAATCCCTCAGGCGTTTACATTGAGTATGCAGTGAAGGAGTTTTTCAGGCGGTATAGCAGCGCTATTTTTAGCGCTGTACCGCCTGAAAAACTCCTCAGGGTGAAAGGAGTCTTAGCTGCTCCACATTGCAGCAGCATTTGTGTGGTCGCCACAGGTGTCTCTGTAGAGATGGTATAGCCTGATTGAGATGTGTTTTTGCATACACACACTTGCTGTCCGCTTTTGTCAGTTAATTTAATCCTGATTACAGTTGGCTCCTTCAGGTTAAGGCTGAGTTCACACTTGTTCGACAAACGCTCCGACATTAGGAGCTCATGTCGCATGACGTGTGAAAATCAATGTTTCCCTATGAGAGCTGTCTTAACTGATCCGACACATGTCGGTCCGACTTTGAAAACGCTCCCTGTACTATTTTGGTCCGACTTTGTCCTACTTCAGCCCATTGAATATCATTGAAGTTGGACCAAAGTAGGAGCCTTGTCCTTATCAGACATCCGACATGTGATTACAGCAGCAGTAAAAGGAATTTATCTCACTCTGGGATTGTTTTGATTGGTCAAAGAACAAGTCAGACTATCACAAAGTCGGTAGTATCCTGTTCATCAAAGTCGGATGGATGTAGGACCAATATAGGACAGATGTCGCAGAGCAAAGTAGGATTAAAGTTGTACTGCTGTTGTGTAGTATAGTGTGAACCCAGCCTAATTCATTAATCGAGGGACCACAACACCTTGCAAGGTTTATGTACTCAGTGTGTACTTTGTCAGGTTAATGTGGGCAAAGTGGAACTAAGCAAAGAACAAAATAACACACTACCAGTCTACTCTACCATGAAAATCTGTAACGTGCAAAAATGTATGCACATAAAGATCTTACCAGGTGAGTCTAACTATAGCTGTGTATACAGTTGTGCTCAAAAGTTTGCATACCCTGTCAGAAACTGTAACATTTTGGCATTAATATTAAAAATATGACTGATCATGCTAAAAAACAACCGTTTTTTATTTAAGGATAGTAATCACATGAAGCCATTTTTATCAAATAGTTTTTTGGATCATTTATTAAATCATAATGATAACAGAAATCACCCAAATGGTCAAAAATGTACATACCCTGTGATATTTGGCCTTGGTACATACACAGAAGGTGGCACACACAGGTTAAGCTGGTTATTAAATGGTTAATTTTCCACATTTGTGGCTTTTTAACCCTTTCCCTGCCAGGCCCTATGCTAATTTTGTACACTCAGGTGGCCAGACCACGTTTGCAATTTTTCCTGTTATCATTATGATGTTAATCCAAAAACTATGTGATAATAAATGGCTTCATGTGATCACTATCCTTAAATAAAAGACATTATTTTTTTGGCATAATCGGTCATGTTTTCAATATTAATGTCAAAGTTTCACAATTGCTGCCAGGGTAAACTTTATACGCAGGGGGCTGTGGAAAGTTTTTTTCCTGAAACTTCCCTCTTAAAGTTAGGGTGCGTGTTATACGACTGTGCGTGTTATACGCCGATAAATACGGTATGTGTGTATATATATATATATACAGCTCTCAAAATTTCCACTCGCCTACTAGCATTTGGCGAGTGAATTTAAGCTGGGGCGAGTGATGACAGGGCTGCATGACCTGCTGAATCTCCCTCCAATCTGTGCCTACACTTAGAGTCCCGATGAGATTGGCGGCCAAAGGGGAAAGGTGCATGCTCGGGAAAAGTAGTCTGGTGAGCCACTCACAGGCAGAGCAGTACACAGGTGCTCTCCTTACAATTCTCATTAAAGTGGAGTTCCACCCATTTTTTTATGTTTGTCTGTGCTGCATGCCCTAATCTCATAGTGTTCAGAATGGACAATTTTTATTTATTTTGTTGCTTGTAAATACCTTTATTTTGTAGTCCTTCATTACTTCCTCCTCCTTATTCGCCTCGGCTATTAAGTCACAAGGCTATTTGCAAGGGTTTCTGGCATAGGCATCATGTTTCCCAGTAGTCCTTGCAAACCTGACTGAAACCTATTACATTGCTTGTGCAGCACTGAGCATGTGCGAGATATGGAAAGCTGAAATCCAGGAAGTCATACAAGTCTGGCTTTATGATGCCCACACTTAAGATGGCCACAGTCTATTTCTAGATTATAAACTAAATGCTGTAACAACCTAACAAAACGGACCTTAGTTTACAGACTAACTTTACTAGAATACATTAAGCTTGTGTATTACAGGGGTATTTATATTTAAAAAGTGAAATTGTGGGTGGAACTCCCCTTTAAGCCATGGGACCTAACAGTATGACCTCTCTGAGCCTGCCCCCCTCCCCCCGACCAATGTAGCTGGAGAGAAGAAAGTAATGAGTGAGGTTGAGGATTGTGAAAATTTCCACTCCGGTGCAGCGCTCACTGAAAGTTGCCCTGACATGAGAGCGGCAGCCTTCCAGTTCGTGCAGTTTTCTTCTCCTTGTGCTCTATGTAAGTGTCCAACAGTTCAGCCTGAGCACTGTGAACAGACTGGTTTTAATGTGTGCTGTGCGGTGTCAGTGTGCGTTGTGCTATGGTGTCAATGGCTGTGCAGTTGTGTGGATCTCAGCGCTGGATTGTACTCCCTCCCGCTATGCTGCAGCTCCTCTCCTCACTGCCAGCCTGAATAAAAAGGGGAAGTGGGGACATGCAAGCGTGGAGCCGCACAGAGGCTCCCGATGATGAGATGAATAGGGGAGGGAGAGGGAGAGGGAGAGAGAGAAAGGATGGGTGGGAGTTGCAGAGGAGACGGCAAGAGAATAGGTTTTGATTCTGCATAAAACATTTAACAGTGTCATTCCATGAGATAATCTACGAGGGCGTGTTTATGGGCGCAATTAGGCGCAGGGCAGTGTATGAATTTGTTGGGGCAACTGGTGGCGAGTAACTCTTGAGGCCTGGCTAGTAGCTCAGGACTTGAAATGTTGAGCCTTGTGTATATATATATATATACACATATATATTGAAAAATGCTGTAAAATAAAAATGCTTTAAAAAAAAATAGCAGTGTTTATTTTATTCAGTTAACAAAATTAAAAGTAAATGAGAAATTCAAATCAATATTTTGTGTGACCACCCTTTGCCCTCAAAACAGCATCAATTCTTCTAAGTACACTTGCACACAGATTTTGAAGGAACTTGGCAGACAGGTTGTTCCAAACATTTTGGAGAACTAACCACAGATCTTCTGTGGATGCAGGTTGCCTCCAATCTCTTTGTCTCTTCATGTAATCCCAGACAGACTCGATGTTGAGATCAGGGCTCTGCGGGGGCCAAAACATTACTTTCAGGACTCCTTGTTGTTCTTTACACTGAAGATAGTTCTTAATGACATTGGCTGTATGTTTGGGGTTATTTTCCTGCTGCAGAATACATTTAGGGCCAGTTACACACTTCACTGATGGCATGATGGATAAGTATCTGTCTGTATTTCTCAATGTTGTGGACACCATTGATCCTGACCAAATCTCCAACTCAGTTTGCAGAAATTAAGCCCCAAACCTGCAAGGAACCTTCACCATGTTGGATTGTTGCCTGCAGACACACAATATTGGACTGCTCCCCAGCCCTTTGGCAAACAAACAGCCTCCTGCTGCAGCCTATTTCAAATTTGATTCCTTATTCTAGAGATCCTGCTGCATTTTTCTGCACCCCTGTTCCTATGTTTACATGCATAGTTAAGTCACTTACCCTTGTTTCCATGTCAGAGGTATGGCTTTTTGGCTGCAATTATTTCATGAAGAGCACTTCTGGCCAGACAGTAGGGTGTACCTGGGTCCCACTGGTTCCTGCCCACTCTGTGCTGAAGGCACTATTGGACATCTTCCGATGTCAAAGGTAAGTAAACATGATTTGTCTTTCGTCTGCTGAATTAAGCTTCCTTGGCCGACCTTTGTATCTATGGTTCTCAATGTTGCCTGTTTCTTTGTTCTTCTGAACAGCACATTTTGAAATCCTTGTCTTGAAGAGACCTTGCTAATGCAGTATAACTACCTTGTGTCTTGTTGCTCTGCTCAGTCTTGCCATGGTGTATGACCTGTGACATGAAACTGTCTAACCTCTTATAGCAGAGTTCAGCTGTTTCTCACCCAGTTATAAGTTCCCTGGCAAGATGTTTCTGTTTCAGATAATGGCTGTGTTTCATCCTACATATGAAATTGATGATCATTAGAACCTGCTTGGTATAATTAGTTAATCATACACCTGACTCTAAGCCTACAAAATCTCTGACTTTGTGCAAGTGTACAAAATGTGTAGGGGTAAGAAGTGATGTTGGTTTAAATCAAAGGGTGGTCACACCAAATATTGATTTGATAAAAAAAAATCTTCTGTTTGCCCACTTTGCATCTGTAAATTGATAAAAATAAGCAATTTAAATATATGTTTTTGAAAGCACTTTACAGCATTTCTTCACACCTGTCTAAAACTTTTGCACAGTACTTTATATGCACACACACTGTTTATAGATAGACAGATAGATAAAAAATGGTATCTTAAAACACCTGACCTAAGAAGATACTCATGTGTTTGGTGAATATCCCATTCACCACTTTATACAGGGCTTGACAAATTCCAGGTTGCAATGGGGACTGGAAATTGCAACCTGGCGCCTGGATTACACCGCAGTAGTGGTCAGATCCTCCCATACGGTTGCACGGATTAGCGTCGGGCTGGCCGATATTAGAGGCTACAGCTTTGCGGCCTGCTGGAGTGGGATACACACTCCTATCTACAAACTGGCGCCCTGTGCTGTAATGAACACTGTTTGCTCTCACTTCCCGCTCACCTCCGACATCATTTTCCCAGGTTGACAGCTGGGCTTGATCGGTTGCCCTTTCCTTACCACCACTGAGCTGACGGGGAGTGCCGGCTATCAGAGCCACCTAATCAGTGCCATCTGTCAGTGGCGCCTATCCGTGCAGTCTCATCAGTGCTCATCAGTGAGCGCCACCTGTCAGTGCCAATCAATACAGCAAATTAGCACCACCTCATTAGTGCCCATCCGCGCCACCTATCAGTGCCCATCAGAGCAGCCTCATTAGTGGCCATCAGTGCAGCCTCATCAGTGCCACCTTTTTTTTTTTTGCTTGGCACCAGGTCCAAACAATTCTTATTGCCTGACACACCGGACATGCAGTTCTGTGCGCTGGACAGTTGATTTAAAAAACTGCCTCCTAACTTTTTTAGCTGGCTCCTAGATTCGAAGCAAATTTGTCAAGCCGTGCCTTTTTTTAGATATACCCGTATACAGTTGAATGGAGAATTTTTTTTTTCAAGCATTGCTTATTGCCTATATGTATATTTTTACCTTTGTTTAACCTCCCTGGCAGTATGATTCTTTCTGATTTTAGGTGCTGAAAGCGGTACCATTATTTGCAAGGAAATTTAGCGTTTTATACTGTAGGCTTGTAATTCTTAGCAATAACTCACTTAAATTTGACCAAACAAGAGTCTAATAGGCATCCCGGGTATGACATTTTTTTAAAAATAAAATTATAAATTATAATATAATAATTATAACAAATGATAATATAATTATAATAAAAATTATTCAACAATGTAATCAACTCAAAATCACTGAAATTTTCTCACTTGCAGAATTGTCGCTGTCATTACTTTTTTTTTTATGACGAATTTCCCCACAAATCGCTATCACTCAATTCTGCAAGTGATTATAATTTATTATCGCTGTTTTTTAGCTGCTCTAAAACCATTTTTGACATGAAGGGACACTTTTGGTTGCTATGGACAATCTACAGTTTACAGGCAGAAAGAACCGTTTTTATTTTATAAAAGATCATGTAGTGCACTGGGCAGACCACTAGGGACAAGGGGGGTGTTTATTTTTTACATACAGTACTGTAATCTATAAGATTACAGTACTGTATGTATAGTGTTTTGTTTACTTTTGAATTTGGCGCCGATCTCTGCCCCAGTGCGACCTAACGTCGCAGGGAGCGGAGCTCGGCGGCACACGGGGACACTGTGTGTTTTGAGCAAGGACGCCGCTCGCTCACACAGCACGGATGCATCGCTGGATCCAGGAACAAGGTAAGTAAACCTTGTCTGTGCACTCTGCGAGGCGAGCCCGAGTCTGATTTGGGGTTACCGATCGCAGCATGAAAATTTAACCCCGAGTCAGACTCGGGAATACAGCCAGGGGGGTTAAGAACAGGCTAACCGATATCTTTCTTAATTTTAAAGGTGAGCTAGCATGTTGAAATAGTGACACAGCTGCTCTAACAGAGGTAAGGTTCAGTGAAAGTACACTCAGACTGACCAGATGAAATAATACCTGTCTTTAAATCTAGCAGTGTGCATGAGCCTTGGATCCTCTAAGGCTGCTGTAGAAAAGCCTTGAAATTGGACTCGGCATTTATTGCAGCACAGTGTAATGCAGCATCCCCAGCTGGTGATAAGGTGTTTTTATCACAGTCCTTGTACCTAGAATTTAACCTGATCGCTGTGTACTAATTGTCCTGTCCTTTTCAGCCATGTTTTGTTCCCGTCATTCAGAAAGCATTTAAAACATTGTCACCGCGTGCTCAGGAGTACTGATATGACTCTATTGAAAAATTGAAAAGTCACCTGTGTAGGCGGTAAAATCCTCATTCCATGTCTCTAAATGAAAACCAATAAATCGGGCCTATTGAAGCCTCTGACTGTATTGTTCACAATCTCAAGGGCGCTTATTTCAAATAATTTCCTCACTATAAATAGCCTGGGCCGTTGATGAAATCCTTGAAATTAATTTGCTGCCTTCTTTTTAATGAAATACTCCAGTTTTTCATCTCCCTATAGCTGGGGGAAGATTGATTTTTTTTCTTCTTCTTCACTTTCTTATTTTTCTCCTCCTTTTTTTTTGTTTCAGAGATTCTGAAAAAATATGTCAAACCAGACGTGGAGCGATTGGAGTTATTTGCCCGTAATCTGCAGCCAGGCTGGACTAGCTGGGGGAACGAAGTTCTGAAATTCCAACACTTGGATTATTTTATTCCCTTTGAGACTGACAAGTGACCCAGGTCTATTAGCTACAGAGGAGTTTTTTTATACATGAGAATTGCTTTTTATTACCAGCGGAACACTTAGGAATCAGTGTAAATAGAAGTGGACATGTCACAATAAGAAATCCATGGAGTGGGCGAGTCTCTGTACACTACCAGTGCTATTGTTTTAAGCTGTACAAATTGTCCTTCGCTTTAGATAGCTTTGCACAGAGATGGAAAAGAAAATTGCAAAATAACCCCATGTTCACTACAGTGTAGCCTGCTTTCCTGGTAGAATAAAGGTTAATTGTCTAGGCTATAGGAAAAGAATGAAGAAAACGGATCTGTGGCAGCAGCACAAGTCCTCGTAGGCATCTCCGTAATATTTCAAAACAGTATATATTTCCCAGATGGATTAAATGACAATTTTATCACATTCACCTAATTTTGCTGCTTTCAAGAGCAATATATAATGTATGAAGAGGGGTATGAAAACAATGATCAATGTGCTGAATTTTATTTTGTGTTATCGTTTTTTTTTTTTTTTCTCCTTTATTTAGTCTGTGTCATAATACATTATACTTTACCTCTTTGGCCACGTTTAATGCCTG
The DNA here is from genome assembly GCA_029574335.1 of Rana kukunoris. Classification (NCBI taxonomy): domain Eukaryota; kingdom Metazoa; phylum Chordata; class Amphibia; order Anura; family Ranidae; genus Rana; species Rana kukunoris. The sequence goes on from CM056053.1 coordinate 338,800,331, forward strand.
GCTCATTTACGTCAGATTTGTGAAAATTGGATTAAATTTTTCTAGGGTAAATATTATTCATCGGAAGGGCCAACACAGAAAAGCAGAGCTCCCCAGCGAGTGGCAGTAGCACTGAGTGTTGCTTGAGAATTATTGTGGCTATACAACTCATTGCAGTAACAAATGATTTTAATGTATAAGCAGGCAATTTTTCATCCATGGGAAGTGAATAATTATAATAGCTTTTAATTATCATAAAAGCTGTTTGTGTGCAGATTGTTAAGGTATAGGTAAACAGTGAGAATGATCTTCTCTTATTTGTTCCATTTTGGTCTGCTAAATATACCATGAAAATATTTTTTATATCTGTTCAATAAGTGCAAACATATACCTGCTGTTTTTTCTGGAAATCTTGTGAGTTTATAACTTCCTGTACTCTCCACTTGTATACAAGGAGGGGTTGTGGATTTGAGGAAGGGAGGAGATGAGGATATGTTCTTTATATTCCATCAGAACTGAAGTAGGTGGGGCTGACAACATGCGATTAAGAATTCTGGGCTGAGTTATGCCTAAGAGAAGAGTAGGAGTACATTTTTTTTTTTACACATCAACAGATCTTTTTCTATACTTGCAGTTTATTAAAATAGAGAAGTGTTATGGGGATCTGCATGTATTCCAGAGTTGTACTTAATAATATTTCTTCTTGCTTTGCCACACACTTTATTATAATGTTAAAGTATTATCTCATCCAAAATAAGTATAAAGAGAGAGCCAGTATAAAGCGGGGTATTTGTCTGACAAAAACCGAAACACAGGGAAAAATGTATGTGAACATCCCACCAAATTATTGTATTCAGGTGCTACCAGTAAAGGATACCCTCATTGCTACACCAAAGACATTTTATGGGCCCATTCAAACCGGATGCAGTGGGACTATTTTATGCATAAGAGTCCGGAACTTATACCAGTGCATTACTTTGTAGCCCAGTTTCTGGTATTAGCTTCCAATGGGTGAATATAAGATATGCTCTCTCTGGGTAGTTTGGATGAATAAAAATGTATTTTGTCTTTTCCCTTTTATTGATGGGGGGGGGGGTTGAAGCAGCAGCTTGTAGAGAAGGGGAGCTCTGTTTCTGGGCATATATGTGTAGCACTGACCCCCGAAGGAGCTGCTGGTTTGATTTGGGCCTGCACTCTACCAATAAACCCCACTACCTTGGCTCAATCCCCTTGGTACAGCTGTGATGCAATGCAATACAATGTAAGACAGTACAAAATACCTGTATTGTCACCCCAGGATCCACTGACTGCACCTGGTGGGAGAAAACAATACGCTACAACAACTGGATACTTAACCAGAGATATATTTTACTGTAGAATATGCAAAAAAGTGATTACAGTAATTGTGCTGTCATCCCAACATAAGACAACGGCACAATGGATTTCAATATAAACAATTTGAAAAAACAGTATACATTTTATATATATATATATATATATATATATATATATATATAGATATAGATATATGTATGTCTATACCTGGGAGCTCCCACTACTTTATATGTGTGAGATCTCACTTTAAAGTACTTAGTCCTGGATCTTCTTTTCTTCATTAGCTAAAGTGGCACCTTGTGATTTGTAATCCACAGTTTTGGTGAGTTAAATTGAAGTGAAAATGCTCATGGTGTAGCTGTAGCAACTATTTTAACATTGCTTGAGACATCAAGGTAGGTAGGCCTCAAGCCTTCTCAGTGTCAGTTGCTCTGCTCCTTCGTGGAACTATAATTTCCAGTGAGGCCTGTATATGAGTCTAACTGCATGTGAGATTTAACAAACTGTGGGCCGTGACCCGTTCACCCACTGGATAGAGGCTCTGTGTGGTAACTTTTGTCCGGTGACTGCAACTTGCTTCTCCGTCAGCTGGGCCAATCGCTCCGTTTAGCTCCACTGGGTGGATCCCGTCCTCCGATGCTCAGATGAGTGTCTCTGGGTCTCTGCAATCTGGCCACCGTCTCCCCACAGGTTCTCTCAGGCAGGCCACACGATTCCAAGAGACCTAAAATGGCTACTCCGGCTCCTTTTATCTCCTACCCAGCATGCACTGCTTAAGCAGGTGTTCATGGGTAGGTCACCAAACATCCTGGGTGAAAAAGGTCAGCCTCCTCCTCCCAAAACAACAGTCACTTCCTGTCTAGTCTTTTGTGCTTCCTTCAGGAAAAAATATTTGCATTACCAGTATTTGGTCACTAGATGGCTCCAAATACTCAAACATAGCAATGTCCATAGACTTTTTTCAAAGTATGAAGGGCAATAAGTGCAGTGCTAAAATAGAATGATCTGGGGAATTGTAACCAAATCAAATGACATACATAAATGAAGTCCAATAGGGATATTCCAAAAGACTGTGAGTCACTATAGGAAAAGAGAATCACACAACATATAAGCAATAATGTGAATAGTCCATTGGTATGTTTCCCAACAGGTGAGTGAAACACTTCACAGGTGCAGTGATGTCAATTCAGTTGAGTCAGGTGTCTGTAGTAATCTTCCAAATAAAAGGAAGTAGAGAGAAGACATTGGTGGAAGAGACAGCAGAGGAGTTTGGCCATCCCGTGACCCACATCACTGGCCTCGTCCATTTGGGGTTTTGTTCCTGAAGGGAGGTGTCTGACCAGATTGGTTCCACCATTCAAGCCGGAGTGACCATCCTTACAGAGCCCCAGGTCTGCTGAGACCATCATGCTTTCTCTGACTTGCTGTTAAGACCATCATGTAAGACCACCACAGCTGGTAAGAGTACCCATTTATTTTCTTTGGTATTTGGAAGATTACTACAGACAAGCCATGTATTCTATATCCACCTGACTCATCTGAATTGACATCACTGCACCTGTGAAGTGTTTCACTCACCTGTTGGGAAACATACCAATGGACTATTCACATTATTGCTTATATGTTGTGCGATTCTCTTTTCCTATTGTGACTCACAGTCTTTTGGAATATCCCTATTGGATTTCATTTATGTATGTCATTCGATTTGGTTACAATTCCACAGATCATTCTATTTTAGCGCTGCACTTATTGCCCTTCATCCGTTTTTGACTTTGTTTGTGTGCTGGCTGCTACATTGTTTGTTCTTTGGCTAGCGCAGTTTTTTTTCCCTTACACCCGTTTTATTATAGTATACAGACACACATCAACATGGGAGAATATCAGCGCTTTATATGTTTAAAGGGTCGGGTGGGGTAAAAAATCCTTACCAAGATATTTTAGATATACCGTGGGTTAATTGTTGGCATCTCCACATATCCAGTAGTTGGTCAAACTTCTGTTGAAGTTTCTGTGCCAATTTTGGACCTATGTCTTGTGTAGAAGCTGTCATAATTGCCAGGGGGAAATTTTGGATTACCAAACACTGGAAACAGGTGGGTCATTTTAACATCAGGTCCTAATACTAAAATAATACTTTCTAAGATTAGTTTTGAACTTTTGAAATGCTAGTTTGAGATCATGTCCCCTGTTCTTGATCTTGACCTCATACAGAAAATACTGCCCTCCTGAACCCTATTCACACCCTTGATGTATTTTAAAGGTTTCAATTGTGTCTCCCCTCTCCGCTTCTCCTCCTCTCCCTCGCACAGCTGTTAGCTGCTTTATTGAAAGTTATACAGGGAGATCAGTGCTTGTAACTGCCCCCATCGAGGCACGGATCACCCCCGACTGTTCCCCATTTTCTCCTCCAGCTCCCCAAGTCCTCCTTCTGCACCTGGTTCCCTCCTCTGCCTCCCCGGGTCCTCCTCTGGCTCCTGGTGTGGTCCTCCATGTCTTCCTACAGCTCCTCCTCTGGTACCCCCCTCGTCCTCTCCTAATCTTGGACTGTCAGGATGGAGAGCGGAGGAAGGAGCTGGTATATATATATTTATTCCAGCTCCTTCCTTTTCTGAATGCACAGAGTCAGTGATCACTGACTGTCCATTCATAACTGGGCATCATGAACTGTGTTTACGATGCTTCTGTTTATGAATGAATCGGAGCCTCTTTCTCCTTTGCATACATCCTCAAAGCTGAGGATGCTGAAAAAGGGACTATGCCATCTCTATCAGTCTTACTAATTTGGCTGAGATATCGTCCACTTGCCTCCAGAATGGTAAACTTAAACAGTGTTTTACTCCAACCTTGTAATTATTTTTTAAAAGTTACCCATTTCAGGAAAATGTGTTCTTTTGAATCAGTACAATATAAAGAATATGATTTCCTTGGGTTGGGCTTTTAACTAACTGTTTCAGAGAAACCACATTTAGGGCCTCTATTACATCCCTGCTCCTGCCTGTAAATTAAGTTTAACCACTTAAGACCCGGACCAATATGCAGGTTAAGGACCCGAGGTGTTTTTACAATTTGGCACTGCGCTGTTTTAACTGGTAATTGCGCGGTCATGCAATGTTGTACCCAAACAAAATTTTCGTCCTTTTCTTCCCACAAATAGAGCTTTCTTTTCATGGTATTTGATTGCCCCTGCCATTTTTATCTTTGGAGATATAAACGGAAAAAAGGAAAAATTTAAAAAAATATATATATATTTTCTAATTTTTGTTATAAGAAAAATCGAATAAACTCAATTTTAGTCATACATTTAGGCCAAAATGTATTCAGCCACATGTCTTTAGTAAAAAAAATCGCAATAAGCGTATATTTATTGGTTTTCGCGAAAGTTATAGCGTCTACAAACTAGGGTAAATTTTCTGGAACTTACACAGCTTTTAATTTATGACTGCCTAGCTCATTTCTTGAGGTGCTAAAATGGCAGGGCAGTACAACCCCCCCCCCCCCCCAAATGACCCCATTTTGTAAAGTAGACACCCCAAGGAAATTGCTGAGAGGCATGTTGAGGCCATTGAATATTTTTTATTTTTTTTGTCCCAAGCGATTGAATAATGACAAAACAAAAAAGTTGTCACCAAATCATATAGTGCTCACACATGCCATGGTTATATGTGGAATTGCACCCCAAAATACATTTTGCTGCTTCTCCTGAGTATGGGGATGCCACATGTGTGGGACTTTTTGGGAGCCTAGCTGAGTATGGGGCCCCAAAAACCAAGAACCGCCTTCAGAATTTTTAAGGGTGCAAATTTTCCCAAGGCGTCTTCCAGGACAGCCCTTGAGAGATGGAGCTCCTCCCTGGACAGGAAACACATCACCTCCAGCTCTTTAAAAGGCGGTCCCTCAGGCATCTGGTCAGTTTTTATGTGTTTCCTCAGTCGGAGGAGACCTTTCACCTGAGGAACCGTCTTTTCTAGGGGGATTGATCCGGGAGAGTGTCCATCTCCAAAGGGTTGAGGGAAGACAGCTGGGCTGGGCCTTCTCTCACCTGTCGAATCTCTCCGCTTTTGGCCGCGGGTTCCCTCCGACTGGGTATGGAGTTTCCCGTTTCCTCCTTCCCCCAGTGCCCGGCGAGGGAGTGGGCAGTGATGGCCTGCATAGGCGACGGCGTCAGCGGCAGGAGAATGCTCTCCTCGCGGTGGATGCCGTAACCCGGAAGTCGCTGGGCGTAGCTTCCGGGCCAGGATGCGCGTCATCACTGTGCGGCGGAAGCTGTGGTTCCGGTTTCTGGCGTGGGAAGCTTTGGTAGTCCGAGCCGGCGTGTATAAAGTCAGCAAGCGTGGGCTGAACGCTGCCTGCATACCAGATCAAGATGGATGCTGTACACGCGCCAGGGGAGTCTATCACCGGCTCTTCACAGATAGGCTGGCTGTGCCAGAGCCCTTTTTCCTGTGCATTTCACCTGTGTAAAAAGGGGAGCTAGATAGGAATGTGTACCTATGTTTAGCTCAGTGGGCACCTTAGGATGGCATATTAGATATACTTTTTCTTAAAAGAGGACCCCTCTCTCTCTCTTTTTGTTTCCTATCAGAAAGATCCAAAAGACCACAGTGTAAAATTTCCTTCTAGCAAAAAGAAGTGTGCCACATGTAATGCAAGACTTGCATCGGGTTATACCAAAAGCCCATGTGGACCCTGTATTACAACTGTGATAAGCAGTGAGGAGGATTCCCCACTTAACACATTTTTGGGTTCTTTTTTAAAGAGGAAATGAAAGCAACTTTTCAGTCTTTTAGGAAGCTTATTGCTGAATCTCAGTTCTCAAGTCCAGCCGTCACACAGCAAGAGGTGCCCACCTCTCCCACTCCGGTAGCATCAGGGACAGGTGATCCTGTGGAGAATGAGGTTTCCTTTAGAAATACTGATTCAGATTCCTCACAGTCGGATTCTGGGCAGGAAGATGATCAGAATGACTCCCGCACACCCACTAGATTCAAGCTCTCCCAGGAGGAGGTAGATGAATTAATTAGGGCCATTCATGAAACGTTGGAGCTGAAGGAGGAAAATACTTCTCTTTCACGGCATGATAAAATGTATCAGGGGTTAAGCAAGAAAAAACAAAACGTTTTTCCAGTGCACAAGCTGGTGTCAGACTTGGTGCTTAGGGAATGGGAGGAATCTGACAAGAGGCCTTTCTTTTCTAGCGGCTTAAAAAGAAGGTTTCCTTTTGATGAAGACCCCAAGGCGGTCTGGAACCAGTCCCCTAAACTGGATGCCCCCCTATCAAAGGTTTCAAAGCACTCAGACTTGGTGTTCGAGGACATGGGACATTTTGCGGATCCCATGGACAAAAGGGGAAATGTTATCCTCAAGAGATCTGGGACACAGCCATGGCTAATCTTAAGCCAGCCCTGGCAACTACGTGTGTAGCGCGTAATTTAGAATTTTGTCTCAAACAGTTATAGGAACACCTGACAGCAGGTACTTCTAGAGAAGATTTATTAAAATCTCTTCCAATGCTGTTTAAGGCGGTTGGTTTTATCGCAGATGCTTCGGCACAATCGGTAAAGCTTTCAGCCAGGCCAGCCTCACTGTCAGTAGCAGCGAGGAGAACTCTTTGGCTCAAGACTTGGCCGGGAGACACCCCTCTAAATTACGTCTTTGTAGCGTTCCATTCTCGGGTAACCTTTTGTTTGGCACGCTGCTAGATGAAGCGTTAGAGCGCACGGCGGATAAAAAGAGGACCTTTCCAGAAAAGAAAAAAACTTTTAACAGGAAGTTTTTTTATTCCTTTAAGGGGCAAAATAAATCACAGGAGAAAGGAAAACCAAACAGACCCTGGGCAGCGCAAGGAGGGAAACAAAAAGCAAAAGTGCTCTATAACCCTCCTGACAAAAATCCCAAGTCACAGTAAGGCCAGGATCCAAGTGGGAGGAAGACTGGGGGATTTCCTTCCACAATGGATAAAGTTGACCTCCAACAACTTTGTCAGGGGAGTCATAGAAAAGGGCTATGCCCTGGAGTTCAGCCAGTTACCACCAACAAGGGGCCAGATTCTCAAAAAATTGAGTATCTGGCGGCGTAGCGTATCATATCATAAATGCAGCCATGTCCCCCCATAAATGCAGCCATGTCCCCCACATATGCAGCCATATCCCCCAACATATGCAGCCATGTCCCCCAACATATGCAGCCATGTCCCCCAACATATGCAGCCATGTCCCCCAACATATGCAGCCATGTCCCCCACACATATGCAGCCATGTCCCCCACACATATGCAGCCATGTCCCCCACACATATGCAGCCATGTCCCCCACACATATGCAGCCATGTCCCCCACACATATGCAGCCATGTCCCCCACACATATGCAGACATGTCCCCCACACATATGCAGCCATGTCCCCCACACACATGCAGCCATGTCCCCCACACACATGCAGCCATGTCCCCCACACACATGCAGCCATGTCCCCCACACACATGCAGCCATGTCTCCCACACACATGCAGCCATGTCCCCCACACATATGCAGCCATGTCCCCCACACATATGCATCCATGTCCCCCACATATATGCAGCCATGTCCCCCAAACGTATGCAGCCATGTCCCCCAAACGTATGCAGCCATGTCCCCCAAACGTATGCAGCCATGTCCCCCAAACGTATGCAGCCATGTCCCCCAAACGTATGCAGCCATGTCCCCCACACGTATGCAGCCATGTCCCCCACACGTATGCAGCCATGTCCCCCACACGTATGCAGCCATGTCCCCCACACGTATGCAGCCATGTCCCCCACACGTATGCAGCCATGTCCCCCACACGTATGCAGCCATGTCCCCCACACGTATGCAGCCATGTCCCCCACACGTATGCAGCCATGTCCCCCACACGTATGCAGCCATGTCCCCCACACGTATGCAGCCATGCCCCCCACACGTATGCAGCCATGCCCCCCACACGTATGCAGCCATGCCCCCCACACGTATGCAGCCATGCCCCCCACACGTATGCAGCCATGCCCCCCACACGTATGCAGCCATGCCCCCCCACACGTATGCAGCCATGCCCCCCACACGTATGCAGCCATGCCCCCCACACGTATGCAGCCATGCCCCCCACACGTATGCAGCCATGTCCCCCCACACGTATGCAGCCATGTCCCCCCACACGTATGCAGCCATGTCCCCCCACACGTATGCAGCCATGTCCCCCCGCATGTATGCAGCCATGTCCCCCAAACTTATGCAGCCATGTCCCCCCTAAACGTATGTAGCCATGTCCCCTCACATGTATGCAGCCATGCACCCTATTTATGAGTATTAAAACTCCTGCTCTGCGTCCATTAAAGTCAGAACCGAGAACCGTACGCACCCAGAGTTTTTTCATGCGGTGAAAGTCAGGGATGGAAAGGTGGGTTTCCTGGAGTAGGGCTATGTCGGTCTTAAGTCGTTTAAGGTGGCACAGAATTTTAAATTTCTTATTGGGGAAGCGAAGCTCTTTAACAAGAGACTACTTTCATGTTGGGGGGCCACTGGGAGGGTATGTGCTGATGTTGTATCGGTGGTGTGCGGTAGTATTTGGCGGTATGTGTTAAGCATATGTAAAGGTGCGAGGGAGCCTAGGCTGTCTGAAGACATAGGTTGAGTTACATTTCGTGTGCATGTGGTATAGAAAAGAAAAGCATGCAAGGGGGGGGGAGTAGGGGGAGGTGGGTAAAAGATAAAAACTGAAAAACATATTCAAAGAACTTCACTTTTTTCTGCATGGAGTAGGCCAATTTCCAACACAAGACTCGTTGCGCTGCAATCTACCCACGTTTTAGGGGGTAATGTAGGTTAGCAGCTAGAATCGTGTATGGAGAGAGAGGACCAGGCAGGGATGCCAGGGGGATAAGAAATTAGGCATAGGCTGATACAGTAAACTGATACATTGCAGCAATACGTAAAACAGTAAAAAAAAGAGGAAGTCAAAGAATGCTTAGACCAGCCCTCAAAATTTCCACTCGCCTACTAGCATTTGGCGAGTGGATTTAAGCTGGGGGCGAGTGATGACAGGGATGCATGACCAATCTCCCTCCAATCTGTGCCTACACTTAGAGTTCCGATGAGATTGGTGGCTGAAGAGGAAAGGTGGATGCTTGGGAAAAGTAGTCTGGTGAGCCGCGCACAGGCAGAGCAGTACACAGGTGCTCTCCTTACAATCCTCATTAAGCCATGGGACCTAACAGTATGACCTCTCTGAGCCTGCCCCCCTCCCCCGACCAATGTAGCTGGGGAGCAGGAAGTAATGAGTGAGGTGGAGGGTTGCGAAAATTACCACTCCGGTGCAGCGCTCACTGAAAGTTGCCCTGACATGAGAGCAGCAGCCTTCCAGTTTGTGTAGTTTTCTTCTCCTTGTGCTCTATGTAAGTGTCCAGCAGTTCAGCCTGAGCACTGTGAACAGACTGGTCTCAATGTGTGCTGTGCAGTGTCAGTGTGCGCTGTGCTATGGTGTCAATAGCTGTGCAGTTGTGTGGATCTCAGCGATGGATTGTACGCCCTCCCGCTGTGCTGCAGCCCCTCTCCTCACTGCCAGCCTGAATAAAAGGGGGAAGTGGGGACATGCAAGTGTGGAGCCACACACACAGGCTCCTGATGATGAGATGAATAGGAGAGGGAGAGAGAGAGGATGGATGGGAGTTGCAGAGGAGACAGCAAGAGAATGGGGAAGAGACCCAATTCGAGTGCCCTGTCCCTCTAGTCTGCCCCCAGTGCCCTGTCCCTCTGGTCTGCCCCCAGTGCCCTGTCCCTCTGGGCTGCCCCCCGGGGGCCCTGTCCCTCTGGGCTGCCCCAGTGCCCTGTTCCATTTTGTTAAAGTTGTTGTTGGTAATATTTAATTGTGTAACTTGATTCTGCCTAAAACATTTAACAGTGTCATTCTATGAGATAATCTACGAGGGCGTGTTTACAGGTGCAATTAGCCGCAGGGCAGTGTATGAATTAGGTGGGACAACTGATGGCGAGTAACTCTTGAGGCCTGGCTAGTAGCTCAGGACTTGAAATTTTGAGCCCTGGCTTAGCCTATGAGAAAATATGATGTTTGGTGGGGAAGAGGGAGCAAGGCGTCTGGCCTGAGGTGGACCAGAGAGGGCAGTTATAGGGGCCATGACCAGTAATAGAGTAATAGAAATGACTTCAATAAGGTGTGGGACGTTGTTGGTTCGGGCCTGAAGCTCTGAATCTTTTTAGAGAGTCTGCGTGGACTTCTGTGTTCAAGGGCACGATTGGTGGGAGCTGATCTGGGGGAAGGACTGAGCTGCAGGCCCGCATGCAGTGATCTCAGGAAGGCCTACACTTCGGACGGTTCGTGGAAGGAGAGTTGGTCACCGTTGGGGGCTCTAAGCCGGAGGGTAGCTGGGAACGTCAAGGCGAATTTAACTTATAGTCGGTGTAGCTCTGAGCTGATCTGTTGGAATGCTTTTCTTTTCTTGGATACTTCTATGGAGTTGTCCGCAAAAATCAGAATCTTTATTCCGTTGATCTGGAGAGTTCTGGACTGTCTGAATTTCTGTAAGATGAGAGCTTTGTCTGAGTAGTTGAGGTACTTGCCGATTATGGGGAGGGGTGTTTTGTGCAGGGGCCTGGGAGACCTAATGCTTCGTGGATGCGTCTCGCGCACAGATCCGTGAGTGCCGAAGGTTGTAGAGATTCTGGGATGCCCACGAATCGCAGGTTGCTCCTTCTGGACCTATTTTCCAAATCGTCCAGCTTCTCAAAGATGTACCCGTTTGTCTTGTCTTGGGCCTACTTCGTGGACTGGGCCTGGTACAATTCCCTCCATGTTAGCGATGCTGTGTTCAGCCACATTCAGTCTGGATGCATGTTCCCCTAACTGGGCCTGGAGCTTCTGCATGCCTGTGCTGATGGCCTTCTCTACAGAGGCCGCAATCATTGGGGAGAGGAGAGCTGCCACAGCCTGGGCGATGAGATCTGTATTAGGGTCCCCTGTGCGTGTAGCGGACATGCGACAGCCTGTGTGGAGGAGGAAGGGGCCGAAGCGCCGCTTCATGTCAGGAGCCATCTCCATGGAGGGTTCCGAGTAGGCTGAAGCCAGGGCCTCGATTTGCAGCTGTCCCGTCCGCGCTGTCACGACCGCGTACGATCGCAAGCCGTTTTTTTCTACAAATCGGTCCATCATTTAGCCAGGGTTAGAGGATGGTGCGGTCGGTGATCGGTGGCGGGACTGCCGGCTTTATAAGCCATTTCGTGAGTCAGGCTGCGGGAGCTGATGTGAGGGGCAGGGACTCCATGCGACACCGGAATCGGAAGTCCATATAATAGTTTATCCCACTGTTTAAATCCGCTTCCAACCCCAAACTTCACCAATGTTGCCTGTAAAAACCTCCACTCTACAGAGTCGAAGGCTTTTGCTGTATGTAAAGATGCCAAAGCCCCTGTCTCTGGAATATACTCCCTCATCTGTGCTAACAATTGCGTTCTGCGAATATTTATTGATTTACTAGGTATAAAACCTGTCTGGTCTGCATGAACTATAGTTGTTATTACAGTATTTAATCTTTTGGCCTGTATCATGGTGAAGATTTTATAGTCGCAATTTAGCAAAGATATTGGCCTATACAAGGTGCATTCATATGGGTCCTTATCTGTTTTTAAAAGTAAAATGACTGTTGCCTCATACATTGAATGTGGGAGTTCTACCCTGAGAAAGGTCTCTCTATATACCTTAGTTATAATGGGGGCTATCAGCTCTACATATTGTCTATACACTTCTAAGGGTAGCCTATCTGGACCTGGGGATTTACCATTTGCTAACGAGATAATTGTCTCCCTTACTTCTTCCTCCGTAATCTCCTCATCCATTCATTTTGCATTCTCTCTTGTTATTTTCGGGTACTCTACCGCCTCAAGACACCCCATTATATATCCTCCTCTGTACATGTTAATGAGGTGGCATACATTTTACCATAGTACTCGTAAAAGCATTCCAAGATTTCTTCTATTGTACTGGCTAATATCCCCTGTTCATTTCTTATCTTAGAGATAACCAAAGTTGTTTGTTGTTTGGCAATAAAAGCCAATAATCTACTAGATTGGTTCCCCTGTTCAAAATGTTTTTGCCGTATAAAAAATTATTTCTGTTTAGCCTTTATTTCTATTTGACTATTATATAACCTACGTAGACTTTCCCATCTTGACTGATTTTCAATCGAGGGATCAGATACAAATTCATTCTCTGCCTTTATATACCATTTAGCCAGTTCCTCCTCTCCTTGCCTACTAGCTTGTTTAACATGAGATATGGTTGACTTCAGAATCCTCTGCAAAAATGCTTTAACCACTTAAGGACCGCCTCCTGCACATATACGTCGGCAGAATGGCACGGCTGGGCACATGTACATACAGGTACGTCCTGTACTAGTACCCAGACGTGGGTCGCGGGCGAGCGCCCGCCCACGCCACGCTCCCGTCACCCGGTCCGAAGCTCCGGGACCACGGGACTTGCGGACCCGATCGCCGCCAGAGTCTAGCGATCGGTCCCTGGAGCTGAAGAACGGGGACGGCTTTCCCGTTCTTCACTATGGCAGCGTCATCGATTGCGTGATCCCTTTTATAGGGAGACACAATTGATGACGTCACACCTACAGCCACACCCCCCTACAGTTGTAAACACACATTAGGGAACACATAATCCCTTCAGCGCCCCCTTGTGGTTAACTCCCAAACTGCAAATGTCATTTTCACAATAAACAATGCAATTTAAATGCATTTTTTGCTGTGAAAATGACAATTGTCCTAAAAAGGTGTCAAAATTGTCCGAAGTGTCCGCCATAATGTCGCAGTCACGAAAAAAATTAATAAAAATGCAATAAAACTATCCCCTATTTTGTAAACGCTATACATTTTGCGCAAACCAACCGATAAACGCTTTTTGGGATTTTTTTTTATTTTTTTTACCAAAAATAGGTAGAAGAATACGTATCGACCTAAACTGCGGAAAAAAAATTATATATATTTTTGTGGGATATTTATTTTAGCAAAAAGTAAAAAATTGCATTCTTTTTAAAAAGGGGGCGAGCACGACACTCCACACCAGGTAGAAAGCCTTGCATTACTGTGTGGAGATGGAAGAACAGGAAGTGATGATTTCTCAGAAGAGATAAGGACATTTAAAAGCAAAATCGAAGGATGAGTATGTGAAGGAGGACTGCACTAAGGTAAAGGAAGCTGTTTAGGAAAAAAATGTTTACCTTTACAGCCACTTTAACCACTTAAGACCCGGACCAATACGCTGGTAAATGACCCAAGGTGTTTTTGCGATTCGGCACTGCGTCGCTTTAACAGACAATTAACTATCGGTCGTGCGACGTGGCTCCCAAACAAAATTTGCGTCCTTTTCTTCCCACAAATAGAGCTTTCTTTCGGTGGTATTTGATCGCCTCTGCGATTTTTATTTTTTGCGCTATAAACTAAAATAGAGCCACAATTTTGAAAAAAAACACAATTTTTTTACTTTTTGTTATAAAAAAAATCAAATAAACTAAATTTTAGTAAAACATTTAGGCCAAAATTAATTCAGCCACATGTCTTTAGTAAAAAAAAAAAAAATCGCAATAAAAAAAAAATAGCTACCTAGCGGGAACAGCGACACTAATACAGCGATCAGAAAAATGATCGCTTAGTGACGCTGGCAATAGGGAGTGAAAGGGTTAACTAGGGCGGTGATCAGGGGGTTAAAACTTTATTAGGGGGGGTGGGGGGGCTATCCTGAACCTAACACTAACTGTTTTTTACACTGCCTGTCACACTGACACTAAATGCAGTGATTAGATCACTGCATTCAGTGACACTGTGACAGGGGGGTGGGGGGGGGGGCGATCACAAGGGGTTAATGTGCCTATGTGAGTGTGTGTCAGTGTTGTGTTGGTGCACACTTACTTGTGATGTCTTCTCTCATCAGCAGCGCTGGGAAACAGCGCTGCGATGAGAGATTACATCATTTCCTCCTTCCTGTGTAAACACAGGAGGAGGAACTGACACGATGGGAGCGCGCTCCCATTGGCTGGGAGCGATCGCGGGGGGGCGGAAATCACGGACATCCGCCCGCTCGTCGGCGATCGCTCCCAGAGGCAGGGGGACCCCCGCACGCCGCGGAGGGGGTCCCGATGGGACCCCCGAACCGCACGAAGGCGGGGACGTAAATTTACGCCCTTGTGCCTGTACGAGCCATTCTGTGGCCGTATATGTGCGTGCGGGGGTCCTTAAGTGGTTAATTAAAAAAATTGGGTTTACATCCACTTTAATGTATAAGCAAGGCTCAACTGATGTTTTAATGTTTCTTAGGAGATTTTTTTTTGTAAGAGATTTTTATTTTTATGAAATCTGTTATACTAAAAAGGTCCAGTAGTGATATTTATATGCAGTTTAGGCTCATTAAAGGGTTGTAAGATAATTTAATGTCAAACTGTTTCAACATTATTATTAAAATACATATCAGTTACTGTATATAACATATACAATATAATATAACTTACTATTTTTGTATTTAGCATGTTTTCCAGTCTGAATAATTGGCTAAATTTACGTTAACATTACCATTCCAAAGGAGGTCACACACACACCGAAGCCTTGTGATTGCAAATCTTATTTTAAATTCAGTTGTATGCAATCGTGCAATCGCAATCCAAATGTATAAAGAACAAAATTTATGGATTAAATGTACAAGCACTTTTTTGTCAGGAACAGAAGAACATTTTGGCTTGTATAACAGAAAACACAATGTCCTAAAAAGACTCAAGAGCCCTTAAACTGTCCCTTTAGGTTTACTTTGAATTAAACAAAAATTAGTGTATCAGTTTTTTGGAGTGTAAAAGCAAAAAATTACAATTCAGATGCTTAACAGAGCAAATAAGATTTTTAGAGCAGAATTTAACTCTTCCACTGTTAAATTACAATATTTTTTAGGTTACATTTTTATTTTATGGTTGCCATTTTCCCTTTTCAACAGTTTAAAAGCATAATTCTCTTCTTTATGAATGCTGTTTGCCCTTTGCGAAATGTCCCCATACAACCTTAAAGTTGCTATTGTCTTTAATTCTCTGAATTCATATTTATTTCATTAAATCGATGTCTTTTCTCCTCTAAAAGTTTTTCCTTTTGAATAAATGAGGGCAGATCTGAATCATGGCCTTTATTGGTATGCAGAATTAAACACAAAGGATTTTTCGAAGAAGATTAATGGCTGCTAATTGCTGCTCCAAACACAACAACAAAACAAATTACAGACTTGTACAATTTAAATATACATCAGACATTTCTAGGATGTGGTTTACATTTAGCTAGCATTTAAGCTTAAGTTTTATTTCAAAACTCAAGAGAGTAAAACCTAAAATTGTTTTGTAATAGATGGCAGCCAACTAATGATTGTAGAATTGCATTTTCAAGTGATATTTTTTTTTCTATGCAGATTTGCAGTTACCATGAACTATATGCTGGCAAAATCATGTAAGTAATTTTGAATACATCGATTTCCCATGTTTTGCAGGCGTGTGACACTTCCAAGGTGCCTGTATTAGCTGCAGCTGAATTAGGGGGATAACAGCAGTGTGTGTAGGGTACCACAGTGAGTTTTAGAAGCCTTAGACTTGCCATATACTATACAATTTTCTTTTTAAATTTACCTTCAACTATGTAGTGCAAGGGCCTGCCTCACTGCATACAAATTAGAGTCAAATATGTTTTTATTGCTTTTAACAGAATAAAATAATAGAGATAATTTTCAGATGTCCACAACCTAGGGTAATACAATGCAAGTCACACTTTCTGTATATCGCAGGAAACATTTCAAACATAAACACTAACACACTGCCGCCTTCAAGGAGCGGACGGTGATACTCTATACGAGGAGCAGTGAGGATCAAAAAAATTGTATAGTATGACATCTGACTATGAAAAAAAGTACAGACAGAAGGAGAAAGGGGTAAAGAGAACAATAGCTGGAAGAAGAGGAGGGGGAAGAGAAGACAGAGAGAAAGGGGGACTGAGCAGACCTCTGCGCATCAAACCTGCATGATGAAATCAGGGTGGACAGCTGGGTTGGCCTAGGGGTGTAATTACTGTTTTCAGGGAGTCTGAGGCACAGTAGTCAAAACAAATGAGCCATAGGGTCTTAAATTTGTCGAAAAAAAACTATATATACCCGGATATATGTGCACAGTTCCACCAGGACTTTTGTTGACCTCTTTGCTGATAATACCTGTTTGCACATTGGATCTATGTACTGTTGATTAGAATACTGGATAATTTCCCAGGAAGGGAATTTCCTCTGCTCACAGGGGCCCTGTCCTGGGTGAAGGCACTGCCAACTTTGTTATCAAACCCACTGATCCACTTCCAAAAACACTTATTGTCCTACAGGTTTAGCACAATATCCTGTTTAGGGAGGGCCATTTGTCATAACCCCCCCAAAAGAGGGCTACACTAGTATTTTCACTAGGAGCTCAGCAATGGAGGGTCTCTGTAGCCAGATTTACACAGATAAGTATAAATGGGCTCAAGTATGAATCTAGAACACACCCTTTTTCTCCATGATCCCTTTCAAAGTTTTAAAGCTGTGCAGTTCATTATCATAATGGGATGGAGGGGCAGGGCAAATAAATGTTATTCCTATTAAGGCTGGGTTCACACTGCTGCCGGATGCAGCTCGCAGCAGTGGTATAGTGCATCCCTGTT
Source organism: Rana kukunoris (assembly GCA_029574335.1). NCBI lineage: Eukaryota > Metazoa > Chordata > Amphibia > Anura > Ranidae > Rana > Rana kukunoris. Next base: position 338,817,370 of record CM056053.1, read on the forward strand.
CTCCATTTCAGGGGCAAATCAGGTCCGAATTTCTGCCTGAATTTGGCTCTGAAACAGAGCCAAAGATGCACAAGACTCCTGTACAAGCCAGACGGTCACAGTCATCTCTATGACCGTCGGAGGACCGGGCGTGACGTTATGACGTCACGCCCGGTACCCGGAAGTAAATAAAGCCGCAATCGCGGCTGTCGGCATGTTATCGGTGATTTTTTCTTCACCGATTTCATGCTTGTAAGCCTGGAGGAGAGATGTGGGGTCTTATTTACCCCACATCTCTCCATAAAGAGGACCTGTCACACTGATTCCTATTACAAGGGATGTTTACATTCCTTGTAATAGGAATAAAAGTGATACATAAAAAAAAAATAAAAAATTAAGTTAACCACTTAAGACCCGGACCAATACGCTGGCAAATGACCCAAGGGGTTTTTGCGATTCGGCACTGCGTCGCTTTAACAGACAATTGCGCGGTTGTGCGACGTGGCTCCCAAACAAAATTTGCGTCCTTTTTTTCCCACAAATAGAGCTTTCTTTTGGTGGTATTTGATCACCTCTGCGGTTTTTATTTTTTGCGCTATAAACAAAAATAGAGCGACAATTTAAAAAAAAATGCAATATTTTTTACTTTTTGCTATAATAAATATCCCCCAAAAATATATAAAAAAACATTTTTTTTCCTCAGTTTAGGCCGATACGTATTCTTCTACATATTTTTGGTAAAAAAAATCGCAATAAGCGTTTATCGTTTGGTTTTCGCAAAATTTATAGCGTTTACAAAATAAGGGATAGTTTTATTGCATTTTTATTAATTATTTTTTTTTTACTACTAATAGCGGCGATCAGCGATTTTTTTCGTGACTGCGACAATATGGCGGACACTTCGGACAATTTTGACACATTTTTGGGAAAATTGTCATTTTCACAGCAAAAAATGCATTTAAATTGCATTGTTTACTGTGGAAATGACAGTTGCAGTTTGGGAGTTAACCACAGGTGGCGCTGTAGGGAATGTGTGCCCTAATGTGTGTGTTTACAACTGTAGGGGGGTGTGGCTGTAGGTGTGACGTCATCGATCGCGTCCCCCTATTACAGGGATGACGCGATCGATGCTCCGGCCACAGAGAAGCACGGGGAAGCCGTGTGTACACACGGCTCTCCCCGTTCTTCCGCTCCAGGGACGGATTGCCGCACTGCAGCGGCGATCGGGTCCGCGAATCCCGCGGTCCCGGTCCTGGAGCTTCGGACCGGGTCGCGGGCGCGCGCCCGCGACCCACGGCTGGGTACTAAAACCAACGTATATATACGTTGATGTGCCCAGCCGTGCCATTCTGCCGACGTAAATGTGCAGTAGGCGGTCCTTAAGTGGTTAAATAAAAAAAAAAAAAAACATTTTTTTTTTTAAAACGCCCCTGTTCCCGTTATCTCCGCGCAGGAGCGAACACGCGTGCAGGTCCCGCCCACATATGTAAACGCCGTTCAAACCCCACATGTGAGGTATCGTTGCGTGCGTTAGAGCGTGTGCAACAATTCTAGCACTAGACTTCCTCTGAAACTCGAAAATAGTAACCTGTAAAACATTTTAAAATGTCACATATGGAGATTTTTAAGTACCAAAGTTTGGCGCCATTCCATGAATGTGCGCAATTTTAAAGCGTGACATGTTAGGTATCTATTTACTCGGCGTAACATCATCTTTCACATTATACAAAACAATTGGGCTAACTTTACTGTTTTGTTATTTTTTAATTCATGAAACCATTTTTTTCCCAAAAAAGGCATTTGAAAAATTATTGCGCAAATACCGTGAGAGAAAAAATGTTGCAATGACCTCCATTTTATTCCCTAGAGTGTCTGCTAAAAAAATATATATATAATGTTTGGGGGTTCTGATTAATTTCATAGGAAAAAAAATTGAGATTTTTACATGAAGGAGAGAAGTGCCAAAATTAGCCCGGTGGTAAAGTGGTTAATAGCTTCCTTTACCTTAATGCAGTGCTATTTTCATGTCCTCATTGTTCGTTTTTGCTCTCAAGTTTCTGTAATTCTTCTCTGATCTCCACACTCCCTGGTTGTCTGTTTCCTGATGACCACAGTAATGGGAGCTTTGGGCCAGATTCACAGAGCCCTTACTCCGGTCTATCTCACGTTAGACCGGAGTACTTTCAAATTACGCGCGTCGTATCATTAGTTTGAATCCTCAAATCGTGATAAGACGGCTTCGGGCTTCAATCCGACTGGCTTACGTGTTCGTACGCCTTCGGATCTATGCTGCAATAATTTTGCGGCCGCTGGGTGGAGTTCCCGTCGTTTTACGCGTCGGGGTATGCAAATGAGCGTTTTCCGACGATCCACGAAGTTACGAACGTCCTTCGGAATCTCTTACGGCATCTGTAGTCATCTTTTTGCTGCGTAAAGTTATTCCAGCTATTAGCTTGTCTATAGTTAGACGGCCCATGTTAAGTATGGCCGTCGTTCCCGTGTCGAGTTTCAATTTTTTTTATTTTTTTTGCGTAAGTCGTCCGGGAATAGGAATGTACGTAAACGACGCTACTCAAAAAAAATAACGTAACGATGTTATTTTGCGCAATGCACGGCGGGAAATTTCAGAACAGAGCATGCGCAGTTCGATCGCCGCGGGGACGCATCTAATTTAAATGCTTCACGCCCCCTAATCGCGTATTTTGATTCCTCCGCGGGAAATACACTACGCCGCCGTACCTTATGGGCCAAAATCTACCTGAATTCGTCGTAGAGCCATGTAAAATATGGCGGTGTAGTGTATCTCTGATACTCTGCGCCGATGTAATTGTACCTGAATCTGGCCCTTTCTCTCTGTGGTCACTAACTTTAATGAGGTGTGATAACTGTGTGTCTAGTTTCGTTTTCCAAACCATCACTGCTCTAAGGCTCTGTATGCTCTGTATAGCACAGAAGCAGGAAATAACATGCAAAAACTACAGGTACATTATATGATTGATTTTTATGTATTTTTAATCGTTTTTAAAAGGAATTATTTAAATATTATGTCTCTATACCCTGTAAACAGTCATTTCAGCAAAAACATTTTTTGCCTTTTAATGTACTATTTCTATTAAGCTAATGAAGAAATGTTAAAAGAAAATTAAACAACTTTCTTGGTTTTTAGTCAGCGGAAATACTGTATTTAACAATTGTGAAAACATAAACATTAGGGACAGAGGAATTGCAGGCTAGGTAAAAAAAAAAACTTTATTCAGTTGGATCGAATGTCAGTGTAAGGCCGGGTTCACACCTATGCAAATTGAGTGTGGCTTAAACCGCATCCAATACACAGAAAATTTCTAAATACATTGTTTTCAATGAGGCTGGTTCACATATGTGCGATGCATTCGCACTGCGCATTGCAGAAAAAACGCGTGCGTATTTTATAACTTGCGGTGTGGCTCGGGTGTGAATTCAGGCCCATTATCTTCTATGGGTACGCAGCTGATTCACAGATGTGTTCATTTCTCTTCAGGATTTCTTCTCATTCAGCTCAATACACTTCCCCCTCCCCTCTCCCAGGTCTCCAAATGATCAGCTAATCTGGAGTTAAAATACAATGGATCTGCTGAACAGTTGTCTTATCTCCCTGCAAAGATAAGAGAGCTGAAATTCGCACCGCACAAGTGTGAATCCGGCCTTAAACTTTGCACTGTAAAAGTTTTGCTGTCACAGTGACCACTAATAAGTGACTAAAATTGTCTTTTCCTTCAATACAGCCACTGAAATTGTATGTTCTTTATACAGAAACCAGATTTTGGCAGCTGAATTTAATTACGTCAGGAATCTGATTAATTTAAACTTCACATAGCAGAAGTTGAGACAAAAGTTCTGAATTATGTCAGCAATAGGATGACCTTGTCAAATGAGCTGTAAATGCTTTTCTCACCTTTGTGCTATACCTAATTCAAGACTTCTACTTCCGTTCACATTAAAACATCAATTTCAGCAGCTGCTGATGGCAGAAAATGTTTGCTAAAAAGCAAGCAGCACGTTCCTACAAATACCTATATTGGGCTCCCTGCCTATTTTCAATTACACATTTTCTACAAATGTCAAAAATGGGGAAACAATGAGAAACCAGAATGCATTTTGGACCAATTTTCTCTGCCAATGTTGAGAAAATGGCAAGATAATTGTGTCCTGTCATTTAACATTTACTGACACCCTACTGCACTAATCCACATGCAGTTTCCATAATAAGTAAAAAAATGAAGGAAAATGGACTTGTTTTTTAATTACTAATGGCGACTTATAATTCACTGTAATCTGCGTGTTGCATAGTTTCATAGTTGGTAAGGTTGAATAAAGACATCAGCCCATCCATTTCAACCTGATAATGTGTGTGTGACTATTGTTTTACAAATCCCTGATAAGAATCATCTACACTCTCCGCTGACACCACCAACTGTGGAAGGGAGTTCAACTTCTCTATATGTAAAGAAACATTCATGCTGTTTAGGACCGAACTGTTTTTCATCGAAGTTCATTGTGTGGCTGCATGCCTTCCTTAAGCCTCATACACACGATCGGACTTCAAACAAACTTTTCTGTGGATATTTGTTCGAAGGGTGTTGGCCATGAACTTGGTATGCATCAGTGCCGATCCTGACCTCCCTGGTGCCCTAAGCAAAATGACATGTCACATTAAAGTTGAGAAGCGGTGGGAGGTGGTGTTCTGCTGTCAGAAATGACATCTTACTTTAAAGTGAGAAGCGGGGGGTGCTGACTTCTTACCTCTTCTGCCATGCAGCCAGCGAGTTGAGAAGCGGGGTGAGGGGCCGAAAATTACTTCTCACCAGGCGGGGCCTCTAGTAATTTGGGGGGCCCTCCAGAGCTTTGCGGGGCCCTAAGCGGCTTGCATAGTGAGCCTATAGGGTGGAACGGCCCTGGTATGCATACACATGGCAGGACTTTTTCAGCAAACTTTCCCAAAATCAAGTGTTTTTATGCTCTTTACCATTGGTTCTGAGCATGCGTGTTTGGTCCAAATTACAAAGTCCAATGCACTTCTGTAATCAAGATAGGATTTTGCACCGTAGGACTTTTGTTGCTGAAAAGTTTGTCCGTTTGCAGAGCAAACTTTTATCCAATGAAAACCGAAAAAGTTTGTCCGATGGAGTGTACACACGGTCGGTTGTTTTTGAAAGCCTGTTCATTTTGAATTTTCTTGTCAAAAAGTCTGACCATGTGTATGGGCCTTTAGAGGCATTAGATTAAAAAGTTTCCTCCCAATGTTAAAGTCACTATTCAAGGATTTGTATATTGCTACAATATTCCCCTTTACCCTAAGTTCACACCTATGCGTTTTTATAGTGCGTTTTGCAGTTTGCAGAAATGCACTACAGTCCATTTAACATGGTTTCCTATGGTGCACATTCACGTTTTGCGGCCGTTTTGTTTTTGGAAAGGGTCGGAGACTTTTTTCAGCATTTTGCATGTAATATACTTCAATAGAATCGTACCAGAAATGTTGTGATGCTATTGTTGATGTATTTAAAAATTTTCTGTTTAAAAACTTGGGGCCAGATTCAGAAAGAATTAGATTCCCGCAGAGTATCAGAGATACTCTACGCCGCCGTACTTTACCTGGCTCTAGGAGGAATTCAGAGAGATTTTGGCCCGTAAGGTATGGCGGCGTAGTGTATTTCTCCCGGCGGAATCTCCCGGCGGAATCAAACTACGCGATTAGGGGGCGTAAGGCATTTAAATTAAGCGCGTCCCCGAGGCAATCGAACTGCGCATGCTCCGTTCAGAAATTTCCCGCCGTGCATTGCGCGAAATCACGTTGTTACGTAATTTTTTTTTGAGTAGCGTCGTTTACGGACATTCCTATTCCCAGACGACTTGCGCAAAAAATAAAAAATAAATTGAAAGTCGAGGCGGGAACGACGGCCATACTTAACATGGGCCGCGTAACGTTAGACCTGCTAATAGCTGGTTTAACTTTACGTAGCGAAAAAATGACGTACGCGATTGCGAACGACGCTCGTAACTTCGTGGATCGCCGGAAAAAGCTCATTTGCATACCCCGACGCTGAAAACGACGCGAACTCCACCCAGCGGCCGCAAAAAGATTGCAGCGTAGATCCAAAGGCGTACGAAGACGTAAGCCTGTCAGATTGAAGCCCAACGCCGATGTATCATGGTTTGAGGATTTGAAAGTACTCCTGTCTAACACCAGTTAGACAGGTGTAATTGCTCTCTGAATCTGGCCCACTGTAAATAGCTGGTTGCTAAGGAGGGGCTCGGAAGCCCCGCCCGGGCCCCCTCCTTGGGAGTAGGTGAGTTTCCATCTAGATAAAGGAGGGCCCGTAGACGTGGTGTATCTGGATTTTGCAAAACCATTTGACACAGTTCCCCATAAACGTTTACTGTACAAAATAAGGTCCACTGGCATGGACCATAGTTTGAGTACATGGATTGAAAAATGGCACAAGGGCAAGTTCAGAGGGTGGTGATAAATGGGGAGTAATCAGAATGGTCAGGGGTGGGTAGTGGGGGTTCCCCAGGGTTCTGTGCTGGGACCAATCCTATTTAATTTGTTCATAAACGACCTGGAGGATGGGGTAAACAGTTCAATATCTGTATTTGCGGATGATACTAAGCTGACCAGGGCAATAACTTCTCTGCAGGATTTGGAAACCTTGCAAAAAGATCTAAACAAATTAATGGGGTGGACAACTACATGGCAAATGAGGTTTAATGTAGAAAAATGTAAAATAATGCATTTGGGTGGCAAAAATATGAATGCAATCTATACACTGGGGGAAGAACCTCTGGGGGAATCTAAGATGCAAAAGGACCTGGGGGTCCTAGTAGATGATAGGCTTAGCAAGCTGCTGCTTACAAAGCAAACAGAATATTGGCATGCATTAAAAAGAGGATCAACTCCAGGGATAAAGCGTTAATTCTCCCACTCTACAAGAATTTGGTCCGAAGTCATCTGCAGTATGCTGTCCAGTTCGGGGCACCAGTCCTCAGGAAGGATGTACTGGAAATGGAGCGAGTACAAAGAAGGGCAGCAAAGCTATTAAAGGGTCTGGAGGATGTTAGTTATGGGGAAAGGTTGCAAGCATTGAACTTATGCTCTCTGGAGAAGAGACGCTTGAGAAGGGATACGATTTAAATTTACAAATACCGTACTGGTGACCCCACAATAGGGATAAAACTTTTTTGCGGAAGGGAGTTTAACAAGACACGTGGCCACTCGTTAAAATGAGAAGAAACAAGGTTTAACCATAAACTACGTAGAGGGTTCTTTACTGTAAGAGCAAGAATGTGGAATTCCCTTCCACAGGCAGTGGTCTCAGTGGAGAGCATCTATAGTTTCAAAAAATTATTAGATAAGCACCTGAATGACCACAAAATACAGGGATATACAATGTAATACTGACATATAATCACACACATAGGATGGACTTGTGTATTTTTTCAACCTCACCTACTATGTAACTATGTAACAACCGCTAAGTTATCAGCAGGCCTCCCCGCTAACAGCTGAATGTAAAAAATATACAAATTGCCTGCTAAATATAAAAAAAAAAAAAAAACGTGTGGTCCCCCTCAGCGTCCATACCAGGTCCTGTGGGTCTAGTATTGATTCAGAGGAAACCCCCACGCCAAAATGTACAAAAAATGGCATGGGGTTCCCCCAAAATCCACACCAGACCCTTATCTGAGCATGCAGCCTGGCAGGTCAGGAAAGGGAGGGGGCAAGCGAGCGCCCCCCTCCCCCTCCTGAACCATATCAGGCCGCAAACCCTCAACATGGGGGGTAGGAACAGAGCCCCCACCCTAAAGTACCTTGCTCCCATGGGGACACGGGCCTCTTCCTGACAACCCTGGCCGGTGGTTGTCGGGGTCTGAGGGCAGAGGGCTTAAGCGAAATCTGAAAGCCCCCATTAACAAGGGGGCCCCCAGATCCCAGCCTCTCCATTCACCCCAAAAAGCAGTGAAGTATTAAAAAAAAAAGAGCTGGTTTTTGACAAGTCCTTTATTAAAAAAGAAGCCCCGACATGTCTTCTCCCAGTGCCGTCTTCTCCCTGAGCCTTTCCCCTTCCCTGCCTCAAAGCAGCCACCCCCCCCCCCCATGTTGAGGGCTTGCGGCCTGGTATGGTTCAGGAGGGGGGGTGCTAGCTCATCCCCTCCCTTTCCTAGGCTGCATGCTCGGATAAGGATCTAGTATGGATTTTGGGGGCACCCCACGCCATTTTATTTTAAAATTTTGTCATGGGGGTTCCCTCTGAATACATACTAGAACCGTATGGCCTCATATGGCCCTGGGGGGGGGGCTCTGATAGGCACTTCCGCACATCCAATCAGCTGCCGTTATTCAGGTGGCCGGCGCTCACCGTCCGGCCATCTGAATAGTTGGCGGCAGCGGCTGGCAACGATAACATAGATTCATGCAATGCATGAATCTGTTATTGTAATCAGTGGCGGTGCGAGAGCCAGAGGAGGCGGCGCTCAAGCGCCCTCTATAGACGCACCGCCACTGCCTATAAATATAAGTTTAATCTTTGCAATAAAGTTCTGTTATGCACCATGTATATATACCATATTCTGTGTTTTTATTCCATATGTTGTAGCACAACTCTTCTTTTAAAAAAGCCCACACTGTGTAAATTATATTCATATACAATTTATATGCTCATATTCTGTGCAATCCCAGCACCAATACTCCACTGGTCTTGCCTTCTTATTTTGATCCAAAATTAATCAGGTCTAATGCACCTTTCTCTTTAAAAACGGTCTACTTGTTCCAATTGGTTTCTCCACCAATTCCTTGAAACTCAATACAGGCATACCCCGCTTTTAAGTACACAATAGGGTTTATTTACTAATGTTGGAAATCGCTATATCAGGCTCCCTTCCCATTGTGTACTTAAAAGTGGGGTATGCCTGTATTGAGTTTCAAGGAATTGGTGGAGAAACCAATTGGAACAAGTAGACCGTTTTTAAAGAGAAAGGTGCATTAGACCTGATTAATTTTGGATCAAAATAAGAAGGCAAGACCTCCATCCTTAGCCATGGGGATCATATCAACATCCACCAAAAAAAGAATGATACAAATTATGTATTCCCACCTCCATTTTTTTATTTTATTATTATATTACAAATTCACTGCACTTTGGGAATAACAGCCTTGTTCTCCTTTAGTGTAAAGCCTATTGGTACCTTTCCAAGGTGGTGTTCCGCTAACTTCCAGTTGCAGCCTCACCTCAGCGGCTCCTATGCGTTATGTCACTCGATCAGGTGACTGTACAAAGTGGCAAGAATTTGATTCTATTTAATGTCATGTTTAGATCTCAGCTTATTAAAGTTAGCTCTTTTAAACTCTAGTGTTCTTGTCCTACCCTCATGTGTCCCTTTCCTGTATTTATTGGCAAGTGTAATTGCTCTGTGATCATCGTTACATAAATGATCACTTACTTCCACATCTATAATACCATCTGTGTTATCTGTATTTAGTAGATCATTATCTCTAAATAGAGCTTCCACCATTTGACTCAAGAAATTCTCTTGCTTGACTGGTGCAGACACGGAGAGCAAAAACTATGAACCCAATTGGAACAACAATTTAGTCCCTCTCAGTAGTGCCCCATGGTGCTTTCAAGCTCTGCCCTCATTGCTTAAAAAAGCACCCTACCATTGGTCCCACTCTCAGGACCTGCCATCTGCCATCAAATTGCCTTTATATCCTATCCTGGTTAACCAAGACTTTCACCCGGGAGTGGGCGGAGGCGCCTTCCTGACCCTGATGAAGACAGGATGCTTCCAGGCATCTCTTTTCCTCGACTCGGTCAGGTGGCCTTCCATCTCAGCTCTGATGCAGCCAAATGGGAGATTTGCGTTAGATTTTTGGAAGGCACTCCAGCTACACCACTTTCTTCATATGCTGGGTTCACCAGCAGAGTAAAGGCGATCTCCAACTCCATTTGAATCCTATTGCATGAATGGGGGCATGCTACCCCACACCCTCTCCATAATGTACTCCTTGCTGATCTCACCACCCGGAGAGTTCAGGCCACCAGGACTCGTCAAGTAGGAAGCTGAATTTGGGTGGTCATGTACTCCTGCTCAAGACGGGTGAATCATTCAATTTGCCCAAATCAACCATGTGCGCATTCAAAAAGGCAATTATAAATTCCCTACGAGAGGGTATCACACTCCATTTGTCCTGAACCGCTTCTTTCCAGAGGCATCAGATCGCTGTTGGAGGTGCCGGGGGTAGAAAGGGGACATTGCTACACATCTTTTGGAGTTACACAAGGCTGGAGAACTTATGGAAAAAAGTGCAAAGACTTACGCAACAGTTTACAGACTATCCGATGCCAGAGGACCCTGCATTTTTCTTACTTCATTGCTCTAATATTCCAGCTACAACTTACAAAAAGTTGGTAATACGTCATTTGCTTAACACTGCCAATCTTTGCAATGCTCTGCGATGGTAATCTGACACCCCCCCCCCCCATCTATCCAAATGTGGCTTAGAAAAGTAGAAGACATTAATAAAATTGGAAGACCTAGTCCTATCTGCGCAAAACAAACATGAACGTTGCAAAAAAACTGGCTTCTCTGGAATATGTTTATATATCTGTATCCGGCGAGGGCGGGTCTCTACTATATAGGGCCACTCAACCAACTTAAACACTCCAATTTGGCCAGCGAGATGGTCTATTACACCCCCCTTTTTTTTATCCTTGTGTCCATTTGTACTTACCTCTTCTTTTCTCTTCTCTCACCCTTCTGCTTCCTCCCTCTTTTCTTGGTCCCCTTCTCTTTCCTGTCTAATCTAATAAAAATAAAAACCTGGGTACTCGATCTTGAGCACATATTAGTAGTCCTACTTCTACTTGCATGTGGGTACTAGTTATCTTCATATAGTATTTGATTTGCACTTTTGTATCCTTAATGCACTTATCTATCTTGACTACTTGTTAGCTGTCCAGCGAGAACCTCGGTCGTGTGTACGCCGCCTGATAAAAGTTGAACAGCCTTGTTTTTCCTTCCCATTCTCAACTTAGGAAAATCGGAGCACGCAGCTCCAGCTGAACTGCTCTGTCACAGACATGACTTGCCACCTACTCTTGTTCTTAGGAGCCAGATTTGCTCCTTTCTCTCAGCTTAGAGGAATGGTGCCATTAAAAAAAAGTCTGCATCATTATTTGTTGAATGCCCTCAACGTGTGCAAGTTTTTATTTCCCCTCATCTCTGTTCCTGAATTCTGTCTTTATTTTTTTTAACCACTTCAATACAGGGCAATTAAAGTGGATGGCCCCTTAAAAAAAAATATTAAAAGCCAGCAACTACAAATACTGCAGCTGCTGACTTTTAATATTAGGACACTTACCTGTTCTGGAGTCCAGCGGCGCCCTCAGCAGAGGACGAGCGTCCGCTCGTCTCTCTGCTGCTCCCCCCTCCATCCACGGTGAGGGAACCAGGAAGTGAAGCGCTCCGGCTTCACTGCCCGGTTCCCTACAGCGCATGCGCGAGTCGCGCTGCGCCCGCCGATTGGCTCCCGCTGTGTGCTGGGAGCCGAGAGTTCCCAGCACACAACGGGAAAAACCCGTCTTTTGCCCGAGACTGCGGGCCAGAAGTGGGTGCAAATACCTGTCTTTAGACAGGTATCTGCACCCCCCTCCCCCCTGAAAGGTGTTAAATGTGACACTGGAGGGGGAAGGGTTCCGATCAGCGGAACTTCACTTTAGGGTGGAGATCCGCTTTAAACCTCCTTCTTACCCCGACCAATTTTCAGCTTTTGATGCTCTCACACTTTGAATGACAATTACTCAGTCATGCAACACTGTATGCAAATTAAATTTGCGTCCTTTTTTTTCCATACAAATAGAGCTTTCTTTTGGTGGTATTTAATCACTAGTGGGCTTTTTATTTTTTGTGCTATAAATAGAAAAAGACTGTACATTTTGTGAAAAATTGCCTTTTTCTTTGTTTCTGTCATAAAATTTAGCAAATTTAGTCATTTATCTTCATACATTTTGGCTAAAATGTATACTGCTACATATCTTTGGTAAAAATAACCCAAATTAGTGTATATAATTTGGTCTTTGTGTAAGTTATAGAGTCTACAAGCTATGGTGCCATTCCCTGAAAATGTATCAATCTGATCACACCTGAAGTACTGACTGGTCTAATTTCTTGAGATACTAACAATTTAGATAAGTACAAATACAAATAAGTAGACATTTCAAGGTATTAAGGATCATGGTGAGTTTTTTTAGCTGCTTGCGGACCGCCGCATGTACATTTAAGTCGGCAGAATGGCACAGGCAGGCTCGGTCCCCGCGGCTGTACGAGCGATCCGGGATGAGGGGGCGGCTATTCGTTTTTGTCCGCCCCCTCCGGATCGCTCCCAGCCAATGTGCTCCCCCGCCCTGCACTTCCTCCTCCTGTGTAAACACAGGAAGAGGGAAGTGATGTGATCTCTCCCCCTCAGCGGTATTTTCAACCGCCGCTAAGGAGAGATCACATCTCACAGTAAGTCTGCACAACACTACACTGACACCAGGACACGCAGGCACATTAACCCCTTGCGATTACCCCCCCTCCCCCCCCTGTCACAGTGTCACTGAATACAGTAATCATATATGGCAGTTAGTGTTAGGTTCAGGGTAGCCCCCGTACCCCCCCTAATAAAGTTTTAACCCCTTGATCACTGCCCTAGTTAACCCTTTCACTCCCTATTGCCAGCGTCACTAAGCGATCATTTTTCTGATCGCTGTATTAGTGTCGCTGTTCCCGCTAGGTAGCTATTTTTTTATTGCGTTTTTTTTTTTTTTTTTTACTAAAGACATGTGGCTAAATAAATTTTGGCCTAAATGTTTGACTAAAATATAGTTTATTTGATTTTTCTTATAACAAAAGGTAAAAAATATTGATTTTTTTTCAAAAATGTCGCTCTATTTTTGTATATAGCGCAAAAAAATAAAAATTGCAGAGGCGATCAAATACCACCAAAAGAAAGCTCTATTTGTGGGAAGAAAAGGACGCAAATTTTGTTTGGGAGCCACGTCACACGACCGCGCAATTGTCAGTTAAAGCGACGCAGTGCCGTATCGCAAAAAGGGGCCTGGTCATTTACCTGCATTTTGGTCCGGGTCTTAAGTGGTTAAGTTGTATTTTTTCCCACAATTCTTTGCAAAATTAAGATTTTTTTTTTTTTTTTTTTTACAGAATTGTCATATTAACTAGTTATTTCTCTCACATAGCATATGCATACAGCAAATTACACCCCCCAAAAATTCTGCTACTCCTCCTGAGTATGGGGATACCACATGTGTGGGACTTTTACACAGCCTGGCCACATACAAAGGCCCAACATTGAAGTAGCACCATCAGGCGATCTACAAGCATAAATTGCACATCTCAATTCTCAACCTCCTATTACACTTTTGAAGTCCCTGGAGCACCAGGAGAATGGAATTGCCCACAAAATGACCCAATTTCAGAAAGTAAACACCCCAACGTATAATCTATGATGCATAATGAGTCTTTTGAATGGTTATTTTTTTTCCAGAAGTTTTTGGAAAATGTGGAAAAAAATTAAAACACATTTTTTTTTACACAAAGTTGTTAATTTATAAGATATTTCCAACACATAGCAAATACATAGCAAAAATTGCACCCCAAAATACATTCTGCTACTCATCCAAAGTATGGGGATACCACATATGTGGGACTTTTACACAGCCTGGCCACATACAAAGGCCCAACATTGAAGTAGCAACATCAGGCGTTCTAAGTGCATACATTACATTTCCTGGCAACCTATCATTTTTGAAGGCCCTTCATATTTCTAACACAAAGCATGTACATACCAAGAATTATAATCTAAAATAAATTCTATTGTGTAAAGGGTAAAAAAGGTATTACCTGTGCTTTTAGTAGTGTCCACAGATGAGAGCACTGGTCCAGGCAGCAGTCAGGGATGTTCCTTAGCGACAGCAATAGTAATTATCCAGGCAGCAGTCTATGGTCGGCACAAGGATATTGTCAGCACAGCCAAAGCATTTGTCCATAGAAATTGTCCAGGCCACAATATTGGTCCTGGTACAGTGTTACCTGCAGACAATCATTATTGTACCACTCTACAGCCCTTCATAAACATACTGCCTCTTGCTACAGCTAATTATTTGCATAGTCCAGGTAGCTGGCAGTGGTGTGGTCCGTTCATGCGGCAGGCAAAGGCACGATGGCAGTAAGTCAGTAGCAGGCTGAGGGCCGCAATCGGGTAAGACCTGTGCATAGGGGCACAGGGGTAGAGGCTTAGACCCACCCAAATCTCTATGAAGCCTCCGGACTCCAGACCCTAATCTGGAAATTACGAAACCTGGAGAAAAAAAAAATTCTCCATCCGGAAAAATTATTCTGGAGCCCCTCACATATGTGAGACCCCTGTGTACTACAGTAGCAGGGAAACAGATCAGTCCAAACGGTAGGAAAAAGCATAGTCCATAAAACAGGCCAGGGTCAGTTCACATGCAAGCAGTCCAAGCGATAGGCAGAAGCATAGTCACAAAACAGGCCAGGGTCAGTTCACGTGGAAGCAGTGCAAATGGTAGGTAGGGGTATAGTCAAAAAGCAGGCCAGGATCAGTTCAGGTGGAAGGCAGTGGCATGGTTATTTGGGGAAGAATGGAAAATGGCTAGCACATATGATGAAAATGGTTAAAAATATGGGCTAATATTTTAGGAAGGTATGATAAAGTTCAAAGCATTCACCAATGCAAAGACCAGGTTGGGACGGACACTGGGGACAATGGTAGCTGGTATCTTTTCGAAATCCTCCTTTGCTGCACACGCGACATCTTTTTTGCCGTCTTCGGCCTGCTTCGGATGGTGGGATGTTGTACAGGAAGTGACGTTCATGAAGTCGGCTAATAGCATCAGAGCAAAGGTTTTCTGGGGGGGTCTGAGGGACGTGACTGAGAATTTTAGGAAGGGGGCAGGGCTTTCTGTGGATTTGGTGTAGACTATGTAGGAATTATAAATGGCCAAATGGATGAGATACATTTCTACCTTCTTGTACCAGAATCAGGACCTCCTTATTGACAAATAGGGCTGAATCATTTGTTCATTGAAATACACCCCCCCCCCCCCCATGTAGAGATTATAATCTTGGACACATGTGCCCTTTTCAAGTAGTAGTATCATCGTGAATGGTGGACATCATGGGCACATTCCTGTTATCCTTCCACCTCAAGGCCAGCACTTTGTTGCACCTCAGTGTTGCTCTTTCCCCCTTTGCAGCTTTTTGTTTACTATGGATTGTGGGAAGCTCTTCCTATTTTTTATGGAGGTTCCGCAGGCCAGGGTTTTCTCGATGTATAAGTGTTTTCAAAAGGGGTAGGCTGGTATAAAAGTTGTCAAGGTATATATGATATCCTTTTTTAAGAAGTGGGTAAGCCAGGTCCCATACAATTTTTCCAGCTGTGCCCATGTAGGCCGGGCACTCAGGGGGCTGGAGCTGGGAATCACTTCCTTCATATATACGGATAGCATAAAGCTATCCCATGACTCTCTCAGAGCTTGTAAAATTTTACTCCTCCGTATTTGGCCTTTTTGCTAGGAATATATTGTTTTATTCCTAGCCGGCCTGAAAGGGCTACCAGGGACTCATCCACACATATATCTGCAAATCGATTGGAAAGGAAAGTTATCAGTGGACGAATTTTATATAGCTTTTCGGAATCTGGATGATTGCAGTGAGGGCACTGAGTGTTGTCATTAAAATGAAAGAATCTCATATCGGGACCTGGGTGTCACGGAAGGTCCCTGCATTCGGACCGAATGCTTCCGTCAGATACTGCTTCCCATAGTCTGGACATAGATACTGGATATTTTAGCTGCCTTGAAACACACAACGAGATGAGACTTGTATGTGTGCCAAGTATGGAATGCTTTAATGGTACATCTCTTGGTTTATATCTAGTTACAAGCTTGTGAGTAATCAAAGGAACAATGGAACTCTCCGCCCCCTCCTTACACAGGGGGGCTTCAAGGTAGACACTTTGGCATCAGTCTAAAGAAGTCACATTCCTTTATCAATAGAATTCAATACACAATCACAGATAATCTTATCAGTATCTAGACATTTCGGCACCGTAAAGCTTGACAAGTTCTTCTGAACATAATTGACATGCTAATTCAATACACCTGACAGGAGACTGCTAACTTGTAGTACAATACACAAAAGAGAGTCAATTATCTGGGGAAGAGGACATTAGAATTTATCAGTGAAAGAGTCACTCTACAATTAACCCTTTGAGCTCAGAATTAACAAACTTAAAATAGCCCTACAGATATCTCAAAATATAATGTGGATAATTCATACCTAATAATCCTATCTCATGTAGTCCAAGATATCATTCTTCCATTCATCCTATGGCCCTAGTGGTCATAGGATGATTTTAGACATAGGAGAATCTGGGTCTGTCAAACTGGGCATTACAGCAAAATATATGGGCAAGTGGTAGATGGGTTGTATGGACAAATAGGCATGTCCTTGATTTTTTTTTTTAAGCCCCATGTTTATAGTGAGGCCCATAAACAATTTGAACTCCTCCAAATTCAGATCTCTCCACTCAAATGGACAGGCATAAAATGATTGGAGGTTGTTGGCAATATACTGCTGGGCATATACATTTGTGTAGTCCAAAATGAACTGCAGCAAAGTGTCGAGCACAAACAGATGAAAGTAATCGATCTCTGTGAAATTTTGGGTGTTGGCCTGCACACCTGGCTGTGCTGTGAAAGGGGGAATAATTGGTGATCTTGCGTCGGAAGGCAGCCATGTTGGGTTGGCAAGACCATCTGGCATTTATGTAGTGGCCCTGGGGGTACGTGACACTCCAGTAGTTGGGGGAGTTGAATTTCCTGTGCTGGTACTCAGGTATGATGTGGCAGCACTAGTACTGGGCCTAGGCATTTGTTTACCTGGCCTTTCACTGGCGGCAGCACTGGTACTGGGCCTTTGTTCCTGGGGCCTATTGCTGGTGGCAGCGCTGGTACTGGGCCTTTGTTCCCGGGGGCTATTGCTGGTGGCACCACTGGTACTGGGCCTGGGAATATAATCCTGGTTGCTGGTGGCTGCTTGGTTTCCAGAGTGCCGTGTCGTTTAAGGAGGGACCCATTCTTCACCCGAATCATTACTATATTCGATCGGTTCAAATTCCGAATTTGATTCGGAATCAGAATTGGAATATGATGAGAACTCTCCGGTGCTCTTATCAGTCATGGAGAGGATCTGGAACGCCTCCTCACTGGTATATACTCTTTTGGACATGTGTGGCGGGTAGCTGTGTCATGGGGGACAGATGGGTGGCAGGTGAACGGTCACTGATGGGCTGTGCGATGGGTGGCAGGTGACGTTCACTGATAGGTGATGATGGTGTGATAGGCGATGGTCACTGATGGGTGACAGGCCACGGACAGTGACAGGTGATGGTCACAGATGGGTGACAGGTCACGGTCACTGATGGGTGACAGGCCACGGTCACTGATGGGTGACAGGCCACGGTTACTGACAGGTAATGGGTGCACCACTGATGGGTGATGGGTGACAAGGCATGGTCACTGATGGGTGACAGGGCACGGTCACTGATGGGTGACAGGTCACTGATGGGTGACAGAGCATGGTCACTGATGGGTGACAGGGCATGGTCGGTGATGGGTGACAGGGCACGGTCACTGATGGGTGACAGTTGCACCGCTGATGGTCACTGATGGCAGTCTCTTATGTGACAGGTTCACTTTTATGGGGTGACTGTTGGGTGACAGATGACAATTGGGCGGGGGCAATGGGACAGGTGTGGTGTTGGTGTAGGCACTACTGAACATAGATCTGTAACTCACTGCTCTTGGCTCTTCTCTCCTCACACTGGAAACGGTGTGTGAGGAGAGAAGAGCTGGTAACGGTTACAGCTCTTTGTTAACACTTGGTGATCAGGCTGTGAATGGATCACAGCCGATCACGTGGTACACAGCCCTGACCAATGGCTGTTTACTATTGTCGGTGACTAGCAATGTTCCCAGGAACACGCTGCCACCGATGGACACATGCAGCGCACTCGTGATCGCTTGCATTCACCGTGTCAAGTGGGGAGTTACCATCCGTGATCAGCTGTGACTTCATCTCGGTCGATCACGTGGTAAACAGAACTTCCCAGCAGGTGTTCACGCCTGTCGGTGACGAGCGGTGTCTCGGTGACATGCCACCACGGACAGTACAGGGATGCGTGCACACAATCACACGCATTCCCTGTTTAAATGGGCCGACGTCATATGACGTCCACCCAGAACAAGAGAGTCTTCGTCCCATCGTCATTTGACGGCGGCCGGTGGACAAGTGGTTAAGTAGTCAATCACTAAATTGTATATCTCTCCTCTGCACTGAAAAAGGGTTAGAATGTCAGGGCCTGAATTTGAACCTGGAACCTTGTGTCATGCAATTACTATTCTTGCTGAGCTACCTGGAATGCTGGACAGTTCCAGGGACAATTCCTGTCTTTAACCTTGTTTGTCTTGAATCCTGAACTCTTTGCTCCTCCAATGAACTTCCTGATTTAAGACATGTCTCTGCACTTTGTTTGCCAGATTATTGTGCTCTCTCCAGCCAGTATCTCTCTCTTGTCTTCCCTGCTGCAGTCCATATTTTGCTACTACTCGTTATCGACCATTATCTTATACCTCAACTACACTTGTGTTTGATACCTCTCTGCTTATCCACTACTGGACCCCAGCTTGCTCACCTCCTGGTGGGGTGATTCTGAGGACCGCAACCTGGTACAGACATACCCCACTTTTAAGTACACAATGGGGTTTATTTACTAAAGCTGGAAAGCGCAAAATAAGGCTCACTTCTGCACAGAATCCAAGCTTCCGAGCTTCCAGGTTTATCACCAGGCTTAATTAAACAAGCTGGAGTTAGAAGCTGATTGGATTTTATCCAGAAGTGAGCCTGATATAGCGATTTTAAGCGTTAGTAAATAAACCCTATTGTGTACTGTGAGGGATTAACTCGGTAGCACGTGTGTGTGACCCCCTGGATGGGTTCACTACACGCTGAACTGTACAAAAAAGGCACTTGAGGATGACTGAAAACAAATGATATGGTTTATTTTTCCATCTTGCGGGATACACGTGCAAGCATCATAACAGCATAAACAAAACATAAAATAAACCCTTGCCACTTGGGGCGTCTACCTTCCCAACACAGGAACCTACCTATGGAGTCTGGCACAGCCTACTGCTGGGCAGACACTGCTGGTCCTACAGCAGAAAACAACAAAAACAGTCTCTTTGATATTTCTCACCCAGAAATATCTATCATCCCCTCACTTCTTCAGAAGTGCTTGTGACTGCTCCTTCACTCCCAAAGCCTCCAGGATGCAGCAATCAGTCGTTATCCCTAGGCTGTCTTTATATGGGCTTTAATTGCTTAATTCTGAACAGCTGAAACCTTTTAACGCCCCAAACCTCTCTGGCCATCTCTGCAGCCGACGCCCAATAGTAATTGGTGTATTGTCTAAACAAGGCAGAAAAACATCTCCCGTCTGGGACAACACACACAGATTTACCTGACTTCTTTTCACAATACTTAAAAGCGGGGTATGCCTGTACTAACATGCAGCAAAATCCATCTCCACCTTTAGGAGCTTTGGTAAACACTGGTTAGTACTTAGACTCTGCACCTTAGGTGAGCCTGTGTCATCTGCCAGGTTGACTGCCTGTGTACCTATCCTGCTGGTCAGTGGTAGTTCCGCTACTGTTGTAGCAACTGGTCTTTGAGCCTGACTCTATGACAAAGATACTTACCTTAGACTTTAACTATAGGTCAGCTTGTCTCGTATTCACTGTAGCCTTCTGGGAAAGCTAATGATCCAAAGCTGAGGTCTAAGGTACTTTTAAACAGAACTTTCTCCTTTCTCTTGCGACTGGTTTTAACCACGTCACGCCTGGCCTATAGAAAATGAGGGTTGGGCAGTGGCATTTCCATCCTGACTGGACGTCATATGACGTTCTGTCAAGATACGCCAATCAAATTAAATTACAATAGAAAATATCGCGCTAAGGCATATAAATAGCTGTAATTGAAAAAAAGATATCAATGAAAAAATTGTGTTAACCTAATAACCAAAGCTGCAATCTTTAACCACACGTGGTAAACATGTAAATACAGGTAAAAACATCAAAGAAAAATGTGCTAATCATACCACATAATAAACATTGTGTTAGTATATAATTGAATGAAACATAAGTGAAAATATTATCCACTAGACACAAATGTAAATGACTTTCTAGTGAAACATTCAGTGTTTCCAAAAAAATAAATATCATGTGAGAAAATAAGTAAATTCAGTCCAAGAAAATGGATGGCTTCTGAATATATTGTCCACATCAGAATATCAACTTCATGGATGTAGATTGAAGGGAAAAAAGCAAGATGAAGAGATTCCACCACCGATCAGGTTTGAATAGGATAGAG
Source organism: Rana kukunoris (assembly GCA_029574335.1). Classification (NCBI taxonomy): domain Eukaryota; kingdom Metazoa; phylum Chordata; class Amphibia; order Anura; family Ranidae; genus Rana; species Rana kukunoris. The sequence continues at coordinate 338,837,899 of CM056053.1, forward strand.
GAAATCCACCAGGAGAGAGGTAAGTAATAAACTCCGACCAGATTCCAATTCAAATGTAACGTAAAGATCCACTCAGTCCCGGGAGGGAGGGGGGAAACTGCAACACTCCTCTGCAATCAGCTAGTCCTCGTCTGGTAGATGCGGATCCCAATCTCCTCTCTAGGTACTTAACTGGTTGCAAAGCTCCAGGAACACCAACAGGGGACCCAGGGGAAAGAAAGCACTCAGATAGTGATGTACCATAAAAAAACCTGGGCTTTATTTAAAATTGTGTAACAATTTACACTCCTTAGTACTTCATAAGTACAAAAATATAAAAACATGAGAATCAAACAAGAAAAACTGCTTCCGGGGTCACGTTTCGAGGCAGTGACGTCAGTGCATGGCTCCGCCCTGACTAGTTTCGACCAATACAGTCATTGTCAAAGGGCCAATCGCATGGCTGCACGATCTGTCACTAACCGTGATCGCGGGCTCTCTGCCGGTATCATGTGGTTGCCGTGACGAATCACAGCATGTCACATGACAGTTGTACGCAATGGTTGGCTTCTTTTCAAGCCGTCCAATGTGTACAAATGTGTTGCTAGCTGTGATTGGTCAATCCGATCACATAGTACAGACAGTCACAATCACAGTCCATCTGTGCCATGTGATTAGCTTTGACGAATCACCGATAATCACAACAAAACAGACTGAATTAATCTGCTTTATTCAATAAAATGCTTGCCTTATAGCAATGTAATACATTGCTATAAGAAAACCTAATGTGTACAAATAAAAAAAAATCCTGAGCCCTTACCCAGAGCAGTACTATGGTAACATTATATTGAACTGATTACAGTGTGTTAAAAAAAATGTAAAAAAATAAAAATGTGTCCCTGATCACCTCCACACCAGAGAATTTTTATTTTTTCATTTCTTCATACCCCTGCCAGGCCTCTTACTAAATACCTTGGAGTGTCTATTTTCCAAAAAGGGGTTGTTTGTGGGGTATTTCTACTGTCCTGGCATTTTAGGGCCTTAAGAAATGAGATAGGCCTCAAGTACATCAGAATTGATACATTTTCAGATGCATAACATAGTTTGTGGACTCTTTAACGTTCCTATATACTAAATAATATACATTGATTTGGGATATTTTCACCAAAGAAATGTAGCAGAATACATTTTGGGCTAAATTTATGAAGAACGATTATTTATTTGCAATTGTATGTAGCGGTACCCCCATAGGGGCTGCTAAGTGACGTGGCCCACCTGTTACCCTGCCCAGCCCGGCATTCACTTCCCTGTCATTTTTGAGACAATAAACAGTTCATATGTTTGTTTTTGGTATTTTATTGAGGGAATTTATTTAGGATGGGGAAGGGAATTTATGGGATGCCCAGTGGCATGAACAATTGACTGACTGTACATCAATCAGTTGGGACAAATATACTCATTTGGTTACTCCAGTCTCCTCCAGTACAGTACATTACTTGCTTGCCAACCGTTTCTCTGTGTCTCTCTCTCTCTCCAGCACGTCACTTACTTCTCAGGCACAACTAGCACATGTTTAGGCCTGAAACTGACTTAGCCAGGCATAATCAACTTACCCTTTGCAGGCAGGGACCACAGACCCCTTTAATGTAGCAAAAATAGAAATAAGAAGTCTTTAGTGCTAACAATAAATGTATATAAATCACCGCACTACCCACATAAGCATATAAATGGCAGCCAACACCACAGGACTAGATCAATCCTGCAGGCTAAGAAACATGGAAAACAAAAAGTGTAGCGCTAAATATATGTGAAACAATATAAAAGGACTAAAAATATTCAACTGTAAAAATCATGTGGTAATAACACCATAAGTGCTCAAAAGGTCAGTGAATGATGATAAAAAATTGGAAAAAATATAAATGAAAATATAAAGTCTCATAAATTCAGATCAATGAGTCCAACAAAATGACTTAGTGTTGAAACAAGGAAAAAAGTGCGTGAATTTTGATAGCAGATCCACCACCAAAGTAAATGGGAGGCTTACCAGACGAAATAGACCCAATTAAGCCTATACTTATCAGGTCAAATAAGCTTAAAGGTACGGGCGTCCTGGTTCCAAAGCCCCTCGGATGGCAGGCAAGAAGTTGATTTCCACTCTGGTGCAGTGTATGGTATAATGGAGGAAAATAGCCACTAACAGCCAATGATGCCCAAGTATATCACAGGTGCTGTCCTCACTGACTCCTCTTGGTGCCTCCTGTTCAGATCCTTCACAAGTCCTTTAGGGACTCCATCCTGCACCCAAGTCCCAGGCCCAAAGTCACCCCCCTCCAGACTGGGGAGCTCCCCTAAAGGCACTGACAGCCTAGAACTCCATCCTCATTTCTTCCACCCAACAACTAGAGGGTGCTACATTTATAACAGAAACGAAGAGAAAAAAAATCTGTCTTTTTTTGGTCTATTTAGGAAACAAAAAAACTGCGGTGATTAAATACCACTACAAGAAATCTCTATTTGTGTGAACAAAATTATAAAAAATTTGTTTTGGTATAGTGTTGCAAAGTGTGACGGCACTGACAATTGGCCTGAGCAGAAGGGGAGTAAAAGTGCCTGGTATCAAAGTGGTTAACATGTCTTATGCCGCGTACACACGATCACTTTTTGTGATGAAAACGTTTCAAGTGATGAAACAAAACGACGTTTTTCAAACTTCATTTTCCAAAACGACGTTGCATACACACCATCGTTTTTCCAAAATGCTCTAGCAAAGTGTGGTGACGTACACCACGTTCGACGGCACTCTGTTCCATTGAAGCTCCTTCTCCTAACTTGCCTCTGAGCATGTGCGGCTTTAAAAACGTCGTTTTCAACATCGTTTTGCCCACACACCATCACGTTTTATGACACAAAAAACAACGTTTTGAAAAACGACACAAAAAATTCAAGCATGTTCGAATTTTTTTGTGGTCGTTTTTTTGAAGACATAAAACAACGTTTTGCCCACACACGGTGATCCTAAATGACATTTTTGAAAACGTCGTTTTTTTTCATCACAAAAAGTGATAGTGTGTACGTGGCATTAGAATATTGTGATATAATGTAGATAATTTGTAGGAGATGAGTATATGTCTACCGATAATGCTTTGCAAAGCACAAAGTTATCATTTTCAAACCATCACCAATATAAACTTATGAAACATTTTAGTATAACAATCACATATATTGTTAAAGCGCAAAATCTTTTTAACTTTAAAAGTCAGCAGCTGCATACTTTTAATAAGGACAGGGTGCCAATCCAACTAAGGGAAACCGGCAGTGGAGCCTTGCGGCTTTACTGCAGGTTTCTTACTGTGCATGCACGAGTCGAGCAGCACTTTGTGAATCATCAGCTTGTCTTCTGGGACACACATAGCTCGCCGCAAAAGAGGACGTGACGTCATGGGCCATGGCCCGGCTGGATCGGAAGTACACCCGGTACTTCCAAAAAGGTAATAAAGAAAAAAATATATTTTAATAACCAAAGGTCTTTCGTTTAGGACTACCTCTCAAAAATGGGTGGAACTCCGCTTTAAGATTGCTTTAAATGAAATTTGATTCTTTACCAAGTAAGCGCTAATAATACATGTTAGTAGTTTAATACTTATTTTTCAGTCTTCTAATAAGAATTAAGCTGGTCATAGATTAATCTAAATGATGCTGGTTCAGCCCTAACCAGATGAATTTCAATCCCTCTACAGGCAGGCTGGTTGTACTGAAGTTGATCTATCGATTGACCTTGGCATGTCAGGTTTTTTCCATGTGATTACTACCGGCGGCTATAGCCTTGTATTCTGATAGCAGGGAATCCTCCTGTTGTCAGAATACAATAACGCAGTGGGACGGATTCACCCATCAACACTGATTGTGTTAATGAAATCAATTAGGGATTTTCTTTCCTTCAACCCATGGTTAAAGGAAAGAAAACTGCATAATCGATGGCCAGCCTTATGCCGCGTACACACAATCATTTTTCAGCATGAAAAAAAAAATGTTGTTTTTCAGCATGTCGAAAAAACAAAGTTTTCCCAACTTCATAAGTAAAACGACGTTTTAAAAAAAATATCTAGCAAAGCGTGATGACGTACAACACGTACGACGGCACTATAAAGGGGAAGTTCCATTCGCCTTTGGGCTGCTTTAGCCGATTCCGCGTTAGTAAAAGACGATTCACGCTTTTTTGTCTGTTACAGCGTGATGAATGTGCTTACTCCATTATGAACGGTAGTTTTACCAGAACGAGCGCTCCCATCTCATAACTTGCTTCTGAGCATGCGCAGGTTTTTTACGTCGTTTTAGCCCACACACGATCATTTTTTACAACTTGAAAAACAACATGGTTTAAAACGATGTTAAAAAATGCAGCATGTTCGAAAAATGATGTGAAGCCCACACACGATCATTTTAAATTACATTTTTGAAAAACAAAGTTTTTTTCATGCCGAAAAATGATCGTGTGTAGTACACGGCACTACAGTTTACACTGAATGAAGAGGTTAAATGTAGCATTACAATATTTTTCCTATTATACTGTTGTCTTCATGCTAGTATAAAATGCACTTAGCTCCAAATGAAACCTCAGTTACAATTAGTAGAAGTGGACCACCACTCTGAAGCCCTCTGGGAACCATATTTGGCCCTTGGGTTATAGCGTATGGCCAAATTTCACACAGTAAGTCTGAAAAGGGAAATGCATAAAAGCATTAGGCAATGAGGAAAGAGTGAGATATGCTATTCTCTTAAGGAAGAAGCAGGGAGAACACCACAAAACGAACAACATTTTCTGAGAATCTGCATTGAGAAGTTGATGCTATTCCCAGAAGCAGAAAGAGGGAGTAAAAATAAATGTGAGCATTAGATTTCAGGCTTATTGTGTGAACTAGGATACAAGCTACATATCTATCTTTGGGTGAATAAGCTTAAATGAACCAGTGACAGGACGGACTTATGTTTGCCTACTGCCTCCATGACCCCAGTAGCAGATTGCAAGAAGTGATAACGATGATCTTCTTTTTTTTTTTTTACACAAACATGATGGAGGTGTAATCTTTCTACACAAAATAACAGAAGTGCAATGTTTAAAAAATAAAAAAAAATGCATGTATGTGCTTAAAATATTTTTTTTCAACTCCCAAGGTTTCCAAACCAGTGTTATAAATTGTTGTGAAAATGTCATGTTGAGATTCGCTCATAGAGAGACATACATTAACCACTAGAGAGCCGCGCTATAGACAAAAGACGTCCATAGCGCGGCTCTCAAGTGCCAGGTGGACGTCTTTGGACATCTTTTTATGTGCATTACCCGCGCGCGCCACTGGGGGGCGCGCAGCGGGTAAACACTGTGCCGCCGCATTGCTGAGGATCCGATGCGTGTACCAGGCGGCCACGATGTCCGCCGGGTGCACGCGATCGGCGGTGACACAGCAGGGACGTCTCTAAGAGACGAGTTCGCTGCTCGTATGGACTTGTGCCCAGTTTTTACCTTGCAAATGTGAGTTTTTTTTTCTATTGATCTAAATAAACCTTTATATGGCGGTACTTTGCTATGTGCTTCCTCTGTTCTCTCTCCTCACACATCCATCTGCCACCTGCTTGAGATCCACCCATCTGCCTTTTGGCCACTTGGAACTGGAGAAGGGACTGGGGGGACCCTGAGCATTGATACCGGACCTGTACGAACTGGGAGTTCGTGGGAGATAGGCCCACCTTTCATGATCACAAAGTGAGTGCATGTCTGTGTGATTTATCATTATATTTCTAGTACCATCACAGGATTATGCTATGTTGTGTCTCTGATTTTTACATGCTCATATGCCATTAAGATCCTTTGTCGTCATCCCTTACTGCTGTGCGTTCTCTGCTGGAGTGGATCCCTTACTGCTGTGTGTTTTTCTCTGCTGGAGTGGATCCCTTACTGCTGTGCGTTTTCTCTGCTGAAGTGGATCCCTTACTGCTGTGCTTTTTTGGCTATCTGCACATAGCTGGAATGTGAGCAGTTAGAGAGCACTAGGGGTGTCTGCACCAAAGCCTCCATCTGCATCATTTCTATGTTGGAAGTTTTCTTTGTGCTCTGGGCATTTCACTCACAGAATTTTTTTTGGACTTGTACCACAGACTATTCACTATTCCACTCTTGTATTATTCACTCTGTGAAATCATTTGATGTCTGGATGTCATAACGTTTTATGGTGTTATCCTTATTTGTGTGTTTCAGTATTCACTTTTCACATGTTGCTTACACTTGTTCATTATTTTTTTTTAACAGAAAGGTATTTTTATTCACAAAACAGCATTACAAGATATGCATTAGTCGACAATCAGATTTGCAGAGAAACGGTGACAGTTAGAAACAAGCAATTTCAGCGTTTGCAGATAGTAAAACAAAAGAAAATCAAAAATAGGGGAAATAATAAAAGTAAAATAATCTATCGAGGTGCAAGTTGATAGCTCTCTCACCCCAGTGCCCCCCATCTGTAAACCATCAGGCGCAGACCCAACCGAAGACCTTCCCAGAGTACACTAGGGTAAATGATCGTCGCCCTTACGCCAAAGCCACATATATCCAACCAGAACATGTAAGTAACTCAGCAGTCGATCAAGTTAGGTGGCGCCCCGGGAGAGAGGGGAGGGGCAACAGCCCCCATACCGGGCGGGGGGGAATCCATCTCTAGTCCCCCACCCCCCCAGCCCCCCACCCCCGCGCATCCACCCAAGCCGACCAAACCTTATCGTACTTAGCAGGGCACTGCCTACTCTCATACGTGAGTTTGTACAGGGGCAAAGCCGAGTCCACCGCCTTCCTCCAGGAACCAAGGGTGGGGGGTCCCACCGACTTCCACCGTAGCAGTATCTCCCTCCTAGCATAAAACAGTGAGAATGTAATACATAGCTTAGTATATCTGTCTCCCTCGACCTCACCCAAATGACTCAGAAGGAGCACCATGGGATCCAGCGGCACCCTGGTCCCTCCTATATCGCTAAGCCTCTCTGCTACCCCCGCCCAGTACGGCCGAAGCTTCGGGCAGTCCCAGACCATGTGCCAAAAGGTACCCACCCCTACCCCACACCTAGGACAGTTCGGATCCAGATGTGGGAATATGCTGGCCATTCTATGAGGGGTGAAGTAGGCCCTATGTAGGAACTTGAGCTGGATGAATCTGTCTTTAGCTGCTATCATGGACGGGATGTAGGTGGAGACACATTCCTCCCATTCCTCCTCCCCCAAAGCTGGAATGTCCCCCCTCCATTTATCCATTACCCGGGTGAGTTTAACATCGTGGCCCACCGTCAGATACATATACAGAGTGGAAAGGGGCTTCCCCATTGCGCTCAACGTCAACAGTCGCTCGATCGAGTCAGGTTCCAGGGTCAGTGTGTCCGGGAATTGGGCCCTCAACGCATGCCTCAGCTGGTAGTATTTAAACTCGAGGGAGTTAGGGAGGGAGTACTGCCGCCTCAGCTCTCGAAAGGGCTTGATCCTACCGTTTGCCATGACATGTTTAAGGGTGGTAATCCCGCATCTGGCCCACTGTGAGGGTTCAGGCAGGTCGCAGAGGTGAGGCAGGGTGGGATTGCCCCACAATGGGGTGTGTGGAGAGATACAATTCGGTTTAGAGTAAATGGCTCTGGCCGCCCGCCACACTCTAACGGTTGTCTTCATGGACGCCGTCAAAGTGTGAGGGGCACTGGGACCCCTATATACCAGATTAGTCAATGCAGCATATGACCCCAGTATGGCCGCCTCAAGTCTTACCGCCGGATTCTGTCTGGGCTGGGAGAACCACCAGCGCACAGTAACTAGGACAGCCGCCCAGTAATACAAAAGAAAATTTGGGGGAGCCAGCCCACCCCCCGATAAGGGGAGATATAGTATCTGCCTTGCCACCCTGGGGGGCCTCCCGGCCCAGATGAAAGAAGTCAGCACCCCCTCCAGTCGTCTAAAGAAGGATCTGGGAATGTGGGAAGGGGTATTGCGAAAGAAATATAAGAACTTAGGGAGGAACATCATTTTGAGCAGGTTCACTCTGCCAACTGGGGTCAGCGGGAGGGTGCGCCAGGCCGTGCATTTGGCCGCAAGATGCGATAAGAGAGGCTGTACGTTCCCTTCGATATAATCCTGTGTGGTGTTACTAATCCGAATGCCTAGATAAGTGAAGTCGCCCACCCACTGGAGGGGAGTTCCAGTATCTACCCTCGGAAACGAGGGGTGCAGTGGGAAGAGAACGGACTTGCCCCAGTTTATGCGAATTCCTGAGAACCGGCCGAATTCCTCAAATAGGTCAAGTGCTCTCCGTAGCGACTGACTGGCATCTGCCAGATAGAGTAGGGTGTCGTCCGCATAAAGGGACACCTTCTCCTCTACATCCCCCACCGCTATACCCCTGACCCCGGTCTCAGCTCTCAGGGCAATGGCGAGGGGCTCAACCGCCAGGGCAAAAAGCCCCGGCGATAGCGGACAACCCTGGCGGGTCCCCCGGCCAAGGGGGAAAGTATCCGAGAGGAGGCCATTCGTGCGGACCCTGGCCCTGGGGTCAGCGTAGAGCATCCTCAACCACGCCAGAAAGTTTGGCCCGAAGCCAAACCGCCCAAGGACACCCCACAGGAACTCCCACTCCACCGAGTCAAAAGCTTTTTCGGCGTCTAGGGACGCCACTACCCCCGCCGACTCCGGCCGTGCCCTGTCCATATGCGTGAAAAGCCGTCTAATATTAATGTCCGTTCCCCTCCCCGGCATGAACCCCGTTTGGTCTGGATGTACCAAAGCGGTTATGACTGTGTTTAGTCTCCTGGCCAGGACCTTGGCCAGGAGTTTCGCATCAACGTTTATCAGTGAGATGGGGCGGTAAGAGGAGCACAGGACCGGGTCCTTACCTGGCTTAGGGATTACCACCACCACTGCGTCACTCAGGGAATGCGGGAGCTCCCGCACCCTCTGAGCCTCTGTCAACATACCGAGCATTTTGTCTGTCAAGTCCTCAGAGTATTGTTTGTAAAATTCAACTGGTATACCGTCGGGGCCCGGCGACTTACTCGATTGGAGGGTCTTAAGAGATTTCAGGAGTTCATCTGCAGTTATGGGGGCATCAAGCAGCTCGCGGTATTTAGTGGTCAGGACTGGGATGTCAATAGGATCTAGATAGGAAGCCAGGTCGTCCCCAGAGTATTCAGCCCTGGAACTGTAGAGGTTTTTATAGAAGGAGACAAAGCAATCGTTTATCTCTTCAGGGGCATACAGTAGGTCCCCCCCCAGTCCCCGTATACAGGGGACGCACATCCCCCCGGACTGTTCCCGTGACAACCAGGCCAATAGCTTTCCGGACCTCTCCCCCTGCTCGAATATACGCTGCGATTGGGCGAGTAGACGTTTCTGTGTGAGAGAGGTGCGAATACGCACCACCTCTCCAGTCAGGGACTGAAGTACGTCATAGTCACCGGGATCTCTGGAACGGACATATTGTGCTTCCTGCAAGGCTGCCCTCCCCTCTGCTCCCGCCAAGTCAGCCCTCCTCTCCCTTCGGACCCTAGCTATAATTGATTGATACCGACCCCGCGTGTATGATTTAAAGGCATCCCACACCGGTAATGCTCCGGCCGAGCCGGGGTTGACTGCCCAATATTCCTGTAGCGCCTCCCTAAAGTGACCCTCCACCGCCTCGTCTGACACCCAGAACCTGGACAGCCTCCATAAAACTGTGCCCGGGGCCGAGGAGAGCTCCATCGCCAGGAGAAGCGGCGCGTGGTCTGAAATGCCCCTCGGAAGAATCCTAATGTCCTGAACCTTAGGCAATGCCAGGCCCCCCAGGTACGCCAGGTCTATTCTAGAGAAGGATCTGTGAGATGCAGAGTGACAGGTGTAAGCTCTGGAGTGAGGATTTCTCCAGCGCCACACGTCCGTCAAACCAAACAGTTCCGCCCACTCCACCAGACCAGAGTGGAAGGGTCCACTCTGGGACATCCTGTCCATGCTCTGGTCCGGGACCATGTTAAAGTCTCCCATTATGACCAAGTTATCACTAGCAAAATCAGCTATTTCCGAGGTGACCCGATGCAGGAGGGAGATCGATGCAGGAGGGGGCAGATACACGCCTGCTACAACCAACCTCATGGACCGGATCTGTGCATGCATTATTACATACCTGCCATCCGAGTCAAGTACCAAGTTGAGCAGCCTAAAGGGGAGGGACTTGTGCACCAGAACGCTGACTCCCCTGGCAAAGTTTGAATATGTGGAATGATAATGATGTCCAATCCAAGGTTTTTTCAGGGCCATCGTTCTACTACCCACCAGGTGGGTCTCTTGGAGTATACAGATATGTGGGCTGTGGGCCCTAATGAATTGAAATACCAGCGACCTCTTCGTCGGAGAATTTAGACCCCTAGTGTTCCATGACAGTATGTTAAGGGCTGACATAGCCACACCCGGGGTGAATTATCGCAGGATTAAAAGGGCGCCCACCCCCTGAGACCGCTCTCTTGACTCGGAAGGGACAGCCAAAACATATACCTGACACTGACTTACGTAATGCATATTCAGAACCTACTTGCAAGACACTTTTTTTGAGAAAACAAACATAAAACACAAACCATAAACCGTCCCAAACGTGGGAACCCTCCCCTCCCCCCACCCCACCCAACCCCTTAAAACTGAGGCAGGTTTCCATACCAAAAATCAGCTCGCTGGCTGCAAAGGGGGGTCCTGTGCAAGAGCCGCTCCCAACCCCTAACAAGTTCAGCGGGGTTAAGGAGTGAGTTGCGCTATGTCCTCCTAGCTGTAGCATCCGCCGGGATATATCTCAGACTGTCGGGAACCAAAAAAAAAATAATGGAAAAAATAAATAAAAAATAAAAATAAAATAGCAATTCAAAAAATGTATATGTAAATGAGGAGTCCCTCCAGTAAGAAAGGGGAAAACTTAAACCATCAACTCGGAAGGGCTGCTGGCCTGTCTATCAGATCCTTTGGGTGACAGGAAGCTGCAGCTTCAGAAGTCTCCTGGTTCATCTAACCAGGGGCACCATCTTAATGTCCCACACGTGGGGAGTATCTGGGCCCCCGTGAAGGCAGCCACAGCATCAACGGGCACAACGGTTGCAACAGACGCTGCGGGCGCACAACAAAACGGATGAGTGGCGTAGTGCTCGGCCGGCGAGTCAAAGCAGGGGGGCCCAGTGCATATTAAAGGTCGTCAGTGAGCCCTCACGTCTCAAGCTCTTGGATGGTCACGAGGCAGGGACTCCAGCCAGGCAGAAGCGTCTCTCGGAGAGGTGAAGAAGCGGGTTGTCTCACCATCTTGGACCCTCAGGCGGGCTGGAAAGAGAACGCTGTAACGAATGTTGCGAGCCCTCAACGCTGCCTTCACGTGATCAAACGATTTCCTCAATTTCTGCGTTTCTATAGAGTAGTCAGGGAAGATCATCAATCTGTTGTTCTGGAGCCTCAAATCCCCCACCGCCCTAGATGCACGGAGGACTTTGTCTCTGTCCCGGAAATTGAGGAGTTTGAGGATAAGCGTGCGGGGGGGAGCACCCGGAGGGCCAGGCCTGGGTGGGATCCTATGAGCCCGTTCCACCGCGTAGTGAGGGGACAGGCGTGCATCAGGCAAAAGGTTGCGTAGCATGTCCTCCACAAAGCACGTCGGATTGTTGCCCTCCGCGCCCTCTGCCAGGCCAACTATGCGCAGGTTATTGCGTCTATTTCTGTTCTCGGCATCTTCAGCTCTATACTCCAGGGCCTTGACCTTAGTTTGAAGCGAGTGGAGTGCCGCACTGTGTTCCGCAACTCTATCCTCTGCATTGCTGACTCTCTGTTCAGTCTCTGTCATCCTGGACCTGAGCTTATCCATGTCCTGCCTGAGAAGGCCAACATCCATTTGCACTGCCTCTATTTTAGCCATGAGTGTGGATTGGCACATGGCTATGGCCGCCATAACATCTGCCAGCCTAGGGGGCCTCTCTTCCTCGGCCTCCATCGGGCCCATCTGTGATGCCCTGGGCTGGCCGCGAGTGGCCCGAGGGGTAGCCAGGGGGTCCGGCGTCAGCTGGGGGGACACCGGGAGAAGAGGGAACTTGTATTTTTTCCCCTTACCACCCGTTGCTCCTGACCGGCCGCGCCTCATTCAGGTGTCTCTGCGACCGCGGTGGGGGCCCCCAGACGCCCCAGCCCCGTGCTCCAGATGAGGATCAAAGTCTAGAAAAGCGCTGGTGACAGGCAGCCGTGGAGGGGGAAAACAGAGTCCAGCATGCAGCACTCCTGGTCACTCGCCGCAGTAGTACCCCCCAGGTGTGGACACCAAGGCCACCGCTCCCAGTGAGGGGGGAGCCGGGTCAGGGGAGAGGCCCGGGCAGCTATCAGTCCTCCTGGGGAGCCCCTCAGTGATTGCTCCGCCGTTGGAGCCGTCTGTGTGCAGGATCGGTCCGCGAGTGAAAATCGAGGCCGCGGCTTCGTTAAGGCCTAGTCCAAGTCCCGTGAATAGGGGCAGGGGCGGGCGGGGAGCACACCCACGACGGCCCCCCGAATCCGGATCAATGACCGAGGATATCAGGTCTCCCTCGCCTGTGTGCTGGGCGGGATCATTGCGCCGGGGGTCCGCGAGTGGAAATCGAGGCCGCGGCTCCGTTGAGGCCTAGTGCAGGTCCCGTGGTGAAGAGCAGGAACGGGGGAGGTGAGTACATCCGGGGTGATCCCTTGGAGCCGGAACGGCGAACGAGGATGTCGGGTCTCCCCCACCAGAGCTGGATGGGGTCGCTGGAGGCCCAGAGCAGGCCTTTTCCACGCGCCACGTGTGGGGGGCCAGGCCGGACCGGGAGAAGACAGTACGGCTCACACCTCAGCAGGGCCAAAGAGGCAGGATCCGCCGACCAGCTCCCCAGATCCCCAACGCTGCAAGGTATCCCTGGCAGTCCTCAGAGCAGCAATCTTGCGCCGATAGCTCGGATATTGGAACGGATGCCGGCGGAGCTCAGAGGTTAGCTTCTGCTCACAGCGCCATCTTGGACACGCCCCCACTTGTTCATTATTTACCTAGTTCCTAGGACCCTCCCCCTGGTTCATGCACTATTGTGGCACATACCCCTAGCACAGCGCAGACACCAATATTTTTTCACTTATCACTTATTTTCTGGTCTAGGACAGATTACCAGGCATCTGCACGCAGTGCCCCCTAGCTGTATTCCCCGACAGCGCAGGAGCCCCTTTCACACACTTACAAGGAATACATTTAACCCCTTCCTCATCCCCTAGTGTTAACCCCTTCCTTCCCAGTCACATTTATACAGTAATTAGTGCATTTTTATAGCACTGGTCGCTGTATAAATGTGAATGGTCCCAAATTTGTGTCAAAAGTGTCCAATATGTCCGCCGCAATATCGCAGGCCTGACAAAAAAAAAATTGCAGATCGCCACCATTACTAGTAAAAAATAAAAAATATTTTGTAGGCGCTATAACTTTTGTGCAAACCAATCAATATACACTTATTGCGATTTTTTTAACAAAAATATGTAGAAGAATACGTATCGGCCTAAACTGAGGAAAAAAATGTTTTTTTAAAAAAAATTGGGATATTATTATAACAAAAAGAAAAAAATATTGTCTTTTTTTTTTCAAATTTCTGTCTTTTTTTGTTTATAGCGCAAACAATAAAAATCGCAGAGGTGATTAAATACCACCAAAAGAAAGCTCTATTTGTGGGGAAAAAATGATAAAAATATAATTTGGGTACAGTGTTGTATGACCGCGCAATTGTCATTCAAAATGCGTCAGCGCTGAAAGCTGAAAATTGGTCTGGGCACGAAGGGGCATTAAGTGCCCAGTAATGAAGTGGTTAAACAATTATCTCATATTATAAACTGATATCCATTGACTCTTTCTAGCTGTGATAAATGTCCACTTTCTAGTCCCATCTAATTCCATTTTGTAGAGTACCGTGCTCATAACCAGAAGTAGCTAGACTGATCTTTTTTTTAGCAGAATTTAGCTTTACAAAAATGGAATAACGCCCAGCACCAAAAAAATACATGTTTTTTGCTGCAATATTTGCAGATATTTAAACTGATGCTGTCTTCAACATAAAGTCCTATTGACCACTAAATGAAGCTCCTCTGAATGATGGCAATTGTCATTTAACCCATTCTTCTGTGCCCTGGCAGTCATACATACACCCCCTGGGTGCATGTCTTTATGCCTGCTGGGCTCAAAGTACTACTGCACTAAATGACACTTAAGCCCTGTACACACGATCGGTTTGTCCGCTGAAAACAGACAGATGGACTGTTTTCATCGAACAAACCGATCGTGTGTGGGCCCCATCGGTGAAAAAAAATAGAACATGTTTTAAATTTTTCCTATGGATAAAAAACCGATAGAAAAATCCGATTATCTGTATGGAACGCCATCAGTCAAAAATCCACGCATGCTCAGAATGAAGTAGACGCATGCTTGGAAGCATTGAATTTCATTTTTTTGGCTCGTCGTAGTGTTGTACGTCACCGCGTTCGGACATGATCGGATTTTTGACTGATGGTGTGTAGGCAAGACTGATGAAAGTCAGCTTCATCGATTATCCGATGAAAAAATCCATCGGATTAGATTCCATCAGATATCCGATCGTGTGTACGAGGTTTTACACATCATTGCATTAGAACCATAGAAAACGCACAACAGAGGAAGAAGACGGCACTGTAACACCCTTGGAAAAGAGGTACACATATGTTTTAAATGTATAGAGGGGCCTCAGTGAAGAGATAAGGTGGGGTTGGCATAAAACTGGAGTTTTTGAAACCTTACTCATTTTGGCGGGTTGTAGAACAAGTACACTATGGCATTTTTAAAATGTTTTACAAAGTAAAGTTGACACAAATGCTATTACAGGTCAAAAAACATAGAGATTGTAAAAATACCATATTCTCAACTTGTAAAGCCTGACTGCATAACAAAGAAAAATAAGGCTATAATTGGACTTATTATTTTAAATGTAGCTTGCTGTTTTGTGTCTCAGGCCTATTTCACACGGGTTTCAGCTTGCGTAAGAACAGTGTGAACAACAAGCTTGTAAACAAGGCTTAGGTGCCCTAGTAGGGACCTTGCAGAACTGCATCCGCTAATGCCTGAAGTGCAGTCCAGGTGCCGCTTTTATGTGAAATCAACATTAAGGCGGCACTCCAACTTAGACATGGGTAGCACTTGCACTGTTAACTCCCTCTTGTTCTGTGGCTGTCACACTTGACACTTTTCTTCTTTAGAGGAAACCACTCCCAGATGTGAACTGAGCCTGTATTGGACCCCACCAATCCAGCAGTTTATGCCACCTCTCTCCTATTAACTAGTCCCTTGGTTGTGGGGAACCTGCTGCTAGTGGAGGAGCCAAATGCTTAACCCCATGAAGTGTACATACCTTAGGCATTGTCCATAAAGCAATCCCTTTCAAGTCCATAAAGGTCTCCAGATTCAAGGTCCTCACCAGGAACCTCATCTGGGCTACCATTATCCCCCAAAGGGGTGTTTACTCCAGCAGAGCAACATATTACATTGTGGCAGTATTTCCAGAAGGCTTCTTTTCAGGGGCTTTGAGTCAGCACCATTTAGGTGGGTTAACCTGTAGAGGGTAGTGACCTTGCTGAAAATGGTGGGAAAATAATAACCCTTACAGCCTGGTTACCTCCAGCAGACAGGTCAACACAAGGACAGAGTGCAACATCAAGACAATGGGCCAGATTCAGGTAGATCAGAGCATCTTTGCTCTGGAGTAACGCATCTCATTTGCGTTAGGCTGCAGAAATTTTAGGAGCAAGTGCTGTTATTCAGGAAGCACTTGCTCCTAAAGTTGCGGCAGCGCATCGCAAATGAGCCGGCGGAATTCAAATTGGGCGGGTACGGGGCGTGTAGTATTCTAACTATGCGCGATCCCGCGGCGAACGTACTGCGCATGCGTCGAGTGTCAATGCATCCCAGTGCGCATGCTCCAAGTTCTGTCAGTGAACGTCAATAACGTCACGTCCCCATTCATGAATGTTTTACGCAAACGACGCGATTTGTTTTTTATCCGACGCGATGACGACGGCTATACCTAACATAGGATACTCCACTAGGGGGCTGCTTTATCTATACGCCGCGTATCGCTTCCGGAAACGTCGTAAAGTCACTGCGTCGCGCCCGAAAAAGATCGTGAATTGACGATTTCCGCTCATTAACATATTTTTTGAGCGTAAATCGGCGGGAACGCCCCCGGCGCCATTTTTAAGTTGAAGTAACGATGCGATGGCGAAATTCAATTACGCCGATCGCATCGGAACTCCAACCCGGCGTTTCTTGTTTTCTGGTTATAGAAAACAGAAACGCCGGCTTAAAGTGACAGTTAGGCTGGCGGATCACTGGATCCGCCAGCCTAACTCTTCATGAATCTGGCCCAATGTAATATTTTGCATCTGGCTCACTCGATTAACATATGAGGGCACAAAAACAAGAACACATACAGGAAGACATGTTAAAGCATTTTAAGAGCTTTTTTGCCGTCTTTGTTGAGGCTTTTAAAATACCATTCAGCTACAGTTTGTAAAGGATGAACACAAATACCAATGGGAGAGATGATTGCCACTTTAAATAAGCTTCTTGCAGACTTCAGTAAAGTGACAATCAGCATTTCCATTAGGCGCAGACTAGGAGACAAATTAGGCCTGGACATTTAAGAATGAGCAGTCTATTGTTATTGTTTTCATTTTATTTTTAACCAAATGCCTGGTGTGCCCTATGGCCAGTTCGGGTCTGACAGCCACTACTCTTTACAGCTGCATCTATTTGCACACAATTACAACCTCTAGCAAGAATCTACTGATTCCTCCTGGCTGCTGCTATTTTGCTATTTGAATGTAGCTTTGAAGTCCCTGAACAAGGACTCTTATGGCAGGTTCACCAGGTATTACATATATGAAATCTGCAGTAAAAAGACTGAAAACGACTTTTGCAAATACACTGACATTGTAAAAAAAACTCAAGAAAAGTTAGTTGGAACGATTTTTTGAGACATTTATTAGAGTAGCCTCTTTGTCGGAGTCTTTCCCTGAGGGCTGCTGCCTCTAGTAGGAATACTTCCTGGGAAGAGCAATTGCGTTTCAGACGCAGGTATTGACTATAGGGTATTAATTTAATCAATGGTGTAGGATGAGCGCTAGTGGCATGTAAAACCGTATTGCCTGCTGTGGGTTTCCTAAAGAGGCCTGTGGATAAGGATCCATCTTGGTTCTTGGATAAAGTTACATCCAGGAAGGTGATTTGTGTATCACTAGATGTCACCGTGAACTTCAAATTTAGATTATTGGAGTTCATAATAGACATAAATGACTTAAGGTCGTCAGTCGATCCCTCCCAAATCATAAGGACATCGTCTATGTAACGAAACCATGCTGTAACTAGATGAACAAAAGGCTGGACAGTAGTGCCAGTCAGAAATGATCTCTCCCACTCCCCCAGGTACAGGTTGGCATACGACGGGGCACACAAAGTCCCCATCGCAACCCCCTGCACCTGGAGGAAGTGGGAGCCATCAAAGGAAAAGATACCATGATAAAGTATAAATTCCAAAGCCATAATGATAAATTCACCAAGCCTTCGGTCAGTACGAAAGATGGGGAAAATGGCATCTCTAATTGCAGCTAGACCTAAGGTGTGTGGGATGGAACTATAGAGAGCTTCCACATCAATGGGCACTAATAGTGCTCCCGGAGAGACCGTGAGACATTCAATTTTCTGTAGGAGATGAATAGTATCCTTGATATATGATGAAAGATGCGTTACAAAGGGTTTTAAGTATGAATCAACGAAAATACTGAGATTCTCTGTTAGGGCACCATTGCCTGACACTATGGGTCGCCCTGGGGGGTCTAGAAGATCTTTATGAACTTTAGGCAGGCAATAAAAGGTCGGTATTTTGGGATATTTGGTACGGATAAATTCCCAGGTATCATGGTTCACTACAACTTGAGAGAAAGCTCCATCTACTAGAGCGTAAAACTCTGTTTCAAATTTACTGATGGTAGATTTTGAGATCGGTGCATACCAGTCGCTATTTGAAAGGATTTTTAAGCACATAGATCTATATTGGTCATTGGTCTGGATGACAATGTTGCCCCCTTTATCAGAGGGCTTAATGGTGAGCAAGTGACAATCTTTTAGTTTGTTCAGGGCATTACTGAATTGGTGGGGTTGCGGGTTGGTCTTACGTGGTTTATGTAACTTTTTTATTTCTGCTGTATTAAGTGCTACAAAGGCTGCTAAATTGGGATTAATCGGTAAAGATGGAAATTTGTCCGACTTTTTTTTAATACTGCAGCTGGTTTTTCAGGCATACCAGTTGTCATGAGCTTGGAAGGCAGATCATCCAGGTCCAGTGTTTCATTGAAATCTGAAGAATCTGCTTCATCGCAAAGTGATAGGAGTAAGTCAATATCTGCATTATGCTGTTGTGTAGAAAACTTGGAAGTTTCAATTTTTGATTTAGAATATAGGCTTTTAAGTAGCAACTTTCTAGCGAACAGATGAATGTCTTTTATAATTTCAAAGGTATCTGGGTGTGCCTCTGGACAGAAGGTTAGACCTTTACTAAGTAAGGTCCTTTCACCTGCCGAGAGTTCGTAGTTTGAAAGGTTTAAAATGTCAAGACCAGACGTGCTGTCAGATATTTTGTCCAATTGCGGGGTGTGATCTATGTTCCCTGAAGTGTGTGAGCGACCTGGGGAAAAAATCCTGTGTCATTAGTCTCTTTAATTGTGGGCCTTAACCCTTCATGAGTAACTTGGGTGTTTAGTTGGTGAGCAGTGGTGAAGACAGAAAACAATTCAGTTGGTTGTGCTAAGGTGTTACTAGATAATCTGTGTCTGTCAGGGCCAGTTGGAATATTGGTTGGTCCTGATTGTTGTACAATGCGTTTCTTAGTAGCATTGTCATCGTCACCTGACGATGGTGACGATGACAATGCTACTAAGAAACGCATTGTACAACAATCAGGACCAACCAATATTCCAACTGGCCTTGACAGACACAGATTATCTAGTAACACCTTAGCACAACCAACTGAATTGTTTTCTGTCTTCACCACTGCTCACCAACTAAACACCCAAGTTACTCATGAAGGGTTAAGGCCCACAATTAAAGAGACTAATGACACGGAATTTTTCCCCAGGTCGCTCACACACTTCAGGAAACATAGATCACACCCCGCAATTGGACAAAATATCTGACAGCACGTCTGGTCTTGACATTATAAACCTTTCAAACTACGAACTCTCGGCAGGTGAATGGACCTTACTTAGTAAAGGTCTAACCTTCTGTCCAGAGGCACACCCAGATACCTTTGAAATTATAAAAGACATTCATCTGTTCGCTAGAAAGTTGCTACTTAAAAGCCTATATTCTAAACCAAAAATTGAAACTTCCAAGTTTTCTACACAACAGCATAATGCAGATATTGACTTACTCCTATCACTTTGCGATGAAGCAGATTCTTCAGATTTCAATGAAACACTGGACCTGGATGATCTGCCTTCCGAGCTCATGACAACTGGTATGCCTGAAAAACCAGCTGCAGTATTAAAAAACAAGTCGGACAAATTTCCATCTTTACAGATTAATCCCAATTTAGCAGCCTTTGTAGCACTTACTACAGCAGAAATAAAAAAGTTACATAAACCACGTAAGACCAACCCGCAACCCTTACCAATTCAGTGATGCCCTGAACAAACTAAAAGATTGTCACTTGCTCACCATTAAGCCCTCTGATAAAGGGGGCAACATTGTCATCCAGACCAATGACCAATATAGATCTATGTGCTTAAAAATCCTTTCAAATAGCGACTGGTATGCACTGATCTCAAAATCTACCATCAGTAAATTTGAAACAGAGTTTTACGCTCTAGTAGATGGAGCTTTCTCTCAAGGTGTAGTGAACCATGATACCTGGGAATTTATCCGTACCAAATATCCCAAAATACCGACCTTTTATTGCCTGCCTAAAGTTCATAAAGATCTTCTAGACCCCCCAGGGCGACCCATAGTGTCAGGCAATGGTGCCCTAACAGAGAATCTCAGTATTTTCATTGATTCATACTTAAAACCCTTTGTAACGCATCTTTCATCATATATCAAGGATACTATTCATCTCCTACAGAAAATTGAATGTCTCACGGTCTCTCCGGGAGCACTATTAGTGGCCATTGATGTGGAAGCTCTCTATAGTTCCATCCCACACACCTTAGGTCTAGCTGCAATTAGAGATGCCATTTTCCCCATCTTTCGTACTGACCGAAGGCTTGGTGAATTTATCATTATGGCTTTGGAATTTATACTTTATCATGGTATCTTTTCCTTTGATGGCTCCCACTTCCTCCAGGTGCAGGGGGTTGCGATGGGGACTTCGTGTGCCCCGTCGTATGCCAACCTGTACCTGGGGGAGTGGGAGAGATCATTTCTGACTGGCACTACTGTCCAGCCTTTTGTTCATCTAGTTACAGCATGGTTTCGTTACATAGACGATGTCCTTATGATTTGGGAGGGATCGACTGACGACCTTAAGTCATTTATGTCTATTATGAACTCCAATAATCTAAATTTGAAGTTCACGGTGACATCTAGTGATACACAAATCACCCTTCTGGATGTAACTTTATCCAAGAACCAAGATGGATCCTTATCCACAGGCCTCTTTAGGAAACCCACAGCAGGCAATACGGTTTTACATGCCACTAGCGCTCATCCTACACCATTGATTAAATCAATACCCTATAGTCAATACCTGCGTCTGAAACGCAATTGCTGTTCGCAGGAAGTATTCCTACTAGAGGCAGCAGCCCTCAGGGAAAGACTCCGACAAAGAGGCTACTCTAATAAATGTCTCAAAAAATCGTTCCAACGGGCCAATGGACATTCCAGGCAGTCTCTGATTAGCCAACCCAAAAAATCTACTAATGAGAATGATGTTACGAGAATAATTACCAAATACCATTCTCAACATCAAAAAATGAGAGAGATCTTTAAAATATTTTGGCACCTTTTGTCCATTGATCCCAATGTAGGACCATTTGTCCCCAAGGAGCCCGCGATCACATATCGTCGGGCCTGCTCTCTTGGAGACCAGCTGGTAAACAGCGAATTCAAAGGGATCTTTAGAAAGGACCCTTGTAAAAGGAAGGGCACGTACACATGCGGAGGATGTTCTATTTGTCGCTATATTAATATCGACCAGAGAATCATTCTACCTAATGGACGACTACACAGACCGAGACACTTTGCCAACTGCAAAACTCTCGGTGTGGTGTACTTATTGACTTGCAATTGTGGTATGTTTTACGTGGGCAAAACCAAACTGCCCTTTTTAAAACGGGCTTCCCGACATTTACATGCTATGCGCACTGCCAATCCAGATCTACCACTAGGGCGCCACATCTTGCTACAACATGATGGACATTTTTCTGGGGTAAAATTCCTGATTCTAGACAGGGTTCATCCCAACCCCAGAGGCGGAGACTGGAATAAAACCCTACTACAGCATGAGACCCGTTGGATTGCTGACCTTGAAGCCAACCTTCCCCCGGGGCTCAATGGACAGATAAGCTTCAGGCCCTCTTTGGAGGGCTTCTCCTCTGGTGGATGGGAGGGGGATTGAGGTGTATTTCTCGTCTATTTTCTATATATGACATGACTGCCTTACATTTGCCCTCATCTACTTTAAATATGTATTAAATATGTATTAAATATGTATATTGTACTGTATGTGTCTTTGGTATATAATTATCATTGTGCCGTCTCTGTTCATCTTTTTGTACCAACTTTTTGCCTGTGTATTTCATTGTTGGTCTTTCATCCTTGGCGCGGATCCAATTACTGAGGCTTCTGTGTTCACTTGGCCCGGCGCACGTAAGCCACCCCTTCCTTAGGGGACGGCTTATTTTTTGACCTGGCTGTCACACATCTCTCACAGTGTAGACAGCCTTTGGGTCTACAGTTGCGTCGTGAAAGAGATGCGAATGGCATATTTTCTGTCCTTCCCACTCTTTCCCTGGACCTCACTGCCGGCCCACTATCTTTATTTAGTTATGTGTGGTCGTTTTACACCAATACATATCCTTGTATATACTTTTACTTTTTTTACAAAATTATCATATTGTAGCCCAATCAGCCTCTACCTCGCAGCCTTTTCAAGGGCGTTTATTTATAGGCATATTTATACTTAGTTCAGTTCTCTCCAATTCTTTTTCTTTCCCCTTTTCAAAAATCTGCTTGGCCCCGCTTCCCGTCTGTGCATTTGGGCAGTGGTGACCTTTTATGCAGCCTATTTGCGCTGTTATGCGCTCAGTATAAGGACCGACGCTGCGCCGGCCCCGCCCACCACGCAGATGATCTGCGTGGTGTGCTGTCGGGGCTTACGTTATGACGCTGGTCCCTCTTTGGGCGGCGGTGATCACACTCCTCGCTTCCGCCCCTACTCTATGTCCTCCTATGACGCGATCAGCGTCATCAAAACTTTTCCTCTGGATCCCTGGGCGGCGGTGATTATACACCCCGCTTCCGCCCTGACGCCCTGTGATTGACGTTACACCAGCCCCGCCCACCACTCAGATGATCTGCGTGGTATGTTGTCGGGGCCTACGTCATGACACTGGTCCCTTCTTAGGCAGCGGTGTTTACATTCTTCACTTCCGCCCTTACTCTTTGCCCTCTTATGACGCGATCAGCGTCATCACAACTCTATTTCCGGATTTCCGGGCGGCGGTGATCATACATCTCACTTCCGCCCTGACTTTGTGCCCTTACATGACGCGATCTGCGTCATTTTAACTTTAACCCGCGATCCTATTGTGTGACGCCACGTCACCAAATCACGCCTACCCCTTACACCCGCCTACCGTCCTACCATATTTAAACGTCCCCCCTTCCTGACAAGCCTGACATGGCAGAAGGCTGCTATGCTGCTCATGTTTACACCTTCATGTGAGTAACTTGACCTAGGTCAATTTAGCCTGCTCTTTTGGCCTTAATCATGGCTATCTTTTCTGATTACTCTCTGTGCTATTACATACAGATCTTTAGTGCCTATGCCCGCTCTCAACTTTAAAGGCGTGATTACTATCTGCACTCCCTAATTCTTGGTATGTGCTTTTTTGATATTTTTTTGTGTTTTGTTTTTTGTTTTTGTGTTCCTTGTTATTCTAGCCAGGGCATTATAACTACAAGATATTTATATATAAAAAGTTTTTTACATACACTGTCCTTTATTTATAGGACAGTATATTGCTCTGTGACAGCTTTGGTCCAGGTTTGGCCGTGTGAAACACAGCACCCCGGTCTTCTTATTTCCTTTCCATCTTGGAAATCCCCGCGCCATGGTTGATACACCCCTTTAATGATCTGCAACTTTAAAAGCATCTTGATTGGTATGGATTTGATCTATTGCACTTGTATATGTATTTTGCCTCCTGTCTATGTTTTGTCTTATTATGTTTTTCTGCATAAATCTATTAGATCCCATACAGACTTCGGCCCCTGAAGAAGGGAATACCCGAAACGCGTAGGGCCTGGTACTTACTACGTGGATCATTTATAAGTTGCATATTCATTGTTTCTTTTAAACTTTTGTGTTTTTTGATACTTTGTTATTTATAAATAAAATTATATATTTTGTATAAAACACTATAAATTTTCGTTGCCTTCAAAGCCCCACTTCGGGGGATCCCTCGAATTCACAGTAAAAAGGTTCCATAACACAGGCTTTAATAAAATTGATGTTCCCACAAATTTAACCTTTTTGACAGTTGAACACATACAGTAGACTTGTCAGAATATTGAATGCATAACTGTGGCTGAAGATGTGCAGATGCTGTAGCTCTTGGATCAGTGGAGTCGATTCTGTGTGCATGTCATGCTTGTGCTACTGCATACATTAACATGATTTAGTTTGCATGCCTGGCCCTGGCATTTGGTGCCAAAACAACAAAGAGTTGCTGTTTTTCAGTTCCCCTGACTCACGATCGGCTCTCCATCTTGCTAGCATGTGTTGGATGCTGCTTGCCTCCTGTCTCTACTATATCCAGATCTTGTTATTGCTGGGGTTGGCTTGTGTCCTGACTTTGTCTTGTGCCTGCTGTTTTGGTAATTCTGCTCTTTGTTGGGTATCAACTCTGGTTTGGTACTCTGCTACCCAGTTGTTGCTGACTCTAGCTCATCTTGACTATGGCTTGGCTTGCGGCACCTGTTATTTCCTGTGTACCTCCGCCTGTGTGCCAGAATTCTGCACACGTTCCAATTTGAGCATCTGCAGCATCCCAGCAGTGTCCAGATGTTCATTTGACAACCCACTCTGTCAGGACCTAGAACAGGCACCCGTGTCACTTCTTGTCCTGCTACACCCTGTCACAAACTCCAAAGGGTATTGAACAAGAGGTGTAATGGAAGCTCTTTTGTCACCTGGGTACCAGACATTGGTTTCATTTGTGAAAGTAAACATTTGAGCCATCTCTAAAAAAAAAAAAATGGAAACAATTTTTTTTTTTTACTTCTATCATTATTATATGTTGTTTTATGTTCTCAATGTCTAATTTACATATTAAAAAATGCAGACAGAATACAAATATGAAACCACATAAGTAAAAGATTGAGGAGTATATAAAATGGCACAAAGCATTGCATTCAACAAGAACATAAATAATTTAATGTATTAGATCTCAAATTAAAGTGGTTGTACACCCTGTACAACCACTTTCACCTACAGGTAAGCCTAGATTAAGGCTTACCTGTAGGTGCTGGAAATATCTCCTAAACCTACACGGTTTAGGAGATATTTATAATTCCCCACACAATCATTTCTCCTGCACATGGAACTATGTATTAAGCGCAGGCGCACTTTAGAAAGGGCGCGCTGTGCCTTTTTTACCTGGGGTCATGCCGTGACTGGCGGCTCGCACGCGGGCGAGTGACATCACAGAGCCGTAGTCCGCGGCCCCAGAAGGAAGAGGGCTAAAAGATGGACACTTCCAGGCAGTGGGGACATCACAGGCTTTGGTTTCAGGTAAGTGACACATAATGGACTACTATGCGATGCATACAGTAGTAGCCCGTTATGCTTTACCTTTGCAGGTAAATAAGGAGGAAGTAAAACCCATCAGGGTTTACTTGCTCTTTAAAGCAAAGATTATGATCACACAGAGGTAAAAAAGGGCAATTGTTCATCTCAATTAAAGAAACTCTATACTATTAAAAAAAAATTTTTTTTAACAAATATGTCTCTCCACTTCACTGCAAGAAATGTATTACACCTCAAGCATGCTCTCTCCCTCTGTCTAAGTTAGGAATCTACAAGCCATTGGGGGAGGCCCCGTCGATTAGATCGCACGGTGCCACATGCCTTAATTCCAGAATCAAAAAGGTGACTAAAAAGTGGCACGCTTGTGTAATAGTTGTAAAAAAAAGCTTGTTAAAGTCAAGGGTACTAAAAATCCACTGTTTTCACCTGAATTCTGGGCTGACCAGTGAATGGGGGAAGTATGGGCGCTGCAGAAGTGGTGGACTACAATCAGGATTTGCAAATGTATTAGGAAGGGCACTATGCGCTCTACAAGCCTGTCTTTGAATTCTTGGTGGCTGCAGGGCACTAGTTTTGCTAGCCACCACACCAGCTTGAATTGCACTTATGGGTCTCGACACATCACCAAATGCTACTGAAGTGCTGGTTTGTCTCTGACCAGGATGTACTAGGCTGCTGGTGCTTGCCAGTTCACTAGAAAGTTGAGCGGCACTAGTACGGGCTCTCTGTCCCATATGAGAACCATACAGTTGTTGCACCTCAGCAACAGAAGAATGGGATCGGGTACGCCTGACCTTAGCAGGGATCACTACTCCGTCATCAGAGCTATCTGTCAGGTTGCCACTGCTCTCTACAGGTTCGTATAGTGAGACTGAATCTGACAGTGAGGCTTCCCCTTCGTTTTCATCTGTCATGCTCATTATCGTGTAGGCCTCTTCATTAGTGTACCTCTGTATGGACATTTTGGCCACTAAATTTATAGGTACTGCTAGTGCGACTCATAGGTAAAAGAGCACCTGGTTATCAGTGACTGCTTGAATTGCTACAAAAAAAATTTACTGTTAGTGCTAGCAGGGATCAGACGTGACTCTGCTAACTCTGCAGTTTTGTATGCTGTGTTTTGTAAGTGACAGTGATCTTTTGATACTGCACTTGGGTGGGCTGGCCTGGGCAGAGGGGCTAAACACAGGTGCTGGCAGGTGTCTGGGCTGATCCTGCTAACAAAGCATTTTTGGGAACACTATACTACTGGGAACACTAGTATAGATCTAGATCTGTAGTTTTAGAGACACTTTTCGGGCACTAGCGGGGTGTTTTTAACCACTGCTAGCGGCCGAATAAAGGGTTAAAGGCGCCCGCAAAGCGCCGCTTTCAACGGGCAGGGACGCTTTAGGAGCGGTGTATACACCGCTCCTAAAGCGCCTCAAAGAAGCTGCTTGCAGGACTTTTTGACGTCCTGCCAGCATTCGGGCTTTCACACTGGGATTGCAGATGATGCATTTTTCAGGCTCTTTACAGGCGATATTTTTAGTGCTAAAGTGCCTGAAAAACACCTCCAGTGTGAAAGGGATCTAATACAGTAATCAGAAAAAAGATTTGTACATCATTCTAATGCCACAGTACAGGGAGTAGAAGGGTTAACTGGATGGTGATCAAGGGGTTAAACCTTTATTAGGTACTATATGGTGGGCACCCTCAACCTATCTGGGACTACTGCTAACTGCCCTAACGCTGTTTATAGTCACAAGTGACACGAATACAGTGATCAGAAAATAAATCTGTACAATATACTAGTGAAACAGTGAATGGGTTAACTGGGGGTGATCAAGGGGTTAAACCTTTATTAGGGACTATAGAATATGCCACTGTATAAAGTCACTGGCAGGAAAGGGGTTATCACTAGGGGGCGATCAAGGGATTAAGTGTTGTCCCTGGGAGTGTTTATAACTGTATGGGGGCTGGGCTAAATAGAGGAGGAGACAGATCGCAGTTCCTAATCAGATCTGTCCGCAACTACCCTGTCAGAACGGGAATCTGTTTACATTGGCAGATCTTTGTTCTGGCTCTTGTTCCAACAATCACGGGTGGCCGGCGGACATTGCGGATCGCGTCCCCCACCGTACAGCGTCTGCTACGGTTTATTAACCACTTGCCTACTGTGCACCTACACCCCCTTCCTGCCCAGACAAAATTTAAGCTTCCGGCACTGCGTCGCTTTAACTGACAATTGCGCGGTCGTGCGACGTGGCTCCCAAACAAAATTGGTGTCCTTTTTTTCCCACAAATAGAGCTTTCTTTTGGTGGTATTTGATCACCTCTGCGGTTTTTATTTTTTGCGCTATAAACAAAAATAGAGCGTCAATTTTGAAAAAAAATCAATATTTTTTTCTTTTTGCTATAATAAATAACCCCAAAAATATATTAAAAAAATATTTTTTTCCTCAGTTTAGGCCGATACGTATTCTTCTACATATTTTTGGTAAAAAAAAAATGCAATAAGCGTTTATCGATTGGTTTGCGCAAAATTTATAGTGTTTACAAAAATAGGGGATAGTTTATGGCTTTTTTTTTTTTTACTATTAATGGCGGCGATCTGCGATTTTTTTATTGGGACTGCGACGTTATGGCGGACACTTCGGACACTTTTCTGACATTTTTGGGACCATTTACATTTATACAGTGAACAATGCTATAAATATGCATTGATTACTGTATAAATGTGACTGGCAGTGAAGGGGTTAACCACTAGGGGGCGGGGAAGGGGTTAAATGTGTGTCCTATGAGCGTTCTAACTGTAGAGGGAGGGGGGGTGACTGGGGGAGGTGACCGATTGTGTCCCTATGTACAAGGAACACAATCTGTCTCCTCTCTCCCTGACAAGGACGTGCAGCTCTGTGTTTACATACAGAGCTCCACGTCCCCGCTCACATACTGGGCAATCGCGTGTGCGCCGGGCACTCGCACCGGGATCCCAGCAGAGCGGCGGGTGCGCGCGCACGCCGCCGGCGGCGCGCGCCCGCGGCTTTAAAAGGACATCACGTCATATGACGTGATGTCAGGACAATGGAGTCTTCCGCCCGCCGTCAAATGACGGTGGGCGGAGGACAAGTGGTTAAAGAAGCCGATGTACACCTATGCCGATTTGCGACAGTGGCTGGTCGGCAAGTAGTTAATCGTTCTGAGGTCACATGATATTTCTCAGGTCTTTCCTGTTTTCAGGGAAAGTTCTGAAGGAGGAATTTCTAGTACTCCCCTTATGTACGAATCTGTCTCTGCACAGCATTGATTGGTGACATAAAAAAAAAAAAGGCTTTCAGAATAGAGAATTTAAATAATTAATAGCAATAAAGTGTTTTAAAGCTTCATACAAATCTATATTTCTTTCTCGTACATCACGGGACACAGAGCGGCATATTCATTACTATATGGGTTATATGGAGTACCTTCAGGTGTGGACACTGGCAATCTCAAACAGGAAGTCCCCTCCCTATATAACCCCCTCCCCTAGAGGGAGTCCCTCAGTTTTTTCGCCAGTGTCTTAGGTGTTGGTCACGGAATAGCTTTGCTCCACATCCTTGGGATTAGGGGCGGGCTAACCGGATCTGTCCAAGGAGCCTCAGTGCCAAAGTGGACAGTACCCGGGCCCCAAACCGTGGGGTTTTGCCTATAATGCTCCTCTTTGGAGGGCTGGACCCTGGGCCCAGGACTTGGAGTTCGTAAAGACCATAAGTTCCTGTTTGCCAGGGTGCTATATAGGTCCAGGACAGTGGGTACCTTCATAGGACCCCAGGGCCTGAAGGTCTATTACGCTACCCACGGAGATGGGAGAAGATTGGATCGTTTTGCTAGACAAACATCCTGCAGCATGGAGCAGGTAAGAGGGGAGCCTGCGGGACTTGGTTCGACAGCAGGCTCTCCGGGGTAACCTAAAAGGGGGGTAGCCTAAGTATGCTCTGCATTGGCAACCTTGCTCACTATGTCTGAGAAGACAGGATGATCTCATTCCCCCAGCACTAGGTTCCCCTGTCTAAAGAAACAATTGTGTTTGCTAGCTACCTGCTGCTTTCTTCCCAGGGCTAGTAAGGACCCCTATGGGGCCTTTTGGAGAGTCCTACCTGGCCGGGGGTTTGATTCTGCCGCCTGGTACTGCAGTCCTGGGTCTCCAGCATCGCGGCTCCTCCATGCGGTTCCTTCTCCGGCATACGCGCGCGCACGTCTTATAGACGTTTTTCGCGCCGTTCGGAGGGGAGGGCGGGGGGGGGGCGTGCCTGCAGCGTCATCAGGGGCGCGCCTTATGTGCTGTTATAAATCAGCAGGCTATAGTCAGCTCAGTCTGAGGCTGATCTGAAAGGGAGAGGACGCAGAGCGGCAGAACAGTGACTCCCGGTGGCGGAAGAGGGGTAGTACATGCTGGACTTGGTTCCAATGCTTTTCTGTTAAGCCAAAAAATCCCCTTTTGCAACAGGTTGGAGGCTGGCAAACTAAGTTTGGGGACTTATATATTTAAAAAAAAAAAAAAAAAACATACGGGGCCCCATCAGTTTTTGGGCATTAGTGATCTATTGTCCCCTAAACCCTAGTGTACTCCTGGCCACTACAGTCTGCTGTTGTAGGCGGAGTCCCTCGATTTTGTATTATGGCTTCCAAAAGTTCGGGGTCAAAGGGTACAAAAAAGACCAAAAAACAAAGGGGTTCCCCCTCTGATTCTGATGATATGCCGATACTTTCCCCACAGCTTATTCCCATGAAGGTCGCCTTGGATGAGCCATTGGGGGGGTCTGGTGCTGAGGCTGGCCCAGATCAGCCCAGCCCTGTGTTTATCACAGAGGAGATGCTAGCTGTATCCCTAGGGGGGCTAGAAGAAAGATTAGCAGCGTTGATCGCTAGATCTATTCCTGGCAAGAAACGGGCTAGATCCCCATCACCAAAAGGTGTATCCTCAGATGCTGAAATTCTCTCTCCGGAGGAATTGGAATCGCAGGAGGATCAACTAGACCTGAACCAAGAGGGTTCAGGGATTGAGGGATCTACCTCTGAGGAACCATTTTCAGACTCCCAGACAGAGAGACTGTGGGTGCAGTCTTTGACGGACATGGTCCGCTCGGCATTTAATTTACCATTGCCAGAGCCTCAGGTTCCTGCGGTATCCTCTCTGGGCTCTTTGAAAGCTCCGTTGGACAACGCGGTTTTTCCGGTCCATCCTCTCTTGGAGGAATTGATCTTTCAGGATTGGGTACGACCGGACAGGATTTTTCTGCCGCCGAAGAGATTTGCGGTCATTTACCCTATGGAGGAAAAATTCTCGAAGAGGTGGAAGCTCCCAGTGGTGGATGCAGCCATCTCGTGTGTGAATAAATCACTAACTTGCCCGGTGGAAAACATACAAATGTTTAAAGATCCGGTTGATAAACGGTTAGAGACACTTTTAAAAGCATCCTTTGCTACGGCAGGAGCAGTGGTACAGCCAGCTGTGGCTGCAATTGGAGTTTGTCAGGCGTTAAAGGACCAGACAAAAGAAATGCTAAAAGACATGCCTACCCAACAAGCAGAAGAGTTTTCTGACATTCCCAGAGCTCTCTGTTTTGCGGTAGATGCTATAAAGGATTCCATCCAGCAGGCCTCTCGTTTATCACTATTTTTGGTGCACATGAGAAGGCTCTTATGGTTGAAGAACTGGGCGGCGGAGCCCCAATGCAAAAAGCTTCTGGCAGGGTTTCCCTTCCATGGAGGACGACTCTTCGGAGAGGATCTGGATAAATACATTCAGACTATTTCAAGTGGCAAAAGTACCCTTTTACCAGTCAAAAAGACATTCCGGGGTCCTACATTTAAAAGGCAGCTCTTTCCTGTCTCAGGGCCCTCAAATTCCAGGCAGTATCGACGGCCGCCTGCGCGATCCAACTTTAACAGTAGATCGCAGGGACAGGCCCCTGGGGGTAAGAGACCATGGTATCGCAAGTCGACAAAACCAGCCCCTAAGTCTGCCTTATGAAGGGGCGCCCCCACTCTTGCGGGTGGGGGGAAGGCTTAGTTTCTTCTCAGAAGTTTGGGAAGCCAAGATCCCCGACAAATGGGTCCGGGCGTCTGTAGCCACAGGCTTCAGACTGGAGTTTCTAAAGTTTCCTCCGCCTCATTTTCAAGAGTCAAGGCTACCAAAGGATCCAGCAAAGAAGGCCTCGATGCTGGCAGCTTTGGATCACCTGCTTTGCCAGGGCGTGATAATAGAGGTGCCAGCCCAAGAGCAGGGGCTAGGTTTCTATTCCAATCTCTTTGTCATACCAAAGCCCAACGGCGATGTCAGGCCAATCTTGGACCTAAAAGAGTTTAAACGTTTACCTAAGGGTTCGTTCCTTCCGGATGGAATCCATCCGGTCAGCAGTCGCCACGCTCCAGAGGGATGATTTTCTGGCTTCCATAGACATAAAGGATGCTTACCTTCATGTACCAATCTTTCAGTCGCATCAAAGATTTTTACGCTTCGCAGTGGGGCAGCGACACTTCCAATTCAGGGCGCTCCCCTTCGGACTAGCCACGGCCCCCCGGGTATTCACGAAGATCCTAGCCCCAGTTCTGGCCAATCTAAGGATCCAAGGGGTCACAGTCCTAGCATACTTGGACGACCTTTTAATCATAGATCACTCACGGCCGTGTCTGCAACAGGCGGTAAACCTCACGGTTCAGTACCTCGAAAGGTTTGGCTGGGTCCTAAACCGGGAAAAGTCAGCGTTCCATCCTACAAAGCAGTTGGAATACCTCGGCATGAGGTTAGACACAGAACAGCAAAGGGTGTTCCTGCCCCTTGTAAAGGTCGAGGCTATCAAGGGGTTGGTTCAGTTGGTTCTAAGCAAGAAAAAACCAACTATTCGCCTGTGTATGCGATAACTAGGCAAGCTAGTGGCCACGTTCGAGGCAGTACCATACGCTCAGATCCACACTCGCGTCCTACAGGCAGCCATTCTAGCAGCCTGGGGCAAGAGAGCACATGCCTTGGAGTCCCCTTTGACGCTATCGTCAAAGGTCCGACAAAGCCTGGCCTGGTGGTTAAACCCTCAGAATCTTCTAAAGGGAAGGTCCTTCAGCCCCGTTGTCTGGAAGGTAGTTACCACAGACGCCAGCCTGGCAAGCTAGGGGGCGGTCTTGGAGGGGTTCTCTCGCCAGGGAACTTGGGCGGAAGCAGAGAGGCAGCTACCCATCAATGTCTTGGAGATCAGAGCTGCTCGCCTAGCCCTCCTGGCATGGACTTCCAGATTACAGGGGTCCCCGGTGAGAATCCAGTCAGACAATGCCACAGCGGTGGCATACATAAACCACCAAGGGGGAACCAGGAGTCAGGCCGCTCAGAGGGAGGTGAGCTTGATTTTTCAGTGGGCAGAGGTTTATGTACCCTGCATTTCGGCGATATTCATTCCCGGAGTGGACAACCTGCAGGCAGACTTCTTAAGTCGCCAGATTCTGTCGCCGGGGGAGTGGTCTCTGCATCCCCAGGTCTTTCAGACAATCTGCCAGAAGTGGGGAATGCCAGACATAGATATAATGGCATCCAGGTTCAACAAGAAACTAGACAGGTTCGTGTCTCGAGCGAGGGACCCTATGGCCTGCGGAACCGATGCGTTGGTTTGCCCTTGGCATCAATTCAAACTTCTATATGCATTCCCTCCGCTACAGT
Source organism: Rana kukunoris (assembly GCA_029574335.1). Taxonomy (NCBI): domain Eukaryota; kingdom Metazoa; phylum Chordata; class Amphibia; order Anura; family Ranidae; genus Rana; species Rana kukunoris. The sequence goes on from CM056053.1 coordinate 338,870,642, forward strand.
TACTTCCTCGCCTGTTGCGCAGGATCAGAGTGGAGCACAAGCCAGTCATTCTAGCAGCTCCAGCTTGGCCCCGAAGGACATGGTACTCACTAGTCCTGAAGATGGCAGTGGGAGACCCTTGGACTCTTCCTCTACGACCAGACCTACTCTCACAAGGCCCGATCCTCCACCCTACATTACAGCGTCTAAATTTGACGGCCTGGAGGCTGAATCCCTGATTCTCAGGGGTAGAGGTCTGTCTAGGCAGGTAATTCCTACCCTGATTAGGGCTAGAAAGCCGGCCTCCAGGGTGATTTATTACAGGGTGTGGAGGAACTACGTAGGCTGGTGTGAATCCAAAAGATGGAATTCCCGCAAATATACCATTGATAGGGTGTTAAGTTTTCTCCAGCTAGGAGTGGATAAAGGCCTGGCATTAAGCACAATCAAGGGACAGATTTCAGCTCTGTCAGTGTGGTTTCAGAGGCCGCTGGCCACCCACTCGCTGGTAAAGACCTTCATAGTCACCAATTTGTCCATGGGACTTAAATCTTGTCCTGTCCACTCTACAGAAACAACCCTTTGAGCCGTTGGCTGAGATTCCTTTAGTTTTACTGACAAGAAAGTTGGTATTCTTGGTCGCCATAGTTTCGGCCAGGAGAGTGTCAGAGTTGGCAGCCTTATCGTGTAAGGAACCATATCTCGTTCTACATAAGGACAGGGCAGTTCTCCGGCCCCATCCTTCCTTTCTACCAAAGGTTATATCCAATTTTCACTTGAACCAGGATTTGGTACTTCCATCCTTCTTTCCGAAACCCACATCTAGAAAGGAGGGGTTGCTGCATACCTTGGATATTGTCCGGGCCATGAAGGCCTATCTTAAAGCTACAGAAAAAATCCGGAAAACAGATGTGTTGTTCGTTCTACCAGATGGCCCCAAGAAGGGGCAGGCAGCTGCAAAATCCACCATCTCGAGATGGATTAGACAATTAATCATTCAGGCCTACGGTTTGAAGAGGTTGCCTCCTCCTTTGTCGGTAAAAGCCCATTCTACCAGGGCCATGGGCGCCTCCTGGGCAGCACACCATCAGATCTCTATGGCTCAGATATGCAAGGCGGCGACGTGGTCATCAGTCCACACGTTTACAAGGTTTTATCAACTAGAGAAGGAATGCGGATTCAGCCTTTGGGCAGGCAGTACTACAGGCTGCGGTTTAAGATCCTCGGGATCAGGGGCACCCTTGGTTGTAAAAGAAAAAAAAAAAAAAAAAAGTTTTTTTTTCTTGACTAAGTTGGATTTATTATTATTATTTGAGTATACCTCTAAATTAAATCTCTTTTGAGAAGATGTCTCCCTCCCCTCATTAAAGCATTGCTTTCGGACATCCCATATAGTAATGAATATGCCGCTCTGTGTCCCGTGATGTACGAGAAAGAAAAAGGGATTTTTAAATACAGCTTACCTGTAAAATCCTTTTCTTGGAGTACATCACGGGACACAGAGCTCCCACCCCTCTTTTGGGGAACATTTTTGGGAGGCATACTGCTTGCTACAAAACTGAGGGACTCCCTCTAGGGGAGGGGGTTATATAGGGAGGGGACTTCCTGTTTGAGATTGCCAGTGTCCACACCTGAAGGTACTCCATATAACCCATATAGTAATGAATATGCCGCTCTGTGTCCCGTGATGTACTCCAAGAAAAGGATTTTACAGGTAAGCTGTATTTAAAAATCCCTTTTTTAAAGCAAATGTTTTATATTTTTCTGCAATAACATGGAGTTTAGGTAGACTGACAATAGCTTCCAGTTTGTTCACATTGTAAAGATATCTGGAGAAGGTTCTGCCAATTGCAGGGTATCCCTCCAGCCTGCATCTATGGTGTGTATTTTCTGGGACTAACAGGGAGGGAAGTGTTTAGCAATATGAGGACATAGAGGAAGAGGGATGGGAGGAGGGGTAGTGTCTGTTACCACTGTGGATATGTCCACTTGTGTGACTCTGTAGTCACATGTGCTGCACAGATAAGAAAAAGGAGCAAATGAACAGCTTAGAAGGGAAATTAAACTGGAGCATGCTCAGTAGATGTCAATATCTTGTCTACAACAACCTCAGACTGCAGACGGAACACAGACAAGGAGGGAGGGACAGTGAGCAGCAGGATCAACCAGGTTTTGCAGTCTACAGAAAACAAATGCTCCAGTGGATGACTGACAATGAACACAATCTAATATAGCATGTATTGACAGTTTTTGATGATTTTGGTGTGGGTGACCCTTTAACTTTGATTTCCTCAAGCCGTAGGACCTTTTTAGCTGAGTTTCCCAGACACATTTTTTGCTCTCCCACTATTGTGTGACTGGTGAAGCACATGGGCAACAGTCTTTGTATGCACAGACACTCCAATTTGCATTTTTATAGTCATGCCATACTCTTTCCACTCCTACAAGTGTACATGTGAGTAAAAAATAAATCATATAACAGCTGACTGCTGCTTTTACCACTCGTATGCTATAACATGCCATCTAGTGGCTCCCATAGGGAACAACAGCTGGGACTTTGTGTTCCAGCTCATAATTTTTTTTTCCACGGAAGTAGGTAATTTCATTGATTTTATTAACAGCAATAATTATTTAAAAAATATTGTATCTGACATTACAATGTTATATTTTTATTATATTTTATTTCTGAAAATAGAATGAAAAAGTTCACTTTTGTGAAAAAGCATGGGCTGGAAAACAAAATCCCTGCTAACCCACATTAGTCAATTTTCATATAATATAAATATGACTATAGAAAACTAAAATGTAGTTGCTAAAGGCTAACGCACTTTACTTCCATTTGTTGCACTAAGTTATTCAGTTAGCATTACATATAATCTAAGGTAAAGTGTTACTAAACCCACAACAGTAAAATCTGTCTGCATATGCAGCATAGCATGCTTGTTATACTCACTGTGTAATCTTAGGGGTAATCCTCTGCATTGTATAAAAAGGCTGTTTTATCCCGTCTTTTTTGTTCCTCACCTATTTCCACAGTCCCCAATTCACCTCCCAATAGGACAGAGGATAGGGGACAATCTGCACATGCTCAGTTTGGTTTGTACTGCTAGAGATGCATGTGCATGTGATCAGCACAGGTCAGCACTGTCCAGACAGAGTGTCAGGTGTCTTGCAGCCTCATTGGACAGTCGCCGGAGAATGAAAACTCCTCCTACAAGACTTAACCAGACACTGATGTAAGTCAAAAAACTGCTGATGAAGAAAGGTATTTAGCAGCCATTTACTAAAACTATTGCATTTTTATGTTATGTGTACTGTGGGAGACTAGATATAGTGAACGCAGGGCCCTGAGTTTAGTAATACTTTAATAGGTTAAAGCGGAGCTTCACCCACTTGTTTGCACCCTCCCTCCCTCCACTGCCACATTTGGCACTTTTTGGTGGGGAGCAGATACCTGTCAAAACCAGATACCCGCTCCCACTTCTGGCTAAGATCACGGCACAACGATCACAGTGATCTACAACATTTCCGTCCCATTCTTTTTCCCCCCTGCTGCCTTGCGCATGAGCAGTAGGAAACAGGCTGTGAAGATGCAAGGCTTCACAGCCTGTTTCTCTTAGTGAAGATGCTGGCTAGGGGTGCCGACAACGCGGGATACCTGGACAGGCAAGTGTTCTTATATAAACAATAAAATATAAAAAATAAATTAAGATCACGCAATCTTAAAGCGGAGTTCCACCCAAAAATGGAACTTCCGCTTAATCCCCTCCCCCTTACATGCCACATTTGGCATGTAATTTTTTTGGGGGGGGAGTGGGGGCTTCAGTAGGAGTGGGACTTCCTGGTAAGGCAATTAGGCCTAATCGACTTACTGCAGCCCCTCCCTTTGGCGATCGTCTAGGACACTGACAGGTCCTAGACGATCGCCTGTCCAATCAGCGGCGGGCCGCGGCGCGCAGCTCGCGCATGCGCAGTGGGTGCCCGGCCGTGAAGCCGAAGGCTGTCACGGCTGGGTGCCCACAGTCGCAATGAGGATCCCGGCCGGGGAGGGGGGGAGAGGAGCGGAGCCCCGGTCGGCGCGTCGCTGGAACGTGGAGAAGGTAGGTGTCTGTTTATTAAAAGCCAGCAGCTACACTTTTTGTAGCTGCTGACTTTTAATAAACATTACATTTGGGTGGAACACCCCTTTCATTTATTTTTTATATTCTGTTCACTGTACTGGTGTTTTACAGAAGGATTGCTGCTTTCAACATATGACTTTGGAGCAACTCTTATGATCTCATATGTTTTCTACACTTTTTCCTTTTTTTCACATCTTATATAAAAAAGTAAACAACCTCATCAGACAGGGCAGTAAACATCGAAAATACTTAAAATAACACCCCCCCCCCCCATTCCAGGTGCACCACCCTATGGACAAATCCACCCTCTTGGATGCAAATCCCCTAAAATAAAAGGGGTAAATATATCAACATCATAACATAGACATATATAACAACTTCACAGTTCTAATAGTAGTAATGCCAGCAATCATCTCCATGTACATCTATCAAAGCAGGAGGCACTCCCCGAATAGTAACAATGGTATTGAAATAATGAGAGAGCCCTAAAGACCAATATCCATCACCTTGCAAATAACCCCCTCCTTCTCAATGGAATCTATAAGGTCTTTAGGCTTTCGAAAGATCGCTGTCTAATCACATGTTCCAAACTTTGTTATATTTATTTGGAAACCCTCTGGTCAGGTATGTTGCTTTATAGTATGAAGTCACTCTATTAACAAGCCTCTTCCAGTATGACAGTGAGGGCATCATGGGTTTCTTCCAGTAAAGGCTCAGTGTCTTACGCACATAAAACAATAATAAACTAAGCAAGGTACGCTGGACCCTTGTAGGTACCAAGCCAAGTAACAACAAAAACCTGGGGAATGCCCAGGGAATAACCAAGCCTACTTACCGACCAGCTAGCAGAACAACCAATTAACCTGTCTAACAATGTGCGTTAAAAACAGCGGTTTTGTCCGCACGCATTTGCAAACGCATGCGTGAGCCACAGAGCCGCGCCAAGGCACCCCATAATTCTGTGGTCCTAACACTAACAGTGAGTGTCCTCACAATGGAGGCACATGCATTTTAATGGATAGATAGGGGCAGGTGGACTGAAGGGGAGCCACCCCTCCTTAAAGGTACAGAAGCACACCAAGCACCCAGCATATAGCACAATGGCTGCAAAGGTGTTGGTGCACTGCTGGACCAATATAAACACCACAGGTGAAACAAAACGTATCCACCGCCCCTATCTATGGCTGGCAATCGCAGTAAGTAGCAATGGAAGGCTAAAACAGATAACAACAAAAACCTGGGGAATGCCCAGGGAATAACCAAGCCAAGTAAGCATGTTGCCACTGTCAAGGGCACAGGTATGGATGTCATTTCTGTTATACAGCGTCCAACAGCAGACCAGAACTCCTTGACCACCTGGCAATGCCAAAACACATGGCTAAAAATGGCTGGAGATTGTAAGCAACGCCAACATTCGGCAAGTGTCCTTATATTAAAAGGCAGCAGCTACAGTATTTGTAGCTGCTGGCTTTAAAAAAAAATGTTGGACAAGTTGGAACTCATCTTTAAGCCTCCACTGTCTCTGAACTAGGGAGCAGAAGCTCAGAGATGGTGGCTATTTCAGTAGGTCATTTTATAGACAGGTTTTTATTTTTTATGAAGGAAAGAGCAGTAGGAGGCTCTTGACATGAAGAGATTTGTTCCTAGTAAAAACAAATGTATATATTAATTATTTAGTCACCCACTGGTCAAACACAGTTTCCATCAGTTCCAGTTCATAGCATTCCAAGAATGTGTAGAACTAGACTATACTTCTGCCTGTGCAAAAAGCTGCCTCACCTATATAACTCAATTACAGTACCTGTCTTTTTCTTTGTAACGCAAAGAAAAAATTACAAAACATTTTATGTGCTTGTTTATTTCTGTATTTGGAGTATAACTTTATGCTTGAAAAGCACCTAAATCATTGTCAGATTACCACCAGATGTCATTTGAAGCACGTGTTCCATGACTCCTGCAAATGATCACTCTGGCAACAAACTGACTAGGGCCTGAAATCTAGATGACTGTGTTTAGCCTGTTCCCAGGAAATAAATATACTATGTGAAAGAAACCTGTATAAAATTACTGCCATGTCAAATAACTAGGAATTTCTGACTGCTTTCTAACAAAAGGAAAACAAAAAGAAAGGTACTGTACTGCTATTTTAATAATGTGTAATGCTTATATACAGTAATAATTAACTGAACACAAATATTCAAGATTATGTCAAAATAAAGTTAGTGTAATTCCACCCTAAAACCTTTATTTTAGCTTTGATTAAAATAAGGAGGGTAAAGAACTATTGTCGGGTTATTACTTTTATCTGTGGCCATACTGGGGAAATTTCCTCTCTGTTCCTGTCCCAATGAGGCCGCGTACACACGAGGAGACATGTCCGCTGAAACTGGTCCGTAGACCAGTTTCAGAGGACATGTCCGATCGTGTGTATGGCCTAGCGGACAGGTTTCCATGCTTAGAAACTTGTCCGCTGGAAACCTGTCCATCGGACATGTCCGATGGTTAGTACGCCTAACCATCGGACCGAAATCCCGTGCATGCGTCAAATTGATTCGACGCATGCGTGGAAGCATTGAACTTCCTGGTTTGCCACGTCACCGCCACGTCACCGTCACGTCACCGCGCTCTCTGTCCCCGGGGATTTTGGTCTGATGGTGTGTACACACATGAGACCAAAATATCCCAGGAGACATGTCCGATGAAAACGGTCCGCGGACCGATTTCATCGGACATGTCTGCTCGTGTGTACAGGGCCTGACAATGTTGACTCAGGAACAGGAATGGAGGGGATATAACACACCCAAATTATTAAAACAAAACTTCACTTAGCAGAGTGGGAGAAAAGCTAGAATCTGAATAAAGTTTTTTGCTGTCAGTGATCCCACTGATAATTTTAACATTGGCACAAGAACACAAATTAAGGAACATCTCTCTAATGGCACAGAACAATGTTACTGGCATACTACTCCTTTTTTTAGACTTAATTTAGTCACATTTGTGGTTGCCAAACGATAAACATGCAATGTTAGGAAGACACAAGTCCCCTTCATTAAAGTGACTCTGTCATTAGATAAGTATGGGAGGTGTGAACCTAGAATTTAAAGTGTAATGCCGCGTACACACAATCAGAATTTCCAACAAGAAATGTTAGATGTGAGCTTTTGGTTGGAAATTCAGACCGTGTGTAGGCCCCATCGGACATTTTCTGTCGGAATTTCTGACAGCAAAAAGTTGAGAGCTGGTTCTCAAATTTTCCGACGGCAAAAGTTCTTGTTGGAAATTCTGGTCGTCTGTATGCAATTCCGACGCACAAAAATCCTACGCATGCTCGGAATCATTGAACTTTTTCTCGGCTCGTCGTAGTGTTGTACATCACTGCGTTCTTGATGTTTGGAATTTCAGACAACATTTGTGTGACCGTGTGTATGCAACACAACTTTGAGCCAAAATTCAGTCAGATAAAATCCACAGTTTTGTTGTTGGAAATTCCTATCGTGTGTACGCGGCTTAATTCCAGCCTGACTCTCTAATTATGCTTAAAAAAAAATCCTCTACCCACCTGCTATAATATACAATATGTACAGCACGGGCTATCACCCTGGGGCATACATGAAAGCACTACTTGTTCAAATATTGTCTTTGTGGACCACATGGTCCGCTGTCTGCTGAATACTGAAACGGCAATTAGACTTGGATTTATATATTGCTGTTGTTTATAAGACAACTTTGAGTGCACCGCCCCAGTTCCAGCACCAGTTTTGGGATTCTAGATTGGGGATTACTACCCCTAGCCCCTTACCCGGCCTCTTGTCACATCTGTGGTTGCTGTATTTCTTCCTTTTTCCAAATAATTTCTTGAAAAGATTATAACGACTCTGGAATACCTCTATAGTTTATTCGTCTTGTTTATTTTTGTAATAGACTCACTCGCTGGCTGTATCCATCGTAAAGTCATACTTGATAAGGAAATAATATTTTTATACTATCAAAAAATTCTCTTTGTACCGCCCTGAAGAAGCCCCACGGCGAAACGTGTAGGCGACTTCAAAGGATTTTTTTCTAGTATTGCCTGTTATTATTATGGTTATATTTTATGTAAATCTTTTTTATGTAATTATCTCTGCATCTATGTAATATTCTACGCTTGTAATAAAATTTCTATTTTTTTAACTTCCTATCCGCCTCAAAGTCCGACCATCAATTTCTATCCTTAGTTATTGTTTTTTCCCCTATCGTATACAGATGTGGCAAATGTGAGTGCTTTCCCAGTGTGTCATTCTGCTTTTCTTTTTTCCTTCCCATCTCTTTCCCCCCTTCTTCTTCCCCCTTCCCTTCTTAATCCTCCTCTCTTTTTGATTACAAGTACAAAAAGTGTTGGCAGGAGTTACATTTAGGGGGTTGCTCACAGAAATCAGTATGCTTACTTCTGTAATCAGGGCTGGTGCAAGGATTTTTGACACCCTAGGCAAAACCTAAATTTGCCGCCCCCCATTGGCTCCACCCCTTTTCCCCTGCCCATGTATGCGGCGGGGGTGGAATTTTTTTGTGTCAACTCTCCACCTATTTCCTCAGCCACCTGCGCCTCTGGAACCGGCCTGAAGACAAAGAGTGGCAATACAGTGCCTGCTTTACATCACAGACCTCTTTGCATCCAAGTTCCCCAATGTCATCAATTACCTCTTTCCCACATCACATCGGTGTCCTCAGCCTCGATCTTTGAACCCCAGTCTCCTCCACAGCCCCTCTCCCTGTATACCAGTCTCCTCCACAGCCCCTCTCCCTGTATACCAGTCTCCTCCACAGCCCCTCTCCCTGTATACCAGTCTCCTCCACAGCCCCTCTCTGTATACCAGTCTCCTCCACAGCCCCTCTCCCTGTATACCAGTCTCCTCCACAGCCCCTCTCCCTGTATACCAGTCTCCTCCACAGCCCCTCTCCCTGTATACCAGTCTCCTCCACAGCCCCTCTCCCTGTATACCAGTCTCCTCCACAGCCCCTCTCCCTGTATACCAGTCTCCTCCACAGCCCCTCTCCCTGTATACCAGTCTCCTCCACACAGCTGCCCCCCTCCCTGTATACCAGTCTCCTCCACACAGCTGCCCCCTCCCTGTATACCAGTCTCCTCCACACAGCTGCCCCCCTCCCTGTATACCAGACTCCTCCACACAGCTGCCCCCCTCCCTGTATACCAGACTGCTCCACACAGCTGCCCCCCTCCCTGTATACCAGACTCCTCCACACAGCTGCCCCCCTCCCTGTATACCAGTCTCCTCCACACAGCTGCCCCCCTCCCTGTATACCAGTCTCCTCCACACAGCTGCCCCCCTCCCTGTATACCAGACTCCTCCACACAGCTGCCCCCTCCCTGTATACCAGTCTCCTCCACACAGCTGCCCCCTCCCTGTATACCAGTCTCCTCCACACAGCTGCCCCCTCCCTGTATACCAGTCTCCTCCACACAGCTGCCCCCTCCCTGTATACCAGTCTCCTCCACACAGCTGCCCCCCTCCCTGTATACCAGTCTCCTCCACACAGCTGCCCCCTCCCTGTATACCAGTCTCCTCCACACAGCTGCCCCCTCCCTGTATACCAGTCTCCTCCACACAGCTGCCCCCCTCCCTGTATACCAGACTCCTCCACACAGCTGCCCCCCTCCCTGTATACCAGACTGCTCCACACAGCTGCCCCCCTCCCTGTATACCAGACTCCTCCACACAGCTGCCCCCCTCCCTGTATACCAGTCTCCTCCACACAGCTGCCCCCCTCCCTGTATACCAGTCTCCTCCACACAGCTGCCCCCCTCCCTGTATACCAGACTCCTCCACACAGCTGCCCCCTCCCTGTATACCAGTCTCCTCCACACAGCTGCCCCCTCCCTGTATACCAGTCTCCTCCACACAGCTGCCCCCTCCCTGTATACCAGTCTCCTCCACACAGCTGCCCCCTCCCTGTATACCAGTCTCCTCCACACAGCTGCCCCCCTCCCTGTATACCAGTCTCCTCCACACAGCTGCCCCCCTCCCTGTATACCAGTCTCCTCCACACAGCTGCCCCCTCCCTGTATACCAGTCTCCTCCACACAGCTGCCCCCTCCCTGTATACCAGTCTCCTCCACACAGCTGCCCCCTCCCTGTATACCAGACTCCTCCACACAGCTGCCCCCCTCCCTGTATACCAGACTCTTCCACACAGCTGCCCCCTCCCTGTATACCAGACTCCTCCACACAGCTGCCCCCCTCCCTGTATACCAGTCTCCTCCACACAGCTGCCCCCTCCCTGTATACCAGTCTCCTCCACACAGCTGCCCCTCTCCCTGTATACCAGACTCCTCCACACAGCTGCCCCCCTCCCTGTATACCAGTCTCCTCTACACAGCTGCCCCCTCCCTGTATACCAGTCTCCTCTACACAGTTGCCCCCTCCCTGTATACCAGTCTCCTCCACACAGCTGCCCCCCTCCCTGTATACCAGTCTCCTCCACACAGCTGCCCCCCTCCCTGTATACCAGTCTCCTCCACACAGCTGCCCCCTCCCTGTATACCAGTCTCCTCCACACAGGTGCCCCCCTCCCTGTATACCAGACTCCTCCACACAGCTGCCCCCCTCCCTGTATACCAGACTCCTCCACACAGCTGCCCCCCTCCCTGTATACCAGACTCCTCCACACAGCTGCCCCCCTCCCTGTATACCAGACTCCTCCACACAGCTGCCCCCCTGCCTGTATACCAGTCTCCTCCACACAGCTGCCCCCTCCCTGTATACCAGTCTCCTCCACACAGCTGCCCCCTCCCTGCATACCAGTCTCCTCCACACAGCTGCCCCCCCTTACCTCACACAGCAGGAAGAAGACAGAGCATGGCATGTCCGAGGAGAGGGCGGGAGATGTTCAACTCTCCATTTACCAGAGATGATTTGTTGCTAGGACCGCCCCTAGCAACCAATCACAGGCTTTTTAACATACAAAGTTTAACAAGCTCCTGCCTTCTGCTCGGACATTGTGTCTTTAATCTCTACCTGCTGGATATGAGCGGCGGCGGGGGAAAGAGGAATCACACAGGAGGAGAGAACACCCAGGCAGGCTGTTTTACAGGTGTACTGTCCCCTGCACATGAACCCCCCCCTCACCCCCCTCGCTCTCTCCAGCAGTGATACTCTGCAGCAAGCGCTGGACCTAGCAGTGCTGGGAGCGCAGTTTGCACAGAAAGCAGCACAAATTAAACATCCTACTGCTCACTCACCGCATGTAGCCAGCATGCCGCTTCCTACTGATGTGCGCTCTAGTCCATCGCCTAACTTGCCTATTGGTAGCGCCGGCCCTGTCTGTAATTCTTTTGCTGGAAGTTAGGTGAAACTTAACCATAAAGACCATAAAGTTGTTACATCATTTTCTGTATATGCATAATATAGCCTCAATTATTACAGAAAGATGTTGCTTTAACATCTATTACTCTGTACAACTTACTGTATAATGATAATAAAACTGTGTCACTGCAAACTTTTCCTTCCTTGCACTGTAGAGAATCATGCCTGTTGTGGCGCACACCCCTAAAGACTGCATCTCTTTCATTCGTATCCCAGCAGGATGCTGTATTGTACCTGCAGCTATGTGTCTGAAGAGCTTCTATGTTTCCTGGAGATTGATTCAGCATTGATTTACTACAGTTTTGCACTTGGTCAGAAAAAAAAAGGAAAAAAAAAAAACAGTCACGTTTATCAATAAAAATGTCAGTCTTATAAATGAAAATACGTCAGCTCACTGCGGGAAAGCCAATGTAAAATGTCCTCTGCTGTGTTCTTTTACTTATCAGCCCTTTGTGAAGCTGAAAAAGATGTCAAAGTGAATATACACGCACAAGCCAAACTTTGACAGCAACTGGGATAGTCCTGGAAACAAATACTTTTTTCTTTCATTCTATAATTCTTAATAGGCTTTCACTTAAAGCAGTACACCAGGTGAACAGCTAAATGCGCAGTTAAAATACATATACATGGATTGGTTACCCGTTAAAGAATTAGTAATTCTGTTTATCCAGTCTTGTGTTTCACACAGACTGCAGTGCACAGCAAGGTTTTCTACATTTATTTCTTGGTCCTGCCCATGTCACCTCATCTCCTCCAGTCTGCTCCCTCTGGACAATGAAACCGCATCATCACCAGTGTCCACTGAGCAGGAAGTTGGCCCGGGAAGTAGCAGAATGATATTCATAACTAGGCAGTATGTCAGGGGATGTGGGAATCTCCAGAATTACAGACCAGAATTAAAAAACCTTTGGCAGATAAAACAAAAAAATGAACACGTATTTGTGTACTATGACGTATCCTGTAAAATCTGAATCACATTCATAATTTACATCCCAGACCATTGGTTGCTTATCTGTCACCTTAACTGTTGCTTAATACAAATGATCTTGGCAAAGCTTCTTGACATATTGACCATGTTTGGAATACATTTGTCTAAATCTCTATCATCTTTTTGGGGAGAATCAAGGAGGACTGTGGATGACAAAATGTGCAAAGGAAGGAAGTGTGGCGACACATCCAGCATAAAAACGTCATACTTGATTGCAAATCCATAAAAATCGAGGACGTGACATGCACCTACAGCTCAAGAGAAGTCCAGCAAATGTGTTTTACACACCTGTGCTTAGTCATTGCTGAGCTGTTAGTAGCAATGACTAAGCACAGGTAGGTGAAACCTGTTTGCTACGCAGCAAAAACCTACCTGCATTTCTTCTATGCTGCCGTCTGCACCACCATTATGCTGAGTTATTCTGTAAATCAGCTGATAAATCTTGTCAGTTTCTTTATTCCAACATGTATTGCAGTGATTAAACAACTAGAGCTTTTCCGCCATCCACGCTACATCCAAAAAAGTTCCCGCAGAAAGTTTGTCCATTCACTGACGTGTAGTTTTGTAGTCTCCATGGCAACAACTCTTGGGGAGCTAAATGGGAAGCGTGGAGTAGATTTTAGTCTGCTGCGGCCGGTCCAAAGATCTGTTGCATCATTAAGTAGAAAAATCAAACTCTTAAATGCACAGTCTCTTATAAACAAATCCTGTTTTCATGACCATATCCTGGATAAATGTCTGGACTACATGTGCATTACAGAGACCTGGCACCAACCAAATACCTTTCTCTCATTAAATGAAAGTTGCCCCCAAGGATATAATTACCTCCAAAAAGCTTGTAGCACAGGGCGTGGTGGGGGCCTGTTAGTCATCCATCGCAGCGATCTGGAGTTATCTCTGCAACCACTACCTGAACTGTCTTCATTTGAATGCCTTGCATTTAAATGTAAGTCTTCTTCCCCTTTGCCGTTTCTCCTTATCTATCGACTACCAAAACCAAATTCATTATTTATTACTGAGATGTCAAATCTTCTTACAACTTTTTGTACATCCTCTGCTGATGTTATAATCTTGGGCGATATGAACATCTACGTCGACACCCCCTCCTGTCGAGTTGCAAATTAGTTTCTTCAACTACTGGATTGCTTTAATTTAAAACAACTTGTTGATGTCCCCACACACACTAGGGGACATACCTTGGATCTGGTCATTACAAACTCTGCTCCTCAACCTACAGGTGTATGATCTAGGTGTGTCCGATCACAAGGCCATTTCCATAGATTTGCCGTCTCCATTTAGCCTCCATAAGCTTAAGCGGAATATCTAGAAATATTTAGAAATCTAATAAACATAAATCCAGAACTCTTGGCAGCAGACTTTCAGCATCTTTCTACACATTTATTGACAGTTGACGCAGCAGTTGATTATTACAACAGCCAACTTAGTAGCCTCTTGGACCTTCATGCCCCTGTTAAAACAATGACAGTCACCCTCACTCGCTCAGCTCCCTGGTTCACAGATGAGCTTCGTAATATGAAGATAGCAGGGCGGGTCCTTAATTGGTGCTTCAAAGCCTCTGGCCTCATTGTCCATAAACACATTTACCGGGAGCAACAACAAAAATATGCACAGTCCCTTAAAGAGGCAAGGTCACAGTTTTACTCCAAAGTCATCAGAAATAGCCCAGGAAATCCCAAGCAGCTTTTTTCCACTTTAAACTATCTTCTTAAACCAAATTCCCCTTCTTTTACTACTTTTACAGAAGAGCAGTGCAATAAATTCATGTTTTTTTTACATGAAAAATTGCACATATTCGCTCTGCCCTTGTTGTCCTCTTACTCAAAATGTTCCCCAAACATTTATTGTCTCCCAATCCCCAAACCGCTTTCCTGAGGTGTCATCGGAAGAGGTGCAGAAAATCATCAGAAAGATGAAACCCTCCACCTGTTCCCTGGACCCTCTGCCAACCTCGCTGCTAAAAACTCATCTTATTGCCCTAAGTCCTCTGATCACTGCTGTTATAAATCATTCCCTCCAAACTGGTTATGTTCCCCTGTTTTAAAAACTGCCATTATCAGACCATTGCTCAAAAAACCCACTTTTGATCCGGAAGTCCTATCTAACTATCGGCCCATCTCTAATCTTCCCTTCATATCAAAAGTAACAATAACCTCTGAAAAATTTCAGTCAGGTTTTCATTTTGCCTATAGTACAGAGACTGCTCTCATCAGATTTACAAATGACCTCCTCATGTCATCCAATGTTGGTTCTCCCTCCTTCCTACTGGACCTTTCGGCAGCATTTGATACTGTTGATCATGGTATTCTTTGAAACCAGCTCCATCTCACTATTGGACTCAATGACACAGCCCTCAGTTGGTTCAAATCATACCTTACAAACCAGACAGAATACATTTCCCTTTGGTCATTGCAAATCAAATTCACACACAGTTACTTGCGGTGTTCCCCAGGGGTCAGTTCTTGGCTCCATTCTTTTTATCCTTTACCTCACTCCTCTTGGTCAAATTATTAATCGTCACAAAATTTTATTTCACTGTTATGCCGATGACACACAGCTATATGTTAATGCAACAGCTGAAACTCCATCTTCACAGTCATCCCTATTGGTACTCACCACCTGTCTGGAGGAGATAAAGGTATGGACGGAGCTTCAACTCAATAGCTCCAAAACTGAAGTCATCATGATTGGCAATCCTTACCAGACCAAATCATTATCCATACCCAGTATTACTTTTTCTGGTTCAAATATTCCCCTTTTATCAACAGTCACAAATCTTGGTGTAAAAATGGAGTCCCAACTCACTTTTGAAGCTCATATAAATAACTTATGCAAGACCTCTTTTTACCACCTTCATAATATTTCTAAACTTCGTTCCATTCTTTCCCTTTCTGATGCTGAAAAGCTGGTCCATGCCTTTGTCTCCTCCAGACTGGACTATTGTAACCCACTCAAGGGAGGGGACGAGCACAACACTCTACACCAGGGAGAAAGCCTTGCATTACTGTGTGGAGTTACAAACAGAAGAACAGGAAGTGAAGATTTCTCAGAAGAAATAAGGATATTTAAAAGCAAAATCGAAGGATGAGGTAAGTGAAGGAGGACTGCACTAAGGTAAAGGAAGCTATTTAGGGAAATAATATTGTACCTTTACAACCCCTTTAAAGAACTTCTCAAATTACAAAACTCAACACGTTTCCTCCGCTCCACTCAATCAAACCTTCTTCATATACCAAGAACTAGATTGAGGACAATGGGAGACAGGGCATTTTGTGCAGCTGCCCCACGCCTGTGAAATTCCCTACCTGCCACGTTGAGGGCCCCTCAATCTGCTGATTGTTTTAAAAAACGTCTTAAGACATTTCTTTTTACTAAAGCCTTTAGTTCTTTTTTTATAAAATTAGATTGATTTATTACAATTTTTTTTAGAAAAAAATACACATACAAATTATCAAAAAACATATAAATACACGATGTACAAATCATAAACGATGTAAATACTGTCCGGCATACGAAACCATCACCAGGATTGGAGGTAGATTGTAGAAGAAAAGCCGACACGTTTCGAATGCTAGGCATTCTTTATCAAGGCATGTGTGAGTATTACATTTAAAGTAGATCAAAATATAATATAAATGTTAGACATATATATAATATATATAGGGCCAGATTCAGGTAGATGAGAGTATCTTTCCTCTGGAGTAACGCTTCTCATTTACGTTACTCTGAAGACCCTTTCAGCGCAAGTCCTGTAATTCACATAGCAGTTGCGCGTAAACTTGCGCCAGAGTAACGATAATGCGCTGGCGTAACCCGACGCAAGTGGAAGTGGGTGTGATCATATGTAAATGATAGGCGGAGCCCAGCGCAGAGGCTTACGTTCAGCGCATCAACCACGGAGCATGCGCAGTGAGTGAGGCTCCACTCGCCCCCTTTGTGCGCATGCTCACAACTTCCGTCGGCACCACTGCACGGGAAACGTCAGCGCAATGCCTTCCGTTGGGCGTTTAAATGCGCCCGTAGAAGCGCCATTCCGGCACTAAAGTATATCCTGCTCCCCCTCCCCGCAGTGATGTTACTTTTGTTCTGAGATGGCTGCTCCCGTTCCCCGCAAACACACAGGAGAAAGCTGAACTTTAATGGCCAGGAGCTGTCAGCCATCATCTCGGCTATGGAGACCTATGATGTCTTCCTCCATGGCTGTAAAATTTGACAGACAAGCATGGACAGAGGTGTTGTCCTGCAAGTGGGGGTGCTCAGCTAGCTCTTATCGTCGGTAACGCTGCTGTAGCTGCTCTCCTGCTGACCTGTGGCCATCTGGAGTAAAGATAAAGCAGCCTTTTGTAGACATAACTTTGCGCCGGACGGACGAGATACGCGCGGCGCATGTAGCCAGCGTATGGTGCTAATCCGTTCGTGAATTGGGAAAAATCCCTCATTTGCATATTTGCAGGGGAAATCAATGGGCGCGACTGATGCGCCCAGCGAAAATAAGCGCTGACGATACTCTGGCGTCGGAACGTTCCGCCGGTCGCAAATGACCCGTTATTGGGCGCATCTAGTTTGGTGGGTACGGGCACATAGAAACGACGGCGCATCATCACAGTTACGCGGCGCATATCCAAATACTCCAGCGCAAGTGTTCGTGAATCTGGCCCATAGTATAACAGTATACAGTCTGCAATACGCAAAAGACGTAGCATACATTGGTGAAATAACTCACCCGTTGTTTAAAAGCTTTGTGCTCAAAGGGCCAGGCCAGGGGCCCCCCGATAATCCAGGATACAGATGTCTCTAATAGCAAGTTGGGCCATACACACTCTCACTCCTAAAATTCACAGGGTAGACAGAACTCTTACATTCAATCGGATGGGGTAAATGTTCTAAATTTTTGGAGACATAAATAAAATAAGAATAAGAACACCTCCAAGGGCAGGGGACAAATGCTCTCGTTATTATAGGGTATGCTTATAATCCAGTGTAAATCATTAATTTGCCTTACACCTAAAGTAAAAAAAGCTTACCCCTAGATGTTGTGCAATCCAGTCTCCTATTTCCAAGATGGTAAATGGCGGAGATTCCTGGCTGACCCCCAGATAGATTCCCCTGGGGGTGAAAAGTCTCCAAATCCTCCAGTATATGGAGAGGGAATACCACCAAAACATCCCCCTTGGTGTTCCTTAAATACTTACCTTCCATCGTTCCAGCTGATAGATTCCTCCCCTCCCCCTAATCACTGCCCTAATTGCGGCGATTTTGCAAGGTGATGTATATTATTCTGATTGGTTCCATTATGGCTCTGTCATCCGAGCGTGATGTGTCCAGCCATTCTCTCATTGGTCCGCTGTCTGTGAACATCATTGCCGCGACCGGAAGTCGTAACGCAGCCATTTTACTGGAGGGTTTCCAGCAAACTAGGGCTGGAGGAGTCATAACCGGAACCGGAAGTTCCGTGACTGCCATTTTGGGAGAGGGAAAAACGAATACCCTCAAGTTATGATGCCAGAAGGACCAGACTGAGAGCGTCATAGCTGGAACCGAAAGTTCCGTGACGGCCATTTAAAAAAAGGGAAAGTAATAATTCAATCAGGTTTTAAATGCCAAAAAGACCTAGATCAGTGTAAACACGATCAACAACGTAGGGAGGATTGAGGATTGGCCCCAACAGTGTAAAATCTCACGCTTGGGAATGGGAACAGAGGAAGGATAGGATGTGAGCTAACATTGTTGTATCACATCCTAAACAGTAATTCTCCTTTGGCTCCAATAGGAGCCACCGAAGACCGCAGGAAACAAAAAACCACAGCTGCCATATTCTTCACCAATCTGATGGGGAAATGTTTCCATCATCCTATTGGTGATTTAGGAGACATCTGGGTAGTAAACCCAGTAAGTCTCCTGTGGCAGCTGTTGAATAAGGAGTGAGAGTGAGACGGAACCTGCTAGAAAATAAAAATAAAGAGACATCATTCACTCGGAACAAATGAGGGGGTCATTTGGGGCAATTTTTCTTCAAAAGCACAACGCACAACAGATTTAAACCAAAGGACAAATTCTTGTCCGATACATAGTAACACTGTATATCCTTTAATGTATATCTGCTTCAACGCAGTACAGTAAAGGGAAATGCAAACCATTAATTAAGCAAAATATATATACACAAAATAATACAAAAAAAACCCTGTTTCTAAGTGTCATGATTACATTCAATGCACATTCAAGATTGCCGTAGGTGCCCATTAACGTGGGATAAAAGGGAGAATGTTGTTATTGATGGGATGTGACATCAAAGGTATAAAATTCTGGATGTCCCTCAGGGAGGAGGAGACCTCAAAACAATAATCTCAGGGCAGATGGGAATGGGCCCCTATTGATACGGGTTAATCCGTTCTCCCTGAAAAAAAAAACTCCAAAAAGGGTCTAAAGCTCTTGCTTTCATTGAGACCAGGGGGGGGGGGGGGTTGTCGCTCTTAGGTGCCTAAGCCAACGCATTTCGCTGCTGCAATAGTACCTTTTTCCAATCACCCCCTCTTAGGGCGATGTGTACTATGTGTCTAATACAGTAAAGTTTACAGTTGGCATATGGTAGCCATGATGTTTGGCTATGTGTCTGCCAAGTGGGAGGTATAAATTACAGATACGCATCGAATGCATATGTTTATCTACCCGTTTGTATAGTTCTTGCTTCGTTTTACCTACATAGAATGAACCACACTGACATTGCATGAGGTATACCACTCCTCGAGTTTTGCAATTAGCAAAATGTCTCAGGGAGAAGGTATCCCCATTAGGCAATGTCAGTGTGGTTCTCTTTCTTATTACGGACATTGGGCACAAGATCCACAAGGATATGTGCCAAAGGTTTGACATGGATCTTTTTTGTCCTTTCCTTTGTACTCACTTTGAACTAGCATAGTACCTATAGAGGAGGCTTTTTTTAAAGTAATCTGTGGTTGATCGGTAATTAAATTTTTCAAAATTGGGTCCTCGGTTAGGATCGGCCAAAACTTTGAGATGGTCTTTCTGATCTTTTGATGTTCATCAGAGTAATTTATGATGACTCTCGTATTAGATTCCTCTTTTTTCTTACTGTCAGTCTTGGACTTAAAAACTAGGGACCGCCTATTTGAAGTTCTTACTCTGTTGAAAGCCTTTTTGAGGCAAGTTTTAGTATAGCCTCTCTTTATAAGGCGTTCTGATAGAGAGTCACTTTCCCTTTGGAAGTCCGAGTCCGTAGAGCAATTCCTTCTGACACGGAGGAATTGCCTATAGGGAATTGATTTTTTCAAAAACTCTGGGTGAAAACTTCCCGCATGAAGCAGGGTATTCCCTGCCGTTTCCTTCCTAAATAAAGATGTGCTTTTTGTACCATCTGGTCCTTTGATAAACGGGATGTCCAGAAAACTGACTTCTATATCATGATATGACATAGTGAAGAAAAGATTAAAGCTGTTGATGTTCATCAGCCTTAACATTTCGATAAGGTCACTCTCCTGGCCGTCCCACACGATGAATATGTCATCTATGTAATGCTGCCAAACAAGAATGTTGGCAGCGCATATAGATGCATTTTCTCCCAACAAGAATTCCCGCTCCCACTATCCCAGGTACAGGTTTGCATATGAGGGTGTACAGCACGTCCCCATTGCAACACCCTGTACCTGGAGGTAGTGGGAGCCTTGGAAAAGGAAAGTATTATGTTGGAGAATGAATTCCAACATTGCTAGAATAAAACAGTTGAATTTCCAATCCGTGGTAGGTCTTGGTTTCAATACCCGATCAATGGCCTCCAAACCCAACGTGTGCAGAATACTGTTGTATAATGATTCTACGTCTATTGTTACTAGGATTGCATCAGAAGGTATGGTTAACTCTTCCAATATCTGTAAAAATGGATTGTATCCCTAGTATTCGATGGTAGATCGAATACATGTGGCCGGAGGTATTGATCACTTGACTAGCCCCCTCTGATATTGATCCATTGCCAGATATGATTGGTCGGCCAGGTGGATCTTGTAGGTTTTTGTGCACCTTTGGTAGTGCGTACATAGTAGGTTGTCCTGGGTACTGTGTTCTAATAAACTCCCAAACATCTTTAATGATGCTACCATTGTTGTAGAAATGATCCACCAGCTGGTAGAATTCACTGTTGAATCTGTCCACAGTAGATGATGTAATTTTTTTGTAACATTGCTTGTTATTCAAAATCTTGAGACACATTCTCTCATAATTACTGTTATCCATTAAAACACCATTCCCACCCTTATCTGATGCTTTTATTGTTATGTCAGGACTATTTCTTAGGGTTTTCAATGCATATTGCTGTTCAAAGGTTAAATTTCTATGATTGTTGTTCTTTTTTAAAGTTTCCAATTCTCTGGATACCTGTTTCACAAATAAGGAGATTGCAGGATTTAGGCTTAATACTGGAAATTTGTTAGATTTCGGCTCAAAGTCTTTGATTTCATAGGGGTTACCCTTATCAGTTTCCTGATTGCTTTCCTCTATTATGCCCTCCTCCCATGCATCGTCTAGCATTGCATTTTTCTGTAGGAGGAGATTTAAATCCCTTAGGGCTTTGAAATCTGCTGTTTTGAGATTTGGGGCCACCTCATTTTCCTGATTTGTATGTTTATAGTAGAGACTTTTGTAGAAAAGTCTTCGAGCGAATAAATGGATATCCTTGACGGCTTCAAATGAGTCAATACTACTAGTGGGACAAAAGGAGAGTCCAAGACATAAAACCTCTTGCTCAGCTGTTGTTAAAGTGTGCGAAGATAAGTTTATGACGTTATTGTATTCTCCTCCTGAGGTGTCTCTATTGGTAGATCTATTGTTGACTGAGTTTGAAAAAGTGGGGGTGTTGAAAGAACCCCCCTCTTCTCCAAAAAATTGTCTAGAGGGGTACGTGGAATCTTTGGAATCGCCCCAGTGTCTTTACGGTGAAATAATTTACCTCAGCTTGAGGGGGAACCTCTAGTGTTTCCACTAGATGCCCTTCTCACAGCATTTTCTCCTTTTTCCAACTGCGAAAAGGATACTTGGGAATCAGTACTTGATTGTTTACTTGTTTGTTGGACTTCTACCTCTGTACCATGTTTAGAGAAAGGACCCTTTCTCTTAGTAGATACCCGACTAGTATTTGATGAAGAGGAATTCGATGGTGTATCTGATAAGTAGTTGTTCTGTTGACTATTTGTTTTCCTAGAATTTTTATTATTAAATCTTTTTTTGTTATTTTTGTCCCGATTCCATTTATAGGCCCTGCCTTCACTGAAAGCATTTTTGTCTCTCTAATACTTTTTCTCCTTTTTAATGAGGATCTGTTTACTAAAATTTTCCAGATGTTCTTTTAACTTTTTTTCTTGTCCTGTATACTCTTCTAAAGTTTTCAATGGTGTTAGGCGAGCATATAATGATTCAATCTCTTTATCTAGGACCTGAAGTTGTTGTTTGTATTCATTTTGTAGCAATTGCATTAAATTCTTGGAACACTCATTTAATTTATTTTCCCAATTGATTTTCAACTCTTTACTAATATTGTCAAGTATAGGAAAGATTTGAATCCTCAACCCTATCGGATTGATGTGTTCACATATATATCTTTCTATAGACTGGATATGCCAGTATAACGCTGACTTTTTCTCAAGTATTTTAGTTAGATTGAAAAAAAGAGAAAGAAGATCTGAGTCTAGTTGTTCCTTCCCTTGATAGCTTCGCTCTATTTGGGTCATTAACTCCTCCCATTGCCCCCCTTGTAAGTCCCCCATGTTACAGATCCTGTGGACAACCTTGAACAGTGAATCAAAGGAAAAAATGAAAAAACACTATAACCTATGTTGGGACCTATATTAGGTCACCAAAAAATCTTATTTTGATCCTTGGTCTCTCTCCCCTTGGGGATCCCCACTAGGGAGAAGAAACACACACAAGAATCGAAATCTTGGTGTATATGAAACAAAAAGGGGTCCACGCCAGAATATATGAGTTGTGGTGAGGTTGATGGGTGTATTGTCCACCCTAATTGTATTGGAAAAAGGACCAACTCATATATGGTGGCATGTAGTTGCCATCATCCCATAATAATTGAAAATATTCGAACAAAACCTCAAAAGGGTGGGATTATATAGGCAACACATACAAAACTTCAAAATATATAAAATTAGATTGATTTATTAAAAAAAAAAAATAAATACACATACAAATTATCAAAAACATATAAATACATGATGTACAAATCATAAACAATGTAAATACTGTCCGGCATACGAAACCATCACCAGGATTGGGAGGTAGATTGTAGCAGAAAAGTTGACGCGTTTCGAATGCTAGGCATTCTTTAGCAAGGCATGTGTGAGTATTACATCTGAAGTAGATCAAAATATAATATAAATGTTAGACATATATATAATATATATAGTATAACAGTATACAGTCTGCAATACGCAAAAGACATAGCATACATTGGTGAAAAAACTCACCCGTTGTTTAAAAGCTTTGTGCTCAAAGGGCCAGGCCAGGGGCCCCCCAATAATCCGGGATTCAAATATACAAACGGGTAGATAAACATATGCATTTGATGCGTATCTGTAATTTATACCTCCCACTTGGCAGACACATAGCCAAACATCATGGCTACCATATGCCCACGTGACACGTGACCGCAATTTACCAATGGCCGCACGCTATTCGCTCAACTTTGCTGTATTTATACAGGTCAGTGGTAGGCATAGTCACGCCCTCTGTTGAAGTCTAACCAATGACGAAACGCATCAGAAAGTGACGCTTATCCTCTGACCAGAGACGCTGTACAGCCCCCAGAGCATGAACAGGAAATTTGTGGCAGATATCTACATCTTCACAGGGAGAAGCTTACAGGCACAGTACAGATTTTGTTTATGCTTGAATACTTATACATTGTGGTACACACAATATATTAAAGGGGATGTTTGGGGCTTAATAAATGATATGTTTAAACGGTATTACACTATATGAGTTTTTTTACTTTATATGTATGCGGTTTGATCTTAACATACCTGCCGGTGGAGAGTACATCTTCCAGGACATACACAGACATACAATCCAGGACCTTTTGATTCATTCTTGTGGTGAGTGCATCCCCAACAGGGGACTAATTATCCCCCCACGCGGTGATCACCCCCTCTTTTGGTGAAAGGAGCACATATTAAAGGACTGTCTTGTGTGGGATCCATCTGCACTATCATCTTTTACCTATATGTTCACTTGACCTATAGAAGAATTTCAAACTTGGTTTTGAAAGTAGCGCTGCTACAGTATTATATGTAACTTTGGGACTTTTCTAAGTTTTGACTTTTTAAGGTTTTAATTGTTTTAATTTTACTGTCATTGAACATAAGTCTTATTTTCGGGGAAACACGGTAGCAGCTAGGGTCCCCATTGATGATCAGGAATGAATTGGCAAGTTCCTGATCATGTGATCAGTATGTCACCTTTAGGCTCAAATGCACATCAGCAGTGCCATTGGTTTAAAGCTGTAATTATCTGATTATACAAAAAAAATCATAAAAATTAGTTATGCAAATGAATCATAGAGTTATTGCCAAGTTAAAGAGAAAGTAACCCCTCTGAAAGTTTTCCTAAAAAAAAAAAACCCTGCAAGAGAAAGGCATAATGAGCTAGTATGCATAGCTTACTAGCTCATTATAAATAACTTATCTGAGATCGAAGCCCCCGCAGCGACCCTTATTCCTCTCCTCCGCTATGATACCCGGTGTGACTTCCAGGTATCGCTGCTCCGCCATGTGCGTGGGAGCCGTCATTCCCATTTATTAACAGCATGCTCAGTGCGCCTGCGCCTTTGTCGACGGTGCGCATGCACCGTAGACATAGTCTTTTCTGCAAATTTCTTCTTAACCATGTAGGTTAAGAAGATATTTCTTGCACCTACAGGTAAGCCTTAACCTAGGCTTACCTGTAGGGCCAAGTGGTCTGTAAGGGTTTACAACTGACACATGCTTACAATAAATTTGGCATGTGCAGAAAGGGGTTAAATGCAGCTCTGTTTGTGGGATACATGCATTTCTATGAATTATTTGGGGCTTCAAAAATGAATATCATCCTATTCCTTGGATAATATTGTGAGAAAGTTTTACAAATAACAGTTGCAATTCTTTTTCTTTATTGTTAAACCTCAGCATGTCTTACAGTTTCTTTCTTAAACCTCAGCATCTTTGACTGTTTATAGAACCACAGCATGTCTGACAGTTTCTTTACTTACAGGCAAGGCAGACGCATGAGGCCAGAGCAGCAGTGACTCATCGCACTGTCAGACTCCAAGACTTTCTTTAACTTCTGGGAAGATGGAGGGAAGTCTGCAGCTTTATAAGACCCATGTGAGAACTAGATACAATTCAAGCCTTAAGTGAGCACATGGAGGCTGGAGAAAAATAGTATGCCCTGATTGGCTGGGATTAGTTTTTTTTTTCCTTTTAATCTAATCCTACAGTATGCTGCAGTATTGTGAGTCATATCCTGTATTACAGGTTACTGTATATCATTTTATGCCAGTATAAATCAATGTGACATTATTTCGGTATATCAGTTCTCCATAGAGCAGGTGAGGTTAAGGGTGGTTGTCATCTATTTTCAGTATGCTGTATGATATTAACCACTTCATCTCCATCCCCAGAAGGATTTACCCCCTTTCTGACCAGCCCATTTTTTGCGATACAGCACTGCCTCACTTTAACTGGCAGTTGTGCGGTCGTTCGGCGCTGTACCCATGCAAAATGTATGTCCTTTTTTTCCTTACAAATAGAGGTTTCTTTTGGTGGTATTTGATTATCATTGCGGTTTACATTTTAAAGCTATGGACAAAAAAATAAATAACATTTTTACTTTCTGCTATTAAACATTTCCCCAATTTTTTTTAAAAAAAATACTAATTTATTCATCAATTTAGGCCAATTTGTATTCTGCAACATATTTTTGTAAAAAAAAAATCCCAATATGCGTATATTGACGTCTGCAAAATAGGATATTGATTTATGGCATTTTTATTATTTATTCCTTTTTTACTAGTAATGGCAGCGATCAGTGATTTTTAGTGGGACTGCAACATTGTGGCGGACAAATTGGACACCTAACGGACATTGTTGACACTTTTTTTGGGAACCGGTGACATTACTACAGTAATCGGTGCTAAAAATATGCACTGTACTGTACTAACTACACTGGCAGGGAAGGGGTTAACATCAGGGGCGATCATGTCCCCCGGCCACCCGCAATCACTCCACAGAGAGCCAGAACAGGGATCTGTCAATGTAAGCAAACAGATCCCCGGTCTGTCAGGGGAGTAGAGAGAGATCTGCTGTTCCTAGTGATCAGCAACAGCAATCTCTCTCTACTCCCAGACAGTCCACTCTCCCCACAGTTAGAAACACCTTACTAGGGAAAACTTAACTTTTTGATCGCCCCCTAGTGTTAACCCCTTCCCTGCCAGTGTAAATTATACAGTGATCAGTGGCTATTTTAGCTCTGATCACTGTAATAATGTCACTGGTCCTAAAAAAGTGTCCTATCTGTCCGCTGCAATGTTGAAGTCCCTCTAAAAATTGCTGATCGCTGCCACTACTAGGAAAAACATTTTTTTATTATAGTAAATGCCATAAATATATCACGGAAAGGAAGAAAAGGTTGGGGATTAAAGTTTGAACCGAATACTACTCCAGTGTCTATTATACCATTAGGTGGTCAGCCCTCTAACCAATCATATACTGCAAAAAAAAAGGTGGAGGGCTGCAGCAGCCTGGAGCCACAATCCTGCTCTGAAAAGGGGACACATTTCCTAGAACACTACCTGTACAGGAGGGGCAAAGGTAAATACAGTAACATGTTTCTGGTGAGAGCTTCCTTTGGTTGCACCCTGTTTCCCCAGAGTAATGTATGTCCCATGTGTCTTGCAGCTACCATTAGTAAACAGTTTCACCCGCCCTTATCGCACTGTGGAATTTATGTATTCATCAAATGTGCAACACAATCATCCAAAAGAGGACACTTGTTTCAGTCACAATTGAGGGGATTTCCTTCACAGAGGAAGAAATTACTCTCACTTCCTGTTTTTCACTGTAGAATAAGAAGTGAAGGGAAATCTTTGCCCTAAATAAAAACAAATATTTTATACCTTAACCATGTGTTCTTAAAAAACCTACTTGCTTACAGCACACAACAATTCAACACTTTGAGAGAATAGAAACTGATAAATGCAAAAAAAAAATGCATTTGCCACTTGAATACGCATATTGTAATATTGTATAACAAAACGTTCTGGGTATGCAAACAAAGCAACAGACATAAAACTGTTAAAGGTTGTGATTACACAGGGGATACTGTGGCCTATGCAGGTAGGTTGTGTGTGTCTCCTTATGGGCAGGGTAGGAATACTGATAAGTATGAGGAGCATGTTGTGGGTGTGAGGTTATGTGCTGCTGAAATCGAGGGGCCATGGTATCAAACAGTTTGTTCATCATTTGCATGAACATCTTTGTCTCTTGGCATTCCTCTCTCCGTACCTGTTGTCAGTGCTCTTCCATCTCCATTTGTGACGTCATTCAGCTATTTAACATCTCCTCCTCTTGCTGGTGAAGCTGATGCTCCCATAGCATGAATTCATCATGCTGTTATTTATGCTATTTTGTATGCTGTTTCTTATGCTGTTTCTTATTTCATCAGGGGTCCAATCAGCATTGTGTGAAAAATCTGAAGCATGTGATGTTACTGTGGAAGTAAGCACAAAAGTACTAAGCACAAACTTAAACATTAGCTCAAAATGGCCTGAGGGGGTAAAGAAAACTGCATAACGCACATATGATCTTTGCAAATAATTGTTGTAATGTGATGAATCATGCAATATAAATATATTTAAAAAATCATATAAGTATCCAGTGCTTAATATTTTAGGATTGTTGATATGCGTATTATTAAGGGTAACATGGCAAAAATAAGCAGAATAGAAGAAATATGGGGAAGTGGCAAATGCTTATTTTAATGATTTAGTATGGTCATTGTAATAGGCGACTTACCACTCTGAGGCCCTGTACACACGGCTGGAAATCTCATTAGGAAAAAACTTTGGTTTTTCTAGCAAGCTTGTCTTGCAAAGCCGTGCATAGAGATGGCCATTTAAAAGAACCGCCGTTCTATTAAATGGCAAGAACGCAGTGACGTCATGGACGAGCCGGCGCTCGTCATATTCGATGCTGTCGCCGCCATCTTGCTTCACCCCACACTAAACTTGTATGCTACCACGCATGCGTCAAACTCTTATCGAGCATGCGCGGGTTTACCTGGAACAGGTAAGCATACAGACGACCGGTTTTCTCGGCAGGGAACACTCTGCTGGGAATCCCGACGGGAAAATAGAGAGCAGGTACTCTTTTTTCCTGTAGGGATTCTCGACGGGAAAACTGCTAGGGAGCATACACACGGCCGGATTCGGGGCCAAATGCTCTCCTGGCAGTTTTCATGCCGGGAAAACCGGTCGTGTGTATGAGGCTTTAGGGATTGGAATTTCTGTGTCTACAACAGTGATATCAGATTATAGACATGCCATCATGTGATCAGCATCTGTAAACTTTACACTGTTATCAGATGCCATATTGTTCTTTGATGGTTAAGACGGTCTTAAGCCTAGCACACACGGGCCAAATGTTGAGCAGCATCGGCCGGGTCAATAGAAACTGTCCCACAGTTCGGCTGGCTTCTGTCGAAGGGGCATGCCAATCAGAGTGTTCTTGCGGGGGGGGGGGCATCCCCCTGTCAGAACACAATAGAACAGCAGGGGAGATCGATGTACTAACATTACATAGTTAGTACATCGGCTCTGACCTGAGCTATCAGGTTTTTGTAATCCAGGCTTGAGTGAATGTGATTCTGGGACATTTGGCTCAATACATGGGTTATGACCAACTATTTTGTCCACAGCATCCTACCATTGGAATTTCTTTCTTTTTTTCATCTACTCAGCTAACAGATTTATGTAGTGCATCTATACCTTCAGATATTGAGCCTGCAGTTTTTTCAGCTTTGCATAACACTGCTCTATGCATCTTTGCTGTTTTTGCAGATGCTCACACATTTTGCCAAAGATTTCTGCATTCTTGTGTGTTTTTTCCCAGCTACTCTTGTATGCTCTCATCCGCCCACACTCTACCTCTGCGATATACCACATTTAGATTTAATGTTTGCCCATGTGACTGGTGCACCGATGATGTCAGAGTGTTGCATTTCCTATCTCTGGCACAGTTCTGGAACAGGTTGCACTCACACTGCAGCAAACCATTCCACACTACAAGTGAACAGCACTCGGGGCCACCTGTTCCAAGTAGTCCCGGGCACAGGTTGATTAACCTGTCCCGAGCATGGTTTGGAGCACTCACACTACACAAACGAACTGGCCCAAGGGGCTAAACTGTGCCCAGAACCAGTTAAAAGTGCTAGTGCAAGTGCACCCTAAAAGGTGTGCTGCACATGTGTGCAGCAGCTTTAATTATCTCCACTCTGCCTAAACACCCTGGTATAGCTGGATCTTTCTTACTCCCTAACACCCACATATTGTAGATTCCAATGGATTCATTTCTCATAATATGATGCCTCTCTGGGTGGGAGCAAGCAAACGTTGACATTACCCGGAAGCAGGGCTGGACTTACCATTAAGCTTGACTGGGCTCAAGCCCATGGGCCCCGCCCAATAGGGGGCCCCGGGAGGAGGAGGCAGGAAGAGCCACGCAGCAGTTGCGGATAAAGAGGTAAGAAGTCCGTCCAGTGGTAGCACCCTCCTCCCCTCTTCATCAACTACGATCACCATCCCCTCAACAACTTCGATTCCCCCCGCTTCTCGGCTCCAGGGGGCCCCTTCAATCAACACTTAAGCCCAGGGGCCCCCACCTCCCTTAGTCCTGTCCGGAAGTATCAAAGATTTGCCCAGTCACAATATTGTGGCAATGACAGCTGTTTTAGGTATGACCTGCCTACTAGTGCCTGGATTTTATACCTTTTTGCAGCATTCTGTTGTAAAAGTGACGTTCACTTTAGGACAGCAGAATTTTGAGACATTTTGAACACTTGCTCTTACAATACTCTGTGTTTTCTGGTTGGTATATATTTAAAGGCTAACAAAACTTTCAGTTTAAATTAGCTTAAAAAAAAATGCATCAAAACAAAATGTGAGGTTTAGGGCCGCGTACACACGATCAAATCTATCTGCTGGAAACGGTCGGCCCGACCGTCCCAGCAGACAGATTCGACCGTGTGTACGGGCGAGCCGACGGATTTGGCCACCCGACAGATTTCAAAGCATGCTTTGAAATCTGTCGGCTGGGAACCCGTCTGCCCGACATGTCTTCTGGTTAGTACGCTAACCAGCAGACATGACTTCTCGCACACGGGCCGAATGGTTTCGACGCATGCGCGGAAGTGTTTTACTTCCTTGTGCGGTGACGTGGCGGCGTCAACGTCACCGCCACGTCAGCGCGCCGTCTGGTGGCGGGGATTTTGGTTTGATCGTGTGTACACGATCAAACCAATATGTCCCCAGCAGACAGATTTGTTCAAATCGGTCGGCCCGACCGATTTGAACAAATCTGTCTGCTCGTGTGTACGCGGCCTTACAGTTTGTTTCTTTATAAGACAGCCACAGTCTGAGTATTAAGGACTGTCCCCTGCCAACATGCTGCAGATAAGGGCACTTGTTATTTGTATAAAAGCAGTGATCTCTTAAATCAGAGACAAAGGGGGGTTATTTATGAAAGGCAAATCCACTTTGCACTACAAGTGCAAAGTGCACTTGAAATTGCACTGAAAGTGCACTTGGAAGTGCAGTCGCTGTAGATCGTAGGGGGACATGCAAGGAAAATAAAAAACAACATTTTAGCTTGCACATGATTGGATGATAAAATCAGCAGAGCTTCCCCGCATTTCAGATCTACCCCTCAGACTTTCAGTGCAATTTCAAGTGCACTTTGCACTTGTAGGGCTAGATTCAGGATGGAGATACAACGGCGTATATCCAGATACACCATCATATCTCTGCGTGTGAGGCATCCTATCTATGTGCCTGATTCTTAGAATCAGTTACGCATAGATTTGCCTTAGATCTGACTGGCGTAAGTCACTTACGCTGCCATATCTAAGTTGCATATTTACGCTGGCCGCTAGGTGGCGTTCCCGTCGATTTTCGCGTTGAATATGCAAATGAGATAGATACGCCGATTCACAAATGTAGCGTATTTTTTTACATCGTTTGCATAGGCGTAAGTCCGGTGTAAAGTTACCCCTGCTATATGAGGCGCAGCCAATGTTAAGTATGGACGTCGGGACAGCGGCGTATTGTACGTCGTTTGCGTAAGTCGATTCAGAATGGGGCTGGGCGTAAGTTACGTTCACGTCGTTTTATTGAATATTTGCAACGTGATTAGGAGCATGCGCACTGGGCTACGTTCACGGCCGGCGCATGCGCAGTTTGTTCGGTGCGTCGATTACGTCGGGTCACACTTAGTTTACATACAACACGCCCCCTACCTTCCCTATTTGAATTACGCGGGGATACGCCGGCCCATTTACGCTACGCCGCCGCAACTTACGAAGCAAGTGCTTTGTGAATACAGCACTTGCCCGTAAAAGTTGCGGCGGCGTAGCGTAAATAGCATACGCTACTCCAGAATAAAGATACAACATTCTACCTGAATCTAGCCCGTAGTTTGCACTTGTAGTGCAAAGTGGATTTGCCTTTCGTAAATAACCCCCAAAGCATCATCACTGCTGAACAAAACTCATGCTACTAGAAGATGACACATATTAGAATGATGGTTAATAAGACATCTGCCTATCTTGTGAATCAATTGAAGAGCAGGAAAAACACTGGTGCAAAAGAGCACTTCCTTTTCTTTTGGAAACAGAAAATGAGTGGATCATCTCTGTGTACAGGAAATTTCTAACCAGTAGGAATATCTATTTCTATGATAACAAGTGCTTATTATTGTTCCTAGCTATGCTCTTTTTATGTAATATCCACTTTCTCAGTATGTCAAATTGGTACAGAAATGGGTGATGTATAGCCATGCTCAGGCCTTTCTATTTTTACAGAGTGTTGCAGATGAGAAACATTTTTCTTCTGTTTAGCTATTGTTTGATTAGGCTTAGGACACTTGAAAATATAGGTGGTAATTGTGTTTGAAGAAGTCCAATAACATTTTGTAAAACTATATCTATCAGGGGGTGTGCTAGTGGAAAGATCAAACAAATTTGATAGGCTAATATCAGTAGCCCATGCTTGACTTTCATTCTTAAGCATTCCTCATGTAGAGATGTAAGCAGATGTTGCTTATTCTATTTTCTTTTTGTCTCTAAATTGAACGTGTATTATTTTCCAGATGGCAAAGCAACAGGTTTATTTTAAAGCCACCCCACAGCTAATTTTATGTACTTTCCCTTTGCTTTCACCCTTCTTTATTTGCGTACGGAAGCAAATGGACATACACATTCTTCTAGGTATGATAAAGCATGTGAATCACCCTCTTTTCTTCCAAGTGACTGTGCGCCTCCTGTATTTTATTTGAATCCTTTGCTACATGCAAGCAGATTACTAGATGGGCAGGTACCTTAAATAAAGGGCAAAATGTAAATCATTTTTGCTATGTAAAAGTTGTGCTGACGATTGGTAGACAAGTCCTCTGACCATGTTTATCTGGTCCCCTGGGGCTCTTTCAAATGCCCACCTTGATGCTCCATCACATGGATCCTGTTACGTACCTTGTGGTAGTGCCTGACTTGTAGGAGGAAACCTTCTATTACAGCCCTGGTTCAGGAGCCACTGGAGTGGGGACAGTGGCCTCGTGAGCGCAATGGGGTAGGAGTGCCTGTGTAGTCTGTGGTAGTTGGCACTGAGGTTAAATGATGATCTTCTAGGTATGACTGAAACTGCAAATGACAGCAGGGAGAGATGGAGGTCAATGGCTATTGTTTGCTCTAGTTCACACCATGCAGTCAGTTTCCGGTTTCTGCACCGGAAACTGACCTAAAACTGACTGCATGGTGTGAACTAGAGCCATTGGAATACATGGAAAACACTGTGCATGCATTTTTAGTGCAGAAAAAATGCACACAAAACTGTACTGCATCTGGTGTAAACTGGCCCTTAAAGTTTATTTTTAATCACTTAAGACCCAGACCAAAATGCAGGTAAAGGACCTTGCCCCTTTTTGCGATTCGGCACTGCGTCGTTTTAACTGACAATTGCGCGGTCGTGCGACGTGGCTCCCAAACAAAATTAGCGTCCTTTTTTCCCCACAAATAGAGCTTTCTTTTGGTGGTATTTGATTACCTCTGCGGTTTTTATTTTTTGCGCTATAAACAAAAATAGAGCGGCTGATACGTATTTTCTACCTATTTTTGGTAAAAAAAATCGCAAGAAGCGTTTATCGGTTGGTTTTCGCAAAATTTATATCGTTTACAAAATAAGGGATAGTTTTATTGCATTTTTATTTTTTTTACTACTAATAGCGGCGATCAGCGATTTTTTTTTTTTCGTGACTGCGACATTATGGCGGACACTTCGGACAATTTTGACACCGTTTTGGGACAATTGTCATTTTCACAGCAAAAAATGCATTTAAATTGCATTGTTTACTGTGAAAATGAAAGTTGCAGTTTGGGAGTTAACCACAAGGGGGCGCTGTAGGATTTTTGTGTTCCCTGTTTGTGTTTACAACTGTAGGGGTGTGTGGCTGTAGGTGTGACGCCATCGATCACGTCCCCCTATAACAGGGATGACGTGATCGATGTTGCGGCCACAGTGAAGCACAGGGAAGCCGTGTTTACACACGGCTCTCCCCGTTTTTCAGCTTCGGGGACCGATCGCCGCACTTCAGCGGCGATCAGGTCCGCGAGTCCCGCGGTCCCAGAGCTTCGGACCGGGTCACGGGAGCGCGTCGCGGGCACGCGCCCGTGACCTGCGACTGGGTACTAGAACCAACGTATATACAGTATACGTTAATGTGCCCAGCCGTGCCATTCTGCCGACGTAAATGTGCAGTAGGCGGTCCTTAAGCAGTTAAAGTGGATAACTGCTTCATAATCTTTTTTTAAAGATAGTGGGTAAAACTGATGTTGATACTCATTTAGTAGGGTTTGGGAACAGAAGCTCTAGTCATGTGAGATAGAAAGCATGGAATCACTGACAAGAAAAGCTTTTGTCCTACATCATCTTTATAGCTTATCTAAACACAGAGGCCGGAATCACACTTGTGCGGTATAAATTTCAGCTCTATTATCTCTGCAGGGAGATTACAGAAGTGTTCAGCAGATTAGCAACATTTTAGCTGCGAATATGGAGACCTGGGAGAAGTTACGGGGGAGAGGAGAGTGGGGGAGAAGTGTATTGAGCTGAATGAAAGAAGAGAAATTAACACATCTGTGAATCAGCTGCATACCCATAGAAGATAATGGGCCTGAATTTGCACCTGAGCCGCACCGCAAGGCATAAAATTCGCACACGTTTTTTCTGCAATGCGCAGTGCGAATGCATCGCACATATGTGAACCAGCCTCATTGAAAACAATCAAAACAAAAGAAAGTTGCGCTGCTGTTGATATAAAGTGAAGCTGCCAGCACTAACAGTGAAACAACCTGTGAGTGAACAATAAAGAAAAAATAAGTGCAGCGCTTAAAAATATGTAACAAAATTGCGTGAAGCAGTTTGCATGAATCTCATCCAAATGGGTGGGATTATATTGTGATGAGTGAACCAAAAACACAATACATAAAAAATAAAAACAATTACAGGGATAATGAAACCCTTGGTGTGCAAACAATAAATTATAAAGTATGGAGGAAGTCCTTCAAAAAACAATTTATAGGTACAAATAGGTCTTCATATAATATAAAACACTCCTGTAGAACACTCCTGTGTTACTGGGGATTCGAATGGTGTACGTGATCCACTTTAATAAGCATACAGGACAGCCAGACTGGTAAATTAAGAGAATGGGTACTCTTACCGCATGAGGTGGACACCTATGCCAGTGGCACTGTGTCGGATAAGCTTGTGAGAGCTCCTCAGATGGATGGCTCTATGGAGAGTGATGGTTGGAGGAATGGTAGATCCTTCCCAGGGATCCCAAGGTCCAAAATAGAGAGTGGCTCCAGGCTTTCAGATGGAACAACACTCAATACCTTTCTTCTGGTTGGCCGCTCTCCTCCAGCGTATTTTTAATGCTATAGTGCCTGCAATACGCTGCTGTGTGAAAGGGGTCTTAAGGCTTGCTTTCTTTATTTTTTACCTGAGAAATAACACACTTGATTGATTGATTGATTTAATGGATTTATAGTGCGCCATATACTGACCCGTCAGGGCAGTGTCTAAGCGCAGAAGACATAACAAAAATAGGTAAATCAAATCAGGGAGAGAGAGAAAAAGAGTAGAGCAGGAAAAGCCAAGAGACAGATCAACAGGGCACAACAAGGAGAACTAACATAACTCAACCTGCTTCTTCTCGAAAAGACAGGTTTTTAATCTTTTATGAAAGGCCATAATAGAAGGGAGGGACCGAATGGAAGCAGGGAGACTATTCCATAGAGCCGTAGCTCTCACAGAAAAGCATCTGCCCCCAAAGGTAAGCAATTGGGCAGATGGACAAATGACAAGACCAGCTGTTAGTGATCTGAGTGCTCGTGCAGGGGCGTATCGCGTTATCAAGGAATTCAGATATTGCGGGCCCATCCCATGATAAGCACGATAGGCGAGACAAAGAGCCTTAAACTCAACGCGATCTACCACAGTGAGCCAATGCAGTGAACGTAGGGTAGGGGTAATGTGCTCCCGCCTGTTTAGGCCAGAGGTTAGTCTGACAGCCTGGTTCTGGACGAGTTGGATTTTCTTCAGCCAC
The DNA here is from genome assembly GCA_029574335.1 of Rana kukunoris. Lineage (NCBI taxonomy): Eukaryota > Metazoa > Chordata > Amphibia > Anura > Ranidae > Rana > Rana kukunoris. Next base: position 338,906,031 of record CM056053.1, read on the forward strand.
TTTAGAGGCATACCCAGATACACAATGGTGTTAAAGTCAATATGGGAGTTGACGAGAGATTGAACCAGGACTTTCCGGTGGTTCTGAGAAAACAAATTTTTGACCTTTCTCAGACACCTGATATAATGCAGTGCATTGCGGATACATTGATTGACTTGTGGTATCCAATTTAGATTACAGTCAAAAATTGTCCCCAGAACACGGACTTGATTTACCGAAACAGGACACGGCCCAAGGCTCATGGGCCAGTTCCCCAAAAAGACAGCTGGATCAATACCTCCAGAGATGAGAATTTCTGTCTTTTTAGCATTTAGACTAAGGGAATTGTGATCCATCCACTGTTTGATGTCTAATAGGCAGGAAGCGAGCTGCAGACCAGGTGCAGGGTCAGATAGGCTGTCAACCACCAACTGTACGTCGTCTGCATACAGCCGATGAAACACTGCATGAGTGTCCAGCAGACTCGCAAGCGGCCGAAGATACACATTAAACAGCCATGGCGACAGGGCCGAGCCCTGAGGCTCCCCACAACTCAGGGTGCTGATGGCAGATAGAAAAGGTCTGGTTTTTACCTGAAAGGTCCTGTGGGTAAGAAAGTCTGACAGCCAGTGTAAAGCAGAGCCGGTGATGTGAAACTCAACCCGAAGCCTGGCAATAAACATGGCGTGATCTACAGTGTCAAAGGCCGCAGAGAGGTCAAGGAGCACCAAGGCAGCCGACCCTCCCGCGTCCCTGACCCCGAGCAGCTTCTCTCTAGTGGAAAGGACTGTTAGCTCAATCCCGCGGCCCGGACGAAATCCGGACTGCGAGTCATGGAGCAAACCCTTTGTCTCTGAATACGTTTGAAGTTGGAGCAAAGTTTCGTGTTCCACCAGTTTGGCCAGGAAACCTATAGCAGAAATGGGTCTGTAGTTGGAAAGACAGCCAGGGTCCAAGTTGGGCTTTTTTAAGATTGGAGTGATAAGAGCATGTTTCCAGCGGGCCGGAAACACGCCATGAGTAATGCCGCGTACACACGGTCGTTTTTTGCGATGAAAAAAAACGTCATTTTTTAAAACGTCATTTAAATTGATCGTGTGTGGGCAAAACGTCGTTTTTTGTCTTAAAAAAAAACGACCAAAAAAAAATTCCAACATGCTTGAATTTTTTGTGTCGTTTTTCAAAACGTCGTTTTTTGTTTCACAAAAAGTCACCGTGTGTAGCAAAAACGTTGTTTAAAACGACGTTTTTCAACCCGCGCATGCCCAGAAGCTAGTTATGAAGCGAGCTTCAATGGAAAAGTGTGGTGAACGTAACCTCGTTTTTTGTGAAAAAAACGATGGTGTGTATGCAACATCGTCTTTGAAAGTGACGTTTCAAAAACGTCGTTTTTTACTTCACAAAAAATGTCGTTTTTTTTCATCGCAAAAAACAACCGTGTGTACGCGGCATTAGGGAAAGATTGACAAGTATCAGGAGATCGTTCACAACCAGCTCTGCATTCTTCTTCAGAAGCCATGCTGGACAAATGTCACCATGGAAGTAGGAGGCCTTCACTTTTGCCATAGATATCAGAAGATGTTCCCGGGAAACCTTACTAAAAGACGCCAGAGAATGAGGCGCTAAAGAATTGCACTCACTGGGTGACTATGGGTGACTATGTTCACTCTTCTACTATCTATTGAGGGAACCGTGGGTGCTACCCTGACTGGGATTCAAACATATATATTTTTACATAATTTTGCACTTTGACGAATGTCTTTATGTTGGTTCAATCATTCCCAATCTTTTTTGGTTGACTTCTAAAAACGGGACAGCGCAACTTTTTAATCTGCAGCATCTGTCCCCTAGCGCTATATCGGAGAAGCTAGCGGTCAAACGCCACTGATCACCTGGTTCTCATTACTTCCTAAGCAGAGAGCTGGTAACTGTCAGTCACTGGCTCTCTACTCTGCCCGTCCTCCCTTCCATGCTCATTGGAGCACTGGGCTGTGAAGGGGATGGGCGCAGCCAGCTCAGATTCTTCAGTGGCTTGCTGAGAGACTTAGCCAAGTGCTGGTCCAGGCATGTGGGCGGATCCCGACCGTATGGTCATGATCTTTCCCCAGCCTGGACGGACTCTGTGACGTCGGATGAAAACGGGCTTCATCATTCTGTCTGCTGATAATGGTCACAGGAGTGCAAAACGATCTGCAGATTTGTGATTCACAAGAGAAGTACATCCAAACAAGCTTTGGCTGTACTTCTCCTTTAAAGACAAACCCAGTTGCATTCTTTTATTAGGGCTGCCTGACGCATTTTAATTCAAAGGAAGTTCAGTTCTTACACAACAAAGTTAGCCTCGTAGGGGTTTTCAATGCTACAAAACAACACAGATGCTTCCTTCAGCCTTCTGGCTTAGCTTTACAACTCAGGTTTAGGGATTCTGTTTCTCTACAGATTTCCAAGCACTGTACACACACATTCACAATTCTGGCTATTCCAATGCAGCCTCATGGACTTCTGGGTAGGGTAGAGCCCTGAACACTAGCTAAAACAGCATACATAAAATTGGATATGGGCTCAACACACTTCATTCACCATATTTCTGGAACCCAACAATAAATCTTCACTGACAGATGTTATCATTAAAAAACGATTTTATTGTTACTCTTTAACCACTTAAGACCCGGACCAAAATTTAGCTAAAGGACCTTGCCCCTTTCTGCGATTCGGCACTGCGTCACTTTAACAGACAATTGCACGGTCGTGCGACGTGCCTCCCAAACAAAATTGGCGTCCTTTTTTCCCCACAAATAGAGCTTTCTTTTGGTGGTATTTGATCACCTCTGCTGTTTTTCTTTTTTGCACCCTTTGAAGAAGTCCGGATTGGACGAAACATCAGGGTTGTGACTCATCGCAATTCCAGGAAGTGACAGGCGTGCATCTGTGAGGCTTACCCAGGAGTGTGTTCTATGGATGGACTGTTAGTGGTAACTCATACATCACTGTTACGTTTGCTTCACATTCCAAGCTTAAATTATTTTTTTACTGTGTATGTGCATTTTATAAGGGGGTCTGTGGGACTACTGTGTGAAATAAACAGAGTTATGCTATGAAGCGCTTTCTGCTGTTGTTATTTACATGAATCCGAGGTGTACCCAGACTCATAGGGCCAGATTCAGGTAGATGGGAGCATCTTTGCTCCAGAGTAACGCTTCTCATTTACGTTACTCTGAAGACCCTTTCAGCGCAAGTACTGTTATTCACATAGCAGTTGCGCGTAAACTTGCGCCAGAGTAACGATAATGCGCTGGCGTAACCCGACGCAAGTGGAAGTGGGTGTGATCATATGTAAATGATGGGCGAAGCCCAGCGCAGAGGCTTACGTTCAGCGCATCATCCACGGAGCATGCACAGTGAGTGCGGCTCCACTCGCCCCCTTGTGCGCATGCTCACAACTTCCGTCGGCACCACTTCCCGGGAAACGTCAGCGCAATGCCTTCCGTTGGGCGCTTAAAAGCGCAGGCGGAAACGCCATTCCGGCGCAAAAGTATATCCGTTTCCCCCCACCCCAGGGAAGATACTTTTGTGCTGTGATGGCTGCTCCCGCTACCCCCAGAGAGAGGAGGAACCTGAACTTTAATTCACAGGAGGTCTCAGTGATCATATCCGCGATGGAGACTTATAATCATTTTCTCCATGGGAAAAAGAGCCGTAAGAGCAGCCGGGAGAGGAAGCAGGGCATCCTGGACACCATTGCTGGCCGGGTCAATATTTTGGGGTACTCCACCCGGACTGCTGGGGACATTCAGAAGAAAATTAATGACCTGCGGCGCAAGGTGAGGGGCAAGGTGTCCACCATCAGGAGGCATGAGAGGGGCACAGGTGGTGGTCCCCCATGTCCTGTCACCCTGACCGCGGAGGAGGAGGTGGTCGCACGCTGCCTGGAGAGGGAGCAGGTTGAGGGGGTCCCAGGCTATGACTCCATGGAGGAAGGCTCCAGGACAGGTAAGTGTTTTTTATCCCCTATTTGATTTGTTGCATTTGGGGAGGAGGGTACATGTGCCAAGTGTGTGGGACCACCAACATGTGTCTGCTTTGTGTCATCCACAGATGACGGAGCTGGGCCATCATCGGTCAGCGTCCATTCCACCCCATCCCCCCCACGCCATCGTGTGCCCGAGCCCCTGCGGGGTGAAGAGGTGGTGGAGGAGAGTGGCCACACCACACCTGCCGAGGTCGTTGAGGAGGAGCCTGCTGTGGCAGAGCAGGACTTTACTTTAGTTTTGGAGGTCTCCTCCCCTTCTCCTGGGCCATCTGTTATCCCCTCCCCCATCCTTGGAAGCCCCTCAAGGGTGACTCCTTCCCCCCGGGGACAACCATCTTCTGGCCCCAGGAAGGTGACCTAGAAGACCAGGGGGGTGTCTGATGTTGTCCAGGACCAGTTGGCGAGGGATCACGCAAGACAGACTGAACAAATGGGGGCCATAGTTGGCCACTTACAGAAAGTGTCTGACAGCCTGGGCTCCGTTGCCCAGATAAGCAACGCAGTCCAGGATGTCAGCTGTAATTGCGCTGCAGTGGTCACCAGTTTGGGGGAGGTGCATGGTGAAATTACGCAACTCACTGCAGCCGTCCAGGCCAACACTGCTGCCATCCAGGGTAACAGTGCTGCCATCCGGGACCAGGGGAGGCTGAGTCGGCGGGCCCAGCATTACCAGGTCACCAGTCAGCTCCGGATGCAGGCCCAGACGGATAGCCATGGCCTTGGAGGGCATGCAGGCCACACCTGGCAGGAGTGGCCCACCTGGGGATCAGCCACCTCCAGATGCCCCCCCACCCCCACCCACTCCATCCAGGCAGCTGAGGAGGCAGACAGGGGCCCCCAGAAGAAGCCCCCGGCATCCCCGATGAGGCTTTTTTTTTGTTTTGGTTTCTATGATTTTTTTAATTAGACTCAGGTCATGAGTTTTTGTTTATTTTGTATTCTTTATTTTATACTCAGGTCATGAGTTTTTTTATATTTTTTTTCTCAGGTTATGAGATTTTGTATTTCTTTTTTTACTGCACACGGTCAGGAGTGCAGGGGACAGTGTGAATGGTGTGTGAATGTGAGAGGGTGGCACTCCTGACAGTAAGGGGTGTCACCCTCGGCCGTGGTGGTGAAGTTAACCCCACGGCTGTATGAATGACGTGTGAAAGGTGTATGAATGGACAGTGACATCATTGGGGCCTTGACGCTGGCGTTGCTGCTCCCAAGTCCTACATGCTGGACTTGGGCTAATCCAATGCGATGTGTATGTGGTGTGTGTGATCTAGGGACATCAGTGGTGTACACGCGTGCACTGTCTGTGTTATTAATGTTTTGGTTTAGTGTCCAAAGATGCTTACGGCGAGGACCCTCCTGACTGCTCTTCCATCAGCAGACTGGGTGTCCTCTGGCAGGTGGGGACTGTGTGGATCGGGGGTCAGGTCATCACGTATGTCAATCTGCAGGCCTTTTCTCATAGCAAAGTTGTGCAGAATACAACATGCACCGATGATCTGACACACGAAGGTAGGGGAATACAATAGGGTCCCCCCGGACTTATCCAGGCAGCGGAAACGGGACTTCAGGAGCCCAAATGTTTGCTCCACGTGTTTTGATGTGTGCTTCATTGTATTTTCTCTCTCCTCTGGTTTGGGGGTTCCGGAAAGGAGTCATTAGATGGGGTCCCAATGCATATGCAGAGTCACCTGTAAGGTAAAAGACAGGAGAATGTTAGTCATGCATGTGCCACTTCTGTTGTGCATCACGGGAGGGGATAGTCATGCCTGACTCCCTTGTCACTCACCAACCAGCCAGCTGTCCCCATACATGTTCTGGTTAAATTCTGCTGGGATGGGGCTCTGATTGTATATGAAGCTGTCATGGCTGGACCCGGGGTGTTTGGCACGGACGTGCCATATGAGGCGTTGGGCATCAGCTATCACCTGTACGTTGATGGAATGCCAATGCTTCCGATTGCGGTATATGTGCTCTGTGGCACTGGGGGGCTGTAGGGCCACATGTGTGCAATCAATTGCCCCCACAGTGCGTGGGAATCTGGCAATGTTGTAGAAATCTGTCATTGCCTTCAGCCGCAGCTCCTCAGTGGTGGGTCTGATGAACTGGTTGGACATGCGTCTGAGGATTGCAGGGACAACCTGGTGCACACATCTGCTTATGGAGGACTGTGACATCCCAGCCACCACTCCACTTGTACGCTGGAATGATCCAGGTGCAAGGAAATGAAGTGTTGCCAGGACCTTCACCAGTGGCTGCACTGCTTGTGAGCGGTGTGTCTTGCTGGTGATGTCATCCTGCAGGGTTGTGGTTAGTTCAAGTATTGCATCAGGGCTGAATCTGAAGAGGCGATACACCTCCTCATCACCCATGCCAAAGAGGCTCATACGAGTGCGGTATATCCTCTCACGTGCCCGCCTCCTTCGTTCCGGGGGACCCATCAGTAGTTCGAGGACCACAATTGCTCCTGGCATGTTGGCACACAGAGGTGTTGTCCTTGCAAGTGTGGTTGTTCAGCTAGCTCCTATCGTCGGTAACGCTGCTGTAGCTGGTCTCCTGCTGACCTCTGACCGTCTGGAGTAAAGATAAAGCAGCCTTTTGTAGAAATAACTTTGCGCCGGACGGACGAGATACGCGCGGCGCATGTAGCCAGCGTATGGTGCTTATCCGTTCGCGAATCGGGAAATCTCCCTCATTTGCATATTTGCAGGGGAAATCAATAGGCGCGACTGATGCGCCAAACGATATTATGCGCTGACGATACTCTGGCGTCGGAACGTTCCGCCGGTCGCAAATGCCGCGTCTTCGGGCGCATCTAGTTTGGTGGGTACGGGCACATAGAAACGACGGCGCATCTTCACAGTTACGCGGCGCATATCGAAATACTCCAGCGCAAGTGTTGCTGAATCTGGCCCATAGACTGCACAAGGAGACCTTAGGAAGGAGAAAGTGTTACCTGGTGGTGTTAGAGGTCATCTGTACTTATCTGTTTGGTAAGCGCATCCCCATGAGGGGCCTTTTGATGTCACGTGGTGTCATTTGGGTGGTTTAATAAGAAGATCTGTCTACATCCTGGTCATCTTCAGTGCACAATCTCCTCTTCTATGAACTCCTTTTTTTTCTGGTTTGGCATACTGTTTTCCTTTAGGATCATCACCTTATAAGAATTTTTTTCTCTGCCGTGAGAATTCCTAGCGCTGCTGCAAATTATATTTGGACTATATAGTGGTTCTTGTATTTTTTGTTGTTCATCCATAAACAAAAATAGAGCGACAATTTTGAAAAAAATGCAATATTTTTTACTTTTTGCTATAATAAATATCCCCCAAAAATATATATATAAAAACATTTTTTCTCAGTTTAGGCCGATACGTATTCTTCTACCTATTTTTGGTAAAAAAAAATCGCAATAAGCGTTTATCGGTTGGTTTGCGCAAAATTTATAGCGTTTACAAAATAGGGGATAGTTTTATTGCATTTTTATTATTATTTTTTTTTTTACTACTAATGGCGGCGATCAGTGATTTTTTTCGTGACTGCGACATTATGGCAGACACTTCGGCCAATTTTGACACATTTTTGGGACAATTGTCATTTTCACAGCAAAAAATGCATTTAAATTGCATTGTTTACTGTGGAAATGACAGTTGCAGTTTGGGAGTTAGCCACAGGGGGCGCTGAAGGGGTTATGTGTTCCCTAATGTGTGTTTACAACTGTAGGGGGTGTGGCTGTAGGTGTGACGTCATTGATCGTGCCCCCCTATAAAAGGTATGACACGATCGATGCTGCCGTCACAGTGAAGAACGGGGATGCCGTGTTTACACACGGCTCTCCCCGTTCTTCAGCTCCCGGGACCGATCGGCGCAATCCCGCGGTCCCGGAGCTTCGGACCGGCTCACGGTAACGTGCCGCGGGCACGCGCCCATGGCTGGGTACTAGCACAGCACGTACCTGTACGTGCATGTGCCCAGCCGTGCCATTCTGCCAATGTAAATGTGCAGGAGGCGGTCCTTAAGTGGTTAAAATATTTTCATAAACAAAACAAACAATGAATAATCCACAGGTAAAAAAACTTTCACCCATCATGTCCCCACCTATGTAAATGTCACCTATATTTGTATACAGTTGTGTAAATAGATTCAATAAATTAGAACAACGAGCATGGTTAAACTGTAAATTCCAGAGCTCTAGTGGACTGAAAAGTGTAGCTGTAATAAATTCACAAGAGAGTTTGCTTCACAGTGGTTTTGTTAGGAATGCAGTAGTAGGTACAGTGGAAAAACTGTCCTGATGCTAGGTGTGGCTCACTAGAAAGTATGAAAAGCTCATAAGATGCCCACTCAGATTCCCTCACAGTGTATGGCCATATATACAATGTTACATAGGCCAATCCCCAGGGTCATACACTATAGATGTCAGCTCCTGTGGTGCCGAGGAGAAAATCTAACCCTCCTGTACCCCACTTTGATTGGACACCAGCTATGGATCTGTTAGGTACAGTATAACTGAACTTTATATGTGACCCTTTAAATTCAGTGTGGCTGTTTCAAGGTGATGCTGCATGTTTCCTACCGTATGGACTGGTATGTTATTTGACGTACATTATTGGCTCAGAATGTGGGGGACTCTATGTGAAGACCCTATACAGCTGTAAGTTTCCAGTCCATCAATGTATGTCACTGCCTGATTGAAGACAGAGGCCCAGATTCACGTACATCTGCGCATTATTGGACCGGCGTAGCACAGCGCCTTTACGTTAGACTTGCGCAATTTTGCCGCGTAATCACCCTATTCTCGTAGCTTTTGTGCAGAAAATTGCGCATGCGTAACGTTTTTTCATAGGCGTAAGGCGGAGTAATACAAATTGGGAAGAACGTGGGCGTGTTACATTGAAATGAGCCGTGACCCCATGCAAATGAAGGGCCGGCCGGCTCGCGCATGCGCGCTTGAAGGAGACCATGGTCAGCTCCGCTGTGCGCATGCTCACAACTCGGGAGCGGCGCAATCAGTGAAATTGGAAATGGACTAGGGCAACGTTGTGAACTACGCAAACAGCATAAATAGACAGAGACAAACGCACTTGCATTGCAAAAGTACATCCCTTTGTCCCTTCCCATTTAACCAAGTGCTTTTGTCCTGTTGTTCGTTGCATTGTGTTTTGTAGTTGTCAGATTAGTGTTCTGTGTGATCAAGTGTTTGTTAGTAGATCTTTGAAAGTGTTTTTTGATAAGTGTTTGAGTGACTGTTTGTTTGATATATTTCTGTTCGTTTGTTTTCTTGCTGTTTTTTTGCTGTTTGTTTTTGTGACTGTTTCTTGCTGAGTGCTAGTGTGATTTTTTGGGTGTTAGATTTGTGTGTGTTCTTGCTTGATTGATTGTGCTTGTTTTTGTGAGTGATTTTTGCTGACTGGGAGTGAGTTTTTTGGGAAGTATGACAGAGAGAAAGAGAAAGCTCAATTTTACTGTGGGGGAAAAAAGAATTCTTGCCTGGGCCATTAGCGGTTATGGGCGTTTCCTCCACGTCCCAGACAGTGCCAACACCAACCCGGCCAGGAGGAGGGAGATTTTGGATATGATCACTGAGCAGGTCAATTCAGCGGGGGAGGGGGAGACACGGACCCGGTCTGGGATTGACAAAAAAAATCAATGACCTCCGGCGTCTGGTCAAACAGAAGCTGGCCAGAATGCATGCCCATGCCAGGGGCACAGGAGGGGGCCCACCATGCCCTATTAGGCTGACAGCGGAGGAGCGTGCGGTGGCCCTGACCTTTCATCGGCATGAAGTTGAGGGCCTGCCCGGCTTTGACTCAAGTCCGGAGCCCGTGGTGCCAGGTAAGTTTTTTTTTTAATATCAGGTGTGTAGCATGTGTGGGGGAGGGGGTAAAAGGGAATATGTGGCAAGTGTGTGGATCCTCCAACCTGTGAATGTTTTGTGTCATCCAGAGATGTGCAGGAGGGTGCAGGGCCATCTGGCCTGACCGCACCATCCCCAGGACAGCAGCCTAATGAGGCCCCCCCCAACAAGGCCAGAGTCCGTGGAGGAGGTTCAAGAGGAGGAGGAGGTTCAAGAGGAGGAGGAGAATCATGAGGAGGAGGAGTCCATGTCAGGCACTGGACGTTTGGTTTTTGAGGACTCTTCCCCTCTGGCTGACAGCAGGCAGCCCTCCCTAAGGGGGAGCCCCCCCTCCTCCCCCAACATGGCTCCCCTCCCAAGGGCCTCCCCTTCTCCCCGGACACAAGCATCAGCTGGAGGCAGGATTTCATCCCAGAACACCAGGGGGTTGGCCGATCTCCTGCCCGCCACTCTGAGAAGGGACCAGTTCCTCCAGACCCGCCATCTGGGACAGGTCAGCCAGACATTGGTGCGGATGGAGGAGAGCCTGTCCTCCATCAAGGATACGCTGGGGAACCTGGACTCCCATTTCCGGGCTTTCACAACCTGCCTAAACGAACTGCAGACGACATCAGCAGGCGTTGGGCAGGATGTGAGGGCCCTTACCCAGGCTATCCAGGCCAACACGGCAACACTTGGTGCTGCCCTGGACAGAATAGCCGTGGCCTTGGAGGGCAGGCCGCTAGGTGGGCAGAGATCAGGGGCTGCTCCTCCTTCCCCGGTTTTCCCCCTCCCCCATGAGTCTCCCCTGAGGAGCCGGGTGATTTTGCTGGGTATTTGTTTTTGTTTTTTTGGGTTGTGAATGCTGTTTGAATGTGGGGGTGACATTCCTGCCGGAAAAAGGGTGTCACCCTCAATTTTGGTGGAGAAGGGTTCCCCAGGACCAGGGAGAAGTGATCCCCAGGTCCGTGTGAATGGTGTATGAATGTACAGTGACATAATTGGAGCCTTGGCGTGGCGTTGCTGCTCACAAGTCCAGCATGGTGGACTGGTGCCAATCCAATTTGATGTGGATGTGGGGTGTGTGTGCTAGGGACCACAGTGGTGTGCATGCATGCATGCATTCTCATTGTGCCATGATTAATGTGTGTGTTTAACGTGCAAAGATGCCCAATGTGAGCTGTCTCCTGGCTGCTCTTCCCTCAGAAGACGGGGGACCCTCGGTTAGGGGGGGATTGTCTGGTTCAGGGGTCAGGTCATCACGTAGGTCAATCTGCAGGCCCTTTCTTTCTGTGAAGTTGTGCAGCATGCAACATGCACCGATGATATGGCACACAAAGTTTGGGGAATACAAGAGGGTACCCCCAGACTTATCCAGGCATCGGAAACGTGACTTTAGGAGGCCAAAGGTGCGCTCCACCACTGCTCGTGTTTGGGCATGTGCTTGATTGTATCTTTCCTCTCCTGGGGTTTGGGGGTTCCGGATAGGAGTCATGAGATGGGGTCCCAGTGGATATGCAGAGTCACCTGTAAGGGAAAAGACAGGAGGATGTTAGTCATGCATGTGCCCCTTGTGATGTGTGCATCATGGGAGGGGATAGTCATGCCTGCCACCCATGTCACTCACCAACCAGCCAGGTGTCCCCATACACGTTCTGAACGAATTCCATTCGGATGTGGCTTTGATTGTATATGTAGCTGTCATGGCTGGACCCTGGGTGTTTGGCACGGACGTGCCATATGAGGCCTTGGGCATCGACTATCACCTGTACGTTGATGGAATGCCAATGCTTCCGATTGCGGTACATGTGCTCTGTCTCCTGGGGGGGCTGGAGTGCCACATGTGTGCAATCAATGGCCCCCACAGTGCGTGGGAATCTGGCAATTCTGTAGAAATCTGTCATTGCCTTCAGCCGCAGGTCCTCAGTGGTGGGTTTGATGATTTGGTTGGCCATGCGTCTGAAGATTGCAGGGACAACCTGGTGCACACATCTGCTCATGGAGGATTGTGACATCCCAGCCACCACTCCACTTGTACGCTGAAAAGAGCCACTGGCAAGGAAATGCAGTGTTGCCATGACCTTGACCAGTGGCTGCACTGCATGTGAGCGGTGTGTTGGGCTGGTGATGTCCTCCTGCAGGGTTGTGGTTAATTCCAGGATGACATGAGGGGTGAATCTGAAGATGCGAAACACCTCAGAATCACTCATGCCAAACAGGTCTATGCGGGTGCGGTATATCCTATCCCGTGCCATCCTCCGTGCCATCCTCCGTGCCCTCATCCTTCTTTGTTCATCTAAAGTAAGTAGTATAGCTATGTGCGACGATGCCCCTGGCATGTTGGCATACAGATTGTTGTGCAACACGTGTGACTGCTGAGCTCCTCACTAACAGTGTTGCTTTATCTAACAAGTAGACTTTTTTTCTCTTTTTAGACCAGCTTTTATATGCTCCAATTTTAGACAGGACATTTTGCTGTTGCGCACACTGCGTCGCCTGCGCTGCCCCAACGTTCTTTTGTGGATCCCCGTAAGTCCCTCATTAGCATATTTGACTAGCAAATCAATGGTCTGTCTAGCGCACTTTTGCGCGGACGGATGCGCCAGTCTAACGAAATTACGCGGGACAAAAAAAAGTAGATTTTTTGCGTATCTCTTTCTGGGGATGCCGTGCATCGAAACGCACGCGCACATTTCGACTTACGCCGCGCATCTCCTGTTGCGCAGGCGTAATCGCTCTGTGAATCTGGGCCAGAGTCTTTACATTTCATCTGCATGTTTGTCACACTCAATACTCTACAAAGCTTCTGAGCTCCAGGATCCTGGCCACCCTTTAATAAACTTTGAGAAAATTTGCCAAAACTGTTTTCTCCACTGGAAATAAATACCCTGGAGCCCTCAATCCGAATAGTTGAGAACTCTGGGTTAAAACCAAATCCTGTTTACACCTGCAAAATTGCACATTTTACATTAACCAATTTCTATCTATACTAATGCTCTTAATTTCAGTCACTTTTAGCATGAATGAAGCATAATTGTACTCTCATTTGGAAAATATATACCTTTTTTAATTAGCACCTCTTCTGAGTTTTAGGAAAGTCAGCTTTATATGCTGGTATGACCTAGAGATTGGATTTTTTTACTTGTTAAATTAAACAGAATTAAAGGTCATTTTACATTTTTTTCAGATTCTAAAAACCTTCATGTCTAAATAGCATACGAGGTTGGTTCCTTCTGAAAGGCAATGCTTGAATGAAGCCGTATGTTGCTAAGAATCAGTACACAAACAGGCTTACCACCAGCTGAGCACACTCTTAGTCTGGTAACATCTAAACCTGAAGAGATCAAATAACAAATTAGCTTTGATCCACAATCTTGCACTTAAGTACATTGAAGGCAGAGCTTGGTGGCACTGGACTCTCCCATCTTAAATCATTTCAGATGCAATATAGTAAATTAATGCTTCTCTGTTATCTGATAGCAAGCACTACAAACTCACTGCAATTGTAATTGCATGTTGTCACAGTTGTGGATCTAACAAATGTTTATGTAAATAAAGGATGGAAATCAAGTCATATGTAAAATAGCAAAGTACAGTAGGTTGGGTGTAGTTGCCTGGATTTCCCACTACTTGTCGTCATAGCATGTTCTTTAATTAGGTAGGCAATGTAGACCGCCAGATAGCCACTAGAGGTCTCTAGAGTAGTAGTGGGTTGTGACTCTAAGAAGTACCAGCCTTCCACCTCCAGTGTAAGCCAATTATAAATTGTATTGGCGAGAGTCTGCTGAAGTCACTGTCATCGAAGCTGCCTTGAAGACCAAGCCACTGCAAAAGATAAAGTCTGTGAGGCTCTATCCATTTTAGCTTTTCCTTGGAAAAGGATTTATTGGGAATATTCACATCCCTGTAGCACTACCCCCATAGGGGTTGCAGATGACAGGGTTCCCCACCCTACACAGCCAGGCAAGTAGCATTTTCAGCTTTCATCCAGACACAAGGAACAGTTTTTGATCTTTGTTTTTACGTTTTATTAGGGGTAATAACTTGAATGGGGAATAGGAATTATGGGATGCCCAACTTTCTAGCAACAAAACAGACAAATTCCTCCCTATGTACAACTCTGATTGATTCTTCTCCTTCTTTTTGCAGCACTCTGATGAATTCCACTCCTGACTGCCAGAAAGTCTCTAATTGAAAAGATGCAACAGCCCCTTAAGGACTACGAACTCTCAGTCCCTTAGAAAGTAGCATAAATTGTTGCAAGCTGCATCCTCCCTTGTACAACTCTCTTGTAGACACTGGTCCCAGCTCTACTAATTGCTGGAAATGCCAGCCCGCCCTGCTTCTCCACCAGCCCTCCCGACTGCTTCTTTACCAGTCTACCTGACTGACTCTCCAGAGATCTCCCAGTGCAAGGTTAGGGAAGATTTAGTCACATCGTTATCTTCCAGAGAGACCTGCTACATGTGGCAGGCTCTCCCCTGGCAAGTCCCTGTCTGTGCTGTATTACTTACACTGTCCTCCTTGCTCCTGCTGCCTTTCAGGAATGACTCCTTCCAAACTGCTTTGGTTGTCAGCATCTTTCCAGTCCAGCCCTAAACTCCAGCTCGAGGCAGAGCCCCTCCCCCCCAAATTAGGGGGTTCGCCTCAAGGTCCACCGACAGTTCCCTCAGCACTCCATCTTTATATTCCACATGACTCTCCTTGCCAGCATGACTCATTCATACTTAAGGGCTGGCCTGACCACCCTGCCAGGTCTATCGCCTGGGGATTAGCCAAACTCCCCTGAGTATGCAGAACAACCCTCCTAGCCCCAGCCCTCCATCTTCCAGATCCAGAACATTCTCCAACTTTCCATAACCAGGGGGAAGCACCAAAGAGCTGCCTGCATGAGTCATCCAGCCCTGACCTAAAGTAAACCCATGACCCAATTAAGACCCACAGGTTTAAGCATGAGTCATAACATACATTTTCCTGCACTCCTGCTGGTAGCACAATAGAGGGTGCTACATCCCCTTTGCATAGGAGGGTAAGCTTTGGTAAACACCTCTAAAAGGTATGGGCTATTTGACTCTCCTCTCACCTACAATTTCTCCACTGTTTGTAATCCTAAGTAATGTCCTATAAATCAGTGATCATCAATCCTGTCCTCAGGGCCCACTAACAGGCCAGGTTTGCAAGATAACTGAAATACAATTAGCTTGTTGTCAAAAAATCAGACTGTGTGTATGCTCCATCACACATTTGCTGTCAGAATTTCCGACAACGAATGTTTGAGAGCTGGCTCTCAATTTTTCCGACAAAAGAAGTTCTTGTCGGAAATTCCGATCGTCTGTATGCAATTCCGATGCACACAAATCTTATGCATTCTCCAAATCAATTTGATGCATGCTCAGAATCATTGAACTTAATTTTTCTCGGCTCGTCGTAGTGTTGTACGTGACCGCATTCTTGGCGATCGGAATTTCTGACAACATTTGTGTGACCGTGTGTATGCAAGACAAGTTTGACCCAACATTCCGTTGGAAAAAAATACACAGTTTTGTTGTCGGAATGTCCGATCTTGTGTACACGGCATAAGTGTATTTCATTAGACATCAAGACAATCACACAAGCTTGCTTGTTGCGCAGAAGGGTTGAGAAAGACTGATATAGCATAAATGTCCTTCTGAATAAAAACCCCAGGACCCATTGTCAGATTAATGTGTTCAGCAAGGACCAGTAGGGTCACATGGGGTACCCTCCTGAAGCGTTTGACTCAACAAACAAGCATGTGTAGAACGTTTCAATGACCTACTGGATTCACAGGTATAAGATATCTATGCTTTCTACCTGGTGACTTGGACCATTTCCATTGGCACTGTATGGTGTGAGACTAAAGTATGTCTCAATGTGTTTAAAACTAAATAAATTGCAAATACTATAGTTTTAATTTTTTTAATAAATTAATGTATCAAATGCCTCCTAGCATAAGTTAAAATGCGTAAAGCTGATTCTGCTAATGTGCTCATATAATGTTTGTGCTGAAGATAGCCTCAACAGGCCTACAGGATCAGAAGGATGGCCAGTACCACTCTCTACTTTACCATAAATAAATATATCTGACACACGGTCTCTTTAAAGTTGTGGTCTACCTTTGTCACTACATTTGCATATTTTCTTTGGTGGGGGTTGCAAAGTTGCATTTCCCTCTAATACAGGAAAATACCAACATGTAGTCATTAAAAAGATGACAGTTTGTTTCTCTGCTGTTTTTGTATATACAGTAATGTGATTGCACCCTGAAGATAGCTCAATATCCAGAGGAGAAATTAAAATCTTGTCTTTGCCAATTATTGTTTAGAAGCCTCCTTTCAAAATCCTGTGCTTGCCCTGACCCCCATGAAAGGTGGCGATGCATTTTCCTGTGTATAATTTCATGCAGCTTTTTGTTCTTTTAAAACACAGAAAAAATTCTATCAGAGCAATGTAACAAAACGTACTGTTTCTGACGTGAGAAAAAATGATTTGATTGGAAAATGTCAAATTTGCATGTGACCTTTATCTATACCCTTATTACTGTGATGAAGTATTTTTCATACCATTTACAAACACTTCTAGAGAGAATTTTAGCTATAAACCTGTAATAAATCTAGATCTTCATTTTATCTCCCTTCTCTTCTGTCATTTCACCTTCTCTTAATCCACTGTTCTTAAATTGTTCTTGTAACCACTTCAGGGCTGAAAAACCATGAGCACAGCAAACTACAAACTATAATTTGTAAATATTCTAACACGTTTAATGTGTACTGTAAGTGAATATTTCATGGTTCAAATTGTTCATTAAAAGGGAGCTATACTAGTTTTGTATTGGTTTTATTTCACCTGATCTTTTTTTTTTTTTTTTAAAGTGTATACATCTTAAACTTATATCTATATATATTTGTACCCACATGTCACATACTTTACGTGGCACATGATTCCCAAAGCACTTTGTGTTAGCTAAAGAGACAGTACAGAAGTATTCATCTCCTTTCAGGCAGGCTGGTTTTCACTGAAACCTCAGGCAAACCTGTAGAATGAGGGATGAGTCACAATCAGAGCTTTTTTTCTCAGAAAATAGGTACAGGAACTCAACCACGACCCGTTCAGATTTCACAAACAGTAGAAGGGTCTTAAAGGGGCATTAAATACCAGAATTGCATTACATACAGAGTGCAGAGTTCAGGGGGTTACAAAGCTGTCACTTGTAAACACAGAAACCAGACTTCTGTGTTTACAAGTGATTGTGGTGAGCAGGCACCAAAGGGTCTGAGCCAAAGGTGGTGGAACTGAGTTCCCCCAAGTTCCCCCAGAAAAAAAGCCCTGGTCACAATGATGCGTCACTGCTCAGACTCATTTGTGTAAATAAACTTTAGCTTGAGTAACTGAGCTGTGTTAACAACTGGCTTTTTTAAACATATATATATATATATATATATTTTTTTATTTACAAAAAAAAGCTAAGGCAATTTCCATTGTAATTTAACCACTTAAGACCCGGACCAAAATGCAGGTAAAGGACCTTGCCCCTTTTTGCGATTCGGCACTGCTTTGCTTTAACTGACAATTGCGCGGTCGTGCGACGTGGCTCCCAAACAAAATTGGCGTCCTTTTTTCCCCACAAATAGAGCTTTCTTTTGGTGTTATTTGATCACCTCTGTGGTTTTTATTTTTTGCGCTATAAACAAAAATAGAGCGACAATTTAAAAAAAAATTCAATATTTTTTACTTTTTGCTATAATAAAAATCCCCCAAAAATATATAAAAAAACATTTTTTTTCCTCAGTTTAGGCCGATACGTATTCTTCTACGTATTTTTGGTAAAAAAAATCGCAATAAGCGTTTATCGGTTGGTTTTCGCAAAATTTATAGCGTTTACAAAATAAGGAATAGTTTTATTGCATTTTTATTAATTTTTTTTTTTTTACTACTAATAGCGGCGATCAGCGATTTTTTTCGTGACTGCGACAATATGGCGGACACTTCGGACAATTTTGACACATTTTTGGGACAATTGTCATTTTCACAGTAAAAAATGCATTTAAATTTGCATTGTTTACTGTGGAAATGACAGTTGCAGTTTGGGAGTTAACCACAGGTGGCGCTGTAGGGGATGTGTGCCTATGTGGTTTGTTTACTACTGTAGGGGGGTGTGGCTGTAGGTGTTACGTCATCGATCGCGTCCCCCTATTACAGGGATGACGCGATCGATGCTACAGCCACAGAGAAGCACGGGGAAGCCGTGTGTACACACGGCTATCCCCGTTCTTCCGCTCCAGGGACGGATCGCCGCACTGCAGTGGCGATCGGGTCCGCGAATCCCGCGGTCCCGGAGCTTCGGACCGGGTCGCGGGCGCGCGCCCGCGACCCACGGCTGGGTACTAAAATCAACGTATATATACGTTGATGTGCCCAGCCGTGCCATTCTGCCGACGTAAATGTGCAGTAGGCGGTCCTTAAGTGGTTAATATAACATAGAATAGCTAGATTATATGTTTGGAAAGATGCCTTGTGAACAAACAAAAAAAAGGAGCTGCAGCTTAACAATAGTAGTGTAAGGTAATGGAGGTTAAATACATAAACATAACAGAAGAAAGTACCGGTATGTCTACAAACTGTTGTTTGTCTTATTGTTCGGATGGGGTAGGTAGCCATAGACATCCCAGTGTGCCACCTAGTATTTCTGCATTCCATTTATATATTGGAGGGGTTTCACAATGGCAAAAATGTATTTCAATGTGTGTTTTGAGCTACTCTCTCCCTATTAGAGCTTGAATATCCAAAATGAGGCCTTTTAAAGGTGGGCGGTTTAGGTGGCATTGGGCCATTATTTTTTCCAGGCTTAAAAAAAAGTTGCATAGATCCATTGAATTGTATGTTTTTGAGTTTGTGGGGAGAGGGACCAGTAAAGTACAGTAAACTGTCCTGTCCCTTTTAAACATCTAAGGCCGTGCACACACGATGGAATTTTTCCGCTGGAAATGGTCCGACGGACCATTTCAGCCGAAAAATCCGCTCGTCTGTAGGGGCAAGCGGACGGATTTGGACGGATTTCTCCAGCGGAAAATTTCCAAAGCATGCTTTGAAACTTTTCCGCCGGAGACATGTCCGTCGCATATGTCCACTGGTAAGTAAACTAACCAGCGGACATATCTGCCCGCACAAGCGTCGTATGGATGCGACGCATGCATGGAAGTTGTTTACTTCCTGGTGCGGTGACGTGGCGGCGTCAACGTCACCGTCACGTCACCGCGCTGTCTGCCGGCGGGGATTTTGATCCGATGGTGTGTACACGCCGTCGGACCAAAATAGTCTGGCCGACATATCCGATTAAAACGGTCCGAGGACCGTTTCCATCGGATATGTCCCTCCGTGTTTACGCGGCCTAACTCCACCTTTGCAAAAAAAGAATAAATGCACCCATGCTAATTAATTTAAAAAAATTGCATAGATTTATTTTTTGTACTTGAACCTGCAAAGCATTGCAACCGCGATCAGTACATTGACTTCTTCAACTGCAGGTCCATACCCAGTTAGAAACCTTCAGTTAAAGTGGTTGTATACATGTACACCGTGATGTGACTGGCCTCAGGTGATGCACAGAGATGAAAAAAATGCTTCTACATAAGTTGTACCTGTTTACCTGCAGTCTTCTTTTCTTTAGTCGTTGAAAGCCCATAATTTATACAGTTTATCTTTCACAAAGCATGGGGCAGGGAGCTTAATATACACTTTGCAGTACTCAGTGAGAGCTGATTGGTGGGAAAGGGGCACACCCCTCTTCACACAGCACACGTGAACAGAGCTGAGGCTGTCAGTCACACGGTGTCTGTTGGAGCTTTCTCCCCTGTCACCTTTTTATCTCTTGATCTCTTGGTGTGAGGGAAGCTTAACAGGAGTGACTTGTGCAGATAGCAGAGGGATGAGGTAGCAGAGAGAAATTACACTTGGTGCAATGGATTGAGACAAGTATACACTATACAGATCATGTCAGAGGTTTTCAACCAAGGAGCTGAAGACAGTATCACTGTTGGCAAGTGCAGTTAGCAGCTTGCTTGCCACTAGATGGCTCTGTTGCTTTTTTATGGCTTGGTAAGGGGAAGGTTATAGGCAAATGTTGGCTGTCTATTTAGAAAATTCTCTTCTCTAGTAATGTAGTAATGGAGTTAGTGCCCATATAAATGGCAGCTGTGGATGGGGCCAAAGAGTCTAAGAGTAGGAATAGCTCGAGTCACCCTGTCCCCTGTGACCTTCTTTCACAGGTCCTGTAACAGATTGTGCAAGGCCTTATTGTATGTAAAGCTTGGCAATGAGTTTGTCTTCTGGGAGCGTGCCCAACCAAAGCTATCGAAAGGACATTGGGAGGAGACGTGTATATTAATTGAAACACCTTGCCCCCCTGACCCTCAGCTGCAGATTGGCGATAGAAGCCTAGGACTGTGAACTATACATAGGGAAGCTGGAAAGAGCTGGTTGTTAGGCAGGGGGCTGGGAAGCCAACTGCCCTGTCCTTAACAACTAATGATGTATCAGCTGTCAGCGGGCTACCCCACTGACAGCTGACATGTAAACAAAACAATGCAGGCAACAGAAAATTCAGAAAAAAATGTGTAGGGTCCCCCCAATCTATACCAGGGCCTTCGAGTCTTGTATGGATTCTAAAATACTTTGGTACAAGGTGCTTTGGGGTGGGGGGCCAGAGCCTCCCGCAATAAAGCACCCCCCCCATGTTTAGGGCATGTGGCCTGATATGGATCGGTGCTTGATCCTCCCCCCTTTACTGGCCTGTCGGGCTGCATGCTCAGATAAGGGCCTGGTATGGATTGGGGGGAGGGGACCATACAGCTGTTTTTTTTTCGAAATCTTATATGGTCAGCATTGTTTTTTTTACATTTCAGCTGTCGGTGAGAAGCCCGCTCATAGCTGATGAGTCATCAGTTTTTAAGGACACAGCGGCCGGCTTCCTGGCCCGCTGCTTAACAACCAGCTATTCTTCACATATAATTCAAATTGGTCAATCATTTTCTGAATTTGAAACGTTCTGAAAATTTGGAATTTGTTGCAAAATAAACAAAACACTATTTTATGAATACTAAACGAAATTAGTAACATAAGGAATCTATCCGAAACAAAACTAAACACGTTTTTTCCATTCTGCACATGTCTACTACATAGGTTTTTGGTAAAGGAGAATTTACGATAAGGGCCATTTCACACTGGTGCGTTTTTGCCGCGTTTTTGCCGCGTTTTCGCGCTAAAAATAGCGCTAATAAAACGCCCCCCATGCCCCCTCCATTGAAATGAATTAAAAACGCGGTAAAAACGCGTTAAAACGCGGTAAAATCGCGGTAAAATCTCGGTGTTTTTTCCGCGATTAAAATCGCGGCAAAACACCGCGATTTTACCGCGTTTTTACAGCGTTTTTACCGCGTTTTTAATTCATTTCAATGGAGGGGTGCATGGGGGGCGTTTTATTAGCGCTATTTTTAGCGCGAAAACGCGGCAAAAACGCGGCAAAAACGCACCAGTGTGAAATGGCCCTAAGACTGCAATATGTGTTACCAGATTTATACTTGGTATTATAGGCATTAAGATATTGATGGGGATTTAAAATTCCTAGCCTATATATACTTGCAGAGAAAGGCAGCAATGAATAACATTGATGGTACACTTATTTTTTTTTATTTGTCTCCACAACTAAAGTTTAAATCTTCAACAAAGAATGACAAAAGAAAAAAAAATTATAGCTTTAGCTTTGCTTACTGTGATAATGTGCAATTTCTAATTTCCCTGCTTAAGCAGGCCATACATGATTCGAATTTCGATCGAAAATCGCATACGAGCGTGAAATCGGCCGATTTTCGTATCATTAGTGTGCTTGTTCGACACGCGATTTTCGTACGACAGGCGAAATTTCAAAAACCAACATGTTGTTTTTTTTTCTGAAAAACGTCCAAAAATCGTATCGTTAATGGTAGAGTTGGACGATTTTTCCCAAGAAACATAACTGCGCATGATCCGAGTTGGCGCGACCCGACTTTTGACAGTAGGGGGTATGTTTAAAAGGTCACAGAAGATTACATCACTTCCTCTATGGTATGAAAACATTGTGTTTTCTCGCTCGATTTTCGTACGTAATTGATGGTACACTCGCATGCTTTTGTGAGCGCCGCGTTCGTTTATCGCTCGACGGCTCGTTCGAAATTCGAATCGTGTATGGCCTGCCTTAGTTTACCAAGTTGTAATCACCTGGATTAAGCTTATTTGGCTACAGGTGTGTACAATCATGTTCCAATCATGTTCCAATTAGCTGTCAATTATTACACAGTACAACTATCAATTTACAGTACATTACAAGATTGATATCCACACAAACAATCCCACGCGTTTCAATTTATTCGATCATAGTTTTCTTCAGGGGGTTTTTTGGCTCTAAAAAGATATCCAAACATCTATATGTTCAATACCTCGTATTCTGTGAGCATTTGTGCATGCGATATATGAGTAAATGGATATTTAACACTCAGGAAATAGACCTCTACCCTATAGCCAAAAATTGTTTAAAAATCTCCACACGCCGTTCCCACCTCCTCAAGATGAAGCCTGGGTCCCGAAGGCTTGCAAGGTGATACACATGTGGACCCTCCTGGGATGGGAAATGTACAACACCTGTAATGTTTTACAATAATCTCAATGGGCCAGATTCTGGTAGATCAGAGCATCTTTGCTCT
This sequence comes from Rana kukunoris, assembly GCA_029574335.1. NCBI lineage: Eukaryota > Metazoa > Chordata > Amphibia > Anura > Ranidae > Rana > Rana kukunoris. Next base: position 338,928,622 of record CM056053.1, read on the forward strand.
GGAGTAACGCATCTCATTTACGTTACGCTGTAGAAATTTTAGGAGCAAGTGCTGTTATTCATGAAGCACTTGCTCCTAAAGTTGCGGCAGCGTATCGCAAATGAGCCCGCGTAATTCAAATTGGGCGGGTACGGGGCGCGTATTATTTAAAATAAGCGCGATCCCGCGGCAAACGTACTGCGCATGCGTCGAGTGTCATTGCATCCCAGTGCGCATGCTCCAAGTTCTGTCAGTGAACGTCAATGACGTCACGTCCCCATTCATGAATGTTTTACGCAAACGACGCAATTTGGTTTTTTTCCGACGCGATGACGACGCCTATACCTAACATAGGATATTCCACTAGGGGGCTGCTTTATCTATACGCCGCGTATCGCTTCCGGAAACGTCGTAAAGTCACTGCGTCGCGCCCGAAAAGATTGTGAATTGCCGATTTCCGCTCATTAACATATTTTTTGAGCGTAAATCAGCGGGAACGCCCCCGGCGCCATTTTTAAGTTGAAGTAACGATGCGATGGCGAAATTCAATTACACCGATCGCATCGGAACTCCAACCCGGCGTTTCTTGTTTTCTGGTTACAGAAAACAAAAACGCCGGCTTAAAGTGACAGTTAGGCTGGCGGATCCATTGATCCGCCAGCCTAACTCTACCTGAATCTGGCCCAATGAATCAATAAAATGGTGAAAGTGTAGTAAAATAAAAAAAGATCACTGTGTCCATTTGCAGTACTAGTGGAACATGCTGAGTCTGTTAATGTCCATATATACTGGTTTGTTTGGATATATATATTTATTTATTTATAGGATACCATTTTGATTTTTGATTCAAGTATTTTTTTATTTTTGGTTAAGTACTATTGGCAAGTCTTGCCAAACAACCCAACATGTTGTGTTCGAACTTATGTTTGGACCGAACGCTTAACTCATTACTAATTGTAGTAATGTTATTCCTATCTTATTTGAGGATGTCCATCTGCCCACCCAAACCTCTGACTGCTAAAGCAAGAAGTCATTCATTTTGCGGTGGAATCAAAACCGCCACTAAATGACAACATCCTGCCATCCTCTGGCTTGTTCCAAATTGTAAACAAGCACATAGGTATTTGGGTGACATCACTGAGCACATAAAGTCACGACCATATTAAGTCAATGGCATCAGCCAGCATTCCCAGCTGGTTTGCGGACATTTAGCAGCTGGTCGGAGAACTGTCAATGGAAGTAGTGGTGAAACAGGATTATCGGGACATGAGTGATAATTTTCATGGATTGTCAGGGCATTGCTTATCATGATTGATGATGGATCCACATCACTGGACAACGTGATTGACATTTGATCCACATTGAGGGACTTTTTTTTTTCTTTTAAAAGGACTTTTACCACGTTTGTGCTCAATGACATCATCTGAATGTTGGCTGGCTTGTTTACAACTTGGAGCAAGCCAGATGGCTTTTTGCATTAGTACATGTGTTATGAGGTATCAGTTTATTTCCTGGCCTGGCTTACTCCCATGGGATCATGGGTGATCTCTGGGAAAAACTGAGTTGTATCATTGTGTTGTTGCTATGGACAACCCCTGTACTGTATGTCTTTGAATAAAGATGAGTATTACTATTGAGCAGCATAGTTAAATAGTTGGTAAGGTTGAATAAAGACAATAGTCCTTCCAGTTCAATCTGTGTTGGTGTGTGTGTGCGCGCGCACATGTGGAAAATCATTTCCCATATCCTTGTATATGTGCAATGCACTGTAAGAATCACCTTGGACTTTAAAGGCAGACATTTGATTAGTATAGAAAATTTAAAAGGCAGTGATGCCACTTTCATTAGTACATAGCATATGCAAAACAGGCATTCATAGGCCTAATTATTAAAACAACACATATACTGTATGTACACAAATATAATACACAGTAAGTTTTTGCAATCAAACCCAGTTGGCACATGTTTTCCCATAAGCTGCCATAGTCATGCTGTGGTCAATGCAGAGAGTATCCTGTAGCACCAACATGTTTTGGAAACATTACTGTATGTTCCTTATTCAGGGGGGTTTAATTTCTGCGTGATTGTATTTGCTGAAATACAGATAGAGATACTAATAGTCACAGTGCAACACATCATGTGAGCAGGACCATAACAAATAAGATAATTGAAAAATATATAGTATATATGCCTGACCGTCTGCAATCAAAAAAGTATACAAGGTGGTTTTTCAATTATCTTACTTTTTATGGTCATGCTCACATGATGTGTTGCACTATTAGTCACTCTATAGCCGCGTACACACGAACGGTCAAACCGATGAGAACGGTCTGATGGACCGCTTTCATCAGACCAAACCGATCGTGTGTGGGCGCCACATTATTCATCGGTTAAAAAAAAAAAAAAAAAATGTTTTAAATGTAACCGATGGATACCTAACCAATAGCAAAAAAAAAAAACGATCATTAGTAGGCACGACCATTGGTTAAAAATCCAGGCATGCTCAGAATCAAGTCCACGCATGCTTGGAAGCATTGAACTTAATTTTTTTCAGCACGTCGTTGTGTTTTACGTCACCCCGTTCTGACACGATCGTTTTTTTAACCGATGGTGTGTAGGCACGACTGACCATCAGACAACCGATGATAATATCCATCAGACCGTTCTCATCGGTTCGACCGATCTTGTGTACAGGGCATAACTGTATTTCAGCAATTAATGCGGTCGCGATGACTGCCGGCCAAGCCCAATGGCAGGCACAAGAGGCAGAACAGGGAAGTGTGTGTCTGTGTGTGTGTGTAAACACACACACATCCCTGTTCTGTGAGGTGAGGAAAGGCAGATTGTGAGTTCCTACAAGCTAGGAACTACGATCTGTCAATTCCTCTAGTCACTTCTATCCCCCATACAGTTAGAACACTAGGGAACACAGTTAACCCCTTGATCGCCCCCTAGTGTTAACCCCTTTCCTACCAGTGACATTTACACAGTAATCAGTGCATTTTTATAGCACTGATCGCTGTATAAATGCCAATGGTCCCAAAATGGTGTCAAAAGTGTCCGTCATAATGTCGCAGTCCCGCCATTACTAGTAAATAAATAAAAATGGTTTAAATCTTTCCCCTATTTTGTAGACGCTATAACTTTTGCGCAAACACATCAATATACGCTTATTGCGATTTTTATTACCAAAAATATGTATAAGAATACATATCGGGGATATTTAATATAGCAAAAAGTACAAAATGTGTTTTTTTTTCTTCAAAATATTTGCTCATTTTTTGTTTAAAGCGCAAAAAAAAGAGCCGATATGTTCAAATACCACCAAAAGAAAGCTCTATTTGTGGGGGAAAAATGGATGTCAATTTTGTTTGGGTACAACGTTGTGCTATTGTCAGTTAAAACAACGCAGTACCGTATCGCTAAAAAAAAAAACGCCTGGTCGCTGAGCAGCCAAATCTTCCCGGCTGTGCAGTGGTTACAGTGTGACATGTTTGGCATCCATATATTTAAACAAAAATTGGGTATTATATTGAGTTTGTGTTCACTGTGGTTTATTAAAGTTTATTTTTCCATGAAAATTTGTGTTTGATAAAAAACAAGATTAAGATTAAAACAAGATAAAAAAAATTGAAACAACCACTATTTTTTCTTCAGGGTCTTTGCTTTTAGAAAATATATAATGTTTGAGATTTCAAAGTAATTTTCTATTAAAAAAAAAATACAGATTTTTTTTTGAAGTGGGTAAATAGCCTGGATACATTTTTTGAGATTCGGTATTACATCTTATCTGATCATCTGATCACCTTTTTAGTAGCTGCTTCCTATTCTCTGACCCAAATATCCATGGTCTCCTATAATTTTTTTCCAGTCCTTATGCCGCGTACACGCGTTCACTTTTCGGCATGGAAAAAAATGAAGTTTTTCCAACTTCATCATTAAAAACGACGTTGCCCACACACCATCGTTAAAAAAAAAAAATGATGAGCAAAGCGCGGTGACGTACAACACGTACGACGGCACTCTAAAGGGGTTCCATTCAAGCTCCATCTCATAACTTGCTTCTGAGCATGCGCGGGTTTAAAACGTTGTTTTTAACATCGTTTTAGCCCACACACGATAATTTTGTACAACCCGAAAAACGAAATTTAAAAAAAAGAAGCATGCTCGAATTTTTTTTTTGTTGTTTTTCAGAAGATGAAAAACTATCGTGTGTACGCGACATTGCTACTTAAGGTGGTTGTAAACCTTTGTGTTTTTTCAAAAAACTCCTTGCAGCCATCGGTCCCCCAAGCCGCTGTTTTACTTACCTGTTTTACTTACCTGAGCCCCGAATCTCCCGCGTTGCGTTTTGCAATGACACGGCCGCCGGGAGGCGGGGCCGAGTCATACAAGTGTTGGATATGAACTCCGATTGTCCGCAAGCTAACATCGTCGGGAGAGAGCTTTCCAGAGGTAGTTAGCTCTTGCGGGGAGGAGTCGCGAGAGCCGTTGTGGGACCCCATAAGAGGACAATTTGTGCAAAACGAACTGCACAGTGGAGGTAAGTATGACATTTTTTTTTAAACAATAGCGGAACCTTTACGACCCTTTTAATTCTATTGTATCAGGTCCTTTAGAAAATCGAACCTGATTTCATTTTTGTCCTTTCCCAGTTTTTATGAAGGCTGCCCTGTAAGGTTGGCTATTGTCCAGTCTTATGCCGTGTACACACGATCAGTCCATCCGATGAGAACGTTTTCATCAGTTAACTGATGAAGCTGACTGATGGTCCGTCGTGCCTACACACCATTGGTTAAAAAAACTATCGTGTCAGAACGCAGTGACGTAAAACACAAAGACGTGCTGAAAAAAATGAAGTTCAATGCTTCCACGAATGCGTCGACTTGATTCTGAGCATTCATGGATTTTTAACCGATGGTCGTGCCTACAAACGATTGTTTTTTTGCTATCGGTTAGGTATCCATCGGTTAAATTTAAAACGTTGGCTTTTCTTTAACCAATGGTTAAATAACCGATGGCGCCCACACACGATCGGTTCGGATCGATGAAAACGGTCCATCAGACCGTTCTCATTGGTTTAACCGATCGTGTGTACATGGCATTAGTGTCCAAACTGAATAGGTGCAAAGTGAGTGTGCCCTTTACACCTCCTCATTAAGTTTGGCTGTTATGTTGCAAAGTAGGGTTGTCCCGATACCACTTTTTTTAGGACCGAGTACAAGTACCGATACTTTTTTTCATGTACTCGCCGATACCGATTACCGATACTTTTTTTTTTTATGCAGCCATGTGTCCCAAAATGCAGCCTTGTGTCCCCAAATGCAGCCATGTCCCTAAATTCAGCCATGTCCCTAAATTCAGCCATGTCCCCAAATTCAGCCATGTCCCCAAATTCAGCCATGTCCCTAAATGCAGCCTTGTCCCTAAATGCAGCCATGTCCCTAAATTCAGCCATGTCCCTAAATTCAGCCTTGTCCCTAAATGCAGCCTTGTCCCTAAATTCAGCCATGTCCCTAAATTCAGCCATGTCCCTAAATGCAGCCATGTCCCCAAATGCAGCCTTGCCCCTAAATTCAGCCATGTCCCTAAATGCAGCCTTGTCCTTAAATTCAGCCGTGTCCCTAAATTCAGCCATGTCCCTAAATTCAGCCATGTCCCTAATGCAGCCATGTCCCTAAATGCAGCCATGTCCCTAAATGCAGCCATGTCCCTAAATGCAGCCTTGTCCCTAAATGCAGCCTTGTCCCTAAATGCAGCCTTGTCCCTAAATTCAGCCATGTCCCTAATGCAGCCATGTCCCTAAATTCAGCCATGTCCCTAATGCAGCCATGTCCCTAAATTCAGCCATGTCCCTAAATTCAGCCATGTCCCTAATGCAGCCATGTCCCTAAATTCAGCCATGTCCCTAAATTCAGCCTTGTCAACGCCCTGCTGTGTGAACTATTATATCAAGAACTGTAAATAGGGTTGTCCCGATACCGATACTAGTATCGGTATCAGGACCAATACTGAGCATTTGCACGAGTATTTGTACTTACGCAAATGCTCCCGATGCTTTACCGATACTTTCTTTTATTTCGAGAGGGGGTGGAATGCAGGTGGAGAGGGGGTGGAGTGCGGGTGGAGAGGGGGCAGAGAGCGGAGCTGAGCAGTCCTCGTATGGAGGAGAGGAGAGCTGCTGCCGCCTAGTCCCCTAAGAGAAAGCCAAGTCCCCCCCACTGCTGCCGACATCTAGTTGATTTGCGCTTGGGGAACATAACAGCTCTCATTTGAATAACTGTGTGTTCCCTGCCGCGCCTCGTCATGTATAGACACTCCCCCTTGCCCGGGCACTTTGATAGACAGATCACCCGTTCAATCCTGGGACGGGTGATCTGTCTATCAAAGTGCCCGGACAAGTGGGAGGGGCTATACATGATGAGGTGCGGCCGTTGGGGGACTTGGCTTTCTCTTAGGGGACAAGGCGGCAGCAGCTCTCCTCTCCTCCATACGAGGACTGCTCTGCTCCGCTCTCCGCCCCCTCTCCACCCGCACTCCACCCCCTCTCCACCCGCACTCCACCCCCTCTCCACCCGTTCTCGAAAAAAAGTATTGGTAAAGCATCGGGAGCATTTGCGCGAGTACAAGTACTCGCGCAAATGCTCAGTATCGGTCCCGATACTGATACTAGTATCGGTATCGGGACAACCCTAGTGCAAAGTGCACTCCCTGACTTTAACTTTTATGCCGCGTACACACGCTCGGTTCGTCTGACGAAAACGGTCCGTTTTCATCAGACGAACCGATCGTGTGTGGGCCCCATCATTTTTTTTTCAATTCTCTATTTCTTTTATTTTTTAAACAAGGGAGGGTATACAGAGATATAGACAAATGGAACATACAGAGTCCAATGACAATACAAACATTATATAAATATATCCTTTACATCATCCTCGTTAACTCTATTTCCATTCAAATGTTAAATCAGAGGGAAACATAAATGTATGTTTAACAACTTAAAATCTAATATATAGATATATCTATATATATATATAGATATATTTATATATCTATATATAGATATATATATACACATACATATATATATATATCTCTCTTTCCCTCCCTTTTCTCTTTCTTCCGCTAATTCCCTCTCCATCTCCGCAATTCCTCCTTCCCCATTTCTTTCCCCTAATTCCCTCATCCCTTCCCCTCTCAAGACCCCTATCTTCCCCTCTCGGCGCCGTGTATACCAACGGTGCAGAGAGAGCGGGAAAAAAAAACACAAAAGGGAGGGACAAACAGAACTGCCTCCCCCCCCCCCCCCCCTCGCCATCTCCTCCTCATTATGATTTCCAGTCAAACTTATTTTTTTCTCTCTATCCCCTTATCATCCTTGTTCTTATTCCTGCTCCCCTAATACGTTTTTATCTTCCTGAGATTGTAGAAATTACTCTCATGGTGCCCATATCCTTGTTATTTGTTCTTTCTTATCTATCGTCTTTGGCAAAAGTTTCTCCATTATTCCTATTTTCCTTACTTTTTTCAACCACTTTGAAATTGAAGGTGTTTTAGGATCTTTCCAATTTATTGCGATACAGCTTTTGGCAGCATTCATCAAATGACATACTGTATTACTCGCTTCATATATCTTTTTGGTGGAATTTGTATATGATATAACAAACAGAAAGCCGTGTCATCTGGGATCTCATATTCCATAAATAGTCGGTAATTCTCTGAACTGTTTGCCAGAATTGTCTTATTAATGGGCAGCCCCAAAATATGTGTATCATTGTCCCTTTCTCCCCACAACCTCTCCAACATCTATCTGAGACTTCTGAAAAAAATGTATTTAGATGTGCTGGTGTATAATACCATCGCGTTAATATTTTATAATTTAATTCTTGTATTTTCGTACACCTTGATGATTTTAACGCCAGGGGGTAGATTCACATAGATCAGCGGATCTTTTGATCCACGTGATCTATCTTTTTTACGATCCGCCTGCGCCAGTTTTTGAGGCAAGTGCTGTATTCAGAAAGTACTTGCCTCGTAAGTTGCCCTGGCGGAATGCAAATTCCGCGGCTAGGGGGAGTTTACTATTTAAATCACGCGCGTCACCGCGCCGATCGTACTGCGCATGCGCCCCCGGCTAAATTTCCCAGCGTGCATTGCCTCAAATGACGTCGCAAGGACGTCATTGTTTTCGACGTTAACGCTATTAACGTATGGCCGTATTCCCGAACGACTTACGTAAACGACGTAAACAATTCAAAACTCGAAGCGGGAACGACGGCCATACTTAACATAGGATACACCGCACTTACCCCGCATATAGCAGGGGTAACTATCCGCCGGAAAAAGCCGAACGCAAACGACGTTAAAAAAAAGCGACGGCCGGGCGTTCGTTTCTAAATTGGCGGTTCTCCTAATTTGCATATTCGTCGCGTATAATAACAGAAGTGCCACCTAGCGGACGGCGGGAGATTGCAGCCTATGATCCGACAGTGTAACATACTTACACCATTCGGCTCTAAGGGAGATCTATGCGGAACCTGATTCGAGGAATCAGCCGCATAGATCCGAGCGTCGGATCTCACAGATACGACGGTGTATCAGTAGATACACCGTCGTATCTCTATGTGAATCTACCCCCAGGTCTATAATGTTCCCCATCGTTTTTTTATATCCATCGGTGAAAAAACTAGGAACTTGTTTTTAAATTATCTGATGGTTAAAAATCCGATAGAAAAAAACAATCGTCTGTGGGTACGTCCATCGGTTAAAAAATCCACGCATGCTCAGAATCAAGTCGACGCATGCTTGGAAGCGTTGAACTTAATTTTTCTCAGCACGCCTTTATGTTTTACGTCACCGCGTTCTGACACGGTCGTTTTTTTAACTGATGAAAGTCAGCTTCATCGGATATCTGATGAAAAAATCCATCAGACCGTTTGCATCGGATGAACCGATCGTGTACAGGGCATAAGGGCACTTTCACACTGAGGTGGTAGGAGCAGTAGCGGTAAAGCGGTGCTAGTATTAGTGCCATTTTACTGCTGTTTAATCGCCACTTTGCCGTTGCTAACAGTGTGCTTTTAACCCCCGAAGGGGTTAAAAAAACGCCCACAAGGCACAGCTGCCGAAGCTCTTTGCAGGCGCTTTGGCAGCGCTGCCCATGCATTCCAATGGTCAGGGGCGGTGGAGGAGCGGTGTATACAGCACTCTTAAACCACCCCAAAGATTCCACTTGCAGGACTTTTTTTAATGTCCCGCAAACGCTTTGCTCCAGTGTGAAAACACTTGAAATTGCACAGCTTCCTGCACTGGCTGAGGAAAAACACTCTGCTGCTTAGGAGATACGCACTACAATGGGGGAAACCCTCAATCCATGCATATTTCATGTACCTCATTCAAGTCGCACCCCCCCTTTGCAATCAGCAGTGGGTGTCGGTGCTAACTTAACGACACCCCAAACAAAGGTTGCAAAATACAGTGTGTTTGCCTGCACCAGATCGCATTCACAAAATGACCTTGTAAATCGGTTGAGTCCATTAAAAATTAATGGGTCTTGATCAATCAACACAGTAGCCTGGTTTCACACTATAGTTTGATGTGAATCGGATGGGTACTGCACCATATTCCTGTGCAATCCATATGTGATTCTATGTGGTGTGATTTTACTACAACATGCATGCGGGTATGCCTAATGATCTATTACACTTGCTGCAGCGGCATTATTACACTCTGTGTGCCACTGACTGCAGAGCAGCCCTGAGGGGGGTTTGAACACCCCTGACCCCCCCTTATCTATGCCCCTGTCTCACTTGGTAGTTTCATCTGGCATTTCTTTAGGGGTTTGTGTTTGATTAACAAGAACACTGCTTTTTCTACAGATATGCAAGACTGCTTTTTATTTAAGTTGTAAGTTGTAGGATATTTTCCTTGCATTGTTGCTTTTACAAACTACAATTTTAAATACATTTTTTCAACAAGCTTTTGGCGGTCACTGCTGATATATGATCCCCATTGTGGCAGTGGACATCAAGAAGTGAATGCCTTTAAAAGGCTATGTGATTTATGAGACTTCTGCTAACTCCGCCAGATGAGTATAATGTATAGACATGTGCATTTGTTTTTCGTCTGAATTTCGGGGGTTTTCACATTCATTTTAACAGACGAAAACAAACGCGCAGATCCTGAAATCCAAAAGATCCGACATAAAAAAAATCTTTTTTTTGTTTAGTTTCTTCCAGACAACAGTTCGATATAGATAGAAGATTCGACATGACGGTGACAATAGCGGATTGTGTCTATAGAACCTGCGGTTGAATGTGCCTAACCTAACTCTATTAGTCCAAGATTATTCGACATTATAGAGACATGAAGATTCGACAAAGTAGCTAATAAAACATACGATCACCGTGAGTGGACATTTATGGTCAAATGCCAACCCATAGAAGATACATCTAATTATTACTAGTCATACAACATTAGAATTCTACTATAGCTTGTAGGCGGAGCATTCAACCGGAAATGTATGATTGCGGCATCGTACAGTTCTGCTCCTTCTTCGAATCTTCTTAGAACATTCAACGGACACCATAAGCCTTCAATGACAGATTCAACCTTAATCAATTTTTTTTTTCCAACGAATGCATTTTTTAACAAAACAAAATAAATAAAACACATTTCTGGAGTAACTAAATAAATGTATTTTTTGGACGAAAACGATATTCCGAAACAAAATATTTCAGCGTGCACATGTCTAATAATGTATCATCACTTTTAAGTAAAAAGTAGAAACGTGTTAAGTAAAACATTCTCTATTACTGTCAAAGGGTGTACTCGCAATAATATAAGGAAAAACAGAAAAATTTGTGGAGATCTTTATAATGGACATTAGAGATATGCAAACCTAGGAACCAAAATTCATATATCTCTACAATAAAGTTCACGTGGGAATATAGGAAATTGTCAGATGGTTCAGCTTTCCAGCAGTTCAGCCCATAGTACAATGATGTTTGGACATCATATTACATGTCACAGACACAGCAGGTGACAGATCAATGTACCGGCCCACTGCCGGTACCATGTAATTACTGTGACCAATAACAGACCACTTGACAATTGTACACAATAGATGGCTTGCATTCATGCTATTCATTGTGTACATATCTGTGATTGGCCACAGTGATCACATGGTATAGACAGGACCAATCACAGTCCATCTGTACAATGTGATTGGCTATGGCCAATCACAGCTGTTCACAATAGTAAACACTGAATGACCCGATTTCATTCAGTAACAATGGTTGTTTATAACAGTGATATTTACTGTTTAAGCAATGATAATTTTCACCACCACACCAGTTATATGATGGCACTGTACTGTACTGGTGATGGTATGTGAACATTTTTTTTGTTATTATTATTATAAAGTTTCAATTTTTCAGCAAATTGTGACAAAAAATGACATCTTTAAAAACTTGTCATTTCTCTTCTTAAATACATTGGACTGTCTACTTTCCAAAAAGGGGTCATTTTACTGTCCTGGTGTTCTTGGGCCTCAAGAAATAAGATAGGCCATCAGTACGTCAGGATTAAACAATTTTCACATATATGTTCCATAATTTGAGGACTCTATAACTTTCCTACAGACTTAATAATAAACTGTTTTGAGTTATTAAACAAACAAACAAAAAAAAAATAGCAGCATACATTTTGCCCTAAATTTATGAAGAATGCTTATTTATCAGAAAAAAAATAAAAAATATTTTCGTTTATTTATCAAAAAATAAAAAAGCAGTGGTGATTAAATATCCCCTAAGAAAAAAAGTTCTATTTGTGTGAAAAAATTATAAAAAACATTCCATACTGGTACAGTGTTGCTTGACCGCGCAATTGTCATTCAACATGCGACAGCACTAAAAGCTAGCCTGGGCAGGAAGGAGGTGAAAGTGCCTGGTATTGAAGTGGTTAAAATGTTTATATTTTTGTGTGGACTGACCCTTTAATATGTTTCCGGAACAAGCTTGTCACTAGTATCACTTTTTCCATTCAAATCACTTATGAGAATAATGATATTTCATTTTTAACCTTGCTTCTTTGTTCTAAAATGACAAACAGAACAATAAGCTACAGTACATAGTCAAAAACAATGTCATCCATTCCATTAAGTGTAACTGCTTTTACAAGAGGATTCTTATCTAATGTTTTTCAACATTTTTATTTTTTTTTGCCTTTAGTATATGTGTACTTCTTGAGTATGAAGCAGCATATATAAAAAATGATACTATAAAACAAAAAGAAGTCACTTGCCTATTGCAGCTGCACAATACAAAGGCCCAGATTCACAGAGCGATTACGCCTGCGCAACTGCTGTTGCGCGTGCGTAAGTCTAAATGTGCGCGTGCGTATAGTTGGACGCGATTCACAAAACAATATACGCCAGAAATCTACGTTTTTTGGTCCGGCGTAATTGAATTAGACATTCGCTTCCCTTCGTGCAAAACTGCGCTAGACACACCATTGATTTGCTAGTCAAATATGCTAATGAGGGAGTTACGGGGATCCACAAAAAAACGCAGTTGCTGCGCAGGCTACGCGATGTGCGCAACAGCAAAATGTTCTGTCTAAAGTTAGAGGACCTAAAAGCTGGTCTAAATTTTGAAAAAAAGTCTAATTGTCAGATAAAGCAACACTGTTAGTGAGGAGTTCAGCAGTCACACGTGTTGCCCAACAATCTGTATGCCAACATGCCAGGGGCATCGTCGCGCATAGCTATACTACTGACTTTAGATGAACAAAGAAGGAGGAGGGCACGGAGGATGGCACTAAGGAGGGCACGGGAGATGTTTTTTTTAATTTTTTTATTTGCTTATATAAAATTTACAATTTAAATTAATCTAATACAATATTCTTATCTGATACAAGCCCCTCACTCTTCACTTGATATATCACACACGCATAGACATCTATGGCATGAGTGATTCTGAGGTGTCTCGCATCTTCAGATTCACCCCTCATGCCATCATGGAATTACCACAACCCTGCAGGAGGACATCACCAGCCCAACACATGGCACCACCCATGACACCCATGACAGCTACATATACAATCAGAGCCCCATCCCCACAGATTTCCAACAGAACATGTATGGGGACAGCTGGCTGGTTGGTGAGTGACATGGGTGGCAGGCATGACTATCCCCTCCCGTGATGCACACCTCACAAGTGGCACATGCATGACTAACATCCTCCTGTCTTTTCCCTTCAAGGTGACTCTGCATATGCACTGGTACCCCATCTCATGACCCCATCTCATGCCAGCTCACATTATGCATCTTTGCACGTTAAACACACACATTAATCATGGCACAATGAGAATGCATGCATGCACACCACTGTGGTCCCTAGCACACACACCCCACATCCTCATCACATTGGATTGGCACCAGTCCACCATGCAGGACTTGTGAGCTGCAACGCCATGCCACGGCTCCAATTATGTCACTGTACATTCATACACCATTCACACAGACCTGGCGATCACTTCTCCACCACAAATGAGGGTGACACCCCTTTTCCCGCAGGAATATCACCCCCACATTCCAAAATCATACACAAACAGAACCAAAAAAATTAAATAAATGACGAGCAAAAATAAAAAATGCCCAGCAAAAATATAATTTAAACAAAATAACAACAAAGACATAAAAGACAAAAATCACTCTGCAAAACAGTCCCCAAATATCTCAAAGACACGTCACAAACAAACAAAAGCACCTTGCTGTATAGGGAGGGATACAAAGGGATGTACTTTTGCAAAGGAAGTGCATTTGTGTCTGTCTATTTATGCTGTCTGCGTAGTTCATAAAGTTGCCCTAGTCCATTTCCAATTTCACTGATTGCGCCGCTCCCGAGTTGTGAGCATGCGCACAACGGAGCTGACATGGTTTCCTTCACGCGCGCATGCGCGAGTCGGCCGGCCCTTCATTTGCATGGGGTCACGGCTCATTTCAATGTAACACGCCCACGTCCTTCCCAATTTGTATTACTCCTCCTTACGCCTCAGGAAAAAACCTTACGTTTGCGCAAGCTCTTGCGTAAAAGCTACGTGAATCGCCGGATTACGCGGCTAGATTGCGCAAGTCTAACGGAAAAGTGGTGCGCTACGCCGGAATGATAATGCGCCGATCTACGTGAATCTGCCCCAAAGAGCATGAATCAGGTAGGCTTCTGGGCTTTGGTTGAAGTAAATTAAAATAAATAGTTGCATTTTGCTGAATGTCGAAAAGCCTAATCTTATTATACTGAAGCAAACCACATTTGGGTTTGTGTCTTTAGGGCAAATTATTGACAAACTACTGTATAGGCTGCAAAAAAAAAATCAAACAGAATTTGTAAATGCATAATAAATTCACTATCATATAAAAATTAAAAAGGTCCCCAATTCTTTTTTTTTTTTTTCTAATACAGTTTAAAGTAGAAGTAAAATTCCCCACTGCATTTTTTTTATTATGAACCACATTTATCTTTCCACTTCAAGGGTGCAATAGACATCATTAGCTTTCATCCACACCAATTTTGTTAAAGCAAAATAGATAAATATATAATTAAAATATTTATTTATGTGCATATTATAATATACATATACACATTGTATACATATGTCTTTTCTTTTAAAAGCCAAGGAATGTGTTTAAAGGGGTTGTAAAGGTTCGTTTTTAATTTTCTAAATAGGTTCCTTTAACCACTTGCTTACTGGGCACATAAATCCCCTTCGTGCCCAGGCGAAATTTCAGCTTCCGGCACTGCGTCGCTTTAACTGACATTTGCGCGGTCGTGCGACGTGGCTCCCAAACAAAATTGACGTCCTTTTTCCCCCACAAATAGAGCTTTATTTTGGTGGTATTTGATCGCCCGTGCAGTTTTTATTTTTTGCGCTATAAACAAAAAAAGAGCAACAATTTAAAAATATATATTTTTTACTTGTTGCAATAATAAATATCCCATTTTTTTTTTAATCGCAATAAGCGACTGCTTTGCGCAAAATTTATAGCCTACAAAATAGGGGACAGAATTATGATTTTTTTCTTACTATTTTTTTTTTACTAGTAATGGCGGCGATCTGCGATTTTTATTGGGACTGCGACATTACAGCGGACAGATCGGACACTTTTGACACATTTTTGGGACCATTCACATTTATACAGCGACCAGTGCTATAAATATGCACTAATTACTGTATAAACGTGACTGCCATTGAAGGGGTTAACACTAGGGGGTGAGGAAGGGGTTAAATGTATTCCCTGGGTGTGTTTTAACTGTGTGGGGAGAGGGGACTGACTGGGGGAGGTGACCGATGCTGTGTCCCTATGTACAAGGGAAACAGCATCTGTCTCCTCTCCCTGACAGGACATAAAGCTCAATGTTTACACACAGAGCTCCACGTCCCTGCTCTGTCACCGCCGATCGCGTGTACCTGGCGGACACAGCGGCCGCCGGGTACACGCATCGGGTTCCTCAGCGATGAAACGGCACTGTTTTTCCCCGCTGCGCGCAAACCCAGTGGCGCGCGGGGAATTAGAATAACATGACGTCCAAAGACGTGACCCCGGCACTTCAGGTCCGCGCTGTGGACGTCTTGTCCATAGCGCGGATCTGTAGTGGTTAAGGTAGTGCATTGTTGGTTCACTTGCCTTTTCCTTCGATTTCCCTTCTAAATGTTTTTTTTCTTTGCTTTCTTTGTCTGAATTTCTCACTTCCTGTTCCTCCTCAGTAAGCTGCTCAGTAAGCTTACTGAGCAGCGGTAAGGGAATAGCGGACACCGGGAGTGACGTGAGAACTCGGCCCTGGCCGTTTATGTTTTATGCTGTTTACCTGTTGATTTTATGTAAGGAGATTTTATTTTGAATAAATTGTGTGCTGGTTTACCATACTACACCATTGGAGGTCCGTCTCTCCTTTGTTTCTCTGAGTACGATATAGACTTCAGATACTCGGTGAATACTTGGAGTGCAGACGAACAGGAGTGTATCATTTACCGGAGATGTCCATGAGTTTGAGATAATGCGAGTATCTTTCTCAGTGAGGTGAGAGGCTTGTGAGACTACTCTCCACGGATTGGCACTTGCACTTTATATGGTGACATTGGATGAATCACAGATCTATTTTGATGTGCACTACAGCTCACTGAATGCATGTGTGGGCTCACTGATGGACTCTTATGTTTATCTATACCTATATGTGGATTTTTGCTGATATTTACATTTATATTTATATTTATAGTTTCACTTATACCTTTATTTATACTTTGATTTATATATATATATATATATATATATATATATATTTATCTCTGATCACGGAGTGTTTGTTTTTGGGTAGCGCTGGATCACTTTCACATTTTTTCATTTGTTCTGGCTGACTAACCCCCAACCAGAACGGCTCCGATGATGGTGGAAAGCTTACTGATGAGAAACAGGAAGTGAGAAATTCAGACAAAGAAAGAAAACATTTAGAAGGGAAATCGAAGGAAAAGGTAAGTGAACCAACGATGCACTAGCTTAAAGGAACCGCACTCCACGAAAAATAGTCCGAAGGAACTTTCGAAAAACAAAAGTTCTGTCGTGAGTGCAAACGATAGTGCCATCATGTAATGACCGATAAATCAATCAGTGGACAGAAAAAAAACGTTTTTTTTTTTTTTTTTTTACATAGACCGTATTTATCTTGCTATAACGTGCCCCGGCGTATAGCGTGCACCCCCAACCTAGAAGGAAAATTCCTGGAAAAAAAAATACTTAGTTTGGATGCCCCTCGTCGGTGTCTTGCCCGCCATCTATCACGTCAATCGGCGGCCTTGTCCGGTCCGGCGTCGTTCTGCGTCCATCGTGGTGTCCTCCCGGCTCGATTCCCGCGCTGTGTTCGAACCACTCCGCCGACATATACCGAGCGCAGTACACTAGGGTATAGTCGGGCAGGCTCGGCTTCTCTCGCGTAAAGGACGTACAAGACGCACAGGACGTGACCGCGAGCGGAGCCGAGCCTGCCCGACTATACCCGAGTGTACTGCCTTTTGGTATATGTCGGCGCAGTGCTTTAAACACAGCGCGGGAAGCGGGTATCGACCTATATCGCGCACCAACGATTTTGCCCTGATTTTCAGGGCAAAAAAGTGCGCGGTATACGCCGATAAATACGGTACCTAGTGCAGAAAGTTCAGACAGTAAACAACGGGATTAACCTTCCGATTTATCGTTCATTCGGCAGAAAATTTCCAAACTTCTCCTTCGTTTTTTCGAATTTGTGCCCATTAACTGGCCAAAAAAAGAAAGATCTTTCTTAACGACCGATTTTCGGCCGAATTTTCGTATAGTGTATAGCCAGCATTAGAAAATAAAAATCAAACCTTTACAACCACTTTAAGCGCTATTTACAAACAACGGACAGCTGCCAGAGATGAAAACCGCAGCAGTTTCCTCTCCGGTATGGGTCAGTGTGGTGCGTGATTTAGTACATCACACAGCTCCCCTTTTCTCCCACTCAAGTTGATTTGAAGTGTGCAGAAGTATACAGCAGCATGAGTTCCATGTCTTTTCTTCTTTTGTTTTATTTTTTAAGCAATTTTTGTTATTTTCTACAGTATAATGTCATAGTATATTTGACACTAGGGAATAAAGTGGTTAGGGTTAAGATGAGCTAATAAGATTAATGTCTAATGTGTATTGCAGGTCAGCACTATAATGCATTGAATGAATCGATCAAAGATACATCAATTTGCATGCCACATCCCTAAAATCTGGTGTATCAAAAAGTATCATTAGGGATTTTTGAGACACATTGTTTTAGTGAAATTTGTAACATTTTATTTAATTTCTTTTAAAGAAGTAAACATATAATAAAATACAATTATGAAATGATCAATTTAAACCACGGCAGTATTTCCGCTCAACGTGTTTCATGGACATGGTCCTCTTCATCAGGAGCTAGCAGACTTGAATTTCTCACATCTAAATAGAGTGACAAAGTTGATCTTGAATAGTCATACAAATATAGTGCATTTTCATACACCATGCCATAATTCCTCCCCATGGACTGCAATAATGTGTATCCAGATATTCCTCGCAGTTCAACCATATATACGTAACACAGGGGTCCCGAGATGGGGAATCCCCCGTCTCCTCCTTCTCCTCCAACCTCCAGCTAAATTAATTCTATTTAATACTTTATTAGTTCTTTCAATTGGTGGGTGACGAAAATATCACTAAAACTTTCACATAATTATTTATTTATTTTTAACATTAATTATTTGTGTTCCCTTCCCAGGGGGCTCCATCAATGGTTAAATTACACATATCTTCATTCCAGAAATGTCTTAAATTCAAAACGTAATATTTATATGTTGCAGTTAAAATAAATGATTTAGACATTTAGGTTATTTCTGTTATTGTAGTGACATGGGTGGTCCATTACCCAGGTTGGTAAATAAACTTCTCGCATACAGACATACCCCGCTTTAAGTACACTCACTTTACATACACTCACGAGTAAGGACATACCTGTGAGTGTATGTAAAGTGCCTCACAAGTACTGTACAGACATTTTGCAGCCGCAGTAGAAGGAGCTGAAGCTCCGAGAGCATAGCCCCTGACACCCCCACTACACCCCCACTACAGCTCCTGAAACCCCCACTACAGCTCCTGACCCTCCACTACACCCTAGAAGTGAAAAAAGGTATTGTTTCACTTTAAGTACATTTTCGTTTTACATACATGCTCTGGTCCCATTGTGTACTTAAAAGTGGGGTATGCCTGTATATTTTGTTTTGGTTCCTCACATTCAGTCCAAAAAAAAGAACATTGTTTAATTTCATTTGTTTTCCTCACATTTACTTTTGGCTTTTGACCATTTGGCTGCCAAAGACCAGAGCACTTTTTGCAATTCAGCACTGCGTCACTTTAACTGACAATTGCACGGCCGTGCAACGTGGTTCCCAAACAAAATTTACGTCCTTTTTTCCCCACAATAAGAGCTTTCTTTTGGTGGTATTTGAACATCTCTGCGGTTTAATTTTTTTGCGCTATAAACAAAAAAATTGGGACTATTTTGAAAAAAATTCAATATTTTTTTACTTTTTGCTATAATAAATAACCCCCAAAAATATATATAAGGCCTCGTACACACAAGGGGATATGTCCGCTGAAAACGGTCCGATGGACCGTTTCAGCAGACATCTCCGCTCGTGTGTATGGGCTAGCGGACAGATTTCTCCACCCGACAGATTTCAAAGCATGCTTTGAAATCTATCCGGTGGGAATCTGTCCGCCCGACATGTCTGCTGGTTAGTACACTTACCAGCAGACATGTCGTCCCCCACCGCCGCCGCCGAATGGATTCAGCGCATGCGCGGAAGTGTTTAACTTCCTGGTGCGGTGACGTGGCGGTGACGTGGCGGCGTCAACGTCACCGCCACATCACCGCGCCGTCCGGCGGCGGGGAATTTGAGCCGATGGTGTGTACACGCCATCGGATCAAACTCCCGATCGGACATATCCGATGGAAATGGTCCGCGGACCGTTTTCATCGGATATGTCCGATCGTGTGTACGAGGCCTAACATTTTTTTTCCCTCTGTTTACACCGATATATATTCTTTAGTATATATATTTTTGGTAAAAAAACAATAAGCGTTTATTGATTAGTTTGCACAAAAGTTATAGCGTCTACAAAATATGGGATAGTTTTATGGCATTTTTATTAATATTTTTTCTTTACTAGTAATGGTGGTGATCATTGTTTTTTATCGTGACTGCGACAATATGGCAGACACATCGGACAGTTTTGGCGCTATTTTGGGACCATTCGCATTTAGACAGCGATCAGTGCTATAAAAATGCACTGATTACTGTGTAAAGGTGACTAGCAGTAAAGGGGTTAACAAGTAGGGGGTGCTGAAGGGGTTAAGTGTGTCCTAGGGATGTGTTCTAACTGTGTGGGAATGGCTACACCGCTCCTGAATCACGGGGGCAGTGATCAGTGTCCTGTTACTAGGCAGAAATTATTGTTTACATCAGCATTTCCTCGTTCTTCCTCTCTGTGAAACGATCGTGGGACCGCTGTCACACTAACGGAGCTTGCGGCGTGCGCGCGCCACCGGCGGCTCATGCACGTCCCCAATGCCTCGTCTTAAAGGTGACGTATATATACGTCTATATGCCCAGCCATGCCATTCTGCTGTGGTCGGTAAGTAGTGTAACAGAAGGAGCTACTGTCACGTTAAAGTGGACACAGAATCTGCATATTGGCTGAATGCAGAGCTGCAGAGATTAAATAAAAAAAAACGGAGAAAACTGCTTTGCCAGTTTTCTTGTATTTCTCTATATTCACATGGGTCTCTGTGGCTTGGAGATCCTTTAGTGATATGGGTGGAACAGGATCTCCAACCTGTGTCCAGGTTTTGAAGACAGCCTGCAAGCTGCCTTCCCAGGTACAGACAACTCATATAATGAAGGGCTAGGAGAGCAGATGAGAGGAAGCCAGGTGGAGCAGTGGCTGTGACTGTCGCTGTGTTGGGACAGACGCTGTATGCGTTGAAGGACTTTGGGGCCTTGTGCATCCAGGACTGTGGGTCTGGAGGAGCTGACGGTTTGAGGTACCAATACCTGTAGCAGCAGTGCTGTTAAAGACTAGCCAGGTGGGCTGTTATTTTCATTTGTCTCTGCATCACGTTTAAACCCCTGCGCGGGATTCCTGTGAATGGACTTTTTGTTTTGTTTATCCCCATTTAATAAACGTGGGCTACCAGGCCCTTAACACTAATTGCCTGTTTGCTGTGGACTCACTACACCAAAACGCATCTGCCAGAAGAGCTAAACACCCCCAATGTTTACAGTAGTTAATAAATGTAGTAATGGTATTGTAATAATGAGAGTAGTAATAATGATATTGGCTATAATGGTGGTACTATTACTGGTAAACAGTAAAATTCCTCTGTAAAATCATACTGCCTTTGTACAGTAAACTAAATAGCCAATAAAAATACAAACCTATCACAAAGACAAGATAAGGGGGAAGTTACTGCTGGTTGTAGGTATTTCCAATATAGCAAAATCCACTAACACTAACAGCCATACTGTATGCTGTCTCATTTAGGCAGAGGTTAACAAAATCTGCAGATTAAATGAAAGAATAAATAAACTGTCAGTTACTTAAAGAGCTTAATGCTAAAATGAATTAACCCCTTAAGACCCAGACCTTTATGCAGGTACAGGACCTGGGCAGTTTTTGCGATTCGGCACTGCGTCGCTTTAACTGACAATTGTGCGACGTGGCTCCCAAACAAAATTAGCGTCCTTTTTTTTCCACAAATAGAGCTTTCTTTTGGTGGTATTTAATCACTTCTGCTGTTTTTATTTTTTGCGCTATAAACAAAAATAGAGCGATAATTTGGCAAAAAAATCTATATTTTTTACTTTTCAGATCAGCGTTTTTTTTTCCGTGTCGGCGACATTATGTGTTTAATGCATTGAAGATATCGGTTCATACTGCAGTTATTGGTAATCTTCACAATCTACATAAGTGGGGGCCTCGCTACTAGTATACTAGTATAGTATTAATAATAGAATATCTGCCCGTGATTCGGAAAACGTTAATATGACATTGACATGGTTAAGCTGTGTAATTGCACGTGTAGGATTATTTCTTTACCACAAAAATTGTTTTAATAAACATGCCCTATTGCTTGAAACAAACTAAAATGGCTTCCGAAAGGCAACATGCACACACCGCCCACTTTATTAGGTACACTTTGCTAGTACCGGCTTGGCCCCCCTTTTGCCTTCAGAACTACCTCAATTCTTCAAGACATATATTTAACAAAGTGTTGGAAACATTCTTCAGAGATTTTGGTCCATATTGACATGAGAGCATCACTCAGTTGCTGCAGATTTGTCAGATGCACATCCATGATGCAAATCTCTTGTTCCACCACATCCCAAATATGCTCTATTACATGGGTCTTCAAACTACGGCCCTCCAGTTGTTCAGGAACTACAATTCCCATAATGCCTAGTCATGTCTGTGAATGTCAGCGTGTTACAATGCCTCATGGGATGTGTAGTTCTACAAAATCTGGAGGGCCGTAGTTTGAGGATCCCTGCTCTATTAGATTAAGATCTGGTGACTGTGGAGGCCATTGGAGCACAGTCGACTCATTGTCATGTTCAGGAAACCAATGGTGAGATGATTTGATCTTTGTGACATGGTGCATTGTCCTGCTGGAAGTAGCCATCAGAAGATGAGTACACTGTAATCATAAAGCAGTGGTCTTCAAACTATGGCCATCCAGTTGTTCAGGAACTACAATTCCCATCATGCTCAGTCACGTCTGTGAATGTCAGAGTTTTACAATGCCTCATGGATGTGTAGTTCCGCAACAGCTGGAGGACCATAGTTTAAGGATCCCTGTCATAAAGGGATGGACGTGGTCAGCAACAATAGTCAGGTAGGCCGTGGTGTTTAAACGATGCTCAGTTGGTACTAAGGGGTCCAAAATGTGCCAAGAAAGGAACCCCCTACACCAGTGATGGCAAACCTTGGCACCCCAGATGTTTTGGAACTACATTTCCCATGATGCTCATGCACTCTGCAGTGTTGTTGAGAATCATGGGAAATGTAGTTCCAAAACCTCTGGGGTGCCAAGGTTCGCCATCACTGCCCTACACCATTACACCACCACCAGCCTGAACCGTTGATACAAGGCAGGATGGATCCATGTTTTCATGTTGTTTATGCCAATTTCTGAATCCTTCCATCAGCTTAAATCGAGACTCATCAGACCAGGCAACATTTTTCCAATCTGTGTGAATTGTAGCCTCAGTTTCCTGTTAGCTGACAGGTGTGGCACCTGGTGTGGTCTTCTGCTGCTGTAGCCCATCTGCTTCAAGGTTTGATGTGTTGTGCATTCAGAGATGGTATTCTGCATACCTTGGTTGTAACAAGTGATTATTTGAGTTACTGTTCTATCATCTCAAACAAGTCTGCCTGTTCTCCTCTGACCTCTGACATCAACAAGGCAATTTTGACCACACAATGGACGCTCACTGGATATTTTCTCTTTTTCTGACCATTCTCTGTAAACCCTAGAGGTGGTTGTGCATTAATATTCCAGTAGATCAGCAGTTTTTGAAATATTCAGACCAGCCCATCTGACACCAACAACCATGCCACATTCAAAGTCACTTAAATCCCCTTTCTTCCCTATTCTGATGCTAGGTTTGAACTTCAGCAAGTTGTCTTCTCCACGTCTAGATGACTAAATGCATTGAATTGTTGCCATGTGATTGGCTAATTAGCAATTTGTGTTACCAATCAATTGAATAGGTGTACCTATTAAAGTGGTCGGTAAATATAGTTTATAATCGAAAATTCTTTGATTTTTGTACATCTGAATTGTAGCATATAGATAGACTAATGTCTCCAAAGTGCATCTGCTCTCAGGTGGAATCCTTGGCTTATGGTTGGGTGGTTGTCACTTTAGTCTTTTTTTTTTTTTTTTGCAGCTTTATTGATGATTTCACCAGGGAGAGAGGGGTTGGGATACAGGAAAAAAAACAATAGCAATAAATCTGGCTCAAGCATGCACAATCTCAATGTCCAAACCCCAATTTAGTCTAACTTGTGTTTGCCTTTTGTAATTTTGGGCCTTTAACCACAGTTTAATCTATGACTTTATTGCCCCGTACACACGATCGGAAATTCCGCCAGCAAAAGTCTGAGGTGAGTTTTTGAAAGGAAATTCCGACCATGTGTATGCAAAATTCCGACGCATGCTTGTAAACAATTCAACGCATTCTCAGAAGCATTGAACTTCATTTTCTCGGCTCGTCGTAGTGTTGTATGCAAGCCAAGCTTGAGGGGAATTACATCGGAAAAACCATCCAAAGTTTTTCCAACGGAAAATCCAATCGTGTGTATGGGGCATTAGAGTGTTCACAGTTTCCTTCTTAAGGTCCAATGGAGTTTTCTCTTTCTGGGCAATTCAGGCCAGAGCAGTTACAGGTACCTTGTTCTATATGCATTAAATACTTCTTGCCAGTCCAAAAGCAGCATCTACTATCTACTATCCATTTTAGAAGATTCGGTTCAAGATGCTCCCTCCAGGCATACATCTTCAAACACCGTTCCCCCTGAAAAGACCTTTTCACAGGGTAATTGTAATCCATATCCATAGCCTTGTACACACAATCGTTTTTTTCTGCCAGGAAAGCTGCCATGAGAGCTTTTGGCCAAAAATCCCAGCCGTGTTTATGCTCCATCGCAGTTTTCCAGACAGGAAAACTGCGGGAATAAAAGAGAACAATAACCAGTGCTTAGGAAAGACCTGGAGGAACCAACAAACAAAGCTAAAGCTTTCCATACATTAGTGGAATTTCATTCGAAAATTATCGTTTTATGAATGTTCGTTCTATGCCTTCGCCTTGGTCAACATATCCGGACTCTCTCTGCTGTGTTTTCCTGTGAAAGACTTTTGCTTGGCTGACTTCCCTTCTAGTTCCTGGTCCTGTTTGCTGCACCCGACTTTGCTGATCTCTGGACTCCTGTTTTTCTGGTGTGTTCTGACTACCCATTCTGGTTACTGCACTCTGGCTTATTTTGACTACATTTACTCTGTTTATACCATTTTATTAAATAGTGTGATTTTTACTTCACTTCTGTTTTAGTTTAAATTCATGGTTCCTGACACACAGGAACAAAGCAGCAGACAAAATTTACACTAATGCCTAATACACACGACCGGATTCCCGACGGGAAAAGGTCGGTCGGAAATCCTGTGGGGAAAAACTCAGATGAAGCATAAACACAGTCGGGATTCCCGAGGAAAATCTCTCATCAGAGTTTTCCCCAATGGGAAAACCAATCGTCTGTACAGGGGAAGTAAAATGCAAGGTGTTTTTTCACCTTAATGCATAGGATGCATCAAGGTGAAAAAACACAAAGCTTTACAACCCCTTTAAGGGCGTAGTGTGCATGCGCAATCTATGAACCTCACGTGCGCAGGGCATCATAGCATCTTGCATGTGCAGCGAAGGTGACAGCTGCGGCCGAGGCTTTTGGCCATCCAGAATGCTGAGGGAGCCACGTGGCGGCTGTTTCCATAGCGGCTGGGACTGGAAAGGAGGGGGGATAAATGGATGACACCTGTGGCTAATTAGCCACAATATGGGAGATACCATAAAAAGTGCACAGCCTCCAGAGAACTCCAAGGCGATCTCAGGATAGTTGTTGCATATGAAACATCACAGTCCTAGAAGAAGTGCTTTTGTTGGAAATCCCGAATTAGCTCTCAAACATTTGTTGTCGGAAATTCCGACAGCAAATGTCCGATGGAGCCTACACACAGTCGGATTTTCCAACAACAAGCTCACATGGAACATTTGTTGTCGGAAATTCCGACCATGTGTATGCGGCATTAGTGTTCGATTTTGCTAACATCTCATCTAATAAGAATTAGAGTTCATCCATAATGAACATTATAGTATTATTACTTATCATAATATTATTTATTATTATTAATAGATATGACACTCTTCCCTGCACATCAGAGTGATACACTCTTGTGAGCTGGACACTAAAATCGCAACAGTCGTCCATACATAATCCCTTAACAGCCAAGATAACTGCGCATTTTTGTGATTAATTGGTTATTTTTTTTCAGGAGCAACATCATGGCGTCGTAGGAGCAGGGGCGGCAGGAAGCTCCCGACCTAAGCACGCTCCCCCAGGTGTAATGAAGGAGCGATCAGCCTGATACAATAACCATGAAGGAAATTTGAAGGTATCTCCTTGTCTCCCAGCTCTGCCTGTGTCTCTGAACCTCGAGCTTGGATCTCCTACTTTATCTCCTACTTTACTGACCCATGAAGATCCCTACCTGAGTATTGGCGGTGCTGGGTGTCAGGTGGAGTGAGGACGGGTGTGCCGAACAGGAGGTCTGACGGAACCGACTGGAAGGTCCGACTGGAAGGTCCGCGAGTGGAGGGCGCCTAGTGTTTGGAGGTCCGCTCGGGATTGAAAGAATCGCTGCTCCGGAGGCAGTGTTGGAGTTTGGTTGTGCGGCGAGGCTGACAGGCGGATAGAGAACACGGAGCCCGTCGGAACGTCAGAATTGGTCCGGATACCACCAACGCCTCAGAAGGCTGCCGGAGATCGCCGGAGATTGCCGAGATTGCCGAAGTGAGCCGCGACGCTCCAAGGTCTACGAAATCCCCACGTCACGGTGCGGAGGGATCTGAGTCAGAGGACCCCCTGTAGCTAAAGGCGCATCGGTCCGTTAGAGGGGCCACAAGTTAAACCAAGCAAGCAAAGCCAAGCTAAGCCAGAAGGAAGCCAGAGGGAAAATACTGGGCAACCCTATTGAGATAACCCTGCATTTCCTGCATTGAGATAACCCTGCATTACAGATCCAAAAGGACGGGGACCACTGTGGGGTAAGAACACTTAGTGGTAAAATATAAACTCCAGGATCATGTTGACAATTATTGGATAGCTGTGATCGTTTGAGTGTCCCGGTCAGCTACCCTGTTACCTATTATCTGTTACCTATTACCTTATTAAACCACCAGTGAGAAAGAGAAATAGAAATATCTTTTGTAAAGAGCTTAAAGTGTTCTGCTGGATGGGAAGAAAGGAGAAGGAACTCTCAAAAACATAAGTAATTAAGGATAAAATATAGACACATATCCGTATATATTCAGAGAGATTCGTATTGCCTCTCTTTTGATCTTTTTTAGTATTTTTTTTTTTTTTTCCCCCCTGGACAATCTCCTGTTGGTAAGGACAGCTTCCTTTGGAGATAAGAAGAACTGATAGAACTCTATGTATTATTGGTGTCTCCCTCTCTAAAAAAGAAAAAACACAAAATTCTCTCCTGTTTTTCGGATATACTATATATACTATTAACACGTAGTTCATTGAACTGAATTGTTTGTGATTGTTTTTGATTTTTCCACCTCCTGGCCTCTGTATGACATCTGCATAGTAGGTGGATCCAGGGATATATGTATAAATATGAGGAAGCATATAAGTTCTAATTAAGTTCTAATTAAATGCTTAGAGGGTATATGGGAAAGTAAAGGATATTTCTAGCTGTATTCTAAAAATCCTGGGTAAAATTTAGTAAAACCCAGGAAGGAAGTAGAAAGCAGGAAGCTACTGAGAGACATCCAAAGTGATACATTTAATGGATGCAGTTTTGTAACTCTGATATACATTAGTGTATCCCTGTATTTTATTTTTATTTTTTTCTCTTCTTGTGCTGGGCTCTACACAGCTGTGGGAAGATGGTGAGGAAAACTCTTAAAAATAACGGAGGGGAGGGCTCTGGGCGTAATACAATTAAATCTTACTTGGTGACGGAAGGACCCGACCAAATAGTAGAGTCCCCTTGTAAGAAAAGTGGTACGTCAAGTACATCAAGTACCCCGTTAAAAAATAAAGGGGGACAGGATTTAAGCGAGGAGGGGACCCCAGGAAACAGTAAAGGCAAAACTAAGAAGATTCTATCCCCAGAAGCAAATAGTTTAATCAAAGATCAAAAAACACCTCAGAAAGGGCAACAAAGTAGCCCCCTCCAAGAAGCCTTACAGGCCCCCCCAACAAAGCAAGATATGTCTGATATGATGGGAATGATATCTAGGCTAGAGCAAACTATAAAGGGGGAAATGGGAGCAACAAGAAGGGCGATCCAGGGGGTTCTACAGAGAGTAGAAGGAATAAAAGAGCAATTAGTAGAACATAAAAGTGCAATAGAAGAGTTAAGAGAGAGAGTAGACATGGATTGGATAGAGATCAGAAACGCTCGGTACAGGCTAGAAGACCAGGATAACCGAAGCAGGAGGAAGAACCTTAGGGTAAGGGGCCTCCCGGAAGAAGTGAAAGACACCGAATTAACCCAGACGCTACAAGAAATATTTAATACCGCCCTGAAACGAGAGATAACGACACCGATGCACTTTGAAAGGGTACACAGAATACAGAGATTATACACTAAGGACACCCCAAGGGACACTATAGTAAGGTTTCAGGACTATGAACAGAAGGAGCAAGTCTCTCAGAGTACAAGGAACTCTGGCTGTATGGAGTACAAAGGGGTTAAGTTGCTTATCTTCTCAGATCTGTCCCCAGAAACATTAGCACGGAAAAGGGCATTAAAACCTTTAACTAACCATCTTCGGGTTAATAATATAACCTACAGATCGGGTTTTCCGGCTTGTTTATCTGTAAAAAATCAAGGAGTTTCAGCATATGTCCGGTTCCCGGAAGATATAAAGGAATTCTGTAAAAAACTAAATATCCAACATATACATGTAGAGAACTGGGAAAAGAGACCGCCAGGTTGGAGAAGATGGCGTGAACAGGATTGGCAGAGAGTTTAAGATGATGACGTTGGGGGGGAGGGGGGGGCCATAGTGATTGTAGACGGGGTACTCTCCACTGTTCCCTGAAGGATACTGTGCCTCCTCAGCTCTCTCCTTCCTGGTTATCGCTTTTCTCTTGCCCACGAAGGTATGGAGATGAAAAGAGGATGTATTTAAATCACCTGGGGGAGGGAGGGGGGAGTTAGTATGCCTGCCCTTACTGCCGGAGCGAGCCCGTACCTGGAGCCGGAGGATAGGGGGGATATATAGGCCCCCCCAAAAAAGGCCCGCTCGGCAGGATGCCCAGTTGGGCACAGATCGAGGGAGTCTTAACATTGGTATACAATGTGATGGGGGTGGGGGGAGGAAGGGGGGTTTATGTGATTTGTGTGGTCTCAAAATGCTCATAATAAAGCCTGGAAATAACTATAGCTTCGTGCCACTTCTGCCAATACAATTGGCTACAGGCCCCTGAGATGGTTAGAATCTTTACATATTATTCCTCAGTTCATAAATCATACTCAAGAATAGACTTTTTTTTGTTAGACCATGAGCTGCTGGAAGGATTAAAAGGAATAGAAATAAAAACAATAACACTCTCCGACCATGCTCCAGTTGAAATGTTGCTGGAAGTGGGGGGGATACGGGAGAACCGTAGACCATGGAGAATGGACGAATCACTCCTGTGCGATACCAGAATAGCTGATGACCTAGAAAAGGACATGAGCTTGTTCTTTAGAGAAAATAATGTTAAAAATGTTGCCCCATCGACACTGTGGGAGACACATAAGGTGTTCATGAGAGGCAGGATGATAGCGGAAAAATCTAAGAGGAGGAGAATCAGAGAAGCTCAGAGGCATTCATTACTTAAATAAATTCAGGGTCTAGAGCAGAAACACAAAGGATCCCAAGAGGAGGAAACCTGGACACTATTAATAAATAAAAGAGGTAAACTTCGTGGCCTAATAGATCTAGAGACCAAATGGGTATTTGACAATATGAACAAAAAATTCTATGCCCTGGGGAATAAGACAGGGAAATTCCTAGCAAGAACTATAAAACCAAGAAGAGTACAGAACTTTATCTCTAAAATGAAGGACAGCAAAGGGGGCATGGGTCACTCCACTAAGGATATAATCAATATTTTTCAAGAGTACTACCAAAAACTATATAAGGTCAATGAGGAGCTAAACCCAATAGAGACACAGAATAAGAGTAGAACAATCAGAGAGTACCTAGAAAGAGCTAAACTCCCTGTACTACCCAAGGAAATAATTAATAATCTGGAGAAGGAAATATCAATAGAAGAAATAAAACAAGTAATCAAAAGTATTAAAATGGGGAAAAGTCCGGGGCCTGATGGGTATACCTCTTTATATTTTAAAAGATATGGAGAAACTCTCGCGCCCTTCTTCCAGAGATATATGAATTCCATAGGGGGAGGGCTGAAAATACGTGAAGAAGCACTAGGAGCGCATATTACTCTGATAGCAAAGGAAGATAAAGACCCGTCACTATGTGCTAGCTATAGACCCATTTCTCTGATCAATGTGGACATAAAAATCTATTCAAAGATCCTAGCAGAAAGATTAAAACCCTTTATGCCGGCTCTGATCAATAATGATCAGGCGGGATTTGTCCCAGAAAGAGAGACTAGAGAGAATGTGCTAAGGGCACTGTTCTTGATACAGAAAGCCAAAAAGAGTAAAGAGCCAGTGGTCTTCCTGTCATTAGATGCCGAAAAGGCTTTTGACAGGTTAGATTGGGGATTTATGCTAGCTACATTGGGGCAGGTGGGACTGGGCCCCAACATGCTCAGATGGATAGGAGCATTGTACTCAAAACCTTCAGCCCAGGTTCGGGTTAATGGTAGTCTTTCAGGAAATTTTCTTTTGTTTAATGGGACCCGACAGGGATGCCCACTTTTGCCTCTCCTTTTTGTATTATCCCTTGAACCATTACTGTCAACAATAAGAAACAATCAGGAAATAGAAGGGATAAAGGTGGGTGGGAGGGAGCACAAGATCTCTGCGTTTGCGGATGACATGATGCTATATGTAGCCAACCCCAGACAGTCACTGTCAAAGATAATAACTGAATATGAGAACTATGGAGAAATCTCAAATTTAAAGATAAATAAAGAAAAAACTGAGGCATTATGTGTATCAATAGAAGGGGAGGAACGCAGGGATCTGGGGGCCCTCTACCCCTTTACATGGAAGCAGAGGAAGATGAAATACTTAGGAATATTCCTGTCAAAAACTGAAAGATATTTATATGAAGATAATTATGTGCTCCTATTGAATAAGATAAAATTAGATCTTAAAGGGTATCATGTGGATAAAGTCTCTTGGTGGGGAAGAATAAACACAATAAAGATGATGATACTACCTAAAATACTATACATCTTCCAAACACTCCCAATAAAAATCCCAGAGGCTTATTTTAAAACCCTGGGGAAAATAGTAAGGAGATTCATATGGAAAGAAAGAAAACCTTGAATATCATTAGAGACCCTAATTAGACCTAGCCGTGAGGGGGGGACTATCATTCCCTGACTTTAAAAGATATTATAGATCAGCAGTACTAAAGAGAATAACTGAATGGCTACAAGAAGGAGATCAAAAGAAAAAATGGGTAGAAGTTGAGGAGAGTTTAAGTAGAAAAGATCTAGGGAAGAGAATATGGATACCAAAACGCTATAGAAATTTACCTCAGGAGAGTCCATCAATGACAAAAGAAACATTCAGAATCTGGGATGTAATATGTAAAGAAGGAAAATGGATACACAACAGTCCGCTGATGCCCCTCACAGGTACAGAATTTTTCCCCCCCGGTAAGGGAGGGGGGATGTACCTGCGGTGGACAACTTCGGATACATTAAGATTAAAGGATGTGATGAAGAGTAACTTATTAAGATCCCTAGAGGAAATACGAGAAATATATGGACCTACCCCTGGGGATGAATGGAGATATAGGCAGGTTCAACATCTGGTAGCTACCCTTCAGAAACCCCTGCGAGGCATGAAGGAATTAAACCCTTGGGAAAAACTGATAGTTCATGGAGGAAAAAGAGGGCAGGGGATATCCAATATTTATAAAATATTGACCTCCTTTGGAGAATCTGGTGTATTAAAAGCATTAGGAGGATGGGAACAGGAATTGAATCAAAACATCTCAGAAGATAAGAAAAGACAGGTATTAGATCTCATCCATTCCTCATCAACTGATTCTAAAATGAAAGAAATGAATTCTAAACTCCTTATGAAATGGTATTTTGTACCAACTAAAATTAATAGAATCAATACAGAAGCATCACCTCTCTGTTGGAGAGGATGTGGAATGGAGGGGACACACGCCCATATTTGGTGGCAATGCCCCTCGATACAGGTCTACTGGGTAGAGATACTAGATATGATTAAAAAGATCAGTGGACTGGAAGTGAAATTAGATCCCTGGCACTGCCTCTTCCACGGAATGGGAGTAGCCAGGAATAAGTATAGAAGATCACTGATCCCATTATTTCTGAATGGAGCTAAAGCTTTAATACCTAGGAGATGGAGGGAAAAGAAGGCCCCATCAATAAGAGAATGGATAAAAGAACTGGACAAGACTTGTAAGATGGAGGAATTAAATTCGAACCAAAACGAATGTAGGTTAGAATATGAGGAGATCTGGAGTAAATGGAAAGAATTTAAGGAGCGGGAGGCTTGGGGGATAGAGACAGGGAAAGAGGGAATAGGGGATTATGTGTATATATATATATATTTTTTTTTCTTTTGACCCTTTTTTTCCCCTTAATTTCTTCTTTTTTTTTTTTTCTTTTTCTTTCTTCTCTTCTTCTTTCTTATCCCTCACTTAGGTTTCGGTGCCTAATATATAGGGGATTTGCTTTCCCCCTCCTACATTGAACACAATATTATAATTTTTTTTTTCTCCACTCAGGTTTTAGGGCCTAATTTATAGGGGATTCATTTCCCCCTCTATATATTGAATATAATATTATTATTTGTGGTTATTACATTACTTAGTATCTGTGCCCTAATTTTATCACAACCACAATATTAGTAATTCTGCCTCTTTATTTTTTCCTTTTTTTTTTTTTCTCACTAAGGCCTCCTGGGCCTAATTTGTAGGGGATCTGTTCCCCCTTACGCACATTGAACTTAACACTATTATATTTTTAGTCTATATCACCACTTAGTATTGATGCCCTAATTTTGGGGCACTCACTATCTTCCCCCGAACACAATCACAAATTCTCTTTTTTTTTTTTTGTTTTTTTTTTGTTACATATGGATGTGCATATGTAGATATATATGTGTATGCGTATATGTGTGTGTATGTGTATATATATGTATATACATTTTTTTTTTCTTTTTCTCTTTTTCCCCTTCTCTCTCTCTCTCTCCTCCCTCTCTCACTCCACTCTCTCCATGCAGCCTTGACTCCCGGTCAGTTTCTTAGGATTACCTCAATTAAAGCCGTCCCACTATTTCAAATAATTCTGCCTACCCCGATTAATAACAACAACGGAAGTAAGGAATGGAAAGGGAAGATAAAAATTAAGAGAAGTAAACCTCTAGATAGGGGGAAGGTAATACAATAGACAGGCAGCATAGAAAGTGGTAGGAGGGTATAAAAATGAGTATTATTTTTGAGACAATGTATATATGTGTTGATGTATAATGTGTATTTATTTGTAGTATAGTTTTTGTATGTATATTATGTATTTATTCGTTGTATACTTGGAAAATAATGTCTAATAAATAAATTTTGAAAAAAAAAAAAAAATTGGTTATTTTTCATTCACACGGAATGGTTTACACATCACAGCATACACATGCATCTCCTTTAATTTTCCCACACATATTTCACACATACTTCATACACCAAGAGACACCCCTCACCCAATCATCGCATTCAACCCCGCTTTATTACAAAAAAACACTAATTTAGAAATGTACTCAAAATAAAAAAATTGAAAATTAAAAACCAAATAGTATACAATTAATACATAATAATATACAATTCTAAAATAACTAGTATACACAGACACTAACCAATTTGGCACTTCCCCTTAGTACTGCAAATGGACAAAATTATCTTTTGTATTTCCTTATATTCTTACAATTTCATTGATTAATTCATGGAGATTATTGTAAAACAGGTGCAGTACATTCCCCCATCCCAAGAAGGTCCACATGTGTGGCTCCTTGCAAACCTTTTGGACATGGACTTCACTTTGAGGAGGTGGAAACCACATGTGGAGATCGCTGGGATCTTTTTAAACAAATTCTGGCTATAGTACATCGTTCCATTTCCTAAATGGTAACTATAATATTTAATACAATATATCACATGCATAAATGCTTATAGATTATGAGGCACCAAACATAAGGATGTTTTTGATATATCTTTTTAGAGGCAAAAAACACCCTGAAGAAGACTACGGTGAAATGTGTTGGGGTGCTCATGTGGATATCATTTTTGCAATGTATTGTCAATGGATAGTTGCATTGTGAAATATTTGACAGTTGTAATGGAACATGATTGCATACACCTGTAACCAGAACGCATATTATTATTCATATTCCCAGTTTTGTATTAATTTTGTCCAATAAAGATTTTACTATAATATAAACTAAAAATACTTCCTTGATTAGAATACCTATCTGCTAATAAAAAAACCTTGGGTGAATTTTTCCATTTTGCAATTTTCTGGGGAGTACAGCTCCCTTGAACTCTCTGACATGAGTTTTTCTATTTATACTACCACTTTAGGGCACACATATTTGTAACACAAATCACACATCGAAATGCAAAAGGGCCCCTCAGAGTATCTGTCATCAGCTATAGCTTAGACCGCACCTTTTGAAATCTACTGTAGACCCTATTCTGCTTGGGGGCACTTTCTGAAGATCTCCATCTCATCAAAGGTCAATAGAAGCTCTCATGTTGTAGGGATAGTGGGGCAGATTCACAGAGAAATGGATTAACGTAGCGTATCAGAAATACACTACGCCGCCGTTTTTTACCTTGCTCTACGTGGAATTCAGGTAGATTTTCTACGGTAAACGACGGCGGCGTAGTGTATTTCTCCCGTCGCAATCCATCTGCGCGAGTAGGGGGCTTGAAACATTTAAATTAGGCGCGTTCCCGCGGCGAGCGATCTGCGCATGCTCCGTTCGCAAATTTCCCGCCGTGCATTGCGCGAAATCATGTCGTGACGTCATTCGTTGTTTATGTAGCGTACTTTACGGCCGATCCACGTCCCGACGAGTTACGTAAACAAAATAAAATTTTAAATAAATTCTAAGCGGGAACGACGGTCATACTTAACATGGGCTACGTAAAGTTAGAGCAGCAAAAAGCTGCTCTAACATTACGTATAAAAAAATAGACGAAAACGATTGCGACGCCCGCTCGTATGTTCGTGAATCCCCGTAAAAACACATTTGCATATCCCGACGCACCAAAACGACGCGAACTCCTCCCAGCGGCCGCAAATAGATGGCAGCGTAGATCCGAAGGCTTACGAAGACGTAAGCCTCTCGGATCGAAGCCCGAAGCCGGCGTATCATGGTTTGAGGATTCAAACTAGTGATACGCCGCGCGAAATTTGAAATTACTCCTGTCTAACCCCAGTTAGACAGGCGTAATTGTTTTGTGAATCTGCCCCAGTGTATCAAGACATCCTGTACCTTATGTAGGGATTGCTTTACTCTTGACCCCATTTATTCTTGGACACTCTGTACTTTTTAAAGCCAATATCACGTTCATCAATATGTCAAGTAGATCATAAGCGTAACTAGAACCTTCAAGGCACCGGTGCAAGAAACCATAAAGGACCCCCCACCAGGGCCAGATCGCAAGTGTGACCTTTGGTGACCTTGGTAGTTCCACCAATGTTGTAAGTCGTTTTTTTTTTTTACATTTTTTTTATTCTTTTACAATTTTATTTACCGGTTTATTAATTTGCAATATATATATATATATATATTTGCTAGGGGGCTTTGGTAAAATATCAGGGGTCTAAACAGACCTCTGATGTTTCACCTTTGAGACAAAGTAAAGAGATTGAGGACACAATCTCCTTCTCTGCAGCCTCAACAGCACAGAATGAATGGACACGAATAACTCTGTACAGAGCTTCCCATTCATTCACAAACTAAAGCATAGTAAATATAGTTTACTATGCCTCAGTTATGAATGAACAGAGTCAGTGCTAGATACAGATCACTGACTTTATTCATTAAGACAAGGAAGGGTTTGGCTAATGACACATATACAGGCCCCTTTCCCACTCTCCATCCTGAAAGCATCCCCCGCAGCAACTGGTGCAGCTGCTGCAGGAGGAAAATTGAGGGTATTGGTTCCTCAATATGCCGCCTTCACTGCCTCTTCTATCCAGGGGTACAGCCCCTGAAGTAGATCAAAGTAACCACAACAAAATACTTTATGCTTTATAACAAAATAATAAGCCCTTAAATTTATTTGTGCTGCCTTTGTTTGCAAAGTAAAGCTAGAGGTATCTTTTTAAACAGTGACACAATGAATTGTGATAGGAATTGTGGTATTTATAAATTATGGATTGTCTGTCCGTACTCTTCCCACTATGGTGTCCACTTAGTAAACAATGTTTTTACCAATTCACACATCTCTTTACTCATTGCTCCTGTTCTCCACTTATCACTGGGGCTGTTTACAAAATAATTGACAGTTCTGAGATAAGCGGCAAAGAAGAGACATCAGCGGCTAATTTAATCTTGGCAGTATTCAGAGATTAACAAGAAAAATGTGGAGGAAAAGACAGTTGTTATGGAAACCCAGGGAAGCTCGGAGTCTCATATCAGCCAAAGATCTTTCCCCTGCCCAGATGCCAGAGATGGACATTGATAATACTTGTGTGAAAAATATTTACTGTATGTCATTATACAGAAATAAAATCTAACCTTGAGAAGATTGGTCATCCATCATGTGATGTGCTAATGAAGGATTTAGCAAAGTAGATACTCTAGATGTCTACTTTATGATTGGTAAAATTGCATGTCTGTGCCATTCTGTTTCCTGTCCTAGCAAGTGTAGTCTTATCTTTTATTCGTGATCTACATCTTAAACTTATAGTCCACCTCATGTAATCTAAAATACATTGGAAAAACAAAAAGCGTTTGGAAAAAAGGGTTTCAGAACACATGAGAGATAGTGGGGCTGGTTTACGCATAACACAAACAAAAGATTTCCCAGCACACTTGCCAGCCTGCAAAACAGAAGGATTTGTTTGCACACATTTGCAAATAAAAACTGTACGTAAGCCGCAGTGCCCACTTCAAGGGGCCTCTGTATATACTGTGGTCCTAACTCAAAAATGTCCATAGTTTCCATAGTAGGAGCACAGATAGGAGATAGATTAAGGGAAGGTGCACCTGGAGGAAGCCCACTTCTCGCTAAAGGCACAGGGATGCATGTGCCGCCCAGCAAAGGCACAATGGCAGTGAAGGCATCCAATGCGTCCCTGCACCCAATTCAAGAAACTGCACAAAAAAGTTGCAACCATCCCAACTTATAACTGGCCTTTGCAGCAAGGTGCACATGGAAGGGCAACACACATCATAAACAAACAAAACATTCCCAGCACACTTACAAGCCAGCCTGCAGACAGGGTCCATTTGGTTGTTTTGTAGGGTGACTGGCAAGTGTCCTGGGAAATCTTGTGTTTGTTTAGGATCTGTGTTGCCCCTTCATGTGCACCTTGCTGCAAAGGCCAGCTAAAAGTTGGGGTTGTTGCCACTTTTTTGTACAGTTGGTTTACTCTCAAACTGATAGATACAGTATCTCACAAAAGTGAGTACACCCCTCACATTTTTGTAAATATTTTATTATATCTTTTCATGTGACAACACTGAGAAAATGACACTTTGCTACAATGTAAAATACTGAGTGTACAGCTTGTAAATTTGCTGACCCCTTAAAATAACTCAACA
Source organism: Rana kukunoris (assembly GCA_029574335.1). Lineage (NCBI taxonomy): Eukaryota > Metazoa > Chordata > Amphibia > Anura > Ranidae > Rana > Rana kukunoris. The sequence goes on from CM056053.1 coordinate 338,965,989, forward strand.
CACGGCCATTAATATCTAAATCGCTGGCAACAAATGTGAGTGCACCTCTAAGTGAAAATGTCCAAATTGGGTCCAAAGTGTCAATATATTGTGTGGTCATCATTATTTTCCAGCACTGCCTTAACCCTCTTGGGCATGGAGTTCACCAGAGCTTCACAGGTTGCCACAGGAGACCTCTTCCACTTCTCCATGATGACATCACTGAGCTGGTGGATGTTGGAGACCTTGCACTCCTTTACATTTTAATTCAGGATGCCCCACAGATGGGGCATCCTCAATAGGGTTTAGGTCTGGAGACATGCTTGGCCAGTCCATCACATTTAATCTCATCTTCTTTAGCAAGGCAGTGGTCATCTTGGAGGTGTGTTTGGGGTCATTATCATGTTGGAATGCTGCCCTTTCGACCCAGTCTCTGAAGGGAGGGGATCATGCTCTGCTTTAGTATGTCACAGTAGCATGTTGCCATTCATAGTTCTCTCAATGTACTGTAGCTCCCAAGTGCTGGCAGCACTCATACAGCCCCAGACCATGACACTCCCACCACCATGCTTGACTGTAGGCAAAACACACTTGTCTTTGTACACCTCACCTGGTTGCCGCCACACATGCTTGACACCATCTGAACCAAATAAGTTTATCTTGGTCTCATCAGACCACAGGACATGGTTCCAGTAATCCATGTCCTTAGTCTGCTTGTCTTCAGCAAACTGGGGACTTTCTTGTGCATCATCTTTAGAAGAGGTTTCCTTCTGGGCCAACAGCCATGCAGACCAATTTGAAGCAGTGTGCAGGGTATAATCGCACTGACAGGCTGACTCCCCACCCCTTCAACCTCTGCAATAATGCTGGCAGCACTCATACGTCTATTTCCCAAAGACAATCTTTGAATATGATGCTTAGCATTTGTACTCAACTTGTTTGGTCGACCATGGTGAGGCCTGTTCTGAGTGGAACCTGTTTTGTTAAACTATTAAATGGTCTTGGCCACTGTGCTGCAGCTCAGTTTCAGGGTCTTGGCAATCTTTTTATAGCCTAGGCCATCTTTATGAAGAACAGCATTTTTTTTTCAGATACCCAGAGAGTTCTTTGCCATGAGGTGCCATGTTGAACTCCCAGTGACCAGTATGAGAGAGTGAGAGCGATAATACCTAATTTAACACACATGCTCCCCATTCACATCTGAGATCTTATAATAGTAACGAGTCACATGACACCATGGGGGGAAAATGACTAATTGGACTAAATTTGGACATTTTCACTTAGAGGTGTACTCTCTTTTGTTGCCAACGGTTTAGACATTTATTGCTGTGTGTTGAGTTATTATGAGGGGACAGCAAATTTACACTGTTATACACACTGTACACTCACTATATTACCTTGTAGCAAAGTGTAATTTCTTCAGTGTTGTCACATGAAAATATATAATAAAATATTTACAAAAATGTGTACTCACTTTTGTGACATACTTTAAGTGCAGCGTTGAAAACTCAGTTTTCCAGAGGCACACGAGTGTGTACACAATGAGGATGAGAGACAATCTAATGGTAAATAGGAAAGTGTTCAAATTTTACATAATGTTATTGCCCCTGTGGCAGGAGGCTATGCACCAAATTATTGTAACTCTCTTACCATGACATATACAGTGTTGATCGTCTAAGTTGGCTAATTGAAACGTATCTATTGCACACCTATGTTTTTAAAGTGACTGCTTTTAACCACTTGAGGCCCGCGCTATCGCCGAATGTTGGCAACGGCGCGGACCTCAATTTCCAACATGCTCTGGAGCGCGCGACGGGGAAATTCTGTTGCTGGCCGTGTCCCTTGGACACAGCCAATCACAGATCGCCTTGAACGGCCAATCGGAGTGGCCGTTCAGATGCGATCTGAGGACGAATGAGAGATGATTTCAAATGTAAACAAATGAGATCATCTCTCATCGCCGCTTCTCCCTCCTCACACAGAGACAGCGTGTGAGGAGGGAGAACGTTCTGTGAGTCATACAGTGCCCATACAGTGCCCATACAGTGCCCATACAGTGTCACATCTGTGCCCATACAGTGTCACATCTGTGCCCATACAGTTGCCACCTGTGCCCATACAGTTGCCACCTGTGCCCATACAGTTGCCACCTGTGCCAATACAGTTGCCACCTGTGCCAATACAGTTGCCACCTGTGCCAATACAGTGCCCACCTGTGCCAAAACAGTGCCCACCTGTGCCACCTCATCAGTGCTCACCCGTGCCGCCAATCAGTGCTCACCTGTGCCGCCAATCAGTGCTCACCTGTGCCGCCAATCAGTGCTCACCTGTGCCGCCAATCAGTGCTCACCTGTGCCGCCAATCAGTGCCCACCTGTGCCGCCAATCAGTGCCCACCTGTGTTGTGCCGCCAATCAGTGCCCACCTGTGTTGTGCCGCCAATCAGTGCTCACCTGTGCCGCCAATCAGTGCTCACCTGTGCCGCCAATCAGTGCCCACCTGTGCTGCCTCATCAGTGCCACCTCAGTGCCCACCTGTGCCAATCCGTGCCCATCTGCTCCGCCAATCCGTGCCCATCTGCTCCGCCAAAACATGTAAAAAAAATCCTATTCACTAGAGGAGGCATACCAAATTATTTCTGCGCCCGATGAGAGCAACATGGACCTCTCTCGTTCAAACTCCACTTCCAATTTTTCTTCTGAGTCGGACGTCAACTATGAGCCAGCCCTCAGTAGTGGAACACTGAGTGACTCCGAGGAGGAAGATAGCCGGCCCGCTAAACGAAGGCGTTCTGGTCAGGAGGCAGTGCCATCCACCAGCACTGCAGTGCCATCCACCAGCACTGCAGTGCCATCCACCAGCACTGCAGTGCCTTCCACCAGCACCGCAGTGCCTTCCACCAGCACCGCAGTGCCTTCCACCAGCACCGCAGTGCCTCGGCAAGAAAGGCCAAACACCCATGCCGGCCTGCCCTATGCCCTTCAGAACCCTTTGTGGCTTCCTCCAAATTCCGGGGAAGCCAACATTCCCCCTTTCACGGCCCAGCCAGGAGTCCAAGTGGACACGGAGAATTTTTCCCCGATTGATTTTTTTAACCTGATGTTCACAGAGGACATGCTATCTGAAATTGTGGCCCAGTGCAACCTATTTGCACAGCAATTTATTGAAAGAAATCCCACATCCTATCATGCCCGTCCCTTCCAGTGGAGAGACCTTATGGTGGAGGAGTTGAAATTTTTTTTAGGCCTCACATTATGTATGGGACTCAACCCAAAAAATTCTTCACGTGCCTTTTGGTCCAAAAACCCAATTTATCACATGCCAATCTTCTCCAGCATAATGCCCAGATCCCGATACTATGCCATCATGAGATTTCTACATTTTAACGACAATACCCAGTGCCATCCCCGAAATCATCCAAATCATGACAGGCTTTTCAAAATTCGGCCCTTATTGAATTATTTTTCTGAAAAATTCCCCCAATTGTATACCCCGGACCAACACATCTGTGTGGATGAGTCCCTTGTGAAATTCACTGGCAGGCTTCAAATAAAACAATTCATCCCCAGCAAAAGAGCCCGCTATGGCGTGAAGATATACAAATTGTGTGACCGAGTCACAGGATACTTGTATGCCTTCAGAGTGTACGAAGGCAAGGACACTCAGCTGAATCCCCCTAATTGCCCAGACTACTTGGGATCAAGTGGCAAAATTGTTTGGGACCTCATCACCCCTCTATTGGAAAAGGGATACCATCTATACGTGGATAACTTCTATACCTCCCTTCCCCTGTTCCACAACCTGCACCGGAAGAAGACGCCAGCATGTGGCACCATCAGGAATAATCGGAAGGGCTTTCCTCAAAGTCTCGTGAATAAGAAGCTGAAAAGTGGAGAATCGGCAAGTCTGCGAAATAAGGAGGTCCTGGCAGTGAAGTGGAAGGACAGAAGGGATGTTTACATGCTATCCACCATCCACAATGACACTGTCGTTGAAACCCGCAGAAGGCGTGGCACCGTCATTCGAAAGCCAACATGCATCCAGGACTATAATTTGTTTATGGGGGGGGGGTCGACTTCAATGACCAGATGCTTGAACCCTATCTTGCCACAAGGCGGACGTACCATTGGTACAAAAAAGTTGCCATTTATTTTTTTCAATTGGCCATATACAACTCTTATGTAATATACCGCAACTCCACCCAAAACCCCAAACGCTTCCTTGGCTACCAAGAGGACCTTATCACTGCCCTTATTTTCCCGAACGGCCCACCCCAAACTATCCGATCTGACGTTTTAAGTCGTCTCGTCGAGCGTCATTTTCCCGGTAGAGTCCCTCCCACAGAAACAGGCCGACGACGTCAAAAAAGATGCAAGGTCAACCAGTCAAGGAATCAGACGAGACACATCTTTCCAGTGTGCCGATTGCCCTTCACAGCCTGGCCTATGTCTAATTGACTGTTTTCGGCTTTACCATACCAAACTAAATTATTAATCCTCCGTTCCTGCCTTCACACACCTTCACACCCCTTATGCCACTGCCTGCTCTGTAACTGACCCCGGCTTGTTTTTTGACCACGATTCTGCCTAATGATTTTGTAATACCTCTGCCTGATCTGGAACTGACCCCGGCTTGTTTTTTGACCATTCTTCTGCCTAACGATTCTGTAATGCCTCTTCCTGATCTGGAACTGACCTCGGACTGTTTGACCATGCCTTTTGCCTGCCCCTTGGACTGATCTTGTACCCTGCTACTGGACTAGTGGGATTTAACACAGGGGTCTCACATATGTGAGGGGCTCCAGAAAAGTTTTTCTAGATGAAGAAAAACATTTTTTTTGTTTTCTCATCCTAGATTAGGGTCCGGTTGCCCGGAGGCTTCAAAGAGATTTGGGTGGGAGAAGCCTCTACCCCTGTCCCCATTCTGTCCTACCCCTGTCCCCATTCTGTCCTAAACGAGGCCCTACTTCTGCCTGTTACCTGTAGGACCTATGCCATCATGCCTTTGCCGGTTGCATGAACTGACTACTTGTGTATGCCGTTGCTGACCAAGTCCCTGCCTGCTGCCTGGACCAGTGCTATCCTGCTGTGTAGAACTGCGCTACTATTACCACAGGTAATCTTTTGTTTACACTTTGCTCAGCATAATGTATTTTGGGGTGTAATTCTTGGTATGTGCATGCTATGTGTCTCTGGAACACCTGACGTTGTTCCTTGCATGTTGGATCTCTGTATGTGGTCAGGCTGTGTAGAAGTCTCACACATGTGGTATCGTTGTACTCAGAAGGAGTAGCAGAATGTATTTTGGGGTGTAATTTTTGCTATCTAAATGCTATGTGTTGGAAATATCTTAGAAACCGACAACTTTGTGTAAAAAAAATATGCGTTTTAATTTTTTTTCCACGTTCCAAAAACTTCTGGAAACAAATGACCTGTTCAAAAGACTCATTATGCCTCATAGATTATACGTTGGGGTGTTAGCTTTACAAAATGGGGTCACTTTGAGGGTAATTCCATTGTCCTGGTGTTCCAGGGCCTTCAAAAGTGTAATAGGTAATCAACTAGTTAGATGTGCAATTTATGCTCCTAAAACCCCTGATGGCGCTTCCTGCATGTTGGGCCTCTGTATGTGGCCAGGCAGTGAAAAAGTCTCACATATGGGGTATCGTTCTACTCAGGAGGAGTAGCAGAATGTATTTTGGGGTGTCATTTTTGCTATGTACATGCTATGTGTTGGAAATATCTTAGAAACTGACAACTTTGTGTAAAAAAAAATGCGTTTTCATTTTTTTCCACATTTTCCAAAAACTGCTGGAAACAAATAAACCGTTCAAAAGACTAATTATGCCTCATTGATGATACGTTGGGGTGTTAGCTTTCCAAAATGGGGTCATTTTGTGGGTAATTCCATTGTCCTGGTGTTCCAGGGCCTTCAAAAGTGTAATAGGTAGTCAACTAGTTAGATGTGCAATTTATGCTCCTAAAACCCCTGATGGCGCTTCCTGCATGTTAGGCCTCCGTATGTGGCAAGACAGTGAAAAAGTCTCACACATGGGGTATCGTTTTACTCAGGAGGAGTAGCAGAATGTATTTTGGGGTGTCATTTTTGCTATCTAAATGCTATGTGTTGGAAATATCTTAGAAACCGACAACTTTGTGTAAAAAAAATATGCGTTTTAATTTTTTTTCCACGTTCCAAAAACTTCTGGAAACAAATGACCTGTTCAAAAGACTCATTATGCCTCATAGATTATACGTTGGGGTGTTAGATTTACAAAATGGGGTCACTTTGAGGGTAATTCCATTGTCCTGGTGTTCCAGGGCCTTCAAAAGTGTAATAGGTAATCAACTAGTTAGATGTGCAATTTATGCTCCTAAAACCCCTGATGGCGCTTCCTGCATGTTGGGCCTCTGTATGTGGCCAGGCAGTGAAAAAGTCTCACATATGGGGTATAGTTCTACTCAGGAGGAGTAGCAGAATGTATTTTGGGGTGTCATTTTTGCTATGTACATGCTATGTGTTGGAAATATCTTAGAAACTGACAACTTTGTGTAAAAAAAAATGCGTTTTCATTTTTTTCCACATTTTCCAAAAACTGCTGGAAACAAATAAACCGTTCAAAAGACTAATTATGCCTCATTGATGATACGTTGGGGTGTTAGCTTTCCAAAATGGGGTCATTTTGTGGGTAATTCCATTGTCCTGGTGTTCCAGGGCCTTCAAAAGTGTAATAGGTAGTCAACTAGTTAGATGTGCAATTTATGCTCCTAAAACCCCTGATGGCGCTTCCTGCATGTTAGGCCTCCGTATGTGGCAAGACAATGAAAAAGTCTCACACATGGGGTATCGTTTTACTCAGGAGGAGTAGCAGAATGTATTTTGGGGTTTCATTTTTGCTATCTAAATGCTATGTGTTGGAAATATCTTAGAAACGGACAACTTTGTGTAAAAAAAATGTGTTTTCATTTTTTTTCCACATTTTCCAAAAACTGTTGGAAACAAATAAACCGTTCAAAAGACTAATTATGCCTCATTGATTATACGTTGGGGTGTTAGCTTTCCAAAATGGGGTCATTTTGTGGGTAATTCCATTGTCCTGGTGTTCCAGGGCCTTCAAAAGTGTAATAGGTAGTCAACTAGTTAGATGTGCAATTTATGCTCCTAAAAACCCTGATGGCGCTTCCTGCATGTTGGGCCTCTGTATGTGGCCAGGCAGTGAAAAAGTCTCACACATGGGGTATCGTTTTACTCAGGAGGAGTAGCAGAATGTATTTTGGGGTGTCATTTGTGGTATGCACATGCCATGTGAGAGAAATAAGCTATTACAATGACAATTTTGAGAACATTTTTAAATAAAAAATAAAAATCTTAATTTTGCAAAGTATTGTGGGAAAAAATTACAACTTAAAATAACTCACCATGCCCATTAATAAATACCTTGGAATGTCTACTTTCTAAAAAGTAGTTATTTGGGGGCATTTGTACTTTCCTGGCTTGTTAGGGTCTCAAGAAATGAGATAGGCCTTCAATACATCAGGTGTGATCAGATGTGATATATTTTTATGATTTGCACTATAGTTTGTAGACTCTAAAACTTTCACACAGACCAAATAATTTCCAAAAAATTTTGAGTTATTTTTATCAAAGACATGTAGCAGTATAAATTTTGGGCAAAATTTATGAAGAAAAAGTTATCATTTGCAAAATTTTATCACAGAAACTAAGAAAAAATATTTTTTTTTCCAAATTTTCGGTCTTTTTTCATTAATAGCGCAAAAAATAAAAAACCCAGAGGTGATCAAATACCACCAAAAGAAAGCTCTGTTTGTATGAAAAAAAGGACAAAAAAATCATTTGGATACAGTGTTGCATGACTGAGTAATTGTCATTCAAAGTGGGAGAACGCTGAAAGCTGAAAATTGCTCTGGGCAGGAGGGGTGTTTAAGTGCCCAGTATGGAAGTGGTTAATGTACACTTGCACAACTTTCATGTCATTGGTAGAGTAAAAAGCAAACATTAATTAGCTTTTTTTTTTTTATTCTTTCAGTTAAAGGACTTTTTGAAAATGTTTGTGTCTTTAAATTGAGCATCTTGAAATGAGTAATAAGGGGTAAATATTTTCCCTGTAATAATTTCTCTAGGTCTGCAGATATCAGATCCTTATTTTAAGGGAGGCTTCCAGATTCTAATAAGTTCCCCCATGCAAATCCCAAAATGTTATTTTGGGCTACAGCATGGACAGAATATGAGGATGTATCTAGTCCAGGCATGTGACCCGTTTTTTTTTCTTACAGAAAAAGGGGTGCACATTGGCTGCCCTACTTTTCCTGGGCCACCCAGGTTTCATTCCTAAACAAGGATATACATATATATATATATATATATGTATATATATATATATATATATATATATATATATATATATATATATATGTTAGGTCTATATCAAGTTAATGTCTGTTCATAAACACAAGCAGTATACAGTGGGGATCCAAAGTTTGGGCACCCTAGGTAAAAATTTGTATTAACCACTTAACGCCCGCCGCATGTATATGTACGTCCACACAATGGCATGTACAGGCAGATGGGCGTACATGTACGTCCCTGCCTTCTAGCGGGTCGGGGTTTTCGATCGGGACCCCCTCCGCTACATGCGGCAGTCGGTAAGTGTCTGGGAGCGAACCGGGATGAGGGGGCGGCTGTTCATTTTTGTCCGCCCCCTCGCGATCGCTCCCAGTGAATCAGCTTTCTCCTCTGCCTGAACTGTAAACACAGGCAAGGAGGAAGTGATGTCACCTCTCCTCCCGCTGCTATTTTCGTCCGGCTGAGGAGAGAAGACATCACAACAGTGAGTAGCACCAAGCACCACACTGACACACTACACATAGGCAGACAAATCCCCCCCCCAGTCACCCCCCGATCACCCCCCCAGCCCCCTGTCAGTGTCACTAATAGCAGTGATCATTTATTTACTGATCACTGCATTTAGTGTCAGTGTGACAGTTAGTGTGACACAGTTAGTGTTAGGCCCCTTTAGGTCCAGGGTAGCCCCCTACCCCCCCAATAAAGGTTTTAACCCCTTGCTCACCCCCTAGTTAACCCTTTCACCCCCCTTTTGCCAGCATCACTAAGCGATCGTTTTTTCTGATCGCTGTATTAGTGTCGCTAGTGCCGCTAGGTAGCTAGTTATTTTTTGAGGTTCGCCACCATGTTTTTATAGCGTTAGGTACCCCCATAAATTTTCTAATAAAGGTTTTAACCCCTGATTGCCCCTAGAGTTGACCCTTTCACCCCCCTATTGCCAGCGTCACTAAGCAATCGTTTTTCTGATTTCTGTATTAGTGTCGCTGGTGCCGCTAGGTAGCTAGTTATTTTTTGAGGTTCGCCCGCTAGGTTTTTATAGCGTTAGGTACCCCCATAAATTTTCTAATAAAGGTTTTAACCCCTAATTGCCCCTAGAGTTAACCCTTTCACCCCCTATTGCCAGCTTCACTAAGCGATCGTTTTTCTGATCGCTGTATTAGTGTCGCTGGTGCCGCTAGGTAGCTAGTTAGTTTCCGAGGTTCGCCCATAAGGTTTTTATAGCGTTAGGTACCCCCATAAATGTTTTAAATAACGTTTTTAACCCCTGATTGCCCCTAGAGTAAACCCTTTAACCCCCTATTGCTAGCGTCACTAAGCGATCGTTTTTCTGATCGCGGTATTAGTGTCGCTGGTGCCGCTAGGTAGCTAGTTAGTGCCAGTAACGCTTACACCCACGCGCAAAGCATACACCCCCCATATGTGGAATTACACCCCAAAATACATTCTGCTGCTTCTCCTGAGTACGGGGATACCACATGTGTGTGACTTTTTGGGAGCCTAGATGCGCACGAGACCCCAAAAACCAATCACCGCCTTCAGGCTTTCTAAGGGCGTAAATTTTTGATTTCACTCCTCACTACCTACCGTGTTTCCCCGAAAATAAGACACCGTCTTATATTTTTTTTTCCTCAAGAAATCACACTATGGCTTATTTTCGGGGGGTGTCTTATTTTTATTACAGAAAATAAAGGTTGCCTACCTGAACCACACTTGCGCTTCTTAGCATTTCCTCTGTCCACCTGTAGACTGAGATTATCGTATTCTGCACGCCATTTTTGGACCATTCGGATATCCAACTTCTTCTCTTTGCAAAAAGCCGTAAGATTCTTGCCTCGGGAGTCCTCCACAATTCCTTTCTTGTACTCAACAGAATAACTCTTTCTTTTTGCACTCATCTTGTCTGGTTGTACAAAAAGATAGGCCAGCAAAGCTGATGTGGAGCACAGTGGAGCTGGGGTGATCTGTTTGTGTGGGGTGAGAGAGGGGTTTGCTGGTCAATGCTGGGAGAATCTTTTTGCTTTACATAGTGTTCTTCTCCTCACAGCTCCTGAGCACCAGTACAGTAACATACACCTATGACGTGTTGTTTACCGCGCCGCATACGACACGCCTATCACTACAAGATTCGACACTACATCTTATTTTCGGAGATTCGACACTACATCTTATTTTCGGAGATTCGACACTACATCTTATTTTCGGAGATTCGACACTACATCTTATTTTCGGAGATTCGACACTACATCTTATTTTCGGAGATTCGACACTACATCGCTACGTCTTATTTTCGGAGGGGTGTCTTATATTTCTATCTTGCGTCGAAATCCCGCTACGGCTTATTTTCGGAGTACGTCTTATTTTCGGGGAAACACGGTATCACAGTTTCAAAGGCCATAAAATGCCAAAATAGCACAAAAACCCCCTTAAATGACCCCATTTTGGAAAGTAGACACCCCAAGCTATTTGCTGAGAGGCATGTCGAGTCCATGGAATATTTTATATTTTGACACAAGTTGCGGGAATATGACAAACTGATTTTTTTTTGTCACTAAATGATATGCTTACACATGCCATGGTTATATGTGATTGGATTTGGGGGTCCCGTACGCGGCTAGGCTCCCAAAAAGTCCCACACATGTGGTATCCCCGTACTCAGGAGAAGCAGCAGAATGTATTTTGGGGTGCAATTCCACATATAACCATGGCATGTGTGAGAAATATATCATTTAGTGACAACTTTGTGCAAAAAAAAATCAGTTTGTCATATTCCCGCAACTTGTGTCAAAATATAAAATATTCCATGGACTCGACATGCCTCTCAGCAAATAGCTTGGGGTGTCTACTTTCCAAAATGGGGTCATTTGGGTGGGGGTTTTGTGCTATTTTGGCCTTTTACGGCCTTCAAAACTGTGATAGGTAGTGAGGAGTGAAATCAAAAATTTGCCCCCTTAGAAATGCTGAAGGCGGTGCTTGGTTTTTGGGGCCCCATACATGGCTAGGCTCCCAAAAAGTCCCAAACATGTGGTATCCCCGTACTCAGAAGAAGCAGCAGAATGTATTTTGGGGTGCAATTCCACATATAACCATGGCATGTGTGAGAAATATATCATTTAGTGACAACTTTTTGTAATTTTTTTTTTTTTTGTCATTATTCAATCACTTGGGACAAAAAAAAAATATTCAATGGACTCAACATGCCTATCAGCAGTTTTCTTGGGGTGTCTACTTTTCAAAATTGGGTTATTTGGGGGGTTTTGTACTGCCCTGCCATTTTAGCACCTCAAGAATTGAGATAGGCAGTCATAAAATAAAAGCTGTGTAAATTCCAGAAAATGTACCCTAGTTTGTAGACGCTATAACTTTAGCGAAAACCAATAAATATACGCTTATTGCGATTTTTTTTTTACTAAAGACATGTGGCTGAATACATTTTGGCCTAAATGTTCGACTAAAATTGAGTTTATTCGATATTTTTTACTTTTTGTTATAAGAAAAAAATTTCAAAATCGCAGAGGCAATCAAATACCTTCAAAAGAAAGCTCTATTTGTGGGAAGAAAAGGACACAAATTTTGTTTCGGTACAACATTGCATGACCGCGCAATTACCAGTTAAAGCAGCGCAGTGCCAAATTGTAAAAACACCTTTGGGCATTTAGCAGCATATTGGTCTGGGGCTTAAGTGGTTAATGTGCATAACAAAGCCAAGGAAAGATGGAAAAGGATCTCCAAAAGACATCAAATTACAGATTAGACATTCTTATAATATGTCAAAAACCACGCAGAACGTCACCCACGATCGCTGCAGAGTACAGAGAGACGGTCCTGTACACATGCTGTTACATGCTGTTATGCTGACACTCGGCTTACAGAGTGTCCTTACATGTGAGTGCAACTTTTTATTGCTTGATTAAAAGTCTTTTTCTACCAGAGAGCACTAGATTTTTCCCTTTCTTTTTCCATATGATGTTATGATCGGTTTAAGCCATTGGGTCTGGATCTAAGGTGTCATTTCCATCCATTCGTTTCCTATGGGAGCTGGCAGCTGGAGCTCTGATTACACAGATTAAGCTTTGAGATCCATACGGGTCAAAGTAATGAGGTGAGAGTTCATCTGTCACTGGTGGAGGATATCTTTTGGTGTCATCTTTTTCACTTCCATTCTGGAATCCTTTGTCTGCTGGATCTTGCTGTGGATTGATTGATTTATGGACTTTTTTTCACACATGGACCTTATTATCACGATTATTTATTGTCTATGCACTTTTTAGTTTATATACTGGTCACAGTATTTATATTTGTTTATATTTGCGCTGCACTTTTTCTATATATATTTTCACAGATGGCATCAAGTTACCATGCAAAATTTGCCGAGATTTTATTGAATCCATTTTTCCTTCTACTCGTGAAATGTTCCCTGTGCCATTGGCTGCAATACAACCCCAAAGCATGATTGATCCACCCCCATGCTTAACAGTTGGACAGAGGTTATTTTCATTAAATTCTGTGCCCTTTCTTCTCCAAACGTACCTTTGCTCATTCCGGCCAAAAGTTCTATTTTAACCTCATTGGTCCACAGAACTTGTTTCCAAAATGCATCAGGCTTGCCTATATGTTCATTTGCAAAGTTCAAACGCTGATTTTTGTGGTGAGGACGTAGAAGAGGTTTTCTTCTGATGACTCTTCCATGAAGACCATATTTGTACAAGTATCTCTTTATAGTGGAATAGTGTACCACAACTCCAGTGTCTGCCAGATCTTTCGGGAGGGATTGTGCAGTCAAACGTGGGTTTTGAATTACTTTTCTCTAGGGCTGTGCAAATTAACTTTTAATTAATCGATTAATCTTTCATTTTTTTGATCGATCAAAATCCTTTTGATCGGTTTAAATTCTTTTGATTGGTACTCACCTCTCCGCCGGCTTCTGGTTCTTCAGGGAGTTCCTTCGGAGATCGGGTAACATCACGGACACCGGCGGGGCTTGCCATGTCCATCTGAAGGGCTCCTTTGCTCTGCCTTCATATCTGCATGCCGGCGGGACCTTACTAGCTGCCACACGCAAGGGCTGTTACACTTCCCTCTATCAACCTGGGATTCTACAACCATCCACTGGGAGTTGTGATAGTTCCCTTCATGGAACATCTACATGCCGACGGACTGATGTTAACCTCTCCTCATCTGGATTTAGCAGTGGTATCGTTGTACACATTTTTATACCAGTATCATACTTAGCTGCATGTTTTTATGATTGCTTTTGGTACCATTTGGTATTACTCGCACCTTTTTTACAGTCAATATAGCTACATCGATTTTATCTCCAGTGCAATATTTATTTGGTTACCTACTTGAAGACTATAAAAGTTTTAATGCTATTCCCATCGAGCGCTGCCTTTGTGTGTTTTTTGTATCCTGCTATCCATTTTTCCAGTTGTTGGTAGCTGCACTGGGAATCGGCCTGTAAGGAGATCAGCTAAAAGTAGTTGGATCTGTATGTGCGTTATTAATCGAAATTGGTCGATTAATCGATTAAAAAAAAAAAACATTAATCGAACACAAACATTTTGATCAGTAACAGCCCTACTTTTCTCACAATCCTGCGAGCTGTTCTGTCTGATATTTTTCTTGGTCTTCCAGATCTTACTTTAACTTCCACTGTTCCTGATGACTGACATTTCTTAATTACATTCCGAACAGAGGATATTGGCATCTGAAAATGCTTTGCTATCTTCTTATAGCCTTCTCCAGCTTTGTGAGCGTCAACTATTTTCAGTTTCAGCTTTCTAGACAACTGCTTAGAAGAACATGCAGTGCATGCTATAAATTCTGCAGGATGCCCAAACTTTTGCAAACACCATTTTTTTGTTTTCTGTAATTTTGAAAGTGTAAATGATGGAAATAAAATCTAACTTTTTTTTTGACATATTATAAGAATGTCTAATCTGTAATTTGATGCCTTTTAGAGATTTTTTCCATCTTTCCTTGGCTTCGTTATGCACATTAATACAAATATTTACCTGGGGTGCCCAAACTTTCAATCCATACTGTAGCTGTACAAGAGGCAGCCATGTTTACTTAGCATGTGCCTGTTCAACTTTTTTCTTTATATCTGCTGGAACAAAAGCATAAATCCCAACTGTCCCTATTTTGGATCGTCTATTGCTCATTTGAAACAAAGTCCATCCTTTCTCCACTTTTGTCCCCCATTTTGACCTTTTCAACATTTCAAAATCGCAGAGGCAATCAAATACCTTCAAAAGAAAGCTCTATTTGTGGGAAGAAAAGGACACAAATTTTGTTTCGGTACAACATTGCATGACCGCGCAATTACCAGTTAAAGCAGCGCAGTGCCAAATTGTAAAAACACCTTTGGGCATTTAGCAGCATATTGGTCTGGGGCTTAAGTGGTTAATGTGCATAACAAAGCCAAGGAAAGATGGAAAAGGATCTCCAAAAGACATCAAATTACAGATTAGACATTCTTATAATATGTCAAAAACCACGCAGAACGTCACCCACGATCGCTGCAGAGTACAGAGAGACGGTCCTGTACACATGCTGTTACATGCTGTTATGCTGACACTCGGCTTACAGAGTGTCCTTACATGTGAGTGCAACTTTTTATTGCTTGATTAAAAGTCTTTTTCTACCAGAGAGCACTAGATTTTTCCCTTTCTTTTTCCATATGATGTTATGATCGGTTTAAGCCATTGGGTCTGGATCTAAGGTGTCATTTCCATCCATTCGTTTCCTATGGGAGCTGGCAGCTGGAGCTCTGATTACACAGATTAAGCTTTGAGATCCATACGGGTCAAAGTAATGAGGTGAGAGTTCATCTGTCACTGGTGGAGGATATCTTTTGGTGTCATCTTTTTCACTTCCATTCTGGAATCCTTTGTCTGCTGGATCTTGCTGTGGATTGATTGATTTATGGACTTTTTTTCACACATGGACCTTATTATCACGATTATTTATTGTCTATGCACTTTTTAGTTTATATACTGGTCACAGTATTTATATTTGTTTATATTTGCGCTGCACTTTTTCTATATATATTTTCACAGATGGCATCAAGTTACCAT
The DNA here is from genome assembly GCA_029574335.1 of Rana kukunoris. NCBI lineage: Eukaryota > Metazoa > Chordata > Amphibia > Anura > Ranidae > Rana > Rana kukunoris. The sequence continues at coordinate 338,981,407 of CM056053.1, forward strand.
GCAAAATTTGCCGAGATTTTATTGAATCCATTTTTCCTTCTACTCGTGAAATGTTCCCTGTGCCATTGGCTGCAATACAACCCCAAAGCATGATTGATCCACCCCCATGCTTAACAGTTGGACAGAGGTTATTTTCATTAAATTCTGTGCCCTTTCTTCTCCAAACGTACCTTTGCTCATTCCGGCCAAAAGTTCTATTTTAACCTCATTGGTCCACAGAACTTGTTTCCAAAATGCATCAGGCTTGCCTATATGTTCATTTGCAAAGTTCAAACGCTGATTTTTGTGGTGAGGACGTAGAAGAGGTTTTCTTCTGATGACTCTTCCATGAAGACCATATTTGTACAAGTATCTCTTTATAGTGGAATAGTGTACCACAACTCCAGTGTCTGCCAGATCTTTCGGGAGGGATTGTGCAGTCAAACGTGGGTTTTGAATTACTTTTCTCTAGGGCTGTGCAAATTAACTTTTAATTAATCGATTAATCTTTCATTTTTTTGATCGATCAAAATCCTTTTGATCGGTTTAAATTCTTTTGATTGGTACTCACCTCTCCGCCGGCTTCTGGTTCTTCAGGGAGTTCCTTCGGAGATCGGGTAACATCACGGACACCGGCGGGGCTTGCCATGTCCATCTGAAGGGCTCCTTTGCTCTGCCTTCATATCTGCATGCCGGCGGGACCTTACTAGCTGCCACACGCAAGGGCTGTTACACTTCCCTCTATCAACCTGGGATTCTACAACCATCCACTGGGAGTTGTGATAGTTCCCTTCATGGAACATCTACATGCCGACGGACTGATGTTAACCTCTCCTCATCTGGATTTAGCAGTGGTATCGTTGTACACATTTTTATACCAGTATCATACTTAGCTGCATGTTTTTATGATTGCTTTTGGTACCATTTGGTATTACTCGCACCTTTTTTACAGTCAATATAGCTACATCGATTTTATCTCCAGTGCAATATTTATTTGGTTACCTACTTGAAGACTATAAAAGTTTTAATGCTATTCCCATCGAGCGCTGCCTTTGTGTGTTTTTTGTATCCTGCTATCCATTTTTCCAGTTGTTGGTAGCTGCACTGGGAATCGGCCTGTAAGGAGATCAGCTAAAAGTAGTTGGATCTGTATGTGCGTTATTAATCGAAATTGGTCGATTAATCGATTAAAAAAAAAAACATTAATCGAACACAAACATTTTGATCAGTAACAGCCCTACTTTTCTCACAATCCTGCGAGCTGTTCTGTCTGATATTTTTCTTGGTCTTCCAGATCTTACTTTAACTTCCACTGTTCCTGATGACTGACATTTCTTAATTACATTCCGAACAGAGGATATTGGCATCTGAAAATGCTTTGCTATCTTCTTATAGCCTTCTCCAGCTTTGTGAGCGTCAACTATTTTCAGTTTCAGCTTTCTAGACAACTGCTTAGAAGAACATGCAGTGCATGCTATAAATTCTGCAGGATGCCCAAACTTTTGCAAACACCATTTTTTTGTTTTCTGTAATTTTGAAAGTGTAAATGATGGAAATAAAATCTAACTTTTTTTTTTACATATTATAAGAATGTCTAATCTGTAATTTGATGCCTTTTAGAGATTTTTTCCATCTTTCCTTGACTTCGTTATGCACATTAATACAAATATTTACCTGGGGTGCCCAAACTTTCAATCCATACTGTAGCTGTACAAGAGGCAGCCATGTTTACTTAGCATGTGCCTGTTCAACTTTTTTCTTTATATCTGCTGGAACAAAAGCATAAATCCCAACTGTCCCTATTTTGGATCGTCTATTGCTCATTTGAAACAAAGTCCATCCTTTCTCCACTTTTGTCCCCCATTTTGACCTTTCAGTTAATTTCCTTATTGTTGCAATCTTTCAATCTCAAAAACCGACATAGAGACATTGTAATGCTTAAAAAAGCACTTGTTGGTTAAACCAATATTTTTTGGTGTATTGATTTTCCATTTAATGGGGGTGTGGCAAGGGCGTGTCCGCTTACTTACATTTTGGTAATGGGTGTCCCTTTTTAATCATTACAAAAAGTTAGAAGGTATTCAAAAGTATATACCTTCAGACTGAATCCAAACCCTTCTGTACATAATTTCATGTGCTTTATCATACCTTATTTGTTTTGCGTTTAAAGTACTTGTGCACTGCTATTTATGTGAATAAAGAATTCCCCTTATATTTTATTGTGAACAGCTGTGACCATTAATTAGTGACCTCACACTAAGCCCTGGTTCACACTGGGCTGCGGGAGTGAAATTGCGCGAGTTCAGCTGAACTTGCGCGATTTCACTCCCTCTGGCAGTCCCGATTTCGGCGCGATTTAGGAGACATCTGTGCAGGTTTCTGCACAGATGTCAATGTAAATCGCGTCCTGAAAAAGCAAAAAGTAGTACAGGAACTACTTTTTGAAATCGGTGCAGCGCCGCAGATGCGGCGTTGCACCGATTAGGACAGTGTCATTGCCGGCAATTGCTTTGATTTGTGAAATCGCATCTCAAATCAAACTAAATCGTACCCAGTGTGAACCTGGGCTAAAATATAAATGACAATTGTAAATAAATCGTGCACTCATTCAAACCCTTTATCATACGTGAAAATAAACAAAATATCATAAGTATGGAACAGTAGAATAATCCGTCAGCTGTCCTTTCTATGCACCTTTTACATGTGACCATATCCAGTGTACTGTGCTAGCATGAAAAACTAATATTCAAAATGTATTTATATTCAGAGAAAAAGCAATCAACTCCTAAAATGTCCACCTAAAGAAATAAATGATAATCCAGTAGTGTAAGCAGGTACTTCATATACAAGCAGATCACCTCTGCTCTAATCGGATGCACTCTTTAGGCTTCCATATTTCTCTGGGTATATAAGAAATAATTTTCATTGTGCGATATTACTAAAAAAGATTCCACATTTTATTTGTAATAAAGATGCCCAAATCTTCATTTGCACAGTTATTCTTGTCGGAGGCAGCAAGAGAAATAAAAAAAACATTGTCATAAAAGCTGCTATGTTTTGTCACTTGTATTATCTTTGCCTCGCATTTAGCATATCTTTACACAGTACTTTCAGTAGTTAAAGTGTCGGCTAATCACCTCATCACCGCTTTCCGAGCAGACGACAGAAGAAATGTCACTGGCTTCCCCGAGGCGTTGCATCATTTGTCACATGACTTCTTCAGGGACTCTGAACTACTGAAAGTGCTAAATTTGAGTGTGTCATATATGTCAGATTTGGGCATCTTTATTACAAATAAAAAAGTTTTTTAGCAATATTGCACAATCATTTTTTTTTCTTTTATAACCAGAGCAAATGGGATGTGTCAAGAGTGCATCTGGCTAGTCCCAACCAGGAGATTGGATGTGAGACGGATTACATCAGGTGGACATACACAGGAGCTGAGCATAATTCTAAGGCCTCGTACACACGAGGCAATCTATCTGTTCAAATCGGTCGGACCGACCGATTTGAACAGATCTGTCTGTTTGGATTTTGGTTTGCTCGCGTGTACACACGAGCAAACCAAAATCCCCGCCAGCAGACAGCGCGCTGACGTGGCGGTGACGTTGACGCCGCCACGTCACCGCACCAGGAAGTAAAACACTTCCGCGCATGCGTCGAAACCATTCGGCGCGTGTGCGAGAAGACATGTCTGCTGGTTAGCATACTAACCAGCAGACATGTCGGGCGGACGGGTTCCCAGCCGACGGATTGGTAAGCATGCTTTCCAATCTGTCGGGTGGCCAAATCCGTCTGCTCGCCCGTACACACGATCGAATCTGTCTGCTGGGACGGTCTAGCAGACCGTTTCCAGCAGACAGATTTGATTGTGTGTACGAGGCCTTATAGTGAAAAGGTGTTGTTTGACAGATCTGGTTATCGCTTAAAGGAGTTGTAAAGGAAAAACATTTGTTTTGCTGAAATTACTGTTTACAGGGTATAGAGACATAATAGTTAACTGATTCCTTTTAAAAATGTTTAAAAATAGATAAAAATCAATCATATAATGTGCCTGCACTTTCAGTTTCATTTTTGCTGTTGTTTCCTGTCTCTCTGATGTACAGAGCCAGAGAGCCAATAGAGGACAGTGATGGTTTGTAATGGATTGGTGCTGAGGGATTTTACACACACCTCCTTGATTAGTGACCACAGTGAGAAATCTCCCAGTACTGAGGTTATCAGGAAACAGACAACCAGGAAGTGTGGAGATCAGAGAGGAATTACAGCAACATCAAACCAAAAACGAACAATGAGGACATGAAAACAGCACTGCATTAAGGTAAAGGAAGCTATTTAGCTAAGATTTTTTTTTTACTTTAGTGACCCTTTAAGTTGAGCAGCCAGTTCACATAAAGGTGGCTGGTGGATGTTTATACATTATATATACAGTATCTTCCCATGAACATATCACTATTTGGGCCCAGATTAGAGCAGGGGTGAACTTCTTGTGGATGAAGTACCTGCTTACAATTCTGGATTATCAGTTATTTCTTTATGTGGACATTTTATCAGTTGCATGCTGTTTTTTCTCTTAATATAAATACATTTTGAATGTTAGCTTTGTATGTTAGCATGGTACACTGGATATGTCACATGTACAAGTATATAGGTGCATAGGATGGATGGCTGATGGATTATTCTACTGTTCCATACTTATGATATTTTATTTATTTTCACGTATGACAAAAGGTTTGAATGAGTGCATCATGTATTTACAATAGGCACTGTAACATGTGCTATTACATAAAAAAATTGACAAAGTGTCTCAATGCATTGCACAAATATGAAATATAGGCCCATTAAAAACAATGGTTATCCAATGTACATATGTTGTTGTGGGTTAAAACTTATAGGTGTGATTGGGCCCTGAAATTATGAAATAACAAACATGTATAAGTAAACAATACTATTTTCACTTGATTAAAGCTGGTCATAGATGCTTCGAATCTCGGCTGGTACTGCAATCTATAGGTAGACTGATTGTACCCAAGTCGATCCATCGATCGACATGGGCACAACCAGCATGTCATTTTTGGAATGAGATTATTGTCAGTGGCTATAGCCACTAGCAATAATCACTGTGTTCTCCCCCAGGGATGACTCTGCTGATGGTGGAATTTAGTGATTTTCTTTCCTAGCCAGCAGAGCACACAGCTACAAAATCATAAAACAAAGTGAACAAAATCCTGTGCAAACACATTAGTAATGAATCTATGCACAACTGTATTGATCTATTCAATAGTGTTCATGAAGTCTGTGGAAAACAAATTAAAATGATAAATGTACAACTATAGTGTAGCGCCCCCTTACTTTCAGTACGGGCACTACGCTAAAGTTAGTGGGTGAATGGGAAAGTTATTTGGCTCCCATTCATAATTTGTCAAATTTCAGGCTGCTGTCTTCTAGAACTATCCTGTGGGTCAGACTGCGTTCCAGGGATGCGACCCCATCCCTAGGCGGCAGGTGGCACTAGAGGGGTTCTGGCAAAGCCACTTTTCCCCAGCAGCCAATTAGAGGAGTTGGAACTCGCAGGGCATGCTGGAGAGGGGTATATTTGTGACGGACGCCATGATTTGGGGTGGCGTGGGCTCTCTTCTTCGCGAGGTCCAGGCTCGGGGTGGGGCATTCACCTTTAGGGTGTGCGCATCCACGGACACCACCGGCATGGCCCATCCGGCTGGAATCGCATGCTGCACGGAGTTCCATCCTGATGTTAAGAGGGACCCCAGTGACTTACTGGGGCCCCAACTTTATTGAGAGAATCCTAAGCTGAAGGCTGAACGGTGGGGGATCGGCTCAGGGAGAACCCAAAAGCAGGTTGTCCAGGAGACCTGAACGAACCATCTGGGATCCGGTCACCAAGGCCTTGACAGGTACATGGCAGCTGTCAACCGGTGACCCTTTCATTGCATTTACTGGGAGGATTTGCTCAATCCGTCTTGTTCATTTGAGTACTGAAGTACTAGGCCTGTGGCTGAGGCCCGAGCCAGGCCTGTGGCAGACGTCCGTTCCTCCCAGCAACCTAAAGTGACATTTCGGCTGCCAGGCTTGTGGCAGAAGTCTGTCCGGAGGCACTTCACCCACTCTGGCTAGAGTGGCGACGTTTGTTACATTGCTACTGAAAGCAGGCTTGCTTTCATCATCATCCAGGGCCTGATATCGCACTTGTTCTTCTGCTTCATCAACCTTTCCTATCCTACTACATGTTGATGTTGGCCATGTTGTGCCTTGGAATAAAGCATTTAAAAAACCCATTGGATGACTGGACATTCGCTCACTACTACTCACTGCTACTACCCCTAGACATACTACAAGGTACCTTAATACGCTGGTCACAAAAACAACCAGCGGCTCCTGAATGGGGTAGCGCTACAATAGCATACTGTAATCCTTCTTTGTATTCAGTGCACTTAAAGTATGCAAACCACTAAATTGCTGTGTCCCACATTTAAAGTTAATGCTCCCTTTAATATTTTAGTGAAGAAAACTAGTGCTAAGTCCACCACCACCTCTAAGGCCTCGTACACACGATCGTACACACGATCGGACATATCCGATGAAAACGGTCCGCGGACCATTTCCATCGGATATGTCCGATCGGGAGTTTGATCCGATGGCGTGTACACACCATCGGATCAAATTCCCCGCCGCCGGACGGCGCGGTGACGTGGCGGTGACGCGGCGGTGACGTTGACGCCGCCACGTCACCGCACCAGGAAGTTAAACACTTCCGCGCATGCGCCGAATCCATTCGGCGGCGGCGCGGCGGCGGTGGGGGACGACATGTCTGCTGGTAAGTGTACTAACCAGCAGACATGTCGGGCGGACAGATTCCCACCGGATAGATTTCAAAGCACGAGCGGAGATGTCTGCTGAAACGGTCCATCGGACCGTTTTCAGCGGACATATCCCCTCGTGTGTACGAGGCCTAAGGGCACACTCTCACCTTCTAAAGATAACCTTAAACTTAGTAAGGTCTCACACACTTGTCCCATTAATGCCAGGGTAAGGCTAAGGTTACTGCAGTGTTTATAACCACACTTATGCCGCATACACGCGGTCGGATTTTCCAACAATAAATTTTCGATGGGAGTTCGTTGTCGGAAATTCAGACCTTGTGTAGGCTCCATCGGACATTTGCTGTTGGAATTTCCGACAACAAAAATTTGAGAGCTGGTTCTCAAATTTTCTGACAACAAAATCGGGCAATTCCGACGCACAAAATTTGGTCTGGTAAAACTAGCGTTCGTAATGGAGATAGTACATTCACTGTAACGGACTGATAAGCACAAGGCTGAAAAGCACGAATCGTCTCTCACCAAACTTCTACTAACACAACTGGTATTGAACTTCCCTTTAATAGTGCCATCGTACGTCTTGTACGTCACCGCGTTCTTGGCTTTTGGAATTTCTGACAACATTTGGAAAACAAGTTTGAGCCAACATCTGTCGGAAAAAAAAACATGGTTTTGTTGTTGGAATTTCCCATCTGGTGTACGCGGCATTAGGAACCACAGTAAGTAATGAGTAATCAGCAGATGTTAAAGCGGAGGTCCACCCAATTTTTTTTAAAGCCAGCTGCTACAAATACTGCAGCTGCTAACTTTAAAAAAATGGACACTTACCTGTCCAGTGCGCCCATGATGTCAGCAGACGAGGCTGAGCAATCGCTTGGTCCTCGGCTGCTTCCGCTGCCATCCTTGGTGAGGAATCAGGAAGTGAAGCCTTTCAACAGCTGACATCAGATTCGATCCCATTCACTAAAAACAGACGGATAGTGATCCACTCCCCATCCATCAGCTGTTTTTAGTGGATGGGAGTGGATGTAAACGGTCAGGCGGTCATCCAACCTGATCCACCAGATGGATGGGGAACGGATCCCCCATCCGTCTGAGTGTTCCCTTAGGGGTGGTGTTGGATTTCACCTGAGCATGAGATTTAATCACCAAAATATTTAGGGGAGCATAAGTCTTTAAAGCGCAGCTCTACCCAAAAGGGGAAGCTCCATTTATCCACCTCCCACCCCATCCGCTGCCATATTTGGCACCTTTTGGGGGGAGCGTATACCTGTTTTTTACAGGTACCTGTTTCCATTTCTGGGTCAGTCCCTGTAACAGAATGGCCCGTGACACCCAGAGACGTTGGAAGGATGAGAGATACTCTTGTGCCAGCAGCACCAAAAACTCTTGGGTCGAAATCCACCCTGTGCCCTTTTGGGTGTAGGGTGGCTAATAGTGAATCATAATTCATATTACATGAGATGGGACATTAATAATACTTCATATTGCAGGACTGAGATATCACAAGGAGTCATGATGACATGACCAGGTCAGCCAGTGAGTCATACCTTTTGTATAATAGGCTATTGAAATATCCTAAGGTGTTGGCTATTCAATGTAAAGACACCCACTCTCACTGCCATTGTGTGACAAAGCTGTATAGAGAACTTATTCAACTAGATGTCTGTGTTACTATTCAAGGTTAATTGAACCCTATTGATAATACGGTGCCGTCATGTCTAGCTACCAATTAAAGAATTATCCTCAGTGAGTGAATAGGGGGGTGGAGATTACATTGTCCTGTGATTAACTGCATTATGTTGTACTGGATATAAGCAAGCTAAGAACCAATAAAGATATTCATACATTTTGGAAACTAGAGAACGGAGCGCTGTCTCGTTTATTCTGGGAAATGGAATGGATCATGTCTGCCTGGTTGTTGGTGTGTCGGATAAGCTTGTCGTGGATGGATGGAAGGTTGTAAGCGGTGGTAACCGTTACAGTCCCCCTCCTCCTTTCCCCTCCACTGGACCATTCACAGGTGAGGCCACTGCTGGATTTGTGGACATGTAAGTGTCCTAATATTAAAAGTCAGCAGCAAGTATTTGTAGCTACTGACTTGAATTTTTTTCTGAAGCGGTCTGGAGCTCCACTTTAATTTCAGGACACAGCAATTTAGTGGTTGGCACACTTCCCATAGAGGAAAGTGGTATGTGTCAGCTCTGCATAAGGGGAGAGGACACAAACCTGTGATCCGCCTGCTCAACGGGGATAAGCTGACAGATTCCCCGCTAAGCAGGTGGATCCACAGGCAGAGTCCGCTTGTGTGAAAGAGCCCTACATTCATGGAGCCCTACATTCGTGGAGCTTAGTGGGTTTAGAGAAGTGGAGGAACACCATCTGGATGATTAAGAGCACAATACTTCTGTGGTTCTGTTGAGTTAATGTTGTCCAAAGGGTGTGCTGGGGATTCTTCTCACTTTTTTTTTGGAGCACCATTGGACTTTTAATTTAGAGTGGAAAACTTTTATGGACAATTATACTTTCTATCATTAACACACTATTTTGAACTTTTTTGGGGGAATGGTGAAATGGACACTTTTGTTGGGTGCTTTCATTTTATACATTTTATTTGAATTAGCTCATGTGATTTATATTATGTTTATTGTCACTTTTATTAACGGTGAGTTTTTTTTACCGCTTCCTTGTTCACACCATATATTTTAGCTCATATTAGTGTGTTAAGAGTACAGTCTCTGCTGATAAAAATCAGTGTCACTTCAATTTAATGTATTTTTCTTGTTTTGGGTGAAGTTTGTTTTCACTTGTTTAGGTGTCTCTACACATCATTAACTAGCAGTTTTCCCCATGAAAAAATTATTTAGTATTTCACAGGTTTATATAATTAGACGTCATTGCCACTTTAATTTTATACATTTTTCTTGTTGATTGGGTGTAGCGCTGCCTGTTTTCTTTTTTCTTTTAATTTTCTCATGTATGTATGTTTAGTGCAGCATGATGTTATTTTAATGCAACACAGTGTATAGCGTAACCAGGACAGCAGCACTATGTAGCTATGTGTGTCTGGGCCGTGTACAACATTACTTTCTTAGTTTGCTGCTTTACATTAGTGGTCAGTGTGCATCTATACAATGTTTGTCAATGTGCCCCCTGTTTCCTTGTGGTCCCCTCTGCACACCTTCCGTAGGTCAGCTTTGCTCTCTCCCCTCTTTCCAGCCACAGGTCACCTCTGATCTCCCCCTTCCTACTAGCTACAGGTCAACTCTGTTCTTCCCCCTTCTTCCAGCCACAGGTCACCTCTTTTCTCCTGCCTTCTTCTAGCCATATGTCACCTCTGATCTCTCTGCCCTCCGCTTCCAGTCCCATGTCACCTCTGCTCTCTCCTTCCAGTCACAGGTCACCTCTGCTCTGACTCCTCCTTTCAGCCATAGGTCACCACAGCTCTGCCCCTTCTTTCAGCCACATGTCACCTCTGCTCTTCCCTTTTCCCAGACACCGTTCCCCACTACTCTCCCCTTTCCTTCTAGCCACAGGCCACATCTGCTGTCCCCTTCTTCCAGCCACAAGTTACCTCTGCTCCCTTCTTCCAGCCACAGGTCACCTCTGCTCTGCCCCTTCCCTCCAGCCACAGGCCACTTCTGCTCTGCCCCCTTTTTCCAGCCACAGGTCACCTCTGCTCTGCCCCCTTCTTCGAGCCACAGGTCACCCCTGCTCTCTTCTTCTTTTAGCCACAGATCACCTGTGCTCTCCCCTTCTTCCAGCTACAGGTCACCTCTGCTCTGTCCTTCTTCCAGTCACAGGCCACCTCTGCTCTGTTCCCTATTTCCATCCCCGGGTCAATTCTGCTCTTCCATCCTTCCCGTCACAGCTCCCTATGCTTTCCCCCTTTCTTCCAGCCACAGACCACTTCGGCTTTCTCCCCTCTGCTCACTTCTTCCAGTCACAGGCCACCTCTGCTCTCCCCTACCTCCAGCCACAAGTTACCTTGGTTTTCCCTCTTCTTCCAGCCAAAGGGCACCACTGCTCTCCTCCTGCCTTCCAGCCAGCAACACTTCACCTCTGCTCTCCCCTCCTTCAAAGTCCAAACAAGGAAAAAAGCACAATTAAACGTATTACCATGATATTGTATCTCTTTAAAGTGAATGGGACCTGTAGCAATAAACTGCAAACTAGGAATACACAAAAAAACAATAAAAATTATTAAAGAATACCAGATGAATAAAAAAACATCTGCACAGGCACTTCAGGGGTTAAAGTCCTCAAACAGATCCAGAGCAAGTATACCTATTTGAGAACTTGTGTAGTGTTATTTACTGCAGGAACACTGTGTCATGATTTCTGAGTCACTGGTATCCAACAGCAGGTTACATTTTGAAATGAACTGTGATAAACTTGGATGTGCTATAGGAGTGCTGAAATAATTTTTGGGGATGCTTCAGCATACCCAATCTACAAACTAGCACTACCCTTGTGTGCTGTGAGTTTAATATTCCATTATTATGGAGCACTCCCTTGACCCCCGAGGCATGCAGCGGACCTGCAGTGGCAGTGTGCTAGCATTAATTTCAGGGCATAGTCAATGGATCAGGAAATTACCTAGAATCACTTTAAAAGTTTTGAAACTAGTTGTCTGACTCACAGCACCCTATACTCTACTGCTTGCTCCCTCTATCCCAGTTGTCTCATCAGCTTCTGCCATCACTGTCTGTAGATGGGACAACTTCAAGGTTCCAGCTCAGAAGGCTTCTTGTGTAGGCCATAACCACAGTATGGCCCGGATTCAGAATTACCCTGCCGTAATTTCAAATCTGCGCCGTCGCGTCTTGACGGAATTTGTGAGTACAGACTGGAGAGAGAGATTCTAGAGACTATGGCCTGTATTTAGAATTACGCCGCCGTCATTTCAAATCTGCGCCGTCGCATCTTTACGGCGATTCAGAAAGGCAGTTACGCCTGAATTTTCCAAGATATGACCGACGTAAGTCTCTTACGCCGTCGTATCTTGGGTGCATATTTACGCTGGCAGCTAGGGGCGCTTCCATAGAATTACGCGTCGAATATGCAAATGAGCTAGATACGTCGATTCGCAAACGTACTTGCGCCCGGCGCATTGATATACGTTGTTTACGTAAGGCGTACGACCGGCGTAAAGTTACCCCTGCTATATGAGGCACAGCCAATGTTAAGTATGGACGTCGGAACAGCCGTCAAATTTTACGTCGTTTACGTCGTTTGCGTAAGTCGTACGCGAATAGGGCTGTGCCTAAGTTACGTTCACATCGTAGGCAGTGTTCGGCGTATCTTAGGCATTCTATCCGACGTGATTCTGAGCATGCGCACTGGGTTACGTCCACGGACGGCGCATGTGCCGTTCGTTCGGCCATGCATCTACATGGGGTCACGCTTCATTATCATACAACACGCCCCCTACCTGCCTACTTTGAAATACGCAGGCTTACGACGGCCCATTTACGCTGCCGTAACTTAGGGCGCAAGTTGTTTCTGAATACGGTACTCGTCTCTCTAAGTTATGGCGGCGTAGCGCATATGAGATGCACTACGCCCGCCGAAAGATACGCAAATGTATCTGAATCCGGGCCTATGGGTTTAGGCTATCCCTCGTGATTTCGAGTCAGGCGTGTGTATAAACAGAAAATCAAGTATTTCTCACAGAAAAGTATTGCAGTAACGCATGTTTTGCTATACACATGTTTATTCTCTTTGTGTGTATTGGAACAAAACAAAAAAAGGGAGGAAAAAAAGCAAAGTGGACATAATGTCACACAAAATTCCAAAAATGGGATGGCAAAAATTCTTGCCACCCTTTCAAAATTGTGGATAAATAAGACTGTTTCAATCATGTGATGCTCCTTTAAAGTCATCTGGGGCAAGTAACAGGTGTGGCAGTAGTATATTTAGGTTTTGTGCTGCTCTAAGCCTGACTAAACTTGTGCACCCCCTAATTTAAATATGAACCATCTCTTCCTGTCAAAGCTTCACCCCTTTCTGTTTAAGACCCACCCTGAAATTTTCGAGTGGGAACACTAGTTCTTAGGGCCTGAGGGGGGGGGGGGGGGGGGGCAATGGATTCCCTTAATTTGTATAGTTTTTCTCTCACTTCCTGTTTGGCTATGGGGCAGGAAGTGAAGGGAAATCTCTGCAATGGGAAGGGGGTGGTAAAAAATAAACTGACAGGGGCTATAACCCTCCCACTCTATACTTTAACCACTTCAATACCCAGCCATTGTCATATGACGTCCACAGATGGGATCTCCCATCCTGGGTGGACGTCATATGACGTCCTTGGCTTCCCGCTGCAACTGCGGGCCCCCAGGGGCCTGCAGAGCGGCGGTCAGGGATCCGGTGTGTCCCTCGGGACACAGCCATTCCCCGATGGGGGTAATGGAGTGGCGGCAGACGGCGGACGGCGGAGCTTCCGGTGTAGCATACCGGATTGCTAATGCAGAGCTGCACCAGCGGCGTGCACAGTGCTTGCGCGCACCCCGGGGGCAAGCAGCGCAGCGATCGGGGATCCAGTGTGTCCCTCAGGACACTGCCGATCCCCGATGGGGGAATTGTAACGGTGGGCCCGGTGTTTCTGGTAACTTACCGGTAATTCAGAGCAGCAAAGCGACGTGCATGGCGATCTGGGATGAGGCTGTTCACATGGATACAGCCCAGTCTAGATCAGGGTAAAGAGCCAATGAAATTGTCTCTATACCACATGACCGGCTGTGTCCAATCACAGACGGTCACTAAATGTAAACACAACATTGTGTGTAACTTACGTTTCTGTTCTCTTCACACACAGATCCAGTGTGAGGAGGAGATCAGCAACAGTGAGTTACATATCAGTAAAACACTACATAAGTACCACTGTGCCCAGATTGCCCCCCCTAAATAAAGAGTACCTGTCACCAGGAGTACCGGCCACGTCACCAGAGTACCGGCCACGTCACCAGAGTACCGGCCACGTCACCAGAGTACCGGCCACGTCACCAGAGTACCGGCCACGTCACCAGAGTACCGGCCACGTCACCAGAGTACCGGCCACGTCACCAGAGTACCGGCCACGTCACCAGAGTACCGGCCACGTCACCAGAGTACCTGCCACCTCACTAGAGCACCTGCCACCTCACCAGAGTACCCGCCAAAAGTCCATTAGGAGTACCTGTCCATCAGGAGTACCCGCCACCTCACCAGAGTACCCGTCACCAGTCCATTAGGAGTACCTGTCCATCAGGAGCACCCGCCACCTCACCAGAGTACCTGCCACCAGTCCATCAGGAGCACACGCCACCAGAGCACCCGCCACCTGTCCATCAGGATAACCCGCCATCAGGAGTACCCGCCATCAGGAGTACCTGTCCATTAGGAGTATCCGCCACGCCACCAGAGTACCCGCCACGCCACCAGAGTACCCGCCACCAATGTACTCGTCACCTCACCAGAGTACCTGCCACACCACCAGAGTACCCGCCACCGATGTACTCGTCACCTCACCAGAGTACCCGCCACCTCACCAGAGTACACACCACCAAGTACCTACCACCAGTATACCCGCCACCAGAGTACCCGCCACCTCACCAGAGTACCCGCCACCAGTCCATTAGGAGTACCTGTCCATCAGGAGTACCCGCCACCTCACCAGAGTACCCGCCACCTCACCATAGTACCTGTCCATCATGAGTACCTGCCACCAGTACATCAGGAGTACCCGCCACCAGTCCACCCGCCACCAGGCCACCCGCCACCAGTCCATCAGGAGTACCTGTCCATCCGGAGTACCTGCCCCCAGAGAACCCATTTTCAAAAATGTAATAGGTGGTTGAGAAATGAGATTATAACGCCTGACGGTGCTACTTCAATGTTGGGCCTCTATGGGGCCAGGCTGTGTAAAAGTCTCACACATGTGGTATCACTAAACTCAGGTGGAGTAGCAGAATGTATTTTGGGGTGTCATTGCAAGTATGCATGTGCTGTGTGAGAGAAATAACTTGTTATGACAATTGTGTGCAAAAAAAACAAAACAAAAACGAAAAAAACAAAAAAAATAGTCCCCCCCCCAAGAATTATGGGAAAAAATTAGGGAAATACAGCGATTTAAGAATGTGCGTGCGCCCCACGCATGCTACCCAAGGTGCACGTAAATTGTACGTCCGGAGTAAAGTTATTCCCCATAGATGAGGTGCAACCCGGCAACAGACATGCAAAGGTCTGCACCAGAGGCGTATTGCGTTGGACGTGTGTCTGGCTGGGCGTACGTTAAGTTCACAGCGTACGTGGTGATCCGGTTTAGCTTAGGCAGTTGTGCCGGCATGGTTGTGAGCATGCTCATAAGGGTGCCGTTTCATGCGTCCATGTCATGGCGCATGCGCAGTTTGTGATACGCCGGGCGTAAAACACTGCACCATCGTCAGACCATCATTTGCATGGGGTCATGCCCACTTCCACCTACGCCGGCCTGCGCCTTAAAAAATATGCCATGCTGACGCAGCGTTGGGAGCAATAGCTTGCTGAATGCAATGCTTGCCTCTCCGCGCTACGTTGGCGTAGCGTACGGCATTTGCGCTACGGCGGCGTAATGTGCGTCCACTCTCTGTGAATCTGGGCCTATAACTTTCACAGAGACCAAATAATATACACTTTTTTTTTTTTTTTTTTTACTTTTTTTACAGCCAATGTTAAGTATGGACGTCGGAACAGCCGTCAAATTTTACGTCGTTTACGTCGTTTGCGTAAGTCGTACGCGAATAGGGCTGTGCCTAAGTTACGTTCACATCGTAGGCAGTGTTCGGCGTATCTTAGGCATTATATCCGACGTGATTCTGAGCATGCGCACTGGGTTACGTCCACGGACGGCGCATGTGCCGTTCGTTCGGCCATGCATCTACATGGGGTCACGCTTCATTATCATACAACACGCCCCCTACCTGCCTACTTTGAAATACGCGGGCTTACGACGGCCCATTTACGCTGCCGTAACTTAGGGCGCAAGTTGTTTCTGAATACGGTACTCGTCTCTCTAAGTTATGGCGGCGTAGCGCATATGAGATGCACTACGCCCGCCGAAAGATACGCAAATGTATCTGAATCCGGGCCTATGGGTTTAGGCTATCCCTCGTGATTTAGAGTCAGGCGTGTGTATAAACAGAAAATCAAGTATTTCTCACAGAAAAGTATTGCAGTAACGCATGTTTTGCTATACACATGTTTATTCTCTTTGTGTGTATTGGAACAAAACAAAAAAAGGGAGGAAAAAAAGCAAAGTGGACATAATGTCACACAAAATTCCAAAAATGTGATGGCAAAAATTCTTGCCACCCTTTCAAAATTGTGGATAAATAAGACTGTTTCAATCATGTGATGCTCCTTTAAAGTCATCTGGGGCAAGTAACAGGTGTGGCAGTAGTATATTTAGGTTTTGTGCTGCTCTAAGCCTGACTAAACTTGTGCACCCCCTAATTTAAATATGAACCATCTCTTCCTGTCAAAGCTTCACCCCTTTCTGTTTAAGACCCACCCTGAAATTTTCGAGTGGGAACACTAGTTCTTAGGGCCTGAGGGGGGGGGGGGGGCAATGGATTCCCTTAATTTGTATAGTTTTTCTCTCACTTCCTGTTTGGCTATGGGGCAGGAAGTGAAGGGAAATCTCTGCAATGGGAAGGGGGTGGTAAAAAATAAACTGACAGGGGCTATAACCCTCCCACTCTATACTTTAACCACTTCAATACCCAGCCATTGTCATATGACGTCCACAGATGGGATCTCCCATCCTGGGTGGACGTCATATGACGTCCTTGGCTTCCCGCTGCAACTGCGGGCCCCCAGGGGCCTGCAGAGCGGCGGTCAGGGATCCGGTGTGTCCCTCGGGACACAGCCATTCCCCGATGGGGGTAATGGAGTGGCGGCAGACGGCGGACGGCGGAGCTTCCGGTGTAGCATACCGGATTGCTAATGCAGAGCTGCACCAGCGGCGTGCACAGTGCTTGCGCGCACCCCGGGGGCAAGCAGCGCAGCGATCGGGGATCCAGTGTGTCCCTCAGGACACTGCCGATCCCCGATGGGGGAATTGTAACGGTGGGCCCGGTGTTTCTGGTAACTTACCGGTAATTCAGAGCAGCAAAGCGACGTGCATGGCGATCTGGGATGAGGCTGTTCACATGGATACAGCCCAGTCTAGATCAGGGTAAAGAGCCAATGAAATTGTCTCTATACCACATGACCGGCTGTGTCCAATCACAGACGGTCACTAAATGTAAACACAACATTGTGTGTAACTTACGTTTCTGTTCTCTTCACACACAGATCCAGTGTGAGGAGGAGATCAGCAACAGTGAGTTACATATCAGTAAAACACTACATAAGTACCACTGTGCCCAGATTGCCCCCCCTAAATAAAGAGTACCTGTCACCAGGAGTACCGGCCACGTCACCAGAGTACCGGCCACGTCACCAGAGTACCGGCCACGTCACCAGAGTACCGGCCACGTCACCAGAGTACCGGCCACGTCACCAGAGTACCGGCCACGTCACCAGAGTACCGGCCACGTCACCAGAGTACCGGCCACGTCACCAGAGTACCGGCCACGTCACCAGAGTACCTGCCACCTCACTAGAGTACCCGCCAAAAGTCCATTAGGAGTACCTGTCCATCAGGAGTACCCGCCACCTCACCAGAGTACCCGTCACCAGTCCATTAGGAGTACCTGTCCATCAGGAGCACCCGCCACCTCACCAGAGTACCTGCCACCAGTCCATCAGGAGCACACGCCACCAGAGCACCCGCCACCTGTCCATCAGGATAACCCGCCATCAGGAGTACCCGCCATCAGGAGTACCTGTCCATTAGGAGTATCCGCCACGCCACCAGAGTACCCGCCACGCCACCAGAGTACCCGCCACCAATGTACTCGTCACCTCACCAGAGTACCTGCCACACCACCAGAGTACCCGCCACCGATGTACTCGTCACCTCACCAGAGTACCCGCCACCTCACCAGAGTACACACCACCAAGTACCTACCACCAGTATACCCGCCACCAGAGTACCCGCCACCTCACCAGAGTACCCGCCACCAGTCCATTAGGAGTACCTGTCCATCAGGAGTACCCGCCACCTCACCAGAGTACCCGCCACCTCACCATAGTACCTGTCCATCATGAGTACCTGCCACCAGTACATCAGGAGTACCCGCCACCAGTCCACCCGCCACCAGGCCACCCGCCACCAGTCCATCAGGAGTACCTGTCCATCCGGAGTACCTGCCCCCAGAGAACCCATTTTCAAAAATGTAATAGGTGGTTGAGAAATGAGATTATAACGCCTGACGGTGCTACTTCAATGTTGGGCCTCTATGGGGCCAGGCTGTGTAAAAGTCTCACACATGTGGTATCACTAAACTCAGGTGGAGTAGCAGAATGTATTTTGGGGTGTCATTGCAAGTATGCATGTGCTGTGTGAGAGAAATAACTTGTTATGACAATTGTGTGCAAAAAAAACAAAACAAAAACGAAAAAAACAAAAAAAATAGTCCCCCCCCCAAGAATTATGGGAAAAAATTAGGGAAATACAGCGATTTAAGAATGTGCGTGCGCCCCACGCATGCTACCCAAGGTGCACGTAAATTGTACGTCCTGAGTAAAGTTATTCCCCATAGATGAGGTGCAACCCGGCAACAGACATGCAAAGGTCTGCACCAGAGGCGTATTGCGTTGGACGTGTGTCTGGCTGGGCGTACGTTAAGTTCACAGCGTACGTGGTGATCCGGTTTAGCTTAGGCAGTTGTGCCGGCATGGTTGTGAGCATGCTCATAAGGGTGCCGTTTCATGCGTCCATGTCATGGCGCATGCGCAGTTTGTGATACGCCGGGCGTAAAACACTGCACCATCGTCAGACCATCATTTGCATGGGGTCATGCCCACTTCCACCTACGCCGGCCTGCGCCTTAAAAAATATGCCATGCTGACGCAGCGTTGGGAGCAATAGCTTGCTGAATGCAATGCTTGCCTCTCCGCGCTACGTTGGCGTAGCGTACGGCATTTGCGCTACGGCGGCGTAATGTGCGTCCACTCTCTGTGAATCTGGGCCTATAACTTTCACAGAGACCAAATAATATACACTTTTTTTTTTTTTTTTTTTACTAAAGATATGTAGTAGTATACATGTTGGCCCAATGTTATAAAGAAAAAAAACTTATTTGCAAGATTTGAAAAATACAAACTAAAAAAGTTTATTTTTTTTTCAAAAGATTCTCTCTTTTTTCCCTTATATTGCAAAAAATAGAAAACCCAGCAGTGATTAAATACCTCCAAAAGCTCTGTTTGTGAGAAAAAAAATGATAAAAGTTTGGTTTGGGTACATTGTAGCATGACTGAGCATGACGGAGATCTTAAAATTGCTGTTGGGAAAAGGCGCCCTTCCATTAAGAGAGACCTGGAGCAGTTTGCAAATGAGAGTGGTCCAAAATTCCAGGTAAGAGGTGTAAGAAGCTTATTAATGGTTATAGGAAGCCACTGATTTCAGTTCAAATATTAAGTTAAGAATTTTGAGCAGCCCATTTTTTGAGTTTTGTGTGACATATACTTGAGTAAGCCAAAATCCTTCTGGGAAAATGTTGTGTGGACAGATGAGACTGAGAGAGCTTTTTGGTAAAGCACATCATTGTACTGTTTACCTAAAACGGAATGAGGCCTACAAAGAAAAGAACACAGGCCCAGATTCACAGAGCGATTACGCCTGCGCAACAGGAGATGCGCGTGCGTAAGTCTAAATGTGCGCGTACGTTTCGATGCACGGCATCCCCAAAGCGAGATACGCAAGAAATCTACTTTTTTTGGTCCGGAGTAATTTTGTTAGACAGGCGCATCCGTCCGCGCAAAACTGCGCTAGACAGACCATTGATTTGCTAGTCAAATATGCTAATGAGGGACTTACGGGGATCCACAAAAGAACGTTGGGGCAGCGCAGGCTACGCAGTGTGCGCAACAGCAAAATGTCCTGTCTAAAAGTAGAGCATATAAAAGCTGGTCTAAAAAGAGAAAAAAAGTCTACTTGTTAGATAAAGCAACACTGTTAGTGAGGAGCTCAGCAGTCACACGTGTTGCACAACAATCTGTATGCCAACATGCCAGGGGCATCGTCGCGCATAGCTATACTACTGACTTTAGATGAACAAAGAAGGAGGAGGGCACGGAGGATGGCACGGGAGAAGATATACCGCACCCGCATAGACCTGTTTGGCATGAGTGATTCTGAGGTGTATCGCATCTTCAGATTCACCCCTCATGTCATCCTGGAATTAACCACAACCCTGCAGGAGGACATCACCAGCCGAACACACCGCTCGCATGCAGTGCAGCCACTGGTCAAGGTCATGGCAACACTCCATTTCCTTGCCAGTGGCTCTTTTCAAAGAACAAGTGGAGTGGTGGCTGGGATGTCACAATCCTCCATGAGCAGATGTGTGCACCAGGTTGTCCCTGCAATCCTCAGACGCATGGCCAACCAAATCATCAAACCCACCACTGAGGACCTGCGGCTGAAGGCAATGACAGATTTCTACAGAATTGCCAGATTCCCACGCACCGTGGGGGCCATTGATTGCACACATGTGGCACTCCAGCCCCCCCATGAGACAGAGCACATGTACCGCAATCGGAAGCATTGGCATTCCATCAACGTACAGGTGATAGTCGATGCCCAAGGCCTCATATGGCACGTCCGTGCCAAACACCCAGGGTCCAGCCATGACAGCTACATATACAATCAATGCCACATCCGAATGGAATTCGATCAGAACGTGTATGGGGACACCTGGCTGGTTGGTGAGTGACATGGGTGGCAGGCATGACTATCCCCTCCCATGATGCACACATCACAAGGGGCACATGCATGACTAACATCCTCCTGTCTTTTCCCTTACAGGTGACTCTGCATATCCACTGGGACCCCATCTCATGACTCCTATCCGGAACCCCCAAACCCCAGGAGAGGAAAGATACAATCAAGCACATGCCCAAACACGTGCAGTGGTGGAGCGCACCTTTGGCCTCCTGAAGTCACGTTTCCGATGCCTGGATAAGTCTGGGGGTACCCTCTTGTATTCCCCAAACTTTGTGTGCCAGATCATCAGTGCATGTTGCTTGCTGCACAACTTTGCAGTGAGAAAGGGCCTGCAGATTGACCTACGTGATGACCTGAACCCTGAACCAGACAATCCCCCCCTAACCGAGGCTACCCCGTCTTCTGGGGGAAGAGCAGCCAGGAGACAGCTGACATTAGCCATCTTTGCACGTTAAACACACACATTAATCATGGCACAATGAGAATGCACGCATGCACACCACTGTGGTCCCTAGCACACACACCCCACATTCACATCAAATTGGATTGGCACCAGTCCACCATGCAGGACTTGTGAGCAGCAACGCCACGCCAAGGCTCCAATTATGTCACTGTACATTCATACACCATTCACACGGACCTGGGGATCACTTCTGCCTGGTCCTGGGGAACCCTTCTCTACCAAAATTGAGGGTGACACCCCTTTTCCGGCAGGAATGTCACCCCCACATTCAAACAGCATTCACAACCCAAAAAAAAAAAATGACCAGCAAAATCAAAAATTTTCCATCAAAAAAAAAAAAAAAATCAAAAAAGGGGAAAAATAAATTATTGCCCTTTACGTGAGCCACGCCTGGGGCGCCCCCGGCCACGGCCCCGGCTCCTCAGGGGAGACTCATGGGGAGGGGGGGGGTAAACCGGGGAAGGAGGAGCAGCCCCTGATCTCTGGCCTGGATAGCCTGGGTAAGGGCCCTCACATCCTGCCCAACGCCTGCTGATGTCGTCTGCAGGTCGTTTAGGCAGGTTGTGAAAGCCCGGGAGTGGGAGTTCAGGTTCCCCAGCGTATCCTTGATGGAGGACAGGCTCTCCTCCATCCGCACCAATGTCTGGCTGACCTGTCCCAGATGGCGGGTCTGGAGCAACTGGTCCCTTCTCAGAGTGGCGGGCAGGAGATCGGCCACCCCCCTGGTGTTCTGGGACGACTTCCTGCCTCCAGCTGATGCTTGTGGCCGGGGAGAAGGGGAGGTCCTTGGGAGGGGAGCCATGTTGGGGGAGGAGGGGGGGCTCCCCCTTAGGGAGGGCTGCCTGCTGCCAGCCAGAGGGGAAGAGTCCTCAAAAACCAAAAGTCCTGTGCCTGACATGGACTCCTCCTCCTCATGATTCTCCTCCTCCTCAACCTCCTCCTCCTCCTTTTGAACCTCCTCCGCGGACTCCGGCCTTGTTGGGGGGGCCTCATTAGGCTGCTGTCCTGGAGCTGGTGCGGTCAGGCCAGATGGTCCTGCACCCTCCTGCACATCTGTGGATGACACAAAACATTCACAGGTTGGAGGATCCACACACTTGCCACATATTCCCTTTCACCCCCTCCCCCACACATGCTACACACCTGATATTAAAAAAAATACTTACCTGGCACCACGGGCTCCGGACTTGAGTCAAAGCCGGGCAGGCCCTCAACTTCATGCCGATGAAAGGTCAGGGCCACCGCACGCTCCTCCGCTGTCAGCCTAATACGGCATGGTGGACCCCCTCCTGTGCCCCTGGCATGGGCATGCATTTTGGACAGCTTCTGTTTGACCAGACGCCGGAGGTCATTAATTCCAGACCAGGTCCGTGTCTCCCCCTCCCCCGCTGAATTGACCTGCTCAGTGATGAGGTCCAAAATCTCCCTCCTCCTGGCCGGGGTGGTGTTGGCACTGTCTGGGCCGTGGAGGAAACGCCCATAATTGCTAATGGCCCGGGCAAGAAATCTTTTTTCCCCCACAGTAAAATAGAGTTTTCGCTTTCTCTCTGTCATACTTCCAAAAAAACTCACTCCCAGTCAACAAAAATCTGTCACAAAAACAAGCACAACCAATCAAGCAAGAACACACACAAAGAGAAAACACCCAAAAAAATCACACAAGCACTCAGCAAAAAACTGTCACAAAAACAAACAGCAAAAATTCAGCAAGAAAACAAACGAACAGAAATATATCAAACAAACAGTCTCTCAAACACTTATCAAAAAACACTTTCAAAGATCTACTAACAAACACTTGATCACACAGAACACTAATCTGACAAATACAAAACACAACGCAACGAACAACAGGACAAAAGCACTTGGTTAAATGGGAAGGGATACAAAGGGATGTACTTTTGCAATGCAAGTGCGTTTGTGTCTGTCTATTTATGCTGTTTGCGTAGTTCACTACGTTGCCCTAGTCCATTTCCAATTTCACTGATTGCGCCGCTCCCGAGTTGTGAGCATGTGCACAGCGGAGCTGACCATGGTCTCCTTCAAGCGCGCATGCGCGAGCCGGCCGGCCCTTCATTTGCATGGGGTCACGGCTCATTTCAATGTAACACGCCCACGTCCTTCCCAATTTGTATTACTCCGCCTTACGCCTCTAAAATAACGTTACGCATGCGCAATTTCCTGCGCAAAAGCTACGAGAATAGGGTGATTACGCGGCAAAATTGCGCAAGTCTAACGTAAAGGCGGTGCGCTACGCCGGTCCAATAATGCGCAGATGTACCTGAATCTGGGCCACAGTATCTACAGTGAAATATGGTGGAGGTTCAATGATGTTATGGGGTTATTTTGCTGCCTCTGGCACTGGGTGCCTTAAATGTGTGCAAGGCATCATGAAATCTGAACATTTTCAAAGGATTTTGGGTCGCACTGTAGAGCCCAGTGTCAGAAAACTGAGTTTGCGTCCGAGATCTTGGGTCTTTCAGCAAAACAATGACCCCAAACATATGTAAAAAAGCACCCAGAAATGGGTGGCAACAAAGTGCTAGAGAGTTCTAAAGTGCCCATCAATGAGTCCAGATATAAATCCCATTGAACACCTGTGGGGAGATCTTAAAATTGCTGTTGCAAGACCTGGAGCAGTTTGCAAATGAGAGTGGTCCAAAATTCCAGGTAAGAGGTGTAAGAAGCTTATTGATGGTTCTAGGAAGCCACTGATTTCAGTTCAAATATTAAGTTAAGAATTTTGAGCAGCCCATTTTTTGATTTTTTTGTGACATTATGTCCAATTTTCTTTTTTCCCTCCCTTTTTTGTTTTGTTCCAATACACACAAAGAGAATAAACATGTGTATAGCAAAACATGTTACTGCAATACTTTTCTGTGAGAAATACTTGATTTTCTGAAAACATTTCTGGGGTGCCAACAATTTCGACCATGACTGTACATACAATTCCTCGAATGTCACATTATGATACAGGAAAACAGATCTCAGAAATCATTTTTTTTTTTTACATTTTGGACCGAGATGCAAAGATTTAAAGCTATTTAACCTGAGAAATAAGCCCATTGGGATTGCTTGAACATGAAAAAATATAAGAAAAAGTTTCTATTTATTGTAAAAAGGGAAATTCTTCTAAGGTGAACTTGGCATTTAAAATTGCTTTTCCTTGCCAAGGCAAGCCACTTCCTTTTAGGGTCTCAATGTGAAGTACGTGGCAAAATAGTTAGCATAATGATAAGGACATTGGATGCAGTGGACAGCGCATACAAAATTAAATACATGCATATACAGACTTTAAAATTTTCTTTAACAGTACATATTCCCAAGGGGCAGTGCCCTCCCCTAACCTCAGCCATCTCCACCCTCAGTGCCATTTGTTTGTCAATCCCTTGCCAATTAGCCTGGAAAACTTGCCTCCTGTTGACTTCAGTGGGGTTCGGATTCAGCACCTGAGCTTTCATTAAAGTTTGCAAACTTATTCCAAATCTGAACCTTTGTAGTCTAAAGTAGTCTAAATTTAGCAAAAAAACTGTGCTTAGGGCAGGGTGGCTACAAAGATTTCCCACATAACTTAGGCCACAGCAGCATTTTATAATGCTAATATAAGAGTATGTGCCCTTTTCAGTATCTCAGTTCTCTGCTGAAAATATTGCTGTCAGCTGTTTAACTATGTATATATTAAAAGCAATCAAAAGTCACTATGCACAGCTAAAATAGCTTTTTACGTCTTTAACAGCTTTATTATAAGCACCAAGTGATAATTATAGGACTTTAAAAAAGCCAGAATGTGTTTAGTTTTTACTACTTTGCAAACTGGTACTGCTTAGTGACGCGGGTATTTATCCATGAGGAACAGGTAAACACTACGCAGTAAATTTAGCTTGTCAGTAACACGAGTCTCTCAAGAGAGCAGCTAATGCGCTAATTGGAATTACCAAGCTTTAGCTAAAGTATAAAGCAGTTCAGTAATTACATTTCAGTTGTTATTCTTGATTATATGTATATTGTGAAACCCAGATTAAAATAAAAATGTATATTAACCACTTAAGGACCGGACCAATATTCTGCTAAATGACCCAAGGGGATTTTACAATTCGGCACTGCGTCGCTTTAACAGACAATTGCGCGGTCGTGCGACGTGGCTCCCAAACAAAATTTGCGTCCTTTTCTTCCCACAAATAGAGCTTTCTTTTGGTGGTATTTGATCGCCAGTATGCTGTTTTTTTTTTTTTTAAATCTCCCACTTACTGTGAAATCTTTAATTTTTATTTCTTTCCCCCGCGGTGGCTGGCGCCTATACAGCTTCTCAAAGCTTCCGAAAATACCCGATTTAGGACTCGGGTATTTCCGGCACAATGCGGCGCCTGTGCACAGACCTAGGAGCTGACTGCGCAGGCACCGTATTTCTCCGAGTCCTATTTCGGCTTTTTTCGGAGGGCGTGACGCGCCATAGCCATAGGACTCGGAGAAATACGGCGCCTGTGCAGTCAGCTCCTAGGCGCCGCATTGCGCCGGAAATACCCGAGTCCTAAATCTGGTATTTTCGGAAGCTGTGACGCGCTATACAGGCGCCATCCACCACGGGGGGAAATAAATAAAAATTAAAGATTTCACAGTAAGTGGGGGATTTAAAAAAAAACAGCATACTGGCGCTGACGCCAGTATGCTGGATCGCATGGGAGAGATAATATTTAGGGTGAACCTCCTCTTTAAGTGGTTAACTAGATAGGTAAACAAAATATACTGTATAAAACTTTGGAAATGTTTATATCAAAATAAGAATTTGTTTACATTACTGTATGAAATCATTTCACATCCCTTTAGGCCCTAGTGCTTTTTACAGTGCCCTGCATGCACCTTCATATTGTATATTCTGTTCTTTCTGCCTGGAAACTTGAGATTGTCCATGGCAACCAAAAAGTGTCCCTTTATGTCATAAGTAGTTTTAGAGCTGCTAAAAAACAGTGTTAGTAAATTAGAACACTTGCAGAATTGAGCGATAGTGAATTGTGGGGAAATTATTTTTATTATAATGATTATATTATTATTTTTTTTATAATTATTTATAGTTATTAATTATATTATAATTCATGATTTGGTTTTTCAAACTTTATCATACCCGGGATGTCTACTAGACTCTTGTTTGGACATATTTATGATGTGTTATTATTACTAAGAATTACAGGTCTACAATATAAAGCACCAAATTTCTATGCAAATCAATTGTACTGCTTTGAGTCGCAAAAATCTAACATAATCATACCGCCAAATTAGGCCCAATTAGCCATTTTTCCTCCCCTGTGTCATGTGGCTCGTTCGTATTACAAGGTCTCAGGTGTAAATGGGAGCAGGTGTATTAAATTTGGTGTTATCATTCTCACTTTCTTATACTGGTCACTAGAAGTTCAACATGGCACCTCATGGCAAAGAACTCTCTGAGGATCTATAAAAAAGAATGATCTCTCTACATAAAGATGACCTAGACTATAAGAAGATTGCCAAGACCCTGAAACTGAGCTGCAGCACGGTGGACAAGACAGCGGTCAGAACAGGCCTCATCATGGTTGACCAAAGAAGTTGAGTGCACATGCTCAGCGTCATATTCAAAGGTTGTCTTTGCTGGAGGTCTTCGGTTTTGGGCCTCATTTCCAGAAGTGGGTCGACATTCTTTATCATTCTCCCACAGCGGCCATTAAACTGAACAATTTGTTGTCCGAATTTTTCCGGTGCGCAGAGGCACTTGCCAGGGCTGCCCTTTGTCCCCAGGTCTTTTCTCCATCATGATTGAGCCCTTGAAATAACAAAGAACGGATGGACGGCCGCACACCGGAAAACTCTTGAGTTGTCTTTATTGAAAAAGCATAAGCAGACACCACAGATACACAGCAAGAATCAAAAAATGATTGAGCCCTTGGCTGCGGCCTTGAGAGCCTCTGAAGCGGTACGGGGGATTACAGTGGGTGGCTTGACTGAAAAAACAGCGCTTTATGTGGACGATATGGTTCTTTTTTTGCGAGACTCCGAGAGCTCCCTGTCAGCGGCGTTAGATGTCTTGAACTTTTTTGCACGCTTTTCGAGTCTGAAAGTTAATGGGGGTAAATCCCACATTCTCCCACTTAGGACGCCATCTCCCAGTGGTGTGATTCCCCCGGGATGTCCTTTACAGAGGGTAGAGTCAATGCATTTCTAATTCTGTTTCAGATTTTATTGCCTTAAATGTCGATCCACTTTTGGTTAAACTGAAATCCAGGTTGCGGGCATGGCAAAGCCTGCCTTTGATACTCATAGGTTGGGTGAATTTAGTGAAGATGAAATTTTTACCTCTATTTTTATATATATTTCGGAATTCCCCTGTCTGGATATCGAGACGTATATTTAAAATAATTGATCAGCTCATTACAACTTTCCTATGGCAGGGGTGGCACCCCAGACTTAAACTCCGGGTGTTACAGCAGCCGAGGAAACAGGGGAGTTTGGCAGTCCCTGATTTCCACTGGTATTTCTTGGCCGGTCAGCTGGTTTTCATCCACAGGTGGTTCACTCTTCCTGAGGATAATACTGCTAATATGCTGGAGGCGGCTGTTGTTGGCTCTTATGAACCATTGACACATATCCCACTTTGCGGATTCAGGGCTCCGTATAGGCTCACAATATCCATGCAGGCGGCATGTAGGGCATGGGTAGTAGTAACCGGGATGGGAGGCGACGCTGAGTTTTCTCCTCACATGCCACTTTGGAGGAATCCAAAGTTAGCGCACTTCAGTGAAATACCTGATCCGATCATTTGGACTAAGTTTGGTATTAAGACTATGAAGGAGGTGGTGGGTGGTGGGCGACTCTTAGGCCTCATACACACGAGGCAATCCATTTGTTCAAATCGGTCGGACCGACCGATTTGAACAAATCTGTCTGCTTGGATTTTGGTTTGCTCGCGTGTACACACGAGCAAACCAAAATCCCCGCCAGCAGACAGCGCGCTGACGTGGCAGTGACGTTGACGCCGCCACGTCACCGCACCAGGAAGTAAAACACTTCCGCGCATGCGTCGAAACCATTCGGCGCGTGTGCGAGAAGACATGTCTGCTGGTTAGCGTACTAACCAGCAGACATGTCGGGCGGACGGGTTCCCAGCCGACAGATTGGTAAGCATGCTTTCCAATCTGTCGGGTGGCCAAATCCGTCGGCTCGCCCATACACACGATCGAATCTGTCTGCTGAAACGGTCTAGCAGACCGTTTCCAGCAGACAGATTTGATCGTGTGTACGAGGCCTTACAGTTTGATACCCTGAAAACTAAGTTTAATTTTCCCAACACTCATTTCTTTCGTTATCTTCAGGTAAGGCATGCTTACAATGCCCAATTTGGGGATGGTGTTATTACTCTGAGGCCGCGTACACACGTCTAAACAAATCTGATAAAAACGGTCGGACAGACCGTTTTCATCGGATATGTCTGCTGGGCTATTTTGGTTTGATCAGTGTACACGCAATCAAACCAAAATCCCTGCGGACAGACAGCGCGGTGACGTTGACGCCGCCACGTCACCACTCCAGGAAGTAAAATACTTCCACGCATGCGTCGAATCCATTCAGCGCATGCGGGAGATTTTTGTCCGCTGGTTAGGCGTACTAACTAGCGGACATGTCGGACGGACGGGTTTCCAGCAGACAAGTTTTAAAACATGCTTTAAAACTTGTCTGCTGGAAAAACCTGTCTGCTCGCCCATAAACACAATCAAATTTGTCTTCTGAAACGGTCCGTCGGACCGGTTTTAGAAGATAAATTTGATTGTGTGTACGCGGCCTGAGAAGTAGTGATCTGGAGTCTTTACTGAGAGAGGGCACTTTGGAGAAGGCCCTGTCTACCATTTACAAGCAGTTGTTTGGAGAGGGAGGAGATCTCCTTGCGAAGTGTAGGGCGGCCTGGGTTGAGGTGTTCCCCCAGATGGACGGGGACGAATGGGATGATATTTGGGATATTAATTTTTCCAGATTGGTCTCTGCCAGGGACCGTCTTATTCAATTTCAATTTTTACATCAAGTATATCTTACTCCAGCTAGGCTAACTAAGATGTTCCCTACCCAGTCGCCTGGTTACTGGTGGTGCAGTTTTTCCATGGCTGATTTCATGCATATCTTTTGGAATTGCTCGGCCATTCAAATATTCTGGAAAGGAGTTGTAGACTGCATTGTTGAAATAACTGCCATTCAGATACAGCCCACGATAGAGGTGTGCCTTTTGGGGTTGGTGGATAATCTAGCCCCAAGGAGAGTGACCCGTACTCTACTGACGATTCTAATCTACTACGCCAGGAAAATGATAGTGCTGTCATGGAAAAAATATAATACTCCTTCTGGAAGGGCTTGGTTAATAGGGTTGTGCCTCTTTATAAGTCTACTTACATTAGTAGGGGTATTCCCCAGAAATTTGATAAGGTTTGGGGCAGTTGGATGAATAGTGAGCTTACGGTGGTGGACTGAGTGGCGCTTAATGGAGTGCAGCTGTAATAGGAGTTATTATGCGTATGTGTGTAATATGTCTATAACTGCTTGACGTATCTGTTTGAAATACTGATTATTATTGTGAGTTGGTGGCCTTTATATTTGTATTTTCCGATCATTGTGTGGGGTCGGGTGGGGGTACATGAGCCAATGCTGAAGAATTGTACATAGTTTGTTTGTGTGTATGGCCCATTGGGCCTTGTTTGTGTAATTGTTATGACAAAATCAATAAATACTACTTTTCAAAGGTTGTCTTTGGGAAATAGACATATTAGTGAAGGGGTGGGGGGGCCAGCCTGTCAAGATAATCTTATTTGGTTCAGATGGTGTCAAGCGTGTGTGACGGCAACCAGGGAGGAGTACAAAGACAAGTGTGTCTTGCCTACATTCAAGCATTGGTGGTGGGAGTGTCATGGTCTGGGGCTGCATGAGTGCTGCTGGCACTGGGGGGCTACAGTTAATTGAGGGAACCATGAATGCCAAAATGTACTGTGACATATGGAAGTAGAGCATGATCCTCTCCCTTTGGAGCCAGGGCCGCAGGGCAGTATTCCAACATAATGACCCCAAACCCACGTCCAAAAGGATCACTGCCTTGCTAAAGAAGCTGAGGGTAAAGGTGATGGACTGGCCAAGCATGTCCACAGACCTAAACCCTATTGAGCATCTGTGGGGTATCCTCAAACAGAAGGTGGAGGAGTGCAAGGTCTCTAACATCCACCAGCTCCGTGATGTTGTCATGGAGGAGTGGAAGAGGACTCCAGTGGCAACCTGTGAATCTCTGGTTGACTCCATGCCCAAGAGGGTTAAGGCAGTGCTGAAAAATAATGGTGGCCACACAAATTATTGACACTTATTTATAAAGGCCCATTTTGTGTGAGTAAGGTAGGACAGCAAAGGGAGTCAAGGGGTGGAGGAGTGCCAGGGCTGGACTGGGACAGAAATTTGGCCCTGGACTTCATCCAGACTGGCCCACTTTGACAGGTCTCTCCCATGGCAGCCAGACAACTCCTGCACCCCCTGCCCCCCGGCGACCCAAGCCCCCTCTCCCCCTTCACTAGCCACTAGCCATTCTACTTTATTAGAGTAGAATGGCTGGTACTGGTTCTCTTATAGGCAGTACCAGTGGGGAAGCTAGACATTATTTCAACCGGGCCAAAGAATCATTTGGGTGCCCCCTTTATAGGACAAGATTAGGGAGAAGTGAGAAACTCCCAGGCCATAGCTGTTGAGTCAGCTGTCTGTCCCCTCCCCCATGCTCCTCTGTCATCCCTTGCTTCTTTGTTCCCCCCAGGGAGAGACAGGAGCGGAGGGGGGCGGCGGTCCACTGTCACTGAAGGCGGCCCACTGAGCCATCGGC
This sequence comes from Rana kukunoris, assembly GCA_029574335.1. Taxonomy (NCBI): domain Eukaryota; kingdom Metazoa; phylum Chordata; class Amphibia; order Anura; family Ranidae; genus Rana; species Rana kukunoris. The sequence goes on from CM056053.1 coordinate 339,012,396, forward strand.
CCACCGGGAAACTCCCTGTAGTCCCAATGGCCAGTCCATCCCTGAGGAGTGCTGTGATGTGAAGGGGACTTTGAAATGAAGGAAGGACTGTGATGAAATGGAGGGGGGTCTGTAATATAAAGGAAGGACTGTAAAGTGTGTGTGTATGTATGGGGGGGGGGGGCTGTAATGGGGGAACTCCGTTTTAAACAATTGCATGGAAGTAATAAGGAAGCATAATACTAGTCATTTGTTAATGTGTAAATAAGGAACTCTTTACTGTAAGATAAATTGTGGTTAAGTGAAAATTAATTCTATCTATAAATTTACTTTATCACGAACTTGCAACTGTGATGTAATGTGCTATTTTGAGTAATTTTAGTTCCCAATAACTCTTTTTAACCAAGTCCATGTTCTTTTTGGTCTATAGGTTCTATTTAGTGATTTACAGATACACATTGCATTTTGTAAATTATACATTTCGTCCCTATGAAAATCCAATTGTCTTTTCTTTGAGGTTTAAAAAATAAAATGTAAAATTTATTTTTGTTCCTAATATAAAGGGGTCAGACAGGGGGATGACACACCTTTCCTCATTACAAGTACATTCTCAGCTGATTTTCATAAAGGTTAGGGGAGAGAAAAAGCGCAGAATAACCTTTGATCCATTAATTAAAGCCAGAGGAAGATAGCTAACTAAAGCAAGAGCTGTATGTAACTGGCTATCACAATTATAGACCAGATAGTGGCTTATGCAAGTAAATAGTACTTGTTACCCATAGAACGCAACTTGTTTCCAACTGTCATTTCTACACCTATGGCTAAAAAAAATGACAACAAGAAAATATTATTATTTTTCAGGATTTAAATAGTGGCAACAGTTTGCACTGTATTTTTTTCTTATCATTTAAAGTTTTATTGTATGCACCAGTAAGGACAATACAAATCCAGCATTGATATATGGTACAATAAGCATAGACTGTTACACAAACCAAAAATAGAGTAGAACCGTGTGTTAGGTACATAGGGAAAAGGATGATGTCAACCGGCAACAAAGAAACTACACTAGTCTAAATTAAAATGATACCGTGTGAAACGCTAAAATCACCCAAAGGCTGGTCAATAGGAAGAGGAAGGTCTTACATCACAGAAGTTAGAAGACAAGAAAGTGAGTTTGCATGGCATTTAATTGGAGATAGTCCAGTTACATTGCTATCTTTACATAATAGGGTTAGGAGGACCCTGCTCATAAGAACTTACAATCTTGAATGGAGGCTCATGTAATACAAAAGGTAATAGCTGTTAATTTTCTGGTTAAAGACAGGATACATTTTTATGAAGAGAGTCGTTTTCAGGAATGACCTAAAGTGAGACAGTAGGAGCTGGATAAGTTGGAGCAGGGAGTTCCAGAAGATGGGGGAGGCTCTGTAGAAGTCCTGGAAAAGAGCATTGGAGGGGGTAATAGGGAGATAAGCAGTCTAAAGTCCAAGGGAATGAAGATTTTTTTTTAGAAGGAGTGAGTGGTCAAGGCGACATACAGTTCTTATAGTAAGAGTACTGAGTAATGTCCATAGGTTTTAGCAGTTGGTAAGTCATTAGAAGGGCAGTTTACATGAAATGTTTCTTAAAAAGCCAGACTGTAAGGGGTCATCATGGTTATCAGTGAGATATAAACTCTGACACACATTATATATATATATATATATATATATATATATATATATATATAGAGAGAGATAGATAGATAGATAGTTGTAGACTAGGTATAATAGAAAATAAATAATAGGAGCAAGAGGAGGAGCCAAGAGCAACACATCCCTAAAGAAGAGGAAGAAACAAAAACGATTTATTGTGGGATATTTAAGGTCCTAAATGAGAACAATACATGAATGAATTAATGAAAAAAATCTTCTTTATATTCTGTTACATCACAATTATGGTGTGATGCCCGTCACCAAACCCCCACTATTGATGTATTGCATTTAATGTGTGTTATATAGTAAACTTATTTTTTGTATCTTTTTGTTAAGATTTCTGATGCAGCCTGTTAGGCCTCGTACACACGTGTAAATAGATTTGTTCAAATCTGTCTGTCCGACAGATTTGAACAGATCTGTCTGCTGGGATTTTGGTTTGCTCGCGTGTACACACGAGCAAACCAAAATCCCCGCCAGCAGACAGCGCGCTGACGTGTCGGTGATGTGGCGGTGACGTTGACGCCGCCACGTCACCACACCAGGAAGTAAAACACTTCCGCGCATGCGTCGAAACCATTCAGCGCGTGTGCGAGAAGACATGTCTGCTGGTTAGCGTACTAACCAGCAGACATGTCGGGCGGATGGGTTCCCAGCCGACAGATTTCAAAGCATGCTTTGAAATCTGTCGGGTGGCCAAATCCATCTGTTTGCCCGTACACACGATCGAATCTGTCTGCTGAAACGGTCTAGCAGACCGTTTCCAGCAGACAGATTTGATCGTGTGTAC